>CM069165.1:5696757-5855123 GCA_035221665.1 Okamejei kenojei
TTGGGTGTTGTTGGTGTGGTGGGTTGTTGCATGTGGGTGGTTGCTTTTCCCCCCGGTGCCAAGAAACTGAAGACAATATTCGAGAATGCGGGCTCATCGATATCTTATGCAACTGCACATGGACCTCCCATACTTTGTACTCAAACTCTGATGACAGGAAGGCAAAGTGCAAATGCCATTTTGACACCTTATCTGCCTGTGAATGGACCTTCAAGGAACTACGCACCGGGGTACTCCTAGATCCCTCTGTTCTACAACAATACCCAGAGGCATACCATTTACTGTAGGGGTCCTGCCTGTTCGACGTCCAAAATGCAACACCTCACCACTTTTCGGCATTAAATTCCATCAAACCATTCTTTCTCGCCACCTGGCGAATCAATCCAGATCTGCTGCAATCGTTCCAACCATCTTCACTATTGCTCTAAACTACATTTGTATTATCAGCAAATTAACTTGCTAGCCTTACCTGTGTGTTTCTCTCATAAAATCTTGTGGTAGATGGTCAAACGGTAATGGGCCCAGCACCGCCGACCTTAGGACCATCATTTATGTCACAGGCTCCAGTCTGAGGAGCCCCCCAAACCTTCAAACAACCACCCTCTGCTTCATTCATGGAGCCAAATTTCGATCCTTTCAGCAATCTCTCCTCAATACCCATGCGATCTAACCTTCCAGAGAGCTTGCCTTGCGGAACCATGTCAACGCCTTTCTGATTTATGTAGACAACATCTTACAGCTCTGCCTCCATAACATTTTTGGACAAAAAATTCAATCCATTTTGTGAGACATGACCTCACACGTACAAAAACCATGCTCCATATCCTAATTGCCTTGCCTTTCCAAATGCTGTATAATTCTAACCTTACAGAATACTCTTTAGTAATGTACACTACAGATGTAAGCTCCCCGACCTATAGTTCCCTGCAATTTACCTTGCAGCCTTCTAGAAAGAGCACAACATTTGCACCCTCCAGTCTCCGGCACCTCTCTGTATTTAAGGACGATTGTAAATTTTACCAGGGCTCCCGCAATTTCCTCTCTAGGTTCCCGCAATGTCCTGAGATATATCTGATCAGGTCCTGGAGTTTGTCTACCTTCAACACACCAGAACCTTCTGTATCTTCTTCATCGGTAACTTTGACTGCTCGCACAACAGACTTCAGTGACTGCTCCAATTTCTTCCATCTACTGTTTTTTCTCTCGGTAAGTATAGAGGGACACTATTCATTAGGACCATGCCATCTCCTGTGTCTCCACACGGAGGTGACTGCTTCGATTCCTGAGATGGTCCACTCTCTCTCTAACCGTGTTCCCACATGTATTTATAACCTATTTTGGGTTGTCTCAATGCTACCTGCCAGAGCTATTCTCCTCTGTCCTTTTTTGCCTTCGGAGATCCTTTTTAGGATACGCCTTCTTCCCGAAAAACCTCCTCCAGGGGTGCACTTGATTCCCAGCTGCCTACACCTGTCCAGCCATCCCTTTGGTTTTTTTGATGTAAACGTCTCAATTTCACTCGTTCAGCCAAGCTTCCTTAACGTTTGCTGTTTTGCGCTTCACTATAACGGGGACGTAGCCACATCCATCATATCTTTCTTCAGTCCACTTTTAAAAAACATTCCCATGTGGCCGATGTTCTTTCCCTCAAATAACCTGCACCAGGCACTTTTGAGAGCGAGACCTTCTATAATGCCTTAAAATTTGCCATACCCTATTTGAGCATTTTAAACACATGAACCCTCTCCATCCCTTTCATAAACTATCTTAAACATATCGGGGACTGTGTGTCACGGCTGTCCCAAAAGGCTCCTCACACAACCTTCATTAACTTGCCTTCCCAATTTCCGAGTACTAGATCAGGCGTTGCCATCTCAGATGGATGGGCCGCCATCTTACGGCTTATAGAAAAAACGCTCCTGAACACTTTTGAGGAATTGCACGCCACTAAACCCTTCACACTAATGATCTTCCCAGTCTAAATTGGGAACGTTAAAAATTCCCCTACTATAAAACCTTATCGGCCTGCAGTCTCGCAAATCTCGGCACATTTGTTCTTCTAATTCCCGGGGTGACTATTCCAGGGTCTGTAGAATATCACTTTCTTGTTCCTCAGCTCACTCATATAGGCCTCTCTCGCGATATGGGTCCATTACTGAACTTGTTTCTTTGATGGCTGAAGCTAGCATGGACTCATCTAAAGTTCAGGGTGTTGGCCTTCTCAAAATCTAGTTAAACAACATCTACAGCGTTTCTCCTGTCTGAGCCTGCTATTAAAATCCTCAAGGAAACTCCAGCGAATCATCAGGCAAGATCTACCCCACAAAAACCATGTGACTTCGGCCTGTTTCATCGTGAACTTCTTAGTACCGCGTAGCTTATCCTTTGTAATTTACTCTAAAATCTACCAACCATCGAAGTCAGGGCTATCCGGCTGCAGTTTCCACTCTTTTGCTTTGCTGCCTTTCTTGAACAGCAGGGTGAGATTTGCAATTTTCATTTCAGGAACCACTCTAACTCTAGTAATTCTTGAAATATCTGAAATCACAACTTAAATAAGCCTCCTCAATTTCTGAGGCCACACCCTAGACCCAGTGGCGCAGTCCATCCGCTCCAGGTGACTGATGCACCTTAGACCTTTCAGTTTTTCCAGCACTCTCCTTCTCACTCCACAACATTCACCCCACTTGCGTCTCTCGGTCACATGCGCACTATGGTGTCTTCCACTGTGAGACTGATGCAAAAACATTTTTCAATCCACTGCCATTATTGATTTCCGTTATCACATAGCCGGCATCATTTTTCTAGCAGCCCAACGTCCATCTTGCTCTTTTTTTTTATCTTAATATATCCGTAGGAACCTTTTGCTATTCACTGTTATATTATTGGACATCTTATATTCGTACTTCATCTTTTCTGCAGTATTGTTCCTTTATGGTAACTGTTGTTGTTCTTAAAAAAAATCCAAATTCCCTCGCGGGCTTACCCATAATCTTTGCACTGTTATATGCTTCTCTTTTGCCTTTATGTGTCCTTGACCTCCCTTGTCAGCCTTTGTCGGCTTATTCTCCCCGGGAATCTCTTTCTTCCTCTTTGTAATTGAAATGAGCCTGAACTTCCGAATTATTAGCAGGAAAATACCTGCCTATGCAAAAACAAAACTCTTTGTGAGAATATGTCTTCTTTATCGATATTTTTAAAAGGGTAGACTTGTTCGGCAGGGGGTCCTAACTGAAACTTGGATCAGGGGCAGATGAAAAGTTATACTCTATATTCCTTGATCTTATCTCCAACGATGTATTAAAGTTAAATTATTCCATTCCTTATGATTTTATTTTTTGATTTTTCTTTTTTTCTCTTTTTTTTCTCTCTTTTTTTATTACTCTTAATCTATAAAAAAAAACTATTTGAGGCAGAATGATTCAATTGATAATAATAATAATGTATGATTGATGTACTCGAAATACATATACCATATTATTACCCATATCACACATCTGAGCTATGCTTTTACAAAATTGTATTCCCTTCGTTTTGAGTGCCAACAGGGTTAACAGGGGAATATTTTCTTGTATTCCCCTTTCTTGCGAACGCCTATGGACTTTACGTGTTAAAACAGCGGTATATATTAATAGAATATTGACTGGCCTTGAGGGGGATACGACATATATTGCCTGAAGTAGATTCATATTGCCCGAGTCGAAGACGAGGGCAATATGGATCTAGTGGGAGGGCAATATATGTGTTATGTCGTATCTTCCCGAAAGAGGGACAGTCAATATTGTTATTAATTACCCATTATCAGACATCTCTAAGGAAAATTTTAAACATCTCAGCTGGGCGGACTTCCACGTAAATTTAAACCAAAATGGACCGGCAGCTTCCTGTCTGCCGTTTGAATATCTAAATTTCCCACGCAGCAGTACGTGCCAAGCTCCGGATGTGAGACCAGGGGAATATAAGGACTTATTCCCCGCTGTTTTAACAGTAAAGTCCATAGGCGTTCGCAAGAAAGGGGAATTAACGAAAAATATTTCCCCTGTTACCCCTGCTGGCAGTTAAACACGAAGGGAATACAATTTTGTAAAAGCATACATCTGATGTGTGATATGGGTTAAGTCTTATATTCCCCTGTCTCACAATCCGGGATCTTGGCAATGTGGACGCTGCGTGGAAATTAGATTTGTTATCGACAAAACATGCAAAATGCAGCCTCCTGCGAGAAAAGACGCGACGTTTGACGAACAGTAATTGATGATTTGATGGAGAAGAGATGTTACAAACGGCACAAAGTCGTGTGAACTCGAAGGTAAGGCCAATTTGTTCGAATCTTAAGTCATGCTATACAATAGCCTCCACTGCGAGGATGGTGATGTGACGTTTGGATCTACTGCAAATTCAGTGATTGTAGGAAGAGCTTTGGCCCGCCCATTTTGCAGCCTACGACGGTGAACACGCCAATACATTAACATGGAGTTGGGCAGAGGGCACAGGTAAAGAAAAACCCCCCCGTACGAGACTGATGATACCACCACAGCTGGTTTGAGGAGCTTGATGTCGTTATGTCGTCTCTGATATGAAGCTTTGGCTTGCAATTTCCCATAGTGGAATGCAAATACCAGTTACCATCCAGATGGTACTTCTTCCTCCGCTCCGTCTGGTGTTTGGGCATGAGCATCACTGGCACAGGGCGCGCCCTGCAGATGCAGCCCTCAGCGCGTGTCCCGTGTCAAACTGCCTCAAATGATTCACCATCCTCGGCAAGGCTGCAATCTTTCAGCCGCGTCTGAGAGTGATCTGCCTGATTGCACTCTTCTGCATGCGTGCAAACTCTTGTGTACGCAGCTTCTACACTCATAGGCCTCACAACAGAGTTCTCCCGTTGATCTTAGGCTTCAATGATATAAAGCAAGGATGTGAGTTGGTTGAACGTAAAGATTAGTTGTCGGCCGATGTCCGCCAGAATCCGCATCTCATCGGACAAAGTTTGTTCAATTGAGCTCTCGAGAGCAATGATTGGTCGCCACAGCTTGTCCGCTCTGATGAGTGTTTGAGGGTCGCTGGAGTTGGGCATTTCCTCATACCACTGATTCTTTCAATGATGAAGCTGATCAGTGTCTTTCCATCTGATCTTCCTCCGACTCCACACCGTTACCCACTGCATCCATTGCCCCTGTTGGCAAGTTGCCTTTGCCACTTCTTGCGGCCTCCTCCTGTCCCGCACCTCCTCAACCACCAGTCCTCCGCTCTGATGGTTGTGGCCTTTCGCCAAGTGATGGTTTTCTTGTGTAAGGCAAAGCCTCCTCTTCCCTGCTGCACTTGCCCAGACGTCTTTGTGCCTCAGGGCTGATGAAGCATGCTTGCTACTGCATCAGATGGGTCCACTTCCGGCCCGTTACTAGGGCGGTGCAACAGCACTGATGGTCTTGTCTCTAGAGTCCCTCAGTGTCATCTGGAGTCTTACTTTGGAACACTTGTATTCCTCTGTTAGACTAGTGAGAGGTAGTTCCAGGACCCCTTTGCCATAGAGGCCGATGTTAGTTAAATTATGGTTGCGAAACATCAAATCGTGGCGAAATTGAGGAATGAAATTTGGGAGCGGCTTTGTTCCAGCAAAGCGAATATTGTTTCAAACTCTATCAGATCCAACTCTGCACCTCAAGTTACTTGTCTGATTTCCTTCAGTACGCGTCTCAAATTCCTGGGACTGTCTCGGGGCTTCTGGTGCCCATTTTCAAGATAGACGGCAACCACAGGTGGAGGAATTAATTCAACGTGATCACGGCTCATCAGATTGTAACCTTACCCGAGAATCCCAGCGACGCTGGTAGCCGCAGACTTTGCCTGCCTGGAATGTTGATTTTGTACGCTGGCAAAGTAACATCCTCTGCCTTCATCACCTCTGAGGAATCCCTCGAAACGTATTCTTAACTACTAACTGCACATTCAATTCGTCAACCTTATTACGAATGCTCCTCGCATTGAGGCACAAAGCTTTCAGGTTTATTTTTCTTATCTCCCCTCTACCTTTTGCTTCTGTCCTCCTTTTATGTCCCTTTGTTTTCTTGCATAGTGGTTCCCATCCCCTGCCCTGTTAGTTTACACGTGGCCTTTCCTAAGACTCTCTTTTGCGCTAACTGCACCATATGCTTTCCACGTTTTTGACTACCCCCCCCCCCCCCACTGTTAACGACCACAAATGAGAGCCTTTTGTCTATAATGCCCTGGTTTTTCTACAACCCTTTTTAAAGATAAGGTCATTGGCCACTCTCCATCTTCAGAATCCTTACCGCTTTGCGAACGATAATTCATGTATCTCTGCCAGGATTCCTATGATTTATTCTATATTTCCTTTCCGCAGTTTTCCTGGATATATTGATCTGTCCCCGAGTTGTTTCGATCTTTGTAGGATGCACAACACCTCTTCCATGGTACACCCACCAAGACATTTGCATTGCCTTTTGGAGATGCCAAAGTTTTCATGTTTTTTGTAATGGTAAGAAAATCGTATAAATATTCATCGAAGACCTTTCGGATCGCTTTGCAACATCTAGGATAGATGAACACAATTAATCGAGTATTAGGCATCCGACGGCTTCAAAAGCATTACATTCTTCAATATCAGGTACCAATGGTTAGAAATTTAACATCCAATTTTCTGTCCCAGTTATATGTTGTGGGAAGGTCAGTGGACAGAACAGGAGGTGAAAGGTGGAGAGCGAGAAGATGGTTTGGTGTAAACTACCACGTATTTTAATGCAGGGGGCTGACGAGTAAGGCAGATTAGTTTAGGGCATGGAGAGGGTACGAGTGAATGGGACTTGCACTCATGATTGAAACCAGGTTAAGGGAGGGACAGGACTGGCAGCTAAATGTTTGGGGTACAGGAGACAGGGAGTAAGGAAAAAGAGGGGCGGGAAGGGTTGCCATTGTTGGTTAAAGGAGGATGTCACGGGCTGTGATCAGAGGTTGAGATAAGGACGGTTCGTCTAGTGAGGCTATATAGGTGTAGTTTTGAGAAACAAGAAAGGAATGATCACCTTGTTGGGGTGCACTACAGACCCCCGAATAGTCAACGGGAATTAGAGAAACAAATGAGCCATGAGATTTCAAGGCAGGTTGCAGGTCAAATAGGTTCTTGTAGTTGAGGATTTAACTTTCCAATATAGATTGGGTAAATCATAGTGTGAAAGGTGTGAAAAAATGGGGGTGACATTCCGCAAGAGTGTTCAGGAGAGTTTTCTTAAGCAGTATGTAGAAGCCTCCACATCCTGAGAGGGCAACGCTGGATCTTGTTTTGGGACATTGGGAAGGGCATGTTAATGAATTTGTTTGTGGAGGGCCTTATTGGGACCAGTTGCCACAGTTCAATTAGGTTTAAGATAGTCATGGATAGGGACCGAGTGGGTCCACGTGTTAAAATGATCACTGGGGGTAAGCCCAAACTTTGAGGGTATGAGAGAGGTCTTGCTCAAGGAGACTGGAGCAGGTTATTGAGGGTAAAGGAACATCGGCCAAGTGGGATGTTTTTAAAAGTGTACTGAAGAGAGCTCAGGATATGTATGTCCCCGTGAGAGTGAAAGGCAAAGCATGCAAACGTAAGGAAGCTTTGGCTGACGAGGTAAATTGAGGAGTCGATTGGGTCAAAAAAAAAAGGATGCATGGGACATGTATAGGCAGCTGGGAGCAAGTGCATCCCTGGATGAGTTGCGGTAACTAAGGAGTTACCAAAACTCATTTCAGTAAATGAAAAATGTACGAAGGTAAGCTAGCCAAGAATATGAAGGAGGATAATAACCATATAACCACATAATAATTACAGCATGGAAACAGGCCCTCTTGGCCCTTCCAGTCCGCTGCCGACCGACCATTTGTTTTTTCCCCTAGTCCCATCTACCCTGCACTCAGACCATACCCCTCCATTCCCTTCACGTCCATATACCTATCCACTTTACTCTTAAATGTTAAAATCGATCCTGCCTCCACCACTTCTGCTGGAAGCTGATTCCACACAGCCACCACCCTCTGAGTAAAGAGGTTCCCCCTCACGTTACCCCGAAACACCTCTTTCCCTTAATTCTCATGTCATGCCTCTTGTTTGAATCTTCCCTACCCTCAATGGGAAAAACGTATCCACGTCAACTCTGTCTATCCCTTTCACACATTTTTAAATGACCTCAATCAAGTCCCCCCTTAAACCTCTGCGCTCCAAGAATAAAGACCTAACTTGTTTCAACCTTTCTCTGTAACATAGTTGCTGGAACCCTGGCACATTCTAGTAAATCTCCTCATGTACTCTCTCTATTTGTTGAATCCTTCTAAACTAGGCGACAAAATTGTACACCATACCCCAGAATTGGTCTTACCAATGCCTTGTACAATTTTAAATTACTTCCCTACTCCTATATTCAATGCTCTGATTTCTAAAGGCCAGCACACCAAAGGCTTTCTTTACCACCCTATCTACATTGCGATTCCCCCTCCCACCTTCAGGGAACTATGCCAGTTATTCCTAGATCCCTCTGTTCCACAGCATTCCTCAATTCCCTACCATTTACATGTACGTCTATTTGATTTGTCCTGCCAAGATGTAGCACTTCACACTTATCAGCATTAAACTCCATCTGCCATCTTTCAGCCCACTTTTCCAAATGGCCCAAATCTCTCTCTGTAGACTTTGAAAATCTACTTCATTATCCACAACACCACCTATCTTAGTATCATTGCATACTTACTTATCCAAATTTTCCACCCCATCACCCCCATCATTGATGTACATGACAAATAACAGTGGACCCCAACAACAGATCCCTGAGGCACCCCCATGGTCACGGCTTCCAATGACAAACAGCCATCACCATTACTCTCTGACATCTCCCATTCAGACACTGTTTGAATCCATCTTGCTACTCCGCCATTTAACCCCAAAGATTCTGAACCTTCTTACCAACCTTCCATGGGGAACCTGTCAAAGGCCTTACTGAAATCCTTATAGACAACATCCACAGCTTTACCTCATCAATTTCCCTAGTTATGCTTCAAAAAATTCAGAAAGGTTTAGTCAAACATGACTTCCAGGCACAAAATCCATGTTGACCTGTTCTGATCAGACCCGGTTTTATCAGATGCTTATATATTATCTCTAAGTATCCTTTCCATAAATTTGCCACCACTGAGTCAATACTAATAGGTCTATATTGCTAGGTTGTATTCTTGAACCCTTTTTAAACAATGGAACAACTGCGCAAGTACGCCAATCCTCCGGCACTATTCCCGTTTCTAATGACATTTGAAATATTTCTGTCATAGCTCCTGCTATTTCTACACTAACTTCCCTCAATGTCCTAGGGTATATCCTGTCAGGACCTGGAGACTTATCCACTTTTATATTTTTCAAAAATGTCAGTACTTCCTCCTCTTTGAATCTCATAGTTTCCATAGCTACTCTACTTTTTCCCCTTAACTCACCGAGTTCAATATCCTTCTCCTTGGTGAAAACCGAAGATCTTCTTTAGGTATGTGAAGAGGAAACAAATATTTAAAACTAAGGTTGGACCCTTGAAGAATTAAAAGGGTGAATTTATTATGGTGAACAAGGAAATGGCAGAGGAGTTGAACAGGTACTTTGGATCCGTCTTCACTTAGGAGGAAACTATCAATCTTCCTGATGTACTAGTGGCCAGAGGATCTGGGGTGACAGAGGAACTGAAGAAAATCAACATTAGGGAGGAAATGGTGTTGGATAGACTGATGGTACTGAAGGCTGATAAATCCCCAGGGCATGGTGGTCTGCATCCCAGGTTGTTTAAGAAAATGGCTCTAGAAATCGTGGACACATTGTTGATCATTTTCCAATGATCTATAGGTTCAGGATCAGTTCCTGTAGATTGTAGGGTAACTAATGTTATCCCACACTTTAAGAAAGGTGGCAGACAGAAAACGGTGAAGGAATTATAGACCAGTTAGCCTTGGACAATAGGCAATAGATGCAGGAGTAGGCATTCGGACCTTCGAGCCAGCACTGCCATTCAATGTGAACATGGCACTGATCATCCCCCAATCAGTATTCCTTTCCTGCCTTCTCCCATATCCCCTGACTCCACTATCTTTAAAAAAAACCTTCTCTAGCTCTCTCTTGAAAGTGTCCAGAGAACCCCCCCTCTGGCCTCCACCGCAACTGTGAGGCAGAGAATTCCACAGACTCACAACTCTCTGTGTGAAAAAAGTTTTTCCTGATCTCCTTTCTAAATGTTCTAAACCCCTTATTCTTAAACTGTGCCCCTGGTTCCGGATGCTGCCAACATTGGGAACATGTTTCCAGCCTCAAGCATGTCCAAACCCTTAATAATCTTATTATTATAAGGTGGTGGGAAGATGCTGGAGTTAATTATAAAAGATGAAATAGCAGCACATTTGGATAGCAGTAGTAGGATCACTCCGTGTCAGCATGGATTTACAAAGGGAATTGATGCTTGACTAATCTTCTGGATATTTTTGAGGTTGTAACCAGGATAATGGACAAGGGAGAGCTAGTGGTGTAGTAGTGTATACCTGGACTTCAGGGCCGGGGGGGGGGGGGGGGGGGGGGGGGGGGGGGCCCCCCCCCCCCAAAGGGAAAGCATTTGATAAGGTCCCACAGTAGGAATTAATGGGCAAAATTAAAGCACATGGTATTGGGGTGGTAGCGTGCTGACATGGGACAGCAAATTGGTTGCAGACAAACAAAGGGTAGGGATTAACAGGTTCCTTTCAGAATGGCAGGCAGCAACTAGTGGGGTACCGCAAGGCTCGGTGCTGGGATATCAGCTATTTATAATATATATTTATGATTTGGACGAAGGAATTAAAAGTAAGATTGGCAAATTTGCAGATGACACAAAGTTGGGTGGCAGTGTGAACTGTGAGTACGATGCTGTGAGGATGCAGGGTGACTTGAACAGGTTTGATGAATGGGCAGATGCATGCAGATGCATTTTAATGTGGATAAGTGTGAGGCTATCCATTTTGGTGGCAAAAACAGGAAGGCAGATTACTATCTAAATGGAGACAAGTTGGGAAAAGGAAAGTACAACCGGATATGGGGATCCTTGTTCATCAGTCAATGAAAGTAGGCCTGCAGGTACAGCAGGTAGTGAAGAGAGCAAATGGCATGTTGCACTTCAAACAGGAGGAGTTGAGTATAGGAGCAAAGAGGTCCTTCAGCAATTGTACATGGCCCTAGTGAAACCACACCTGGAGTATTGTGCGCAGTTTTGGTCTCCCAATTTGAGGAAGGACATTCTTGCTATTGGGGGGGGGGGGGGTGCATCGTAGGTTCACCAGGTTAATTCCTGGGATGGTGGGACTGTCATATTATGATAGAATGGAGCTGCTGGGCTTGCATACTCTGGAATTTAGAAGGATGAGAGTGGATCTTCTTGAAACATATAAGATTATTAAGAGTCTGGACACGCTAGAGACTGGAAACATATTCCCGATGTTCGGGGAGTCCAGAACAAGGGGCCACAGTTTAAGAATAAGGGGTAAGTCATTCAGAATGGAGATGAGGAAACACTTTTTCACACTGAAAGTTGTGAGTCTGTGGAAAAATGCCATCCTTGTATAGGTTTTTGATACTACTGATACCATTACTATGCCTCGTTTTGAATGCGGAGTCTGTACTTGAAGGTTTAAAGATGTGATTTTTCAGCAGTGGGTCAAGATGGAAGGGCCTTGTAAACCAAAGATTTTCCTGAGTTGACTCCATATCTTGAGCGAGAGGGAAGCAATTGGGCCTGCACCCACAGATGTTGTAGAAATGCGGAGTTTGGAGCAGAGAACAGACCGCAACGGGAGACGTGAACTTGCCTTTTCCATGTGTACCCAGGTCGGTAGGTGGTCGCAATTATCATTCATCCAATACAGGATTTTTTGCAAGTTAGCTGCCCAATAGTATCGCCTAAAGTCAGGAAGTGCCAAACCGCCGTCACTCTTAGGAGACTGTAGTATCGTCTTTCAAATTCTAGCCAGTTTGCTACCCCATAAAAATTTAGATATTCTCCTTTCTAATTTATCAAAAAAAAGGTTTAGTGATAAGTATAGGGACGTGCTGGAAAAGATACAGGGAATTTGGGCAGGACGACCATCTTGACCAGATTTATCCGGGCCGCGAGGGATAATGGTAAAACTGACCAGCGGTCAAAGTCTCTTTCAGCTTTCTCAACCAGAGGCAGGAAGTTTGTGCGGAACATATCAGATATTGGTGTTGTGATAAAAACGCCGATGTAGCGAAACCCATCCTCCGCCCACTTAAACGAGGGAGCTGCTTAGCCAATGAGTTAATCAATAATGGCTCACTTTTTTGGTAGTTAAGTTTATAACCAGAGTACGCACCGAACCGTTCTAAAATATTCGTAATCACAGAGAGAGAGAGCTGGCTGGATTCGAGATGTACAGAAGCAGGTCATCCGCATACAATGTGACTTTATGAGTTGTGTCAAACCATGTAATACCTTTAAAGCCGTTCTCTGAGTGTAACCAAACTGCCAAGGGTTCTATCGCAACAGCAAACAGGAGTGGTGATAATGGGCAATCCTGCATGGTACCTCTCCGAAGGGGGAAGTGGGGCGACAGTGTGTCATTTGTTTGTTGTACTGAGGCCACGGGGGACGAGTATATAAACTGACCCAAAGAATGAAACTATTGCAGAGGCCAAACCTGTCCATCGCCTCATATAGGTACCTCCACTCGACCTGTCGAAAGCTTTTTCGGCGTCGAGGGAGACCACTATCTCCGGGGTCTCACTACTTGTGAATGGATGATGTTAAGGAGACGCCTAGTATTGTGGGAGGACTGTCGGCCTGGCATGAATCCTGTTCGATCTAATGAAATAATAGAGGGCATCACTTGTTGAAGACGGAGTGCAAGGACTTTAGAGAGGATTTTGAGGTCCACATTCAGAAGTGAAATTGGTCTGTAGCTACTACAAAGCAGGGGATCTTTCTCCTTTTTAAGAATTATGGAAATAGTAGCCCACGACAAGGTGGGCGGTAGGCGACGATGTAGAAACGCCTCATTGTACATATCTCTCAGGACAGGTGCGAGGAGAGCAGGGAAAACTTTGTAATATTCTACAGTGAAGCCGTCAGGGACGGGCGACTTTCTGCTTTGCAATGATGTGATGGCTGCTTGGACCCAGCACAGTTATGGGACCACCCAAGTCTCTCGTGGCTTCATCGTCAATTCGGGAAACATCATTACTACGGAGCATGTCATCCGCAGTGGGAGGACAATCGAAGCGTATAGTTCAGCGTAGAATTTAGGAAAAAATGCTTCATAATTCTAAGAGATCAGTGTGGATCTCCCCTAAGCTAGATCTAATGGCTGGAATTAGCCGTGAAATTGCCTCGGTTCTGGCCTGATAGGCCAGAAACTTCCCAGCTTTATCCCCAGATTCAAAAAAGTGTTGCCTAGATTTAAGCAGTCATAGCTTGGCTTTATTAGTAGACTGAAGGTCAAACACCACCCCCCATCCCCCCACACTCACCCCCCCTCTGTTTGTAACCTAAGGCGTTCTTTATAAAAAAATATGGTCTGGGTCAGATGCATATTTGTCATCAATGTCCTTTATTTTTCGTAACAGGTCTGCCATTTGGGACGTTTCGGCTCTTTTCAGGTTGGAGATAAAAGAGATGTTGGCCCCTAATATAGGCTTTTGAGCTTCCCAGAGTACACCTCTTTCTATGTCCGGCGAGTCATTCAACTCAAAATATAAAATGATTTGGGAGTGCAAGAATTGCTTGTAGTGAGCCTCTGCTAGTAATGAGGAGTTGAACCTCCACTGTTTAAAGGGGTTAGTTCGTTTACGAAAGTGGAGATCGAGGGAAGTCGCAGAGTGATCTGATATAACGATAATATGATACTCGCTGGATTTGATTTTGGAGAGCAGTCCGTTATCTAAGAGGAAGAAGTCTATACGGTATAGTGCGCGTATTGCCACTTGGGAAAAAAAAGAAAATACTTTAGTTTAGTGGGAATGTATGTCTCTATGGGTCTGTGAGCAAGCTGTTTGGCAAAAGCATGCAAAGTCCTACCTGATTTAGTTAAAATAGAGGCTTTGTTCGAAGATCTGTCCAGTATAGGGTCTTGGACCAGATTAAAATCTCCACCCACATTGATGTGGTGATTTTCACTGTTTGGGAGAGATGTAAAAAATTTGATTACAAATGAGCTGTCATCCCAGTTGGGACCGTAAATACTGGCCAATATGACAGGTGTGTCTTGCAGTTTGCCAGAAACCATGACAAAGCGGCCAGCAGTGCCCGCCACAGTTTTCTGTAGTTCGAACATAACGTTTTTACGAATCAGGATAGCAGCACCCCCATCCCGATCATTAAATTTCGAATGAAATAAGTGGCTAATCCAGCCTCTCTTAAGCCGTGTTACCTCTGTGTTGCGAAGGTGGGTCTCTTGAATAAAACAATATATCGCCCTTAAGCTGTTGCAAGTGGGTCAAGATCCTATCAGACTTAGTAGGACACCCCACCCCCCTCATGTTCCATGAGACAAATCTAAGTATGTCGTTTGTGTTGGCCATATTTAGCTATATCCATGCGAGTGGGCATAGCGCTGTAGTACTGCAGGTTGAGACGGAAGAGCACATCAAAGCCAGCTGCAAAGAGTGGGGATATGGGTGGGGCGGGAAGAAGTATAAAATAAATTAAAAAATAATAATTTTAAAAAAAAAAATTAAAAAAAAAAATTAAAAAAAATAGAAAGATACATACATACGTACACACACAACAAACAATCGGGATACATATCACTTAGCCATCTTTAAAACCTGAGTCCCCAGACCTGAGATCCCCAATGTCCCAACCGAACCTTGAGTGCCCATTGCACCAAGGTACGTTGTCCTCGCATCCGCACGGAGTTGTCCGATCTTAACTCCCAATATTTCCACCTCCCAAAGCAACAACATCGCTCAATGTCAGTAAAGTAACATAAAATAAAATAATTATAGTAATGATAACAATGATAATTTAAAAAATAGAAAATAGAAATAAAGTATACTAAACATAAATGAATAAATACAAAGTTAAAATAATAGCTATGGTAGTTGTGCTACCAATGACATTGCTAACACTAATGGTAATAATAGTAGTGATGATAGTAATAATAAGACAAAGCAAATTAACAAAATGGGGATACTAAATAAGTAAGGCAACGTATAAGTGAAACAAGAATAACTTCCTTTGGTTTAACATAGTATAACTTAAAGTTGACAAGGTATAAAGAAAGAGTTAGTGTTAGAGAGATTAGCTAGTTGCAAACTGGGTTCTTGGATTAAAGCGCAGGGCAGAAGAACATCAATTAAGTATTGTAAAACAAAAACGCTGTAAGAACTAATTGGTGTACAAAAAAAAACAGCTGCCTTGACTTTGTTTTATAATGATTTCTTATCAGTCCAGACAGACTGCAATGACAGCCTAGTGTAAACAAACGGTCGAATGCTGGCAACGTTAGCAGCCAGCTGCTAAAAACACGAGAAGCAGAGATCAGATCACGAACCACAAAGTGTGGTCCTTTAAGCCCAATTGTACAGCATATGCAGGGGAAGAGGCTTTTTCAAGTATGATTACACATAAACATTATAAGGAAAATTGGTATAACATAGTCATGAATCGTGGTGAGTTCTTTCCGGCCTCATATTTCAGGACAGGGGTCTAGTATAATCAGCAAGGCCGAGCGCTAGTAGTGGCTAGTAATGCTAAGAGCAGTCAGGCTAAAGTTATGAGCTAAAGTTAGCCCATAGTTTGACCGTGGGTTAACCGGGCCCCTGTGCCACTCGGATGTAGCCGTACCGAGCGAAGTCAGTCATCTGTGGGTCCCGGTCTGCATCGACGGTAAGATGAAATGAAATCCTGAGCATCCTCAGGAGATGTTAACCGTCGCCTCTTTCCTTCCCTGACCGCGATGAACAGCTTGGCCGGAAAATGAAGGGAGGGTTTGAGACCCAGGTTGTACAGCTCCTTCATAACGGCTCGGTATGCGAAGCGTTGTTCAGCTATCCCGTTGCTCGGGACAGTAGTCTTGAAAAATGTGGATCGGGATGCCCTTGTGCTTCAGGTTACCCCTCTGCCTCCGAGCCTCACGCACCATCAACTCGCGGATCTGGAATCTATGGAAGCAAATCACAACTGCTCAGGGTTTCTCACCGGAGCTTGGCTTGGCTGCTAGCGTACGGTGGGCTCGGTCTAGCTCCGGGGCTGATTCCAGTGTGTGTTCGCCAAGAGTCTCGAGCAGGAGTTGAGAGAAAAAAACTGTTTGGGGGCTTCGATATGGATACGTTTTTCCCATTGAGGGTAGGGAAGATTCAAACAAGAGGGCATGACATGAGAATTAAGGGACAGAAGTTTCGGGGTAACGTGAGGGGGAACTTCTTTACTCAGAGGGTGGTGGCTGTGTGGAATGAGCTTCCAGCAGAAGTGGTGGAGGCAGGATCGATTTTAACATTTAAGAGTAAAGTGGATAGGTATATGGACGTGAAGGGAATGGAGGGTTATGGTCTGAGTGCAGGTAGATGGGACTAGGGGAAAACAAATGGTCGGGCACTGAGTTGGATATCGATGAAAGGCTCGAGGGCGAGAGGGCCTGAGAGAGGGCTTTCCGTGCTGTAATTGTTATATGGTTATATGGTTATATGGTTATGTTCTCGGGGAGACCGACTACCCTTATGTTATTTCGGCGACTCCTTGCTTCCAAGTCGATAAGGTTAGACTTTAGCTGACCATTCTCTTCGGGCTCTCTTCATAGTTAGCATTGTCTCCATAGCTCGCATGTCTTGGCTGGTGGTATCGGCAAATGACTCTAATGACGAGAGTCGCTGTAGTTGGTCTAGAATTAGTGTCTGGATATTGTCCAGCTTCGTTACCAAGATTGGTGAACTGAAGCTGCGTTGAGTTTGCCAGTACAAATGTTTTGTTTGTGCACTATTAACATGGCTGCTAGCGTAGTCCATGGAGGTGCTGGTCGTTTCGAGTCTTCCGTTGTTTGGCTCCTCTTTCTTTCCTCTGCCTGGCCTCTTTGTGGTGTGATAAGAGATGCTGGTCGTGGTGTTTAAATATTTATGGGTGGTTTATAAAAACTAGGCTGAGCTATAATAACAGTTGCAGGTGAACAGATTGGGTGCGTGGAAAGAGCGACTACTCCAGCATGTCGCCCCGCCCACCTCGACCGAGGAGGAATAAACACTTCTTTAATCAAAGGGTATGAATTTGTGGAGTAGACTTGATGAGCTGAAAGGCCTAATTCAGCTCCTATCTACTTATAAACCATGACAGCCTGTGCCCTCTCTACCCCTTTTATACTCCCACACCAGCTCCATCTCCCCGCACCCACCTTGGTATTGCAACCAACTGCCCGCAGCACCGGCTCCATCCGCTCCTCGTACTTCTGCTGGCGCGGATGTCGGCGATGTCGCCTGGAAGTTTACAAACATACACAGCAACGTTACAGTCTTACCAAGGGGCACGCTACCAACCCCACCTCTGTCCAACACATCGAGAGCCTTTGCAGAGAGAGAATACCAAATGTGTGCAGATTCGCATAGTTAATTGGCCGCTGTAAATTGCCTCTTCCATGTCGACAAGTGGGGAATCTGGAGGGGAGAGGGGATTGAAGACAATATGGATAGAATAAAGTTCAGTTCAGTTTAGTTTATTTGTCACCGTACTGTGGAAAGCTTTTGTGACAGGCTATTCCCTCAGCAGAAAGGGAAAGTCAATACATGATTACAATCGGGGCATTTACAGTGTATAGATACATGATATGAGAATAACATTTGGTGCAACGTAAAGATAGTAAAATCTGATTATAAGATAGTCCGAGGTCACCAATGGAGAAATAGATAGTAGTTCAGGACTGCTCTTTAGTTGTGGTAAACTTATTCAGTTGCCACGTTAACAATTGGATTAGATTAGTGCAATGAGCTGATCGATGGTCAGCGTGGGCTCCAGTGTGTCAAAGGGTCTGTTTTCCATACCCATCTCTCTCTCAATGACTAGCAGGCAGGTTAAGCAACAAGTTAACCGAACAGCTGGATTTTCTTCTGTGTCAATCACACAGCTCACCCTGCTACGGACAGACTCTACATATCACTGCTAGGCAGGGGAGTGGGGGGAAGAGAGGCCAAGCTGCCAGCATTTGACACTCACCTGCACCTCTCCAGCGAAGGCAGCATGTTCCGAAGCTCCTCCAGTCTCTGAGGGTTACCTTGCTCTCAGCAGCTTGATGATGTGGGCTGGTGTCAGTGGGGAGGGCGCAGGCGTATGGTTTCAGACGGCCGACCGCCCCATCCAGCCCAAGCCTGGAAGTCAGCGGGTTTGATCAGCAGCTCCAGCTTCTTCTCCATTCTCTGCACTCCACACCTGCAGGCCAGCCTAGGAAATGGAAACAGATAGAGAGGGGGGGAGAATCTTACCTGGTCAGCTTGGGCAGTATCGTGGTCAGCAGTGAGTAGAGTTGCTGCTTACAGCGCCCATAGTTCCGAGTTTGATCCAGACTACAGTGCTGCCGTCTTCGAAGTTTGTATGTTCTCCCTGTGACTGCATGGGTTTTCTCCGAGATCTTCGGTTTTCCTCCCACACTCCAAAGATGTACAGGCTTGTAGATTAAATGGCTTAGTATATAATGGTAAAATTGTCCCCTAGTGTGTGTGAATGGTGTTAGTGTGAGGAATCGCTGTCGGTGTGGATCCGGTGGCCCAAAAGGCCTGTTTCCCGCACTGTATCTCTAAACTAAAGTCCATATCAACCCGACCCAGGTAATATAGCCATCGCCGCCTTCAATTGAGACCGTGCACTGCACATTTATTGTCAAGGACAGGTTCCACAGCATTGAGGGGACTCACCTCTAACCTAATGCAAGCCAACTGCAGCCAACACAGGCAAACTCTCCATCCTGCAACTCCATCTCAACCCCCAACTCTCCACCCCATTCACTCTGCCCCAACCCACCCAGCAGCCCACCCCTTCTCCTCCACCTATCTCACATCTCTCCTCTATTTTCCCCCTCAACTACTTTCGTGCCCAGGGTGGAATGTCACAGACCAGAGGGATAAAGCTTTACGATGAGAGGTGGTTTTAAAGTATAAAAGATAAAAAATCGATTTTTTTTAAACAGTAGTGGATGTTTTTTTTTTTTGATATGTTAACCTAATTTTTTAAATTTAAATTTTTGTTTCTTTTATTAATTTTTATAGAATTTTTTAGTTTTCTCAGGTCTGCCAGGAGATTTCTAAATATTGGCGGTGGAAGCAGTTACCCATTGAGGCATTTGATTGTCGTATGGATATTGCAGGAATGGCGGGATATGGATTGCGTGCAGCTAGCAAGATTAGTCATCTTTGCATTATTGTTCGATATTGACATTGTGGGCTGAATGGCTATTCCCCTGTTGCTCCTTCCTTCCACCCACATTTACAGCACTTCTCTGCCTTTCATCTTGCTCACCCATTCCCCACTGGCCATGGAAAGCTTTGATCAACATTTCTCCAGTGACAGTTCAAGTCGTTCCAGCAAGAACACTTACGTGCTGCAGGAAGGTCAAATCCCACCTTGGTCGTGAGTGTGTGTGTGTGGGTGCGACACCTCTCAGGTGTGACATTAAACGCTGCCTTGTCCCTGTGTGGCAGCTCTGGCCAACACCTCCCAACCACAGCCACAAAGTTGCAAGTCTCACTGCTCTTTCTGCCTATAGATTGTGTGCAGTTTAGTTTAGTTTAGAGATACAGCAAGGAAACAGGCCCTTTGGCCCACCGGGTCCGCACCGACCAGCGATCCCCATGCACTAACACTGTCCCAGACACACAAGGGACTATTTATACCAAGCCAAGTAACCAACAAACCTGTACATCTTTAGAGTGTTGGAGAAAACCGTAGATCTCGGAGAAAAGCCACGCAGTCACGGAGAGAACGTACAAACTTTGCACAGACAGCACCGTAATAAGGATTGAACCCGGGTCTCCGGTGCTGCAAGCGCTGTAAGGCAGTAGCTCGACTGCTATGCCACCGTGCCGTCCTTGATTCCACATTTACTGACTGGAGCAGACATCCATACCATGTGCGGTAACCGTCAAATGACAAAGATTATACCGAGAATGCTTTGGATCTAAATAAGCATAAGCATGGATAAAAATAAGCATGGATTTTTCTCACGAGGGAGGTGAGCTGGCCACAAAGAAGCGGGCAGCTAACGAAGGATGTGCAAACCACACACACAGGCGGGGAGCTCAAAGCTGCACAGCACGGCAAGTGTCGAGAAACCAGCTAGCAAGCTGTCAAAATGCATTGGAGGGAACTGCAGATGCCGGTGTAAAAACTGGAGTAACTCAGCAGGTCAAGTAGCATTTCCGGAGAGAAAGAATATGTGATGTTTCGGGTCGAGACCTTCCAGAAATGTCACCTATTCCTTTTCTGCAGTGAATCGGCACGACCTGTTGATTTACTCCAACATTTAATGTCTAGCAAGTTTGTGCAGTTGTGCACAGTGGTCGGTTCAGTGGTGTTGGGAACCTGGACGACTGCAGTATGGGTCCTTGCTGCTGATCTGGAAGCACAGGGCTCAGGTCTGCAGAATCATACAACACGGAGACAGGCCCTTCAGCCCAACATCGAAGCCGGCCAAGTTACCTCGCAGTGCCAGAGATCTGGGTTCGATCCTGTCTACGGGTGCTCTCTTGTGTACATTCTCCCTATGACCGTGGGTGTTTCCTCTGGGTGCCCCGGTTTCCTCCCACATTCGAGGAGCGACACGGTGGCTCTTGCTGTCTTACAGTGCCAGAGATCTGGGTTCGATCCTGACTATGGGTGCAGTACAGTTTGTACGTTCTTCCCGTGAGCTGCATGGGCTTTCTCCAAGATCTTTGGTTTCCACCCACATTACAAAAACATACAAGTTTGTTGGTTAATAGTAAGATTAAATGAGAACTTACCAGTTCGAAGTTTGATCTTTATTTTATGAGGAGTAACGATGAGGGATTACGTGAAGAAGCCCCGCCTGGCGCTGGAACGGCATACTTCAAAGCAGCGGCATGAAAAACACAGAACACAATAGCCGGAGTAAGATAGTAAGGCTCATCATAAACTTAGAACTACCAGATGATCATTTATTTTATGAGGGTGTGGAGTGGAGGGCACGTAATCCCTCATCGTTACTCCTCATAAAATAAAGATCAAATTTCGAACTGGTAAGTTCTCATTTAATCTTACTATTTTACTTCGGAGTCACGTGAGTGACTACGTGAAGATTTTGAAGCTTCTGTGTTTTTCATGTCGTAGAATTCTTCCATACGACAGTCCGGCTAGGTCAACACATACATGAGAAAAACCAGACTAGTTTTGTTAAAGATTCCTTTCATAAATCTGGATATTAATGAATGTGGTCCAATTGATTTCTGGTCAGAGATTTGTCCTAAATAAGATGATAAGGCACTACGTGCACTATTAATGGCACTATAACTTAAGTGTTGTTCAAAATGCAACTCGGCAAGGAACTCCAATATGTTTGCAATGTTCACAGTATGATAGCATATATTTGACTGTCTGCAAAAATTTTCCCATTTCTTTATATGTGTCATATATTGTCTCTGAGTGCTATCTCGCCATGTATCCAAGCTCCTGTAGTGGTCTGGTCAAAACCTGCAGATTAACAAATTCATATAAGCATGTAATGGATGAATTTCTTTGGTTACTGGTTTTATCAATAAATCACTGCTGCTAGGAAATGACATATATGGTTCTTTAATCATGTTTAACATCAATGGGAACCATGGTTGTGTCGGCCAATTTGGAATCACCAATAATCCTGTGGCAGAATCTTGTTCTATTTTCTTCAGACATTGCTGAACCAGAGCAAATGGTGGAAAAGCATAAAAAACATATTTCCCCCAGTGTAGTGAAAAAGCATCTACTGCTACTGCATCTGGATCTGGTTCCCAAGACACATATTTAGGCAATTGATGATTTAGTCTTGATGCAAACAGATCAATGTCTGGTAACCCATATTGAGTCACAATTTTACTGAAAATTACTGGGTTCAACATCCATTCTGTGTTGTCTTCAAACATCCTTGATCTATTGTCTGCCACCACATTGTCTTTACCTGGGATGTAATTTGCCGAAATCCAAATTTGGTGATCTTAATACACCATTGCCATATCTGATTGACCAAACAATCACATGATACCGATCTGACGCCACCCATGTGATTAATATATGCAACAGCTGTTTTATTGTCTAATTGTATCAGTACATGCAGATTCTTTTTTTGTAGAAAACAATAGGCCTTCAACCCATAAAATGCACCCAATATTTCTAAATAGTTAATACCATATGTTTGGAGAAACATTTCCTCTTGGACAGTCCATCTGCCCCCACAGCTGGTGAATGAATCTGTCGCCCCCCATCCGAGAGCACTAGCATCTGTTTGTAAAATTACTTCAGGCTGCTGTATCAGAATATTTTTAGCAGCTTGTGGGACATTTTCAATCCACCATTGTAATTCTAATAAAGCTTCTTTTGTTAATTGCATAGGCCTATCAAAATGGCCAGCTCTCTTTTTTAGAGCTCTTATTTTGTCCCTTTGAAGGTTTTGGTAATGTAATGGACCAAATTCTACTGCAGGAAATGCTGCCACTAATTTACCAATAACCTTTGCTACTTCTCGGATGGAGGGATAAGGTTTGTGAATGAGACCCCTACAGGTCACTAAAATATCATCAATCTTATCTGTTGGCAAAGTTACTAACATAGTAACTGAATTAATCACAAACCCCAAATAGTTAATTGACTGTGCTGGCTACAGCTGGACTTAATTGGATGAATCAAGAAACCCAACTTCTCAAATAAAGTTTTTAGTTGCTGAAACTGATTTTTGAGCTGATTCCTGATTACTATTGATGATTAAAATGTCATCCAGATAAGCCATAATGATGTGTTTTTGTGCTCTTAATTGTTTGCTAAGCTGGTTTTCAACAGCTTTGTAAAGAGCCTGGGAGCTGAACTTAACCCATTTGGTAAAGCTTTGAATTGCCACAGCTGTCCCAGCCAATTAAATTTTAAATACCTTCAAAAGAACTGATGTATTGGTACTGAATAGTACGCATCCTTTAAATCAATAGTAGCCATATAACAACCTGCTGATATCACATGTCTTGCAGTGTTAAATGATTCCATTTTAAAATGTTTATATTGGACAAATTTATTAAGGTTTGTAAGGTCCAGAATAATTCTGCAACCACCATCTTTTTTATTTCTTGGAAATATATTTGACACAAATTGATGCTCATGTTCAACAGTTTTTTCAATAACACCTTTTTTAAACAATTTGTCAATTTCCCACATTAATTTCTGCCTCTCTTCAATTGCAAGAAAACATGAAACCATAAGCAGGTTTATTTTGTACCGGAGAATTAACACCTTCTTTGAATGTAATAGTAGCTCCTGAAACTGTTTGTAAAATAAACCGATCAGATGTAATGGCAAGCCATTCATCATAAAACATTTGTAATCTCCCTCCAACTGGAGATTTGTCCACAGTTTCTTTAAGCATAGAATAATTTTTTTGTACCTCTCCATATGAACGTGGTGGTCTCCTTCTCCCCGTATACGGGTGAATATTAGGCTGTGTCGGATGATGATATTTTCTTATCATACTCCTGCCTCTGTTTCCAAAATCAAATCCCCTTCTTGACGAAAAACATGAGACCTTTTTTGTCCAAAGACGAAAGGTCTCATGTGGCTAATAGATTTAGCCTCTTCATCCATTTCTCTTATTTGCTTAGGCAGGTTTTCTTCAAATAGATAACCAGGAGCTTGAACACCACTTGATCGACACAGACCTGCAAACCTTGGATGAAATATGGGCCGAATCGCAATTTTCCTCATACAATTAATTTCATAGAAGGAATTCCATAATAAGCCCAAAGTATCTTTTTGGATTTTATCCATCACCAACCCCTCCATTTGCCTTCCAAAGGCAGTAATGGCAGCTGAAATCAATTTGAGGATTCTTTGAAATCTTATTTCTTGACCTCTCATGCCTGGATCATAGGCGTCCATATAGACGGATTAACCGTAGGTACCTTCAATGAGGTGCAATTTTCCGGTGTTTTATATCATTCTGCTGTTTCAATCATCACAGAATCTTGAAGTTGGTGAGATACCATATAATTAATACTGGCAGCTAGGTTTTCTTCCATAGCCTCACCACTTACTTCAGGTATAGCAAAATCTTTTGCCATCTCAGGCACATCTGGCCTCCTCTTTTTTATTCGTGGTGTGCACTCATAATCCACATCACCACTTGCAGGGTCTGTCTTTTGCAGCCCTGATACACTTGGAATTATATCCAATGAGACTTCCTCCGCCCTTAATCCTGGGTCTGGAGTTTCAAATTCCCAATTTGGCACATAGACATATTCTGTATATTCAAACCCCTCAGGGTCATTTTGGGAAACGTCTGGGTACTGTGACCCTTGTCATTATATTTTGGAGCACTTTCTCCATATGTTCCATTTTTAGCCATATAGCTTTATTATCTGGAGGACTTTCATTATTAGAGTCATTATCAGAAACCACGGGCCTCACGGATTTCTTTTTACTTTTTCTAGGAACATTTTCCTCCGTGGTTTGCATTTCTGGAGAAATTATAGTCTCACTAACGGGTGAATCAGCGGCACCGGTATCGGAACCGGATCCGCACTAAAATCTTGTCCCGACTCTTTAGCTTCACCCCGGGACGATCTTTTTACCCGCAAAATTTTCCTTTGAGACTTCTCCATTTTCCTTTTCCATTATCTGGCTAAATCAGTACGCCAGCGTGACTCCGATTTTAAATTTTACTTTCTCTTTTGCTGGTTTCACCAGCGTAACGTCTTTTTTAGAACGTCCCTTCTTTTCCTTACACTTATTGCGGGTCCGTTCCGGCCGCTGCGAGGAGCTGCGCTCTGCTACTCTTGCTTCTGCCGTCAGCGTCGACGTAATGCCTTTCCAGCGCCAGGCGGGGCTTCTTCATGTAGTCACTCACGTGACTCCGAAGTAAAATTGGCTTGATATAAATGTAAAATTGTCCCTGCTGTGTGTCGAGTTAGTGAGCGAGCATCGCTGGTCAGTGCGGACTCAGTGGGCCAAAGGGCTGGCTTCCATGCTCCATCTCTAAACTAAACTGAACCAGCAACTTTGTACTTCATTCAGAAATCAGTTAGGGCAGGCTGGAGTGGGATTCAGAGCGTGAATTCAAGGAGGTGCAGTACCCCTGCTGTCATTCTTGGGTACTCTCACTCTCCCAGGGGCGGAAATCGTTATCAAAACATGGGGGGGGACACAATTCCTTGGTAGCCACGCGCATGCACACACACACAACACACTCGCACGAGGCTTTGGCCATGGGCCTTGTGGACGCTAACAACTGGATCTGACCTGGTTGGTGACTAACTCGGAACTCCAGCAACAGCAGCTTTGTCCGCCCTGAATCGTGGGGCTTGAATCGGCCTGTTCTCGGGGCCTTTCATCGCCCAGCCCAGTTTAAAATCGGCCGGCTTGGGCTTCAATATCCAGAGCCTCGATGCAGCAGATTGATTTTAAGCCGCGCCGGGCGATGAAAGGCCCCCATTCAGCCCTTAGAAAACATCTGATACCCGCTTGAATCTTTCAAAAGTTACAATGTGATAAATAGCACTTAAACAAATAAAACTGAAGCAAATAAAGGCAAACAGAAGAACCGACCTTGGAGGGGGGAAAGAGAGAGAGAGAGAGAGAGAGATGGGAAAAATACTAAATAACGTGAGTGACCTGAATGAAGGACTTACCTGCAATCCAGCCAGGAAACCCATACGAACCGTTCAAATCTTTCCCATCCACCAATACATCCAATTAGTTCAAATGGTAATTGCACCCGCATCAGAAAGCTTTAAGAAATTCGCCGTGAATACTTTCAGTAATACTTGAAGGTCAAAACACAATTGGTGACACATCGTGTTAATACGATGTTACTAGAGACAATTAACAAGCGCTTAACAGTGACACCCCCAACTGTCTCGCAGAAAGTGGAGATTTTAATAATTTTTTTTCACCAAATTTCAAAATCTGGATTACAAAACATGGGTGGGATTGCCCCCCACCTCTCAAAACATGGTGGGGGGGGGGACGTCATCCCCCCTCCTGGGATTTCGGCTCATGCTCTCTCCCACCCTTCCCTTTCATATCTGCGAAGCACATGCCACTAGCTGCACTAGCGCTGCGGCCAATTCACATGCCATTCCCACTGCAAGCATCAGCTGC
Source organism: Okamejei kenojei (assembly GCA_035221665.1). Classification (NCBI taxonomy): domain Eukaryota; kingdom Metazoa; phylum Chordata; class Chondrichthyes; order Rajiformes; family Rajidae; genus Okamejei; species Okamejei kenojei. The sequence goes on from CM069165.1 coordinate 5,723,076, forward strand.
ATCAGGAGGACAGGCCTTCAGTGTAAGTGAACGGGCAACTGGACAAAGGCACAGTGAGAAGCTGGGAGGGATGGCTGATTGAAGCCCATGCACAATAGACAAGGAGGGAGGGCCAGCCAAATGTATTCGCTATTGTGATTGGCAAGAGGGATGGTGTATTGAAGTGTATTGGCAGGGAGGACAGCCTATTCTGATCGACAGGATGGCCGATTAGGTCAGACTTGGCCGTGGAAGGATGAAGAGCAACTTCCAATCCACTAAAACCCACACATGGAATATTAACTATGCATTTTAAGCTCCCACTGCTGTGGAAGAGTTTCAGTGAATGTCAAGATTCACCAGGTACTCACTGGTTTCTGACACTCTGAAAAGACATTTGGACAGACATATTGACAAAGAGTTTAGATGACTGTGGGCCAAATGAGCCCAGTTTGCCAACCTGCTTGGCAAGGCCAACTAACAACATGTTGCATGACAACAACTCCATAACTATCCTGGATTCCCAGGATGGACATGATTCCACTCGCGGGCAGTTGACGGCCGCCCATGGGTCGGCTGCCTGCCCCTTTTCCGGGGTTACGTCCGTGCCCGCGTGTCCCTGGAGAGGGAACACACCGTGTCGCCATGGGAGGTCGATTGTATTATAGACAAGGAAGGCGGGATTTGAATTTGAATTTTTGTCTTGTTTGTAAACTGCCAATACAGGCAGCTTTTGATATGAATGCTATACTACTTTGTATGTAGATTTTGTTTTTGGAATAATGTAAAAAGATTTTCAAAAATGGAATGGACATGATTGTGTCGAGGAGCTCCTGTGATTGTGAAAGTTACTACGATGCTGGTGGCTGTACCAGAATGTAGGAAAGGGGTGAATAGACTGCGAGGGATCCTACAGCCAGGGATGCTCCAGGGTAATAAGGTCATTAGTGATAGGAGCAGAATTTGGCCATTCAGCTCATCTACTCCGCCATTCAATCAGGGCTGATCTATCTCTCCCTCCTACCCCTATTCTCCTGCCTTCTCTCCATAACCCCTGACACCCAGACTGCTCACGGGCAGCCGTGACCTGCGGCGGGGAAGGGCTCCAGGAGGAAGAACGATAGCGCATGAGGATGGGACGGTATGGGGCTCACCTGAGTGCTTTCCAGCACGCCCGGCTTCTCGGCACGAGACCAGATACCTCTGGATGACATCAAGAGCCCAACACCTGCAGAGCCAGAAAGGTTGCACTGAAGCAAGCAACATTCAAGGTATGCAGTTGACTCAGTCTGCTCACTGTGCTCACTGCCTGGGCCTACCTGATCTCCTGGTTGCAAACACTTCACTTTAAACAACTGGCATTGGTGCTACTCTGCACGACACAGAACTCACTGACTTCATCCATTTCACCTGAACCATTTCGACACTTCCCTACCATTTCTAGACCTCATATCTCATTGCAGGTGTTAGACTTTTGACCGACAACACTATAAGCCACACGACTCCACCCTGTTTCCTTTAAGGACTCCATCCGCTAGCTCAATTCCTCCGTCTACGCCGCATCTGCTCCCAGGATGAGGTGTTCCACACCAGGGCAACGGAGATGTCCTCATTCTTCAGGGAATGGGGGAGTTCCCCTCTCTACCATTGTTGTAGGCTCTCACCAGGGTTTCTTCGATTACACCGTGACACTGCTCTCTCTCCCATCCCCCCACTCGTAACAAGGGCCAGAGTCTACCCTAGTCCTCACCTTCCACCCAATCAGCCGTCACTGTTACGACTCCCGAATGCAGGTACTTCAGAGCCGCGTAACATAGTCAAAACAGGCTCAAGTTCAAGAAATAGTCTTTTATTTAATTAAAACTCAAACCTGATGTGTGATGAAGAAACCAGAAAAGGACAAAAATAAACTAATAAACAAAGGATAACAGTACTCCAGCCAGCCTTCGCAATGGGCCATCGAACTAGAGTCTATAACCTGCCGAAAATGGAAATAACCCCTGAAACAAAATATACGAAAACCCACAGGTCAGCCCTTTCTGTCCAATTCACTTGTAATTAACAAAAATGTAGGTAATAATACACAAAGTTCTAAGCATGTGGCCAGGCCTCCTGCTGTTCAAACAGCAACCTGCTCATAAGCCAGGGTCGGCGAAGAAAAGAGAGAAATCTGGGAGATTTTGGTATTTAAGCTTCCGATGAGTCACCCGTCACCTGACGCAGCTTGGCCAATCGGGTACAGGAGCCCTTAACCCTTGATTCCTGACTCCAGTCACGGGGCCTGCACTCAGGAGAGAAACAAAATAGTTAAGTACATAGCAATTCACCAGAGGGGGGGGGGGGGGGGAAGTACCTAACAAGTCACGAAAACCAAATCATCCTCCGTCATTTAACGCCACCTCCAACTTGACCACTTGCCACATTGCTTCCCATCTCCTCCCCTGTCTGTTTTTTTTCACAGAGACCGCTCCCTGGTCAATTCATTTATTTTGTCCCTTCCCACTGGAACCACCACTCTCCGGGCACTTTCCCTTGCAACGCAAGAAATGCTGAACTTGTCGTTTTTACCCCTCTTTGACTCCATTCAAGGACCTAAGCAGTCGTTCCAGGTGCAACAGAGGTTCACCTGCACCGCATCCACCCAACCTCATCTATTGCATCCACTGCTTAGATGTCAGCTGATCTACATCATTGTGACCAAGAGTAGGCTTGTTTGGCGGATGTTTCGCGAACACCTCCGCGCGTTTGCAATAACCAACCTGATCCCAGGATGGCTCAGTACGTCAAGTTGTACCAGCTTCAAAGACGTCTTGGTGAGTCTCATTGTGTGCAGTCTTTTTTTTTACTCACCAACAAACAGCGAAAATGGCCTGTTTCTTTTATTCATTGGATACTTTTTTGCATATCTTTCATTCATTTGTTCTTATAACTCTCTACATCACCGTCCATATCTCTCATGCCCTTTCCCCCCGACTCTCAGTCTGATAGAAGAGTCACGACCCAAAACGTACCTATTTATTTTCTCCAGAGTTGCTGCCTGACCCGCTGAGTTTTTCCAGCATTTTTGTTATCTCTTCCCGTGGTTAAAAACCAGCATCCGCAGTTCCTTCCCAGACATTAACCTTTGCTTTTGTACCACAAATCAAATTTTGGTTCCAATGTATCACTCACCTTTTACCTTTTGATCAGCCTGCCATATGGGACCTTACCAAAAACCTCACTGAAAACCATAGTCTCCATGAAACATGCAACCCTTATCAATTCTTTGTCACCAACTCAAACAATGTAACCATCAGTCAGACAGAGCCTTCCTGCAAGAACTCCATCCTGACGACCTGTCCTTAACTCAACTTTTAGACACGACAATAGGTTTAGGAGAAGGCCATTCGAGCCAGCACCACCATTCATATAATCTTGGCTGATCAGCCACAATCAGTACCCCGTTCCTGACTTCTCACCAGATCCATTGACTCTGATATCTTTAAGAGCTCTATCTAACTCTCTTGAAAGCATCCAGAGAATTGGCATCCACTCGCAACGCTGCCCTTCCTGAAATTTGGAGACCAAAACAGCACATAATACTCCAGGTGTGGTCTCTCTAGGGCCCCGTGCAACTGCAGAAGGAACTCTTTGCTCCTATTCTCAACTCCTTTTGTTATGGAAGGCCAACAATGCCATTAGCTCATCCTTCACTGCCTGCTGTACCTTGCATGTTTACTCTCAGTTCTAAAAACCATTCACTTCTAAATGAATTTTATACATTTAGAATCTATTCCAATAATTTGTCCTCCACAAGTTCAGCAAAACTATGCCTGTAATGACTTGGGTTCTCCCAAGCTCCCTTTTTAACAAAAGTATGTTAGTAATCTAATACTCCAGTATTATTCCTGCAGTGAGGAAGAATCAAACTATCACAGTTGGAGCATCTATAATTTCCTCCCTGGCTCCCTTCAACAACCTGGGATACATTTCATCCGAGCCTGGTGAGTTACACATTGAGTAAAATGATGCCATGATGCCACCCCTTATTCTCTGCACGTCCCACACAATATTTCACATTTGTTTCCTGTAACAATATTATCCCCCTCACGTGAATAGATACAACTAATCATTCCTTCTGAAGATAGCTGCAAATGCTGAAAAAAGTTCTGCAGGACAGGCAGCATCTCTGGAGAGAAGGAATGGGTGACGTTCCGGGGTCAAGACCCTTCTTCGAAGTAAACCAACACCTGCAGTTCCTTCCTACACATATCATCCCTTTCTCAGTTTACAATGTTTCATTAACTAGGACTGTCATCCCTCAGTCTCCCTTCTCCATAATGAGCTGCTCATAACAAAATTCAGAGTGAAAGCAAGTCATCCCTCCAACATAGAACAGCACAGGTGCAGGACCTTCAGCCCAATGTCTGTGCCGAACATGATGCCAAGTTAAACTAATCTCTACCTGCATGTGATCCATTTCCCACCATTCCCTGCATATCCATGTGCCTATCTAAAATCTATTATTCTTAACATCAACTATCGTATCTGCTCCACCATATCCCGGGAAGCACATTCCCTAGACACCCACCACTCTTAAAAAACAACTTTGGGGCCATATCTCCTTTACAAATCGCCACTCTCAGCTGAAAGCTATGCCCTCTAGCCTTTGACATTTTCCCCACGATGGAATCCTTGCATCAAGTGGAGCCACACTCCTCCATTGGATTTTCCAGCCTTTCTTTCGTCTTCCTCACAAACACTCACTAACTTCAAGCCCTCGTTCCCTGTTCTGCCCATCTTCCCCCCAAATCTTGGCTCAAATTTCCTTCCATACTAAATCATATCAACGCATCCAAACGGCATTAACAAACACATTGAGGAGATTGGTCTCAGCCTCGAGGTGCCACCTGCCCTCAGAACCAGTGCCAGTGCCCGAGGAATATACAGCCCTCCCTCCTGCACCATCACTCCCCTACTCATCACCCACACTCCCTCCCCACACCTACATCATTGTACCAGCTACTGGGAGCAATCTGGAGATTAGCATCTTGACACACATTAGAACAGCGGGATTATCAAATACAAGCACCCTGACAATAGAATGTAAAGACAGGGATGTAACGCTGAGGCTCTATAAGCCACTGGCCAGACCACATTTGGAGTATTGTGAGCGGTTTTGGGCTCTACATCTGAAGAGGTATATGCTGGTGTTGGAGAGGAGGTTTACGAGAATGATCCCAGGAATGAGTGGGTTGACGTGTGATGAGCATTTGTAGGCACTGGGCCTGTACAATATAACACAACCTCAATTCAGCTGCTTGGACCTTACTCTCTAATTCCAATAAGAACCTTGGGCTCCGGATACTCAGTTTGCACTATAAATTGGCAAGCGTTGTTCTGCCAAACAGACTTCTAAATACAGCCAAGGGCCCACCCCAATCCCTCCCTCCACCTTTAATCCTTTTCTCTCAACTTGACTGTTTCTCCTCATGCTTTGCCTCAACTGCTCGAACCCTCTGTGAAGATTTTCTCTTCATGTTGTCCTGCAGACATCAATGATCGATGAAGAAATGGAGCAGGTCCTTACCCAGTAATGCCAGCAACACCACCAGCATCCATTTCTTCACGTGAGGGACACACCTGGAGGGGAAACACACACGTCAGCCGTCTATTGAACCCAAACCCGTCTCAAGCAAGATGGACACAAAAAGCTGCCGTAACTCAGTGGGTCAGGCAGCATCTCTGGAGTCTGAAGAAGGGCATTATCCTGCAATGTCACCCATTCCTTCTCTCCAGAGATGCCGCCGACCCGCTGAGTTACTCCAGCTTTTTGTGTCTGTCTTCGGTTTAATACAGCATCTCCAGTTCCTTCCCACACACACGTTTCAAGCAAATCAAATGCTCCCATCAAACAGACAGAATCAGGTCAATTATTGTCAAGAGATGGACAGACCCCTCCATGGACCCACGCTGCTGACAGACCTTCACTCCACACACCCAAAGCTCAGAGCCATGGTGACACTGTTGCAAAGATGAATCAACCTAGGGTACAGTATCAGAGGGCTGTTCTGTGGTGGGTGTATCTGGGGTAGATTGAGGGCAAGCTATCTTGTAGTCGAAAGGTCGAATGGCCTACTTCTGCACCTATTTTTCTATGTTTCTAGTGGATAGGTATATGGACGTGAAGGGAATGGAGGGGTATGGTCTGAGTGCAGGTAGATGGGACTAGGGGAAAACAAATGGTCGGCACGGACTGGAAGGGCCGAGAGGGCCTGTTTCCGTGCTGTAATTGTTATATGGTTTTATATGGTTATCTGGGGTAGTACAAGTGCATTGGCCTGTGGTGGGTTTACCTAGGGTACAATAAATAGGTTATCATTTTTTAAGTTTAGTTTAAAGGCACAGCACAGACACAGCCCTTCGGCCCACCGATTCCGCACCGACCAACGATTCCTGCCCACTAACATTACCCTACACAGACTAGTCATAGAGTGATACAGTTTGGAAACCGGCCCTTCGGCCCAACTTGCCCACACCGACCAACAATGTCCCAGCTACACTAGTCCCACTTTCCTGTGTTTAGTCCATATTTCTCCAACCCTGTCCTATCCATGTACCTATCTAACTGTTTTTTAAAACAATGGGATAGTCTCAGCCTTAACTACCTCCTCTGGCAACTTGTTCCATACACCCACCACATTTTGTGTGAAAATATTACCCTTCGGATTCCTATTAAATCTTTTCCCCTTCACCTTGAACATATGTCCTCTGGTGCTCGATTACCCTACTCTGGGCAAGAAACTGTTCATCGACCCGATCTATTCGTCTCATGATTTTGTATACCTTTGTGAGACACGACCTCCCATGCACAATACCATGCTGGCTATTCCCAATCAGCCCTTGCCCATCCAAATGCCTGCATAATCTATGCCTCAGAATACTCTCTAGTAACTTTCCAGCTACAGATGTTAAGCACGCCGGCCTATAGTTCCCAGCATTTTCCTTGCAGCCTTTCTTGAAAAGTGGCACAACATTTGCACCCTCCAGTCTTCCAGTACCCCTCCAGTATTTAAGGATGACTCGTAAATTTCAATCAGGGCTCCTGCAATTTCCCCTCTAGTTTCCCGCAATGTCCTTGGATATATCTGATCAGGTCCTGGAGATTTGTCTACCTTCAAACACGACAGTACCTTCAGTACTTCCTCGACGGTAACACTGACTGCCCGCAAGACACTTCCATTGACTGCTCCAAGTTGCTCCGTCCTACTCTCATAGTGGAGCTGGTCCTTACCCTCACCAACTTTTCCTTTGACTCCTCCCATTTCCTCCAAATCCAAGGTGTAGTTATGGGCACGCACATGGGGCCAAGCTATGCCTGCCTTCTTGTAGGGTAAGTCGAAAATGCCTTGTTCGAGGCGCACCGTGGCCCTATCCCCGAACTCTACCTCCTCTACATTGACGAGTGCATTGGTGCTACCTCCTGCACCCATGCAGAACACACTGACGTCATCCATTTCACCACTAACTTCCATCCAGCACTCAAATTCACCTGAACCATTTCCAAAATCTCCCAACTAATTCTAGACCTCACTATATCCATCGCAGGTTACCGACTACTGACCGACATCTGCTACAAACTCACTGACCCATGGCTATGTGGACTATACTTCATCCCACCCTGCTTCCGGTAAGGACTCTATCCCCTACTGCCAATTCCTCAGTTTACGCCGCATCTGCACCCGGGATGAGATGGTCCAAACTAGGGCATCTGAGACGTCCTCAAACTTTAGGGAATGGGGGTTCCCCTCTTCGACTGTAGATGAGGCTCTCAACAGGGTATTCCGTGGCTCCGTTCTCATTCCCCATCCCCCCACTCGTAACAAGGGCTGAGTCCCTCTTGTCCTCACCTTCCACACTACCAGCCGTCACATACAACAGATAATCTTCTGACATGTTCGCCACATCCAACGTGATCCCACCACTGGCCACATCTTGCCGTTTCCTCCCCTTTCGGCTTTCCACAGAGACCACTCCCTCCGTAACTCCCTGGTCAATTCGTCCTTTCCCACCCAATCCACCCCCTCCCCGGCACTTTCCCTTGCAACCGCAGGAAATGCTAGACTTATCGCTTTATCTCCCCCCTTGACTCCATCCAACGACCTAAGCAGTCTTTCCAGGTGAGGCAGAGGTTCACCTGTACCTCCTCCAACCACATCTATTGTATCCGCTGCGCTAGGTGTCAACTGCTCTACATCGGTGAAACCAAGCATAGGCTTGGCAATCGCTTCGCCCACCAGCTCCTCACAGTTCACATTAACCAACCTGATCTCCCGGTGGCTCAGCACTTCCACTCCCTCACCCATTCCAAATCCGACATTTCTGTCCTGGGCCTCCTCCAGGGCCAGAGTGAGTTCCATCGCAAATTGGAGGAGCAGCACCTGATATTTTGCTTGGGTAGTTTCCATCCCAATGGTATGAACATTGACTTCTCCAATTTCAGGTATCCTTGCTTTCTCCCTCCTTCCCCTTACCTTCCCAGCTCTCCCACAGGCCACTGTCTCCGCCTCTTCCTTTCTTCTTCCCGCCCCCCCCCCCCCACATCAGTCTGCAGAAGGGTCTCGACCCAAAACAACACCTATTCCTTCGCTCCATAGATGCTGCCTCACCCGCTGAGTTTCTCCAGCATTGTTGTCTACCTTCTGTCCCACTCTCTTTCTCCTCGGTAAATACAGTGGAGAAATATTCATTGAGGGCCTTGCCCATCTCCTGTAGCTCCACACAAATGTGACTGCTTTGATTCCTGAGAGGGCCCTCTCTCTCTGGTTACCCTTTTCCCCCTTACATATTTATAAAATCTTTTGGGATTGTTGCTACCCACCAGAGCTATCTCCTGGTCCCTTTTTGCCCTTCTGATCACCTTTTTCAGTTTACTCCTTAGTTCCCGAAACTCCTCCAGGGATGCACTTGATCCCAGCTGCCTATACCTGTCCCATGCAGCCTTCTTGTTTTTGACCAACGCCACAATTTCCCTCGTCAGCCAAGCTTCCTTATGTTTGCTTGCTTTGCCCTTCACTCGAACGGGGACGTACATATACTGAGCTTTCATCAGCACTCTTAAAGCATCCCATTTTCCCCTCTAATAACCTGCTACAGTAAACTAGAGCGAGACTTTCTCTCATGCCCTCAAAGTTGGCCTTACTCCAGTTGTGCATTTTAACATGTGGACCCTCTCCGTCCCCATCCATAACTATCTTAAACCTAATCGAGCTGTGGTCACTGGACCCCAAAAGCTCCTCCACACACATTACATTAACTTGCCACCTCCAATTTCCCAATTTCCCAATACTAGATCCAGTGTTGCCTTCCCACATGTGGGGGCCTCCAAATACTGCTTACGAAAACTCTCCTGAACACTTTTGCGGAATTGCAACCCATTTAAATCCTACACGCTATGATTTTCCCAGTCTTTATTGGGAAAGTTAAATTCCCCTTCTACAACAACCTTATTTGACCTGCAGCTGTCTGCAATCTCCCAGCACATTTGTTCTTCTAATTCCCGTTGACTATTCGGGGGTCTGTTGTACCACCCCAACAAGGTGATCATCCTTTCTTGTTCCTCAACTATTCACCCATATAGCCTCATGAGACGAACCGTCTGTAATGTCACCTCTGAACACTGCAGTGACATCCTCCTCAACCACCAATGCAACCCCCTCTCCTCTTTTTCCCTCACCCCTGTCTGTCCTCATGCTCTTGTACCTCAGAACATTGAGCTGCCAGTCCTGCCTCTCCCTTAACCAGGTCTCAGCCATGGCCACAACATTACAGTCACTCATACCTATCCATGTCCTAAGCTCATCTGCCTTACCAGTCAGGCCCCTTTATGTGCAGTTTAAACCAACCCTCCTTCCTCGCTCTCCGCCTTTCACCTGCCTATTCTGTCCCCCCCCCCCCCCCCCCCCCCCGCTTAGGGACAATTCACAATTAAACTAAGGCAAACAACCTACAAACCTGTACGTCTTTGGAGTGTGGGAGGAAACCGGAGGTATCGGGGAAAACCCACCCAGGTCATGGGGAGAACGTACAAACTCTGAACAGACAGCACCCGTAGTCAGGATGGATCTGGGTGTCTGCCGCTGTAAGAGTTGTACGCCATTGCCGGGTACAGTGAGAATGGGCTGTTCTATGGCAAGTGTAAGTGTAGTAGTGAGAGTGGGCTGTTCTGTGGTCCGTTTATCGGGGGTTCACTGTGACTAGGTGTCCTGTGAAAGGGTGTATTCAGTATAGAGGTGGGGAGGAGATGGAGGAGGCAGCGGGGATGAGTGACTCTGCTTCAGTTGACCAGCTGGAAAAAGGAAGTCTGTGGATCCCCGGATCACGTACCTGCACAGAGCAAAGACATCCATCAAGGAGCTGGCCGTTGTTAACTGGTACCAGGCTGTGCCCAACCACCAGTACACCAGAGGCAAAGCTTTTTCTGAAAGAGACAGCAACACAACATTAGACAACGTTTTTCCCCGATCCTTCCCATCAGTGGAAAAGGACAGAGCTCAGTCTCCCCAACACAGAACACACTGATACTATAAAACCACGTCAGGCTGAGAAACCTTCTCCCCTGCAGGAACCACCACAGAAAGACCACCGCAAGGTGGTGGCAGGAGAATCCAGGGGAGCTCTTGGGCACCTGAGGAAAAAATAGGTCGCAGGGATATCAACGGGTGTCAAGGGTTATGGGGATAGGCAGGAGAATGAGGTTAGGAGGGAAAGACAGATCAGTCATGATTGAATGGTGGAGTAGACTTGATGGGACGCATGGACTAATTCTGCTCCTATCACATGACCTAATGCTGCCTGTCCCGCTGAGTTACTCCAGCATCTCCAGTGTAAACCAGCATCTTTCTTTTTGTCTTTCTTTTTTTCATTTTTCTCTTTTTTCTCATTTTTCTTTTTTTCTAATTTTTCCAGTTTTTCTCTTTTTTCCTCGATTTCTCTTTTTTCTCGTTTTTCTTTTTTCTCCTTTTTATTTTTTCTCTTTTTTTTGTTTTTCTCTTTTTGCTTTTTTTTCTCTTTTTCTCTATTTATTTTTCTCTTTTTTCTCTTTTCTTTTTCCCCTCTTTTTTCTATTTTTTCCCTTTTTTCTTTTTTTCTTTATTCTTTTATCTTTTTTCTCGTCTTTCTCCTTTTTTTCTCTTTTCTTATTCCCCTCTTTTTTCTATAATTTTTCTTTTTTTTCTCGTTTTACTTTTCCGCCTCTTTTTTATATTTTTTCTTTTTTCTTTTATTCACTTTTTTATTTTTTTTCCGCTTTTTTCTCGTTTTTCTCGTTTCTCTTTTTTCTTTCATTCTCTTTTTTCTTGTTTATCTTTTTTTCTCTTTTATGTATTTTTTCTTTTTCCCCTCCTTTTTCTCCTTTTTCTATTTTTTCTCGTTTTTCTCATTTTTCCTTTTTCCCTCCTTTTCCTTTTTCCTAGTTGTTCTCGTTTATCTCTATTTTCTTTTTTTCTTTTTTCTTTTTTCTCTTTTTTATTCTTCTTTTTTTCCGTTTGTCTTTTTCTTTTTTTCTTATGTTTCTTCTTTTCCTCCCTTTTCTTGTTTTTCTTATTTTCGTTTTTCTCTTTTTTTGTTTTCTTTTTGCTTATTTTTCTTTTTTCTCCTTTTTGTCTTTTATCTTGCTTTCTCTATTGTCTTTTCCAACTTTTCCTTCTTTTTCAATTTTTTATCCTTTTTCTCTTTTTTTATTTTTTATTTTTTTTCTCTTTTCTCACGTTTTTTCTCTTTTCTTTTTCCCCTCCTTTTTCTATTTTTCTTTTTTTTCTCTTTTTTCTCATTTTACTTTTCCCCCTCCTTTTTCTATTTTTTATTTTTCTTTTATTAACTTTTTTCTTTTTTTTCTCTTTTTTATCATTATTCTCTTTTTTCTCGTTTCTCTTTTTTCTTGTTTATCTTTTTTTCTCTTTTATGTCTTTGTTCTATTTTCCCCTCCTTTTCCTCCTTTTTCTATTTTTTTCAATCCTTTTTCTCTTTTTTTATTTTAACACTTTTTTTTATTTTTATTTTTTCTATTTTCTTTTATTAACTTTTTCTTTTTTTCTCTTTTTTCTTATTTTCTCGTTTCTCTATTTTCATTTTTGTTTTTCTCTTTTTTTCTCTTTGGTATTTTTTCTTTTTTCCCCTCCTTTTCCTTTTCCTCCTTTGTTCTATTTTTTCCTGTTTTTCTCTTTTTTATTCCTCTTTTTTTTTTTTTTGTTTTCTCTTTTTTCCCTCCATTTCCTCCTTTTTCTATTTTTTATCCTTTTTCCCTTTTTTTCTTTTTTCTTTTTTCTTTTTTTATCTCTTTTCTCTTAATTTATCTGTCTCTTTTCTCGTTTTTTTTGTTTTTCTCTTTTTTTTAATCGTTTTTCTCTTTTTTTCTTTTTTTTCTTTTTCTCTTTTTAAATTTTTTTAATCTCTTTTTTCCTTTTTTTCTTTGTCTTTTTCCTCGTCTCTTTTTCAATTTTTTATCCTTTTTTTCTTTTTTTCCTTTTTCTCTCTCTCTTTTCACTTTATTTATCTTTCTCTTGTCTCTTTTTTGCTTTTTTATCCATTTTTGTTTTTCTCTTTTTTCTCATTTTCTTTTTTCTCCTTTTTCCCTCCTTATCCTCCTTTTTCTTTTTTATCCTTTTTCTCTTTTTTCTTCTCTTTTTTTCGTTTTTCTCTGTTTTTTTTCTCGTTTTTCTTTTTTTGTCTTTTTTCCTCGTTTCCTCCTTCCTCCTTTTTCTATTCTTTTTCTCTTTTTTCTCGTTTTTCTTTTTTTCTTTTTTTGTCTTTTTTCCTCGTTTTCTCTTTTTTGCCTACTTTTCCTCTTTTCTATTTTTTATCCTTTTTCTCTTTTTTCTTTTTTTCTCTCGCTCTCTTTTCTCTTTATTTATCTTTCTCTTTCTCTTTTTTGTTTCTGTTTTTTATCTTTTTTAGTTTTTCTCTTTTTTCTCGTTTTTCTCTTTTTTCTCTTTTTTTCTGGTCTCAGTTTTTCTCTTTTTTCTCTCCTTTTCCTCCCTTTTCTATATTTTTTATCCCTTTTCTCTTTTTTCTTTTTTCTCTTTTTTCCTTCTTTCTCTTTTTTCTCGTTTTTCTTTTCTCTTTTTTCTTTTTTTCGTTTTTCTCTTTTTATCTCTTTTTTTGTTTTTTTCTTTTTTCTCGTTTTTCTTTTTTCTCTTTTTTTTCTCGTTTTTCTCTTTTTTCCCTCCATTTCCTCCATTTTCTATTTTGTATCCTTTTTCTCTTTTTTTATTTATTATTTTTTATTTTTTTTCTCTTTTTTCACTTTATTTATCTTTCTCTTTTTTATCTTTTTTTCTCGTTTTTATTTTTCCTCTTTTTTGTCTTTTCTTCTCATTTTCTCTTTTTCCTTGTTTCTCTATTTTCTTTTTTCTTTTTCTCTTTTATCTCGTTTTTTTTCTCTATTTTATCTTTATTCCTCGTTTTTTTGTCATTTTTCCTCGTTTTCTCCACTTTTTTGCCTCCTTTTCCTCCTTTTTCTATATTTTTTTAAATCCTTTTTCTCTTTTTTCTTTTTTTTTCTTTCTTTTCTCTTAATTTATCTTTTTTTCCCCGTTTTCTCCTTTTTCCCTCCTTTTCCACCTATTTTTTTATCCTTTTTCTCTTTTTTATTCTTTCTCTTTTTTCTTTTTTTCTCTTTTTTCTCGTTTTTCTTTTTTTCTCATTTGTCTCTTTTTTCTTTTTTTCCCCTTTTTTTCTCTTTCTCTTTATTTATCTTTCTCTTATCCCTTTTTTGTTTTTTATCTTTTTTTGTTTTTCTCTTTTTTCTCGTTTTTTCTTTTTGCCCTCCTTTTCCTCCTTTTTCTTTTTTAAATCCTTTTTCTCTTTTTTATTTTTTCTCTTTTTTCCTTTTTTTTCTTTTTTCTCGTTTTTCTTTTCTCTTTTTTCTTTTTTTCGTTTTTCTCTTTTTATCTCTTTTTTTTGTTTTTTTGTTTTTTCTCTTTTTTCTTTTTTCTCATTTTTCCAGTTTTTCTCTTTTTTCCTCGTTTTCTCTTTTTTCTCCTTTTTATTTTTTCTCTTTTTTTGTTTTTCTCTTTTTGCTTTTTTTTTCTCTTTTTTCTCTATTTATTTTTCTCTTTTTTCTCTTTTCTTTTTCCCCTCTTTTTTTCTATTTTTTCCCTTTTTTCTTTTTTCTTTATTATTTTCTCTTTTTTCTCGTCTTTCTCCTTTTTTCCGCTTTTCTTATTCCCCTCTTTTTTCTATAATTTTTCTTTTTTTTCTCATTTTACTTTTCCGCCTCTTTTTTCTATTTTTTCTTTTTTCTTTTATTCACTTTTTTATTTTTTTCGCTTTTTTCTCGTTTTTCTCGTTTCTCGTTTTTCTTTCATTCTCTTTTTTCTTGTTTATCTTTTTTTCTCTTTTATGTATTTTTTCTTTTTCCCCTCCTTTTTCTCCTTTTTCTATTTTTTCTCGTTTTTCTCTTTTTTCTTTTTCCCTCCTTTTCCTTTTTCCTAGCTGTTCTCGTTTATCTCTATTTTCTTTTTTTTCTTTTTTTTCCCCTCCTGTTCCTCCTTTTTCTATTTTTTCTCGTTTATCTCTTTTTATTTCTTTTTTTTCTCTTTTCCTCGTTGTCTCTTTTTTTTGCCTTATTTTCTTCCTTTTCTATTTTTTATCCTTTTTTTATTTTATTCTTTTTCTTTTTTCTCTCTTTTCTCTTTATTTATCTTTCTCTTTTCTTCTTTTTTTAAATCTTTTTTTATTTTTATTTGTTTTCGTTTCCCTTTTATCGCCTTTTCTTTTCTCCTTTTCCCTCCTTTTCTCCATTTTTCTATTTTTTATCCTTTTTTTTTATTTTTTCTTTTTTTTCTTTTTTCTTTTTTTCTCATTTTTTCTTTTTTGTTTTTCTCTTTTTTTCTCGTTTATCTTTTATCTCTTTTGTCTTTTTTCCTCCTTTTCCTCCTTTTTCTATTTTTTCTTGTTTTTCTCTTTTTTTATTCCTTTTCTTTTTTTCTTTTTTCTCTTTTTTTCTCTTTTTGTTTTTCTCTTTTTTATCTTTTTTCTTTTTTTACTCTTTCTCTTTTTCTCTTTTTTCTTTTTTGTTTTACTCTTTTTTATCGTTTATCTTGTTTTCCCTTCTTTTCTTTTTCTATGTTTTCTTGTTTTTCTTTTTTATTCCTTCTCTCTTTTTCTTTTGCTCGTTTTCTCTTTTTTCTCTTTTTTTTCTCGTATTGTTTTTCTTTTTTCTCTTTATTTATTTTTTCTCGTTTTTCAGGTTTTCTTTTTTCTTTGCTTTCCCCCCTCTGTTTCTCTCTCCCCCTTCTCCCCCTCCTTTGTAATAGCCCACTCACCCTCACCCTGCCCCAACAATGGGATGTTCACCCCATCCCCAACCCACTCCATTCACCCAAGTTCCCCACACCCTCCAGTCACCCACCTCCCCCACACCCCACAACATCCTCCACTCACCCACCATGTCCACACATTAGTAACATCCCCATTCACCCACTGCCCACACCCAACATCTACCACCCACCAAATTTATCCCCACCCTGGTTTCCACCTCCACCAACCAACCCCCCATCCATCTGCCCCACCCCTGTAGCATCTTCCATTCACCCACCCTACTAACACCTCACACCCATTCATCCACCCACCGCAGTAAGTGCATGCTCAGCTGTCCCACTGCCCAACTTCATTCAATATAAAATGCCTAAAGCCTCTCTTCCAGCCCCCCGGTGTGTCCTCTCTCCCGATAGTGTAACGTGCCGCATGTCAGCTGTTCAGAATGTGGGACGTGGGATGTGAGATGATGAACGTTCCACTTACCCTGTAGCTCATCCTCGGTGGAGTAGCCAGATGTCGACCACAAATAGATGTTGGAAGAAGTGGAAGGCGCCATCAGTATCCCCATCCTGCCGTATGCTCTGTTTAATTTGTCTTCGTAGCTGTCCGCAAAGCTCGACGGCCCTCTGACTGCTGGATTTGAGATACAGGTTACCGAAGCAAGTCATCGCAGGAAAATATTACAACACCTCAAATTTCGCTTGGGCACCTTACAACCCAACAATATGATGTTGACCTCTCTAACTTCAAGCAATCCTTGTTTTCCCTCTCTCTCTCTCCATCCCTCCATCATCCTAGCTCTCCGGCCAGTTTAACTGTCCCCCGATTAAATTTTATCTTTGTGTGCTTCGTTGTCACATTTCCCTAGCTAACAATGATCTATTCTACATTTTCCTTGATTTTCGTCCCCTTTCATCTATCGTTTTCGCACCTTACCCTTCCAGATCTCCCTCGCCCCGACCAAGTGTGAAGAATGGTCTCGACCCAAACGTCACCCATTGTTTCTCTCCAGAAATGCGTTTGACGGCATTGGGACTGTACTCACTGGAATTTGGAAGAATGAAGGGGGACCTCATAAAACTTACCGAAAAGTGAAAGGTTTGGATAGAGTGGAAGTGGAGAGGATGTTTCCACTTGTGGGAGAGTCGAGGACTAGAGTTCATAGCCTCAAAATTAAACAATGCTCCTTTAGGAAGGAGATAAGGAGGAATGTATTTAGTCAGAGGGTGGTGAATCTGTGGAATTCTTTGCCACAGAAGGCTGTGTAAGTCAAGTCAGTGGATATTTTTAATGCAGAGATAGATATATTCTTGATTAGTACAGGTGTCAGGGGTTATGGGGAGTAGGCAGCAGAATGGGGTTAGGAGGGAAAGATAGATCAACCATGATTGAATGATGGAGTAGACTTGATGGGACGCATGGACTAATTCTGCTCCTATCACTTATGACGTTATGCTGCCTGTCTCGCTCAAGCATTTTGTGTCTATCTTTAGTGTAAACCAGCATTTGCAGTTCCTTCCTATAAAGGAAGGTATAATCCAGGGGTGGGGAACTTTTTCATGTTCAAATGCCGCATTAAGTTAGCTGTAATCTAATAAGGCCGCATCCAAGAAACTTCAATTATATACACTTCAAAATGTACATTATTTTGTTAAAATAGCCCTCGTGACTTACTAATGTTTTAATTGTGGCCGTCAGTCGGGGAGGATTATTTCGTTTAATCTTCTTTTACTCTTTGGTATTTTAAATATGTTCATTTTAAAATTAAAATTAAAATAATAAAAGACGAAAAAAACCCAATATTAATAATAATCAAATGATTTGTTCTACAAAATGTTGATTAATTCAAAAGGCCGCACTTAATGGCCTAGAAGGCCGCAGGATCCCCACCCCTGGTAAATTCACTCGCCTCTCAGTGACTGACGGCGTTAACCTCTGTACTAATCAAGAATCTATCTATCTCTGCCTTAAAAATACCCAGTGACTTGGCCTCCACAGCTTTCTGTGGCAATGAATTCGACTGATTCACCACACTCTGATTAAAGAAACGCGCCGGTGCCCTGCTTCCACCCACCGCGCTGCCCTACCCGGACATGTAACGACGGGCTCTTGCTAGCCGCCGCTGCTGCCGAGGTGCTGAGAGCGCTGAAAATGCTCAGAGTGCTTGGAGGCGTTGGTGATGTTGCTGATGCAGCTGCTCAGACTGTTGACTGAACTGTTGGACGGCGAAGGTTTGGCGCCAGGCACAGGTCCCGGTCCCTTGCTCTTTGACCTTTTCTTGTGCAACCTGAAACGATAAAGGGCGACGATTTAGGGTGGAGGCAGACCAGGACTGTGAAAGAGAAGCAGCAAGTTCAGTGAAATTGGCACAGCAATCCAAAGCACATTGTGGGCATGGGTTATAAACATAGAAAATAGGTGCAGGAAAACTCCATTCGGCCCATGGAGACAGCCTCATTAAATATGATCATGGCTGATCATCCACAATTACTACGCCCTTCCTGTTTTCTGCCCATATCCCATGAATCTGCTAGCCCTAAGAGCTCCATCTAACTCTCTTTTGCATGCATCCAGTGAATCAACCTGTGGCAGAGAATGCCACAAATTCACAACTCTCTGTGTGAAACATAAATGGTTCACCCAGAGGGTTGTGGCATTATTACTATTGAGGGAGTGCAGTGTAGGTTCACCAGTTTAATTCCTGGGATGGCGGGACTAACATATGATGAAAGAATAGGTCGACTGGACTTCTTTTTCTGTCGTATGTCTTTTAAACCTGCAGCTCCGTTGAAGCGAGCCAGGCCAACGTGTCATCGTCCAGGTCAATCAGACCTTGTTCACCATTCGGTGGCTGGTGTTTGGGGCAACTGGTGAAGATGTGCTCCACTGTCTGTGTTGGGTCCCCACACTCGCAGGAGGCGCTGACCACGAGGCCCCACCTTTTCATCGCTACTCCATAGCGTCCGATGCCTGTCCTCAAGCGGTTGAAGGTTGTCCACTGCTTTTGGGGCAGGTCCTGGCCAGCGACCTCCATGGGGTTATTGATTTAATGGTGTAGCCTACATGGTTCTGCTGACTTCCACTGGTCTCTCCATCTCGTCTTGACCCAGGCGGCCTTAGAAGCGTCAGCCGGTGTTGTGCAGAGCAGCTCTTAGGCTTACATGGCAAACGGTTGCCGTGACTTGAGGTTCACTCATCATGGTGTCTCTGTGACGATCTGATGGAGGTGGGATTCACTGGTAAATCCCATCCTGAAATGTCACCCGTTCCTTCTCTCCAGAGACGCCGTCGACCCGCTGAGTTACTCCAGCTTTTTGTGTCTATCTTCAGTTTAATACAGCATCTCCAGTTCCTTCCCACACACACGTTTCAAGCAAATCAAATGCTCCCATCAAACAGACGGAATCAGGTCAATTATGGTCAAGAGATGGACAGACCCCTCCATGGACCCACGCTGCTGACCTGACAGACCTTCACTCCACACACCCAAAGCACAGAGCCATGGTGACACTGGTGCAAAGGTGAGTCAACCTAGGGTACAGTATCAGAGGGCTGTTCTGTGGTGGGTGTATCTGGGGTAGAGTGAGGGCAAGCTATCATGTAGTCGAAAGGTCGAATGGCCTACTTTTGCACCTATTTTTCTATGTTTCTAGTGGGTTATCTGAGGTAGTACGTGCATTGGCCTGTGGTGGGTTTACCTAGGGCACAATAAATGGGTTATCATTTTTTAAGTTTAGTTTAAAGGCACAGCACAGACACAGCCCTTCGGCCCACCGATTCCGCACCGACCAACGATTCCTGCCCACTAACACTACCCTACACAGACTAGTCATAGAGTGATACAGTTTGGAAACCAAACATTTCGGCCCAACTTGCCCACACTGACCAACAATGTCCCAGCTACACTAGTCCCACTTTCCTTTGTTTAGTCCATATTTCTCCAACCCTGTCGTATCCATGTACCTATCTAACTGTTTTTTAAAACAATGGTATAGTCTCAGTCTTAACTACCCCTCTGGCAACTTGTTCCATACACCCACCACATTTTGTGTGAAAATATTACACTTCGGATTCCTATTAAATCTTTTCCCCTTCACCTTGAACATATGTCCTCTGGTCCTCGATTACCCTACTCTGGGCAAGAAACTGTGCATCGACCCAATCTATTCGTCTCTTGATTTCGTATACCTTTGTGAGACACGACCTCCCATGCACAATACCAGGCTGGCTATTCCCAATCAGCCCTTGCCCATCCAAATGCCTGCATAATCTATGCCTCAGAATACTCTCTAGTAACTTTCCAGCTACAGATGCTAAGCACGCCGCCCTATAGTTCCCAGCATTTTCCTTGCAGCCCTTCTTGAAAAGAGGCACAACATTTGCACCCTCCAGTCTTCCAGTACCCCTCCAGTATTTAAGCATGACTCGTAAATTTCAATCAGGGCTCCTGCAATTTCCCCTCTAGTTTCACGCAATCTCCAGGTCCCGGAGATTTGTCTACCTTCAAACACGACAGTACCTTCAGCACTTCCTCGACGGTAACACTGACTGCCCGCAAGACACTTCCATTGACTGCTCCAAGTTGTTCCGTCCTACTGCCCTAGTGGAGCTGGTCCTTACCCTCACCAACTTTTCCTTTGACTCCTCCCATTTCCTCCAAATCCTAGGTGTAGTTATGGGCACGCGCATGGGGCCCAGCTATGCCTGCCTCTTTGTAGGGTAAGTCGAAAATTCCTTGTTCGAGGCGCACCGTGGCCCTATCCCCGAACTCTACTTCCTCTACATTGACGAGTGCATTGGTGCTACCTCCTGCACCCATGCAGAACTCACTGACGTCATCAATTTCACCACTAACTTCCATCCAGCACTCAAATTCACCTGAACCATTTCCAAAATCTCCCAACCGATTCTAGACCTCACTATATCCATCGCAGGTTACAGACTACTGACAGACATCTGCTACAAACTCACTGACCCATGGCTATCTGGACTACTTCATCCCACCCTGCTTCCGGTAAGGACTCTATCCCCTACTGCCAATTCCTCAGTTTACGCCGCATCTGCACCCGGGATGAGATGGTCCAAACTAGGGCATCTGAGACGTCCTCAAACTTTAGGGAATGTAACTCGACTGTAGATGAGGCTCTCAACAGGGTCTCTATATTCCGTAGCTCCGCTCTCTTTCCCCATCCCCCCCACTTGTAACAAGCGCAGAGTCCCTCTTGTCCTCACCTTCCATACTACCAGCCGACACATACAAAAGATAATCCTCCGATATTTTCGTCACCTCCAACGTGATCCCACCACTGGCCACATATTGCCGTCTCCTCCCCTTTCGGCTTTCCACAGAGACAGCTCCCTCTGTAACTCCCTGGTCAATTCGTCCTTTCCCACCCAATCCACCCCCTACCCGGCACTTTCCCTTGCAACGCAGGAAATGCTAGGCTTGTCGCTTTCCCTCCCCCCTTGACTCCATCCAACGACCTAAGCAGTCTTTCCAGTTGAGGCAGAGGTTCACCTGTACCTCCTCCAACCACATCTATTGCATCCGCTGCTCTAGGTGTCAACTGCTCTACATCGGTGAAACCAAGCATAGGCTTGGCAATCGTTTCGCCCAACAGCTCCTCACAGTACGCATTAACCAACCTGATCTCCCGGTGGCTCAGCACTTCAACTCCCCCTCCCATTCCGAATCCGTCATTTCTGTCCTGGGCCTCCTCCAGGGCCAGAGTGAGTTCCATCGCAAATTGGAGGAGCAGCACCTGATATTTTGCTTGGGTAGTTAACCATATAACCATATAACAATTACAGCACGGAAACAGGCCCTCTCGGCCCTTCCAGTCCGTGCCGACCATTTGTTTTCCCCTAGTCCCATCTACCTGCACTCAGACCATACCCCTCCATTCCCTTCACGTCCATATACCTATCCACTTTACTCTTAAATGTTAAAATCGATCCTGCCTCCACCACTTCTGCTGGAAGCTGATTCCACACAGCCACCACCCTCTGAGTAAAGAAGTTCCCCCTCACGTTTACCCCGAAACCTCTGTCCCTTAATTCTCATGTCATGCCCTCTTGTTTGAATCTTCCCTACCCTCAATGAGAAAAACGTATCCACGTCAACTCTGTCTATCCCTTTCATCATTTTAAAGACCTCAATCAAGTCCCCCCTTAACCTTCTGCGCTCCAAAGAATAAAGACCTAACTTG
Source organism: Okamejei kenojei (assembly GCA_035221665.1). NCBI lineage: Eukaryota > Metazoa > Chordata > Chondrichthyes > Rajiformes > Rajidae > Okamejei > Okamejei kenojei. The sequence goes on from CM069165.1 coordinate 5,744,564, forward strand.
TTCAACCTTTCTCTGTAACACAGTTGCTGGAACCCTGGCAACATTCTAGTAAATCTCCTCTGTACTCTCTCTATTTTGTTGACATCCTTCCTATAACTAGGCGACCAAAATTGTACACCATACTCCAGAATTGGTCTTACCAATGCCTTGTACAAATTTAACAGTACTTCCCTACTCCTATATTCAATGCTCTGATTTATAAAGGCCAGCACTCCAAAGGCTTTCTTTACCACCCTATCTACATGCGATTCACCTTCAGGGAACTATGCACAGTTATTCCTAGATCCCTCTGTTCCACAGCATTCCTCAATTCCCTACCATTTACCATGTACGTCCTATTTTGATTTGTCCTGCCAAGATGTAGCACTTCACACTTATCAGCATTAAACTCCATCTGCCATCTTTCAGCCCACTTTTCCAAATGGCCCAAATCTCTCTGTAGACTTTGAAAATCTATTTCATTATCCACAACACCACCTATCTTAGTATCATCTGCATACTTACTTATCCAATTTTCCACCCCATCATCCAGATCATTGATGTACATGACAAACAACAGTGGACCCAACACAGATCCTGAGGCACCCCCACTGGTCACCGGGCTTCCAACCTGACAAACAGCCATCCACCATTACTCTCTGACATCTCCCATTCAGCCACTGTTGAATCCATCTTGCTACTCCGCCATTAACACCCAAAGATTGAACCTTCTTAACCAACCTTCCATGGGGAACCTTGTCAAAGGCCTTACTGAAATCCATATAGACAACATCTACTGCTTTACCCTCATCAATTTCCCTAGTTACTGCTTCAAAAAATTCAAGAAGGTTTGTCAAACATGACCTTCCAGGCACAAATCCATGTTGACTGTTCCTGATCAGACCCTGTTTATCCAGATGCTTATATATATTATCTCTAAGTATCCTTTCCATTAATTTGCCCACCACTGACGTCAAACTAATAGGTCTATAATTGCTAGGTTTATTCTTTGAACCCTTTTTAAACAATGGAACAACATGCGCAGTACGCCAATCCTCCGGCACTGTTCCCGTTTCTAATGACATTTGAAATATTTCTGTCATAGCTCTGCTATTTCTACACTAACTTCCCTCAATGTCCTAGGGAATATCCTGTCAGGACCTGGAGACTTATCCACTTTAAAATTTTTCAAAAGTGTCAGTACTTCCTCCTCTTTGAATCTCATAGTTTCCATAGCTACTCTACTCTTTCCCCTTAACTCACCGAGTTCAATATCCTTCTCCTTGGTGAATACCGAAGAAAAAGAAATTGTTCAATATCTCCCCCATCTCTTTTGGCTCTGCAGATAGCTGTCCATTCTGGTTCTCTAATGGTCCAATTTTATCCCTCGTTATCCTTTTGCTATTAATATAGCTGTAGAAACCCTTTGGGTTTACTTTCACCTTTCTTGCCAAAGCAACCTCATATCTTCTTTTAGCCTTCCTAATTTCTTTCTTAAGATTCTTTTTACATTCTTTATACTCCTCTAGCACCTCATTTACTCCATGCCCTCCTATAATTATTGTAGATATCTCTCTTTTTTCGAAACAAGTGTCCAATTTCCCTTGAAAACCATGGCTCTTTCCAATTTTTACTATTTCCTTTCAACCTAACAGGGACATAAAGATTCTGTACTCTTACAATTTCCCCTTTAAATGTCCTCCATTTCTCTTCTACATCCTTCCCATGAAACAAAGTGTCCCAATTCACTCCTTTAAAATCCTTACGCATTCCCTCAAAGTTAGCCTTTCTCCAATCAAAAATCTCTACCCTAGGCCCAGTTCTGACTCTCTCCAGAATTATATTGAAACTAATGGTATTGTGATCACTGGTCCCGAAGTGCTCACCAACGCATACCTCCGTCACCTGACCTGCCTCATTTCCTAACAGGAGGTCCAGCACTGCCCCTTCTCTGGTCGATACCTCTATGTACTGCTGCAAAAAACTATCCTGCACACATTTTACAAACTCCAAACCATCCAGCCCATTTACAGAATGTGTTTCCCAGTCTATTTTTGGAAAATTGAAATCTCCCACAATCACTACCTTTATCTGGAGGAAAAAAAGACAGTCGAAAACCCGCTGATATACTCTTGCATTTTTGATAAACAAGCTTGATAAACAAGCATCTGTCGTTCCTTTTTTTCTGCACAAATTCACTTCCCACTTATGCTCTGGTTCATACTTTACACCAGTCTGAGTGATGATAAAGCTGGTGAAGCCTAAATGGATCATGTTGTTGCAACACACGCTAATAATTAACCAGATTAATAACATGGAGTTATAATGCACTGGATGGAAAAAACACAGAAGGTGCCCATTCAATTTGACGCCAGTTGAAATCAATGATAAAACGCAGCACAGAATGGAAATCCTCTCAACTGTTAAGGGATCGCGTACAGTTTAATTTCAAAAATGGCGGTCAGACTTGGCATAACTATTTTTACATGAAGATATTAATACGTACCAATTCAATATTCTAAAAGCAGTAATAAAAATGAAATGGTTTATACCAAAGACAGACACACATTGCTGGAGTAACAGCAGTGTAGGCAGCACCTCTGGTGAAAATGAGAAGGTGACGTTTCGGGTCGGGACCATTCGGGTCGGGACCGTTCTTCAGACTGACTGTAGGAGGGGAGGTGTTGGGTGTGGTGGAGTACTGAAGCAAGGAAAGACCAGGACAAGTCATGTCGAGCAAGAGATTAAATCGAGCTGGGTGGTTTTGATCGGGAGGATGTGATCCCAATGTGGATACATTGTTGCAAACTGTGGAACTGTTTAAATGACTTAATGGAAAGAGGGAGGGGGTCACTGTTTGTATGTTTGCAAAATTAGAGAATTCAATGTTCAAACCAGCAACACTGATCAACAGCTGATGATGGATGATTATTTTTCCGACTGGAGAACTGTAACTAGTGGGTTGCATCAGCCATCAGTGCTCGGTCGTGTGATAGAGTGTGGAAACAGGCCCTTCTGCACAACTTGCCCACACCGGCGAAGAATGTCCCAGCGACATCAGTAAGCAAATTTATTTATATAGCGCATTTCAGCAACAAGGCAATTCAAAGTGCTTTACACAAAGCATTCAAAAGCAATCAAAAGCAATGAATCGCTCTTAGCGATTAATCATTTACATACGCACAGCAATTAAGCACAACCATATCAGTCTTGCATTCACAGGGATTGAAAACACAGAAGCCACTGCCAGTTGAACACAGACACAGTCCATTACTACTGGAAAGACTTTGTACTTATAAGGTAGTGGGATAGGACAAAATTGGGACTATGTTGGAGGGGGACTGTACCAGGTGCTACTACAACACCAACCGACGTGAAGATTGAAGATTACCGCCGTTGGAGACATCTGATACGATTGTCTGTAGATGGAGGAGAACCAAGAAAGGACAATTGACCTTCCTTTTTATCCTGAGGTTGGCCCAGATGGCCTGGACTTGGGGAACAACCCCTGCACCAAGACGTCCGGAATAAGGCTGACAACTGCCCTTAGGTTTATAACACTGACCAAGATGGATCCATTACCACAGGTTCTTGAAGTAACCAGAAAAAAGTGGCAGCTTATCCCGGAGCTAGAGACCGAGCTGAAACAGATGAGAAATGTGTTTCTCAATGCGCAGTCTGAAAATGACCATGTCGCTTCCATCACACAACAGCTGAAGGAGAGAAATCAGGTTGTGAAGTTGAAAAGTCTTGATTTTGGAGTGCAACTCAGTTACAGAATTGGATTAAGGTAAATCCCAGCCGGGATCAAAGTGAGGAGCTGAGTTGGGATGGATCAGACAGACAGTTGGCATTGATGGAGAAGGAAGAAGAATGCTGGTTTCACATGCTGATGGACAACTTGGGAGAAAGAACGTCTCCATTTGTGAAAAAAAAACCCATTTGTGATGAATGTGGACAGACTTTCAAACAGCGGAAACACCTGTCAGTTCACCGACTGCACCGTACTGGAGCAAAACCTTTGCAGTGTGAAATTTGTGGTTTCCTGTGCAGGCAAAGAGCATCCTTGAAATACCATATGATCAAGCACTAGACAGAAGCTGAACATGAATTTGTTTGTGATAAATGTGAGAAGCAGTTTGAGAAGGCTCACAATTTAAATGTTAAATGGTAGGGAATTGAGGAATGCTGTGGAACAGAGGGATCTAGGAATAACTGTGCATAGTTCCCTGAAGGTGGAATCGCATGTAGATGGGGTGGTAAAGAAAGCCTTTGGTGTGCTGGCCTTTATAAATCAGAGCATTGAATATAGGAGTAGGGAAGTAATGTTAAAATTGTACAAGGCATTGGTAAGACCAATTCTGGAGTATGGTGTACAATTTTGGTCGCCTAGTTATAGGAAGGATGTCAACAAAATAGAGAGAGTACAGAGGAGATTTACTAGAATGTTGCCAGGGTTCCAGCAACTGTGTTACAGAGAAAGGTTGAACAAGTTAGGTCTTTATTCTTTGGAGCGCAGAAGGTTAAGGGGGGACTTGATTGAGGTCTTTAAAATGATGAAAGGGATAGACAGAGTTGACGTGGATAAGCTTTTCCCATTGAGGGTAAGGAAGATTCAAACAAGAGGACATGACATGAGAATTAAGGGACAGAAGTTTAGGGGTAACGTGAGGGGGAACTTCTTTACTCAGAGGGTGGTGGCTGTGTGGAATGAGCTTCCAGCAGAGGTGGTGGAGGCAGGATCGATTTTAACATTTAAAAGTAAAGTGGATAGGTATATGGACGTGAAGGGAATGGAGGGGTATGGTCTGAGTGCAGGTAGATGGGACTAGGGGAAAACAAATGGTCGGCACGGACTGGAAGGGCCGAGAGGGCCTGTCTCCGTGCTGTAATTGTTATATGGTTATATTATATGGTTAACATAGAAACATAGAAAATAGGTGCAGGAGGAGGCCATTCGGCCCTTAGAGCCAGCACCGCCATTCATTGTGATAATGGCTGATCGTCCCTAATCAATAACCCGTGCTTGCCTTCTCCCCATATCCCTTGATTCCACTAGTCCCTAGAACTCTCTCTTCAATCCATCCAGTGATTTGGCCGCCACTGCCCTCGGTGGCAGGGAATTCCACAAATTCACAACTCTCTAGGTGAAAACGTTTTTTCTCACCTCAGTCTTAAATGGCCTCCCCTTTATTCTAAGATGGTGGCCCCTGGTTCTGGACTTGCCCAACATTTGGAACATTGTTCCTGCATGTAGCTTGTCCTGTCCTTTTATAATTTTATGTTTCTATAAGATATCCCCTCCTCCTTCTAAACTCCAGTGAATACAAGCTTAGTCTTTTCAATCTTTCCTCATATGACAGTCCCGCCAACCCAGGGATCAATCTCTTGAACCTACGCTGCACTGCCTCAATCACAAGGATGTCCTTCAAAAAATTAGGAGACCAAAACTGTACACAATACTCCAGATGTGGTCTTACCAGAGCCCTATACAACTGCAGAAGAACCCCTTTACTCCTATACTGAAATCCTCTTGTTATGAAGGCCAGCATTCCATTAGCTTTCTTCACTGCCTGCTGTACCTGCACGCCAACTTTCAGTGACTGGTGTACAAGGACACCCAGGTCTCGCTTTAGCTCCCCCTTACCTAACCTAACCCCATCGAGATAATAATCTGTCACCTTTTTTTTGCTGCCAAAGTGGATAACCTCACATTGATCTATATTATACTGTATCTGCCACACATCTGCCCACTCACTCAACCTGTCCAGGTCACCCTGCAACCTCCTAACATCCTCGTCACAGTTCACACTGCCACCCAGCATTGTGTCATCCATGGATGCGTCCTACTCCCTTAGAATCTTTCTTCCTTTTTGGAATGAAATGATCCTGCGTCGCCTGGATTATGCCCAGAAATTCCTGCATTATTGTTCCACCATCATTCCTACTAGGATCCCTTTCCAGTCTACCTTGGCCAGCTCCTCTCTCATGCCTTCATAGTCCCCTTTGTTCAACTGCATCACTGACACTTCCGATTTAACCTTCTCCTTCTCAAATTGCAGATTAAAACTAATCATATTATGATCATTACCTCCAAGCGGTTCCTTTACCTCGAGTTCTTTTATCAAATCTGGTTCATTGGACAACACTAGATCTAGAATTGCCTTTTCTCCTGTCGGCTCCATTACATGCTGCTCTAAGAATCCATCTCGGAGGCATTCTCCAAACTCTCTTTCTTGGGGTCCTGAGCCAACCCGATTTTCCCAGTCTACCCGCATATTGAAATCCCCCATCACCACAGAGGCATTACCTTTGTTACATGCCAGTTTTAACTCCTGCTGCAACTTACACCCTACATCCGGGCTACTATTTGGGGGTCTGTAGATAACACCACCAGTGTCTTTTTGCCTTTACAATTCCTCAACTCAATCCACAGTGACTACCTCATCAGTCCCTATGTCTTCCCTCGCAAGGGTCTGAATTCCATCCCTCACCAGCAGAGCTACCCCCCTCCTCTGCCCACCTGCCTGTCCTTTCTATAGGATGTATAACCTTGAATATTAAGTTCCCAGGCCTGATCCTCCTGCAGCCATGTCTCAGTAATCCCCACAATGTCATATCTACCAACCTCTAACTGAGCTCATTAACTTTACTTCTTATACTTCGCGCATTCATATACAATACATTTAATTCTTTACGCATCTCACCTTTCACATCAATCCCTATTACACTTGGCCATATTCTCCTATCCCTTTGTGAGCATTCATTCCCGTTAATTCTGGGGTCATTAACTATCCCTTTACTCTCTTTCCTTTTAACTCCATCCTTGACTATCCCATTTGACACCCCCCCCCCCCCCCCCCCCCCCCCCCCCCCCCCCCCCCCCCCCCCCCCCCCCCCATTTAGTTTAAATGTTCATATGTCCATGGTTCATCCCAGAATACAATAAAAACAAACCTATTGAAATCGAATCAAGTCAGCTAAGTATAGAAACGTTATAGCACACCAGTTCCAGAGACAAAGTCCAGTGTCTGCGATGGGGTAGAGGTGCATCAGGCAGAATCCTAGCAATTGGAAGGACTGTTCAGAACTCTGATAGCAGAGGGGAAGAAGTTAGTTGGTGTTGTGGTGAGGCAGGATTCCACTTTGCCTGAGTATATCTATAGGAACTGTCACGCTCAGTTTTATAAGTGTTGGACTATCTTGAAAAATTTCATTCAAAAAGTGAATACTTCACCAGTGGCTTCAGTACAACATGGACAAAAGGCTAGCAGATGTGTTGCAGTAACGGATTCACTTTCAAATCCTCCGTTAAGCAATTCTGTGTCTGGTGACTTTAAGCAGATGTTAAATGACGGTGTCTTGGTTGCAAACCCACAGGGTCGACAGATTTTGGTCACCTGTGCTCACCATCATGGTAGTAGCTGTGGTTCTCAGCCACATGTACAGAGTGTTTTAACAGCAGAGGAGTAGTCGGTGCTGTGTGGGGGTGTCCAGAGGGCCACGGTTACATCCTGGACATGCATTCAAGTCACAGCATTGTTTTGAATGAGGGACAGTGCCCACCCAGTAGAATTAAGGACTCAATGGGGGAAGTTCTGGACGGTTCAATGACCCTTTCACCTTGGAAAGGAACAAGACTGAAAATAGCGAGGGTGATAGTGTTGCGAAGCATCAACCTGTCCCAGTGTTAGCACTTTCAGCCTTGTACATATAGTGGAGCCACTTCGCAGTCAGTGGCTTCGGACAACTCGGAATCCCCATTGAAGAAGGATATGTTCTTGTGCTCAGATCATGAATATACAGTTTTTTTTGGGAAAAAGTTCAGATACAAGATGCAACTCAACTATTAAATGTGAAAAAAACAGTTAACTGCAATGAAGCATCTTGTTCTATAAGAAATTATGTTGTGGATGGATTGGAGTCCAGTGATCTTTCTGAAAGGTATTTATCAAATGAAGATAACAGAGAAATAAAAGTTAAGAATGGCTCTTCAGATGAGTCTTTTCAACCATAGTGGACGAAGAAGAGTAAGTTACCAGTTAAGAAATACAATATTAAGGATGTGAAGAAACAATCTGGACAAAAATGTGGCCGGAAACCAAAGTCAAACTTGGAAAGGGAAGATTTTGCCCACCATGTATTGATGTCAGTATAAGGATTGCTGTGCTGTTTACAAAGGAGTTGACGAAGCGCAACATGAAGAGGTTTGTGAAAAACCTTGCCCCCACCCAGGATTAACAAGGTGTTTGGATTGATCACTACCTGCAGCGCCATGTAAAGCTGATCCATACAGAAGAAATAACATCTTTACAGATCAGGAGGAAGTGCAAAGCCTTTGGTCACAACTTCGGAAAGACAAACCACATTTGATCAACAATCCTGAAGCATTTTGAGCTCTATCGTATGACCAAGGGTCTAGAGAAAAAGAAACTGAACATTTTGAAACATGGACCTCTTGAAAGAGATTATGCATAACCCTATCCAGGAAGACAATGTCTCAGACCTGGTGGGTAATCAGTGTGATGCCAATCAGGACATTGATGAGGATGGCAATCATGGCGTAACTGATGAGAAGGACAGTTGCCGTTTTCTTCCCAACCCTGACCAGATCGATGCCGATGGTGACAGCAGACGAGACACCTGCAGGACAACTTTGACAACAACATCCCAGATATCTATGACGTGTGCCCCGAGAACAGAGCCATCAGTGAGACTGACCTGAGGAAGTTCCAAAGGGGACGATGCAGTTCGTTCCTAACTGGGTAGTGCGCAACAAGGGCAATGAGTTAATGCAGACCGCCAACTCTGACCCTGGCCTTGCTGTCGGGTTTGAGGGGTTCAACGCCATCAATATCAGTGGCAACTTCTACGTCAACACAGACCACAATCTACAAGTGGCTGTCTTTGGCTTCCAGTCGGCAGCCGCTTCTACGTGGTGATGTGGAAACAGGCTACCCAAACCTACTGAGAGGAGAAGCTGTCCAAACCCATGGATATACTAGCGTCTCGCTCAAGGTGGTGAACCCCACCACAGGCTGAGAGGGGGGGAGCACCTGTGCAACCGAAGAGACTGTCAACACCCTCGGACAGGTGCAAACTTTATGGCACAACCACAATATCGGCTGAAAGGATTACACCGCCTACAGGTGGCACCTGATCCACCGACCCTAAACAAGCTTCATCAGGATGGTTGTCAATGAAGAGAGTGAGAACTGGTTGCCATACCATTGGTTTGATGGACTTTGGGGTACTATTGAACTGGTAGCCATACCTTTGGTTTGGTGGACTTTGGGGTACTGTGATACATTATGGCTCAATCATTCTGCTAATCATTGCTGTAAAGCTTGCGACCATTGTGTGTACCTACCAAGGACTGTGAATGTTATCATGTTTAAAAAAAGGAGGAATGAAAGAACTAATAGTCTAATATTGTTTACGAAATGGAGTGATTCTTCTACAAAAGCATGGTCTAGTAGAACAAAAGAATGGCTCGGTGCCGAGACTGAATGACTTTGCAAATTATATGGAACACAATATGGAGGACAGGTTGTCTTTTTAACAAAGACATTAAGATGGAAACCTGCGTAATAATGTGTTTCTCTCAAGGCTATAAAGAAGCCAAGATTGAAAAAAAAGCTGACACTCCAGGGATAAGTGATAACTTGTTATTGGATGAGCGTGATTTGGACCCAGAGTTTCCTACACTCTGAAAGGCTATAAAATCTTTCAGTCATGCCAATTCATATAACCATATAACCATATAACAATTACAGCACGGAAACAAGCCCTCTCGGCCCTTCCAGTCCGTGCCGACCATTTGTTTTCCCCTAGTCCCATCTACCTGCACTCAGACCATACCCCTCCATTCCCTTCACGTCCATATACCTATCCACTTTACTCTTAAATGTTAAAATCGATCCTGCCTCCACCACTTCTGCTGGAAGCTGATTCCACACAGCCACCACCCTCTGAGTAAAGAAGTTCCCCCTCACATTACCCATAAACTTCTGTCCCTTAATTCTCATGTCAGACTTGGTTAAAGTGTTTTATTGATAAGAAAAATGTATAATTATGGAGAGAGTCAGAACTGGACCTAGGGTGGAGATTTTTGATTGGAGAAAGGCTAACTTTGAGGGAATGCGTAAGGATTTTAAAGGAGTGAATTGGGACACTTTGTTTCATGGGAAGGATGTAGAAGAGAAATGGAGGACATTTAAAGGGGAAATTGTAAGAGTACAGAATCTTTATGTCCCTGTTAGGTTGAAAGGAAATAGTAAAAATTGGAAAGAGCCATGGTTTTCAAGGGAAATTGGACACTTGTTTCGAAAAAAGAGAGATATCTACAATAATTATAGGAGGCATGGAGCAAATGAGGTGATAGAGGAGTATAAAGAATGTAAAAAGAATCTTATGAAAGAAATTAGGAAGGCTAAAAGAAGGTATGAGATTGCTTTGGCAAGAAAGGTGAAAGTAAACCCAAAGGGTTTCTACAGCTATATTAATAGCAAAAGGATAGCGAGGGAAAAAATTGGACCATTAGAGAACCAGAATGGACAGCTATCTGCAGAGCCAAAAGAGATGGGGGAGATATTGAACAATTTCTTTTCTTCGGTATTCACCAAGGAGAAGGATATTGAACTCGGTGAGTTAAGGGGAAAAAGTAGAGTAGCTATGGAAACTATGAGATTCAAAGAGGAGGAAGTACTGACACTTTTGACAAATATAAAAGTGGATAAGTCTCCAGGTCCTGACAGGATATTCCCTAGGACATTGAGGGAAGTTAGTGTAGAAATAGCAGGAGCAATGACAGAAATATTTCAAATGTCATTAGAAACGGGAATAGTGCCGGAGGATTGGCGTACTGCGCATGTTGTTCCATTGTTTAAAAAGGGTTCAAAGAATAAACCTAGCAATTATAGACCTATTAGTTTGACGTCAGTGGTGGACAAATTAATAGAAAGTATACTTAGAGATAATATATATAAGCATCTGGATCAACAGGGTCTGATCAGGAACTGTCAACATGGATTTGTGCCTGGAAGGTCATGTTTAACAAACCTTCTTGAATTTTTTGAAGCGGTAACTAGGGAAATTGATGAGGGTAAAGCAGTGGATGTTGTCTATATGGATTTCAGTAAGGCCTTTGACAAGGTTCCCCATGGAAGGTTGGTTAAGAAGGTTCAATCTTTGGGTGTTAATGGCGGAGTAGCAAGATGGATTCAATAGTGGCTGAATGGGAGATGTCAGAGAGTAATGGTGGATGGCTGTTTGTCAGGTTGGAAGCCGGTGACCAGTGGGGTGCCTCAGGGATCTGTGTTGGGTCCACTGTTGTTTGTCATGTACATCAATGATCTGGATGATGGGGTGGAAAATTGGATAAGTAAGTATGCAGATGATACTAAGATAGGTGGTGTTGTGGATAATGAAGTAGATTTTCAAAGTCTACAGAGAGATTTGGGCCATTTGGAAAAGTGGGCTGAAAGATGGCAGATGGAGTTTAATGCTGTTAAGTGTGAAGTGCTACATCTTGGCAGAACAAATCAAAATAGGACGTACATGGTAAATTGTAGGGAATTGAGGAATGCTGTGGAACAGAGGGATCTAGGAATAACTGTGCACAGTTCCCTGAAGGTGGAATCGCATGTAGATAGGGTGGTAAAGAAAGTCTTTGGTGTGCTGGCCTTTATAAATCAGAGCATTGAATATAGGAGTAGGGAAGTAATGTTAAAATTGTACAAGGCATTGGTAAGACCAATTCTGGAGTATGGTGTACAATTTTGGTCGCCTAGTTATAGGAAGGATGTCAACAAAATAGAGAGAGTACAGAGGAGATTTACTAGAATGTTGCCAGGGTTCCAGCAACTATGTTACAGAGAAAGGTTGAACAAGTTAGGTCTTTATTCGTTGGAGCGCAGAAGGTCAAGGGGGGACTTGATTGAGGTCTTTAAAATGATGAAAGGGATAGACAGAGTTAACGTGGATACGTTTTTCCCATTGAGGGTAGGGAAGATTCAAACAAGAGGGCATGACATGAGAATTAAGGGACAGAAGTTTCGGGGTAACGTGAGGGGGAACTTCTTTACTCAGAGGGTGGTGGCTGTGTGGAATCAGCTTCCAGCAGAAGTGGTGGAGGCAGGATCGATTTTAACATTTAAGAGTAAAGTGGATAGGTATATGGACGTGAAGGGAATGGAGGGGTATGGTCTGAGTGCAGGTAGATGGGACTAGGGGAAAACAAATGGTCGGCACGGACTGGAAGGGCCGAGAGGGCCTGTAATTGTTATATGGTTATATGGTTATATGGTTATAATTGCAGTAACTTTCCTTTGTTCTGTGAGTGGAGCCCGAGAAGCACTGAGCAACGTTTGTGCTGATTGTAGATCTTGCCACTGCCATCTGATGAATCGATTAAAGATTGCCATGGTTTACCATTAACCAATTTGTTGCGGTCTGCTTTTTAAGAGATGAACTTTAACACTGCGTCATAAAGAACATACTTTTTTGTGTTTCTACCAACCAAAGCAAGATATTTCATATACATGTCCCAGCTTATTCATTTAAGCAGTCATCCAAAGAGGCCTCTCCTAATCCTGTTCATCTCACACAGTCACCCTGCTTTGGTTAGCAAACTTCGAAACATTTTGATCCCTTCGTCCAAATTATTAATGGGCCTTTGCTGGACACTTTCTGAAAGTCTAAATGCACACCATCTTACTCCTGCTAGTTAAAACCTTAAACAAAACTTGAATGGATTTGTCAAACATTTGTCATTGAAAATCAATCTTGACCCTACCCAGCCTGTTTATTTTAAGCATCATGTTACTACTGTATTAATAGATTGCATTATTTTCCATAACTCTAAAAGGCAGATTGATTTGTAACTCCTTTTTTTATCTCCCTCTGGAATTTGCTATCTTATGTTTTGTGGGAAAAGCTCTACAATTTATGGAATTTTGAAAGATGACAACCACTGTTGCTAGAGATCTTTCAAAATATTAAGATGCAGTTTGTCCAGCCATGGGGATTTATCATCTTTAGTTACTTTATTTAACCCAATGCTTTTTTGTTTTACTGAGGCTAATTTCCCAGAGCTCCTTCATTCTGGATGTATTGTTCTCCACAATGTCTTTCTACCTGCACAATGCAACACTGGCTAGAACCAGGTAGGCCTTGTACTGGCTTCTTGATCCCCAAGATCTAACCCTAATCATTCTTGTTCCTGTGCCACTGATCAGCTAAGTCTTATAATGGAGGCCCTATTGTAGATTCTTATCCAACCCCCTTCCCCCAATCTTGCTTGCAGCTGATCCCTTCTTAACTGAACAGATTTGCAGCCCCCTTCAGTAATGCTCATGGGTCTTGGCTGTAAGATCTGACCCAAGGGATCAGATGGACCGTCAGTAAGTTCTCCCACATGTGTCTTTTCTTGAAGATTAAATATGTTTGGCAAGTATGTCAGGAGTTCGTGATTTGCAAATAGTGCATTGTGTAAGAAGGAAATGCTGATGCTGCAGATGCTTTACACCGACGATGAAGACAAAATGCAGGAGTAACTCAGTGGGACAGGCAGCATCTTTGGAGAGAGGGAATGGGAAACGTTTCGGGTCGAGACCCTTCTTCAGACTCGTAATATCGCAAATATTGTATTGACTGGAACAAATTACGTTAAAAATGGAAAATTGCAAATCTGCAGGTGATGGAGGACTGAAACACAATGCTAGAAATATTTGTGTCAGGCAGCAGGTGTGCAGAGATACTTCTGGTCAAGGATAAACATGTTTCCAGATGCAAAGATAGGGAAACCGAGGAGAGCTGGATCAGTGGCTGACTACTTGAAGCATCTACAAGTTTCAAACTTGCTGAACCAATCCAGATTACAGATTGTAGAAACAAGAACCTGCAGATGCTGGTTTACCAAGGAAAGCCACAAAATGCTGGAGTAACTGAGCAGGTCAGACCGGTCCAGGAATGCTGTCTGACCCACTGAGTTACTCCAGTATTTTATCTTTCCAGAATAGGTTTATTTTTTATGGGCACTTTATTCACAATTTGTCAGTTGGCACAAAGCAAGCCTGTGTAAGTAAGCTTGTTCTCTCCCCATCCACAATGCTACATGGAGTAAAGCTGTTGCTCCCAGTATTTCCTGCTGTAATTTGAGATCCCTGTTCTCCTTATACCTCTGTAAAACATCTACCAAATTCTTTATTTTCGAGTCTGCAGAGTCGGGTGCCTCTCCAAGTTGAGACACACCAAAGTCAGAAGGGTAAAATACTTGTTATCAATGCTGTATGTAATTGAATAGAATGTCCTGAAATCCATGATCAGCAGGATGTTTTAAGTCTGGTTTGTTGCTAATCCATCTTCTCTGCTGCCTACAGGACTTTCATACTGAAGCACAGGTTCCCTGATCTGTCGTCATGTTTTTTTGCTTTGTAGAATAAATATGCTGCAGCATTCAGTCATTGAACTGAGGTTGAATAACAACTGGGGTCATCCAGAATACACCTGCCTCTACCGGTTCTGTGTCCACGTAGAACCAGTGATTCTGGAAGTTGCCTACCCCGCACTCGACAACCCTACCTTACAAACCTAGCCAAGATTTTACTCTGTCTACATCCGAAGCTGGCAACTGTTCTAACCACTGCCCACACTCTGCTCTGCTGTGTTCCTCATTGCAAACAAAAGCCCATGTGAGGGATAAAGTGATTAAACCCCACTATTGTAAGGGGCTTTAAAGAGGATTCAAACCGATAGGGGCCAGGGAGAGGGTTCTGACACAGCTGTGTATAAAAGTTACCAGATCAATCCTTGAGTAAGAAGTAATAGCATTGTATAGCGGTAGAAGGGAGTGATGTAGATAGATCCCTATCAGTAGAATGGAGTGATAGATGGGACCCTTGTCACTATAGCTTAGCTTTAGTGCTGATATAGGAGAACTGAGAGAGTTCACTTGGAGGTGAGTAAAACTAGGGTAGGTCATGAACAACTGAGCATGCTTAATAAAATAAATGAATATTACAACACACCCCTGGTCAAGAAACTGCTCATTTCCATGCACATGCGATGTATGATGTGGGAGGTACTGGGGGGACGTACCTACCGGTTGTCCACCTCAGTGTCTGATTGGAGCGGGTCAAAGGAGGAGAGGTTGGAAGTAGAATTGTGTGTATAAAGGGGGTTTACCCTTCTGACTTTGGTGTGTCTCAAGTTGGAGAGGCACCCAACTCTGCAGACTCGAAAATAAAGAATCTCTTGCTTCCACGATTTAGTCTTTGAGTAGTGATTGTGAGCACATCGCACATATCTCACAAACTGGGGGCTCGTCTGGGATCGCCACTCTGGCTGCTCGGTGGAGGCAAAGAAGGAAGGGAAGGTGCACCCTGCTGATTTCAGCAGTCTCTGATCTCCTTGCTTGCCATCAGCGGTTTGAGCAAGTGAAATTCAGGCAAAAGACTCAGGAAGCAAGAGGGAGTGTCAGATAAATAAACCAGGGACGGTCGAGTGATTCTTGTGCACAAGACCCGGGTATGAAAACTGACTATTAAGTATTGCCTGGGCGACCGGGGGTCTGTCGGACGGGATTAGTCCGATAAGATAAAGATAACCGGAACGGGAAAAGTAAGAGTCCGGGGGGAAACAGGACAAGGCTCACACTGGTGAAGAGCCGCACATTCTGCCTGATAGTCTATTGGGGCGAATGTGGCAATCTTGGGGAGAAGGAAGCCCTGGGGACAAAAGAAAAGGAGACTATAATTAAGTTCTGTTATTTTGATTAACCAAAGGAACCAATCAGGGGGAGTTCAGTCTGTTGGCACTGGGCTGTACAGAATATTCAGAGTATCACTCAGACATTGCAAAAATCTAAGGAAAATCACAGTGCCAAATGTTTTAAGTACGAAAAGTTAAAAAGAAAGGGGAAGCACATGAAAGACCTGGGTGTCATGGTACACCAGTCATTGAAAGTAGGCATGCAGGTGCAGCAGGCTGTGAAGAAAGCGAATGGTATGTTGGCATTCATAGCAAAAGGATTTGAGTACAAGAGCAGGGAGGTTCTACTGCAGTTGTACAGGGTTTTGGTGAGGCCACACCTGGAGTATTGCGTACAATTTAGGTCTCTTAATCTGAGGAAAGACATTCTTGCCATAGAGGGAGTACAGAGAAGGTTCACCAGACTGATTCCTGGGATGGCACGACTTCCATATGAAGAAAGACTGGATAGACTCTGCTTGTACTCGCTGGAATTTAGAAGATTGAGGGGTGATCTCATAGAGACTTACAAAATTCTTAAGGGGTTGGACAGGCTACATGCAGGAAGATTGTTCCCGATGTTGGGGAAGTCCAGGACAAGGGGTCACAGTGTAAGGATAAGGGGGAAGTCTTTTAGGACCGAAATGAGAAAATCGTTTTTCACACAGAGAGTGGTGAATCTGTAGGATTCTCTGCCACAGAAGGTAGTTGAGGCCAGTTCGTTGGCCATATTTAAGAAGGAGTTGGATATGGCCCTTGTGGCTGAAGGGATCAGGGGGTATGGAGAGAAGGCAGGTACAGGATACTGAGTTGGATGATCAGCCATGATCATATTGAATGGCGGTGCAGGTTCGAAGGGCCGAATGGCCTGCTCCTGTACCGAATTTCTATGTTTCCATGTTTCTATGAAAGAAATATTGAGTTGTTTCACACAATCTCATTGAAGTAAGAATGGAACTAATGTGATTTGTGTGTAAAAAACGCTTTGTATCATCGCAACTTAAAAGGGGAAAGTTGGAAAATGTAGGTTGCTTGGCTTTGTTGATTTCTTTTCAGTAAAGTTAATTTGGAAAATTGTTAGTCGTATGTATTTAAACTAGGAATTGGAATTTGGGAATTGTAGGGAGAATGGTTTGAACAAAATTAGAAATAAGTTAATTGCTGAACAACAAGCAGCTTTTATGGTTTGTTTAGATAAACATTCTGGTTGGAGAAGGGTAATAACTTAATGGGGCCCAGGGGAGAGAAAAAAAAGGAGTTGGCAGACAATGAGTTAAACATGAGTTAAAGAGGTATTCACCTTTGATTGCTCCTGTTCGACAGAAAAGGTGAAGGTTGTACTGTTTGCTTTAATATGTTGCATTTTACCAGTTTTTAAGATGCAAACAATTGATATAGTGCACAAAGAAAGATAATACAATAAGTAAGATAACTGCAGTTGAATTGCTAAGTAAAAAGTTCCCTGTATCTAAAGAAAGCACTCTGAGAAATGAGGAGAAAGAAAGGAAATTGGTGAGGAAGTGGCCCAAGGAAGATACTGTCAAAATAAATGTGTGATAAGATGGAAGTGTTAATTATGAATTATATGCCACAGATAAGTTGGAAAGGTGGGAAAACAGAAGGGAAAGGCAAAAATGATGTTGCAGGCAGTACAGCAAGGGGCAGAAGAAGGGAGATGAAGGTGATAGGGTACTGGTCAAGAATTGGAAGGAGGAGAAACTCCAGCCCAGGTGGACCGGCCCATACCTGGTATTACTGACAACCGAGACAGCAGTGCGAACAAAAGAAAAAGGGTGGATCCACGCAATCCGGGTTAAACGACTCGTTGATCCACCCGCTCCTGATAAAGAGGAACAGTGGATGGTGAAGCCAGGAAATAAGCCCCTAACATTAACTTTTAAAAGAAAAAAATTAAATGTATAACTAGCAGTATGTAAGGGGCATTTTTGGTATTGTTTGCTCTGCATGTAATTATGGTAAAAAGTATTAATAACTGTGATGAATGTTATCATCCTATCAGATACGGAGGGTGGACAACCAGATCATTTACTTATTATTCCCATGTGAACGATGCTTGCTACAACCTGAGGACTAGAACTATTTGTGAGGACGGGGGGAAAGAAGTATTATAGGGTAGAGAATAGAGGATATGAAGGGAGGTTTGGGTACGTTACCTGCCCAAAGGGGGAGAGATGGGTTTGTATGACTAGGACAGGGCAGTTAGGTTTCCCTTTCCATGCCTTAAGATGGACATTAGACAAAATGAAGGAGGAAGTAATAACAAGGTTAACGAAAGTAGTGGTCACCAAGCCTTCCCCTCCCCCACCTACTCAGCCTCAATTGCACCAGACACTGTACGAAGAAATAAAGAAGCAGATTGGGATCCCTGAAGGAGGAAAAAAAACCTGTTTGTGGACTTGGCCCTCCGGATAGCTGTAATCCTGAATGTGACTAACTGTTGGGTCTGTGGCGGACCACTGATGAGCTCACATTGGCCGTGGAGAGGATCCATTGTTGAAGTATGGGACCTGATGGAGTGGAACCTGACAGTTGGACAAGACCGAGATCCCCAGGCATGGGTCCTGACATACGCTCCAGTTGGGACTGAGTGTATCGCTAGGCCCTGGGCAAAGGAAACCATTCTAGTAGGCAGCATCCCCTGCCAGCGCATCGTCACCCAGTGGCCAAATCAGTCCCGAGTGTGGTAGCCAGAGGAGCCTAAAATGGTATCCAACTAAGAAAGACGGGAGAAACTGCACTATCTGGATGACGACCGATGGAATGGAATTGATTGGATTATGGAACTGCACCGGGAACAACCCTTATCAAGGAATCCCGGTGTTGCGAGACATATGGAACAAGGTTACCTCTAGTGGACCGGCCCCTGAAGGACTGTTATGGATATGCGGACACAAGGCATACTCGGTGTTACTGATAAATTGGAGCGGGACTTGCTTTATTCGACTGGTACAACCGGGATTATTCCTGTTAAACACCGAAGAAGGGCGGTCGCTAGGAACACCTGTATTTGACGACCTATATAAGATGATGAATGGCCACCCGCAAGAATCATATACTATGGACCAGCCACTTGGGCACAGGATGGATACTGGGGCTACCGAACCCTGGTATACATGTTAAACTGGATCATAAGACTTCAGGCAGTACTGGAGGTAATTACCAACCAAACTGCGGGGGCACTGGAGATACTGGCAAAGCAGCAGACACAGATGAGAGCAGCCATATACCAGAACCGGTTGGCCCTAGATTACCTCCTGGCAGAAGAAGGAGGGGTATGCGGGAAATTCATCCTCTCTAATTGCTGTTTAAACATCGATGACAATGGACAGGCAGTGATGGACATATCAGAAGGAATCCGTACGTTGGCACATGTTCCAATACAGAAGTGGAATTCGATTATGGGAACCCGATGGTGGGATTCCATCCTCGGAGGAACATGGTGGAGAACGATGGGACTCGTGTTTCTATGTGCAGAGGCTGGACTGATCTTTATCCCCTGTTGCATCCCTTGTTTTAGGGAACTTATTACAAGGAGTGTAAGTCAGATGCAGGCTGTAGTCATGCCTATGGGAGAGAAAGGGGAAATACAGAAAATAATGATAATGCGGCCAGGAAAGGTCCATGATCTACACGAAAAGGAGATTAGGACAATGTTATGTCAATTCGAATTGAGGGAACTTGAAATTGAGGTTTAATCAATAGATGCGTAGCAAAAGAAAAAGGGAGGATTGTGAGGGATAAAGTGATTAAACCCCACTATTGTAAGGGGCTTTAAAGAGGATTCAAACCGATAGGGGCCATGGAGAGGGTTCTGACACAGCTGTGTATAAAAGTTACCAGAGCCATCCTTGAGTAAGAAGTAATAGCATTGTATAGCGGTAGAAGGGAGTGATGTAGATAGATCCCTATCAGTAGAATGGAGTGATAGATGGGACCCTTGTCACTATAGCTTAGCTTTAGTGCTGATATAGGAGAACTGAGAGAGTTCACTTGGAGGTGAGTAAAACTAGGGTAGGTCATGAACAACTGAGCGTGCTTAATAAAATAAATGAATATTACAACACACCCCTGGTCAAGAAACTGCTCATTACCATGGACATGCGATGTATGATGTGGGAGGTACTGGGGGGACGTACCTACAGGTTGTCCACTGTGAGATACCCTTTATGCTCACAATTAATACTCAAAGACTAAATCCTGGAAGCAAGAGATTTCTTTATTTTACGAGTCTGCAGACCGGGTGCCTCTCCAACTCGAGACACACTGAAGCCAGAGAGATCATCCCCCTTTATACACAAAATCTTACATTCAATCTCCCCTCCGGACCTTTCTCCAATCAGGGTCGGAGGTGCACAATCTGTAAGTACCTCCCACCGTACATCCCCTCGCACCTCCCATATCATACATTGCATGTTCAAACATGTTCATGGTAATGAGCAATTTCTTAACCAGGGGTGTGTTGTAATATTCATTTATTCTATTAAGCATGCTCAATTGCTCATGACCTGGCCCAGTTTTACTCACCTCCTATTGAACCCTCTCAGTTTTCCTATATCAGTACTAAAGCTAAGCTATAGTGACAAGGGTCCCATCTATCACTCCTTTCCACTGATAGGGATCTCTCTACATCACCCCCTTCTCTAGCTATACAATGAATCTCTTCTTACTCAAGGACTCGAGGATGGGTCTGGCAACCTTCAGACACTGCTGTGTCAGAATCCTCTCTCCAGCCCCTCTCTGTTTGAATTCTCTTTAAAACTCCTTTCTTTAATAGGGTTTAATCACTTTATCCCTCACATCCACCTCAGTGTCTGATTGGAGCGGGTCAAAGGAGGGGAGGTTGGATGTAGAATTGTGTGTTTAAAGGGGGTTTACCCTTCTGACTTAGGTATGTCTCAACTTGGAGAGGCACCCGACTCTGCAGACTCAAAAATAAAGAATCCCTTGCTTCCATTTAAGTAGTGATTGTGAGCACATCGCATAGGAAGCAAATTCAAAGGTATTTCGAACCAAAGATCCACTCTATAATCTTTAATAATACATATGGTCGAGACCTTTCATTGCGCATTGTCGCTCATTTTATACGCAGTATCCCTTAAAACAAATTTTTTTTTTAAGAAGCACCTTATTTATTATAAACAAAGATCATAATGGTCTATCATAGAAGGCTAAAATAGACCAGGATAAACTGCAAAATGCAATGGACTGACGTGGATTAAACTGCGACAGGTCTAACGGGGATCGTGGCATTATTCCTAAAATGGCGGAAATGACGTTCCGTTGCGTACTGACGTCAGTGCGTTGGATTTGGGCGGCGTGGTGTTCGGGCGCCATGGAGGTTGCGGGGCCGGTGACGGAGCAGAGCGAGTTGCAGCTGCTGCTGGCCGCCGAGCAGCAGAAGGCGCAGCTGCAGCTGAGAGTGCACAGCCTGACGGCCGAGTGCTGGGACAAGTGCGTGGAGAAGCCGGGCTCCAGGCTCGACTCGCGGACTGAGAGCTGCCTGGTCAGCTGCGTGGATCGCTTTGTGGACACCACGCTGGCGCTCACCAACCGCTTCGCGCAGATGGTGCAGAAGGGAGGCCACTGACGGGCTGTCCCGCCGCCCACACGGACGTCCGGCTCGCTGCCTGCAACCGTCGCTCGGTATAAACCCACCGGCTGCCTTGTGCTCCGTCTTAACGTCAATTGAAGGTGTCCCCAAGGTCATTGCACCAACTCCTGTGTGTTCACAGCGTCTGCACATCTTCAGCGGTACTTACTGAATCAATGGAAACCGATTAAAACCCAGGAATTTGTGTACTGATGTAGCAGCGCTGATCAGAACAAGACTAACGTTGCGGCCCGGGTGGATGGATGAAGGCCTCAGGACACCTACCCTCAACTTGGGGCATGGGAATCTGCTGCAGACCGAGTGGTGACCTGTGATAATGTGCGCTGCGTTATTGTGGCTATATTTGTCCATCGGGGAATAACTATCAGTTTTACCGAGTTTGTATGAGTTGTCTGTGCTGCCCCAGTAATAAACGTTATGCAGAGTTACAGGAACTGCAGTTCTTGGTTCACAAACATTTCGAAGTACAGGAGTAACTCAGCGGGTCGGGCAACATCTGGAGTACATGGATAGCAGACGTTTCGAGTGGGGACCCGTCTTCAAACTAATTGTAGTGGGGGTGAAAAAGCTGGGAAAACGTTTGGGGTGAGACAAAGCCTGGCAGGTGATAGATGGATAACAGGTGAGATAGGGAGGGGATAATTGGCAGATGGGTGGACTAAAGCCAGAGATGAGAGGCATAGTTAGGGGAGGTAGTCATGCATATTTTTCCCCATTAGGGAAAAAAAAAAATCAAATACTAGAGGGCATAGGTTTGTGAGAGGAACAGAGTTTAAAAATATGCAAGGCAAGTTTTTTTACACAGGGTCGCTAGTGTCTAGAATGTGCTGCTGGGGATTTAAGACTTCGATCGAACCATTTGCAGTATATACATGATAAAATAATAACCTTTTTTTATATTCAAAAAATATTTGAAATTTAAAAAATGATAACGGAATAACGTTTAGTGCAAGATAGAGGCTGCAAAGTCTGATCAAGGATAGTCCAAGGGTCACCAAAGAAGTAGGTAGTAGTTAAGCAGTACTCTCTGGTTGTAGTTGGATGATTCATTTTGCCTGATAACAGCTGGGAAGAAACTTCCCCTGAATCTGGAGGTATGTGTTTTCATGTTTCTATACTGTTTGTCAGATGTAGGATAAGGTTAGGTACAGGAGTAAGTCAGCTGGTCAGGGTACATCGCTGAAGGACATGAATAGGTGATGTTTTGGGTGGGTACTGCCTCAGACCAATTGTAGTTGGGGGGAGAAAGCTGGAAAGAGGTGGTTTGGACAAAGCTTAGCAAATGATAGGTGGATACGAGTGAGGGGGAGGTTGATTGGCAAATGGGTGGACAAAGACAGATGAGTGGCATAAATGAGGTGCCTCAAGGCTATGTGCTGGTACCCCAGTTATTTACAGTATACATGAACAATTTAGACAAAGGAATTAAATGTAACATCTCCAAGTTTGCGGACGACACAAAGCTGGGTGGCAGTGTGAGCTGCAAGGCGGATGCTTTGAGGCTGCAGGGTTACTTAGATAGGTTGGTGGGTGGGCAGATGCAGTATAATGTGGATAAATGTGAGGTTATCCACTTTGATAGCAAGAACAGGAAGGCAGAGTATTATCTAAATGGTGTCAGTTTTGGAAAAGTGGAGGTGCAACAAGACCAGTCACTGAAAGTAAGCATACAGGTACAGCAGGCATTCAAGAAAGCAAATGGCATGTTGGCATTCATAGCGAGAGGATGTGAGTATCGGAACAAGGAGATCCTACTGCAGTTGTGCAGGGCCCTGGTGAGACCACACCTGGAATATTGTGTGCAGCTTTGGTCTCCTAATTTGAGGAAATACATTCTTGCTATTGAGGGAGTGCAGCGTAGGTTCACCAGGTTATTTCCCGGGATAGCAGGACTGACATATGATGAAAGAATGGATCGACTGGGCTTGTATTCACTGAAAGTTAGAATGATGAGAGGGGATCTTATAGCAACATATTACATTCTTAAGGGATTGGACAGGCTAGATGTAGGGAAATTGTTTCTGATGTTGGGAGAGTCCAGAACTAGGGGTCACAGTTTAAGAATAAGGGGTAGGCAATTTAGGACTGAAATGAAGAAAAACTTTTTCAGCCAGAGTTGTAAACCTGTGGAATTCTCTGCTAAGGAAGACAAGTCACTAGATGTATTCAAGAGAGAGTTAGCTCGTGGGGCTAACATGATCAATGGATGCGGGGAGAAAAGCAGGAACAGGATACTGATTCTGGATGATCAACCATGATCCTATTGAATGGCGGTGCTGGCTCGAAGGGCCGATTGTCCTACTTCTGCACCTATTTTCTATGTTTCTATGAAAATGCTGCCAGGGGTTGATGGTTAATTATGTACTATAGTAACATTTAGGAGACATGAGGTTGTGCAGGGAATTGAGGAAACAGATTACGTGCAGACAGATAAGGTAAAGGAGGGCATTTAGAACTGCAGCGAGGGGACAAAAAAGGGGAGTTTAGTTTAGGTTGTTGATACAGCGTGGAAACAGGCCCGCTTGCCCATTGAGTTTGCGCTGTCTAGCGATCCCCGTACACTAGGGACAATTTACAATCTTTACTGAAGCCAATTAACCTACAAACCTGTATGTCTTTGGAGTGTGGAAGGAAACCAGAGCACACATGGGGAAAACATGGAGGAAGCGGTCTCTGTGGAAACAGATGGGAAGGTGTGACTGGTGGTGGGATCATATTGAAGGTGGTGCAATGTCTGTGAATGATGTGTTGGATGAGGAGGCGGGTGGGGTGAAAGGTGAGGACCAGGGGAACTCTATCCTTGTTCCATCAGGGTCAGGGAGCACGAGAGCAGAATTGTTGTCTAGGATACATGGGCAACGGATCCATTTACAACAGCAGGGGGGAAACCATGTTTGGTAAAGAAAGAACATCTCTGACGTCCTAGAATGAAAAACATCATTTTGGGAGCATATCGAGGCAGAGAGATTGAGAAAGGAGAGATGTCGGAGGCAGTCCATGTGAATTTGCGGCAGGTGATAAAGTTGATGAAATCACCGGTAAAGTATATTGAACAGGTCCTTCAGCTGAATATGATGTGAGAAACTAATCTCTGCCTACCCATGATCCATATTCTTCCATTCACAGCATATCCATGTGCTGATCTAAAGTGCCACCATCATATCTGCCTCCACCAGCAGTGTGGTCCAGTCACTCATCACCCTCTGTACAAATTATTGTCCCGCACATCTCATGGTGTCAGAGTCAAACAGCGTGGAAACAGACCTTTCAGCTCAATTTGCCCATTACTGACCAAAATGCCTCATCGCACCTTCCTGCGTTTTGACCATATCCCGCTGAACCTTTCCGATCCATGTACCTTTTCAAATATTTCACGTCGCACAGAGTGGAAACAGGCCCTTTGGCCAACTTGCCCACACTGACCAACTTGCCCCATCTACACTGGTCCTTCCTGATCTATTCCCCTCATGATTTTCTGCACTTCTATAAGATCACCCCTCATTCTCCTGTGTTCCAAGGAATAAAGTCCCATCCTGCTCAACCTTTCTCCTTCGCTCCGGCGGAGTCCTGGCAGCATCCTCATAAGTGATCTCTGCACCCTTTTCAGCTTAACATTGTTCCTATAAACGTGGTGACCAAAACTGAATGCAATACTTGAAATGTGATCTCACCTCATAACTGCAAAATGACCTCCCTTCAATATTCAATACTCTGAGGGACAAATGGTAATATGATGAAAGCTTTTTGACTGCCCTATCTACCTTGGATGACACTTTCAAGGAACTCCGAGATCCCTCTGCTCTACAACACCCCCATAGTCTTACCATTCACTGTGTAGGTCCTGCCCATGTTAGACTTAACAAATTCCAACACTTCACATTTCTCTGTATTAAATTCCATCAACCAATCCTCAGCCCACGTGCCCAACAAATCAATATCCTGCTGCAATCTTTGCAACCAACTTCACTATCTACAATACAACCCATTTTAGTGTCGTCTGCAAACTTTCTATTTATACTATGTACATTCTCATTGAAATCTTTTAATTGTTGCTATGGTACCTCCTCTGGCAGCTCGTTCCCTATACCAACCACCCTCTGCGAAAGAGTTGACCTTCAGGATCTTTAAACCTATCATACGGTTCTTGGTTCCCCGACTCTATGCATCTACCCCACCTGTTCCCTCATGATCTTGTACTCCTTTGCAAGATCATCCCTCATCTGCCTGCCTCATTCCTTTACTCCAAGGATTAAGGCACCTAATTTCCCAACCTCCCCCTATAGTTCAGGCCCTCAAGTCCCGGCAACATACGGCAATTGGAACATAATTTTTATACTCAATACCCTGAGTGATGAAGGCCAATGTGCCGAAAGGCTTCTTTATTTTTAGGGATACAGCACAGAAACGGGTCCTTCGGGCCACCGGGTCCACGTTGACCAGCGATCTCTGCAAATTAACACTATCCTACACACGCTAGGGACAATTTTCACATTTTCCAAGCCAATTTACCTACATACCCGCATGTCTTTGGAGTGTGGGAGGAAATCAAAGATCTCGGGGAAAACCCACGCAGGCCATGGGGAGAACGTACAAACTGCGTACAGACAGCGCGCGTCTGGATCGAACCCGGGTCTCCAGCGCTGCAAGGCAGCAACTACCGCTGCAACACTGTGCCTCCCTGATCTACCTATGACACCACTTTCAAGAAAATTTAAACTCTCCCCCTCTCACCTTAAACCTATCCCCTTTAGTATTTAACATTTCCATCTTGGGTACAAGATTCTCACTCTCTACCTCTCATAATTAGCTTCCATCAGGTTTCCTCTCAACCTCTGAATCTCCAAAGGAAACAATCCAATTCCAAGGGTGTGGACGTGCATAGAAAATTGGTTGGCAGACCGGAAGCAAAGAGTAGGAGTGAATGGGTCCTTTTCAGAATGGCAGGCAGTGGCGACTGGAGTGCTGCAAGGCTCGATGTTGGGGCCGCAACTGTTTACCATATATATTAATGATTTGCAAGAGGGAATTAGGAGCAACACTAGCAAGTTTGCGGATGACACAAAGCTGAGTGGCAGTGTAAACTGTGAAGAAATGTTAGGAGGTTGCAGGGTGATCTGGACAGGTTGAGCGAGTGGGCAGATGCGTGGCAGATGCAGTATAATATAGATAAATGTGAGGTTGTCCACTTTGGCGGCTAAAACAAGGGGGCAGATTATGATCTCAATGTGGTTAGGTTAGGTAAGGGGGAGGTGCAGCGAGACCTGGCGTCCTTGTACGCCGGTCACTGAAAGTTGGCTTACAGCTACAGCAGGCAGTGAAGAAAGCTAATGGAATGTTGGCCTTCATAACAAGAGGATTTCAGTATAGGAGTAAAGAGGTTCTTCTGCAGTTGTATAGGGCTCTGGTGAGACCACATCTGGGGTATTGTGTACAGTTTTGGTCTCCTAAATTGAGGAAGGACATCCTTGTGATTGAGGCAGTGCAGCGTAGGATCACGAGATTGAACCCTGGGATGGCGGGACTGTCATAAAAGGAAAGATTGAAAAGACTAGGCGTATTCTCTGGAGTTTAGAAGGATGAGGGGGGTCTTATAGAAACATATAAAATTATAAAATGACTGGACAAGCTAGATGCAGGAAAAATGTTCCCAATGTGGGGCGAGTCCAGAACCAGGGACCACAGTCATTTAAGACTGAGGTGAGAAAAAACTTTTTCACCCAATGAGGTGTGAATTTATGGAATTCCCTGCCACAGAGGGCAGTGGAGGCCTAGTCACTGGATGGATTTAAGAGAGAGTTAGATAGAGCTCTAGGGGCTAGTGGAGTCAAGTGATATGGGGAGAAGGCAGGCACGGGTTATTGATAGGGGACAATCAGCCATGATCAAAATGAATGGGGGTGCTGGCTTGAAGGGCCGAATGGCCTCCTGCACCTATTTTTTATGTTTCTATGTTTCTACGTCTGTCCAATCTTTCCTTGTAGCTAATACCTTCTAATCCAGGCAGCATTCTGACAAACCTCTTCTGCACCCTCTCCAAAGTCTTCCTGTAATGGGGTGACCAGAAGTATGGGGCATAGGGAAGTTTGTGGGAGAGGGAACATCAGCGGGAAGGGAGTTCAGGGGAGGAAGGTGGGGGGGTGTTGTTCAGAGTTTAGTTCAGATACAGCGCGGAAACAGGCCCTTCGGCGCACCGAGTCCGTGCCACCCAGTGACCCGCACCCTAACATTATCCTACACACTGGGGACAATTTACGATTATACCAAGCCAATTGGCCTACAAACCTGTATGTCTTTGGCGTATGGGGGGGAAACCCACAGATCCCGGAGAAGACCCACGCAGCTCAGGGGAAGAACGTACAAACTCTGGGTAGACAAGTAGCAATGTTGCAAAATTTTGAGATTTTAAAAATCAAGTCTGCAATTTATCCCATCAGATAAAGCATAAAAAGAAGTTTAATTTGACACCTAATTCACTTCCATATCTTCAGTATTAAAAAAGGTATGGCCATTTTCATACTCGGAAATTAGCAACTTGTTTCCTATTGCTTTTCTATTGACTTAACACAAATGTTGTGATCGAGGACAGTCAAAAGCCCATAACTTTCTTAAAAATTAAGAGAACCGAAAGAAATTTTCAGTTATTATAGATTGAAGCATTCTGAAACAAATATGAAACAATCTTACTTGCATGACCTGAAATTAAAGCATATAATTAGTTAGTTACCCAATTGTAGCTAATTAAAAAATTCAATTACTAGATCAAAACATCTATCCATTTCTTAAGAAAAAAAATAACATTTTTTTAAAGCCTAAGTGTCCAAATAACATTCACACAAGAATTCACAATAAAACATGATTTTTAAATCTAATTGTCATTAATTTATAGGCCAAATTGAAGCAATTTTGTGTTTAATGCCTGTAAATTAATGGGCATTTTAATCAGCTTGCGAGTGGGATTTTCTGTAAAGCGATGGATTGGAACGTTGCAGTGAATTTAAACCGCATATTGGCATGAAAAATTCTGCCGGTTCGTATGGGGAATAAATCACCGTTTCGCAACATTAAAGTTTGATTAAGGTCATCTAAAAAAGCAGGTTTATATGAAAAAATAAACAGCTTTCACTTACCTGTGTCCTACTTAAAATCCGTCCCCGTGTCGGCGTTCACGGCAGAGCAAATTTTTATTTTACTGCAACAATGAAATAGTCATTTAAAAAAAAAAATTGAACATACCGTCTCTTTAGAAAAATCTCGCACTCCGAGAAAATAAGCTACGGATTCCCCGCTTCCCCCCCCCCCAAAAGGCACCAAAGTCGCGCACACGGCCATGACAGAACTGCAGCACCGCTAAAGGTAAGTTTCATAACAACCTACAAACCCCATAGCAGGATTGTGCATGGGTCTCTGGCGCAATAAAGCAGCAACTCTACCACTGTGCCACCATGCAAACTGGATATCTCAATGTTCATACAGTTGGGGTGTAAGCTACCCCGAGTGGAATATGAGGTGCTCTTCCTCTACTTTGCTTGTGGCCTCACTCTGCTAACAATGGCCCAGGACATAAAGAGCCGTGTTGGAATGGGAAGGGGTGTTGAAATGGTTATAGTGTAATGAAATATGTGGAGGATTCAAGGATTCGGATCAATAAATGGAGGAAGCACATATGCAGATAATTCAATCCTCCATTCATGAATTTTACTGTTTTTAATCTTTGTTCGTTTCCGATTATCCAGCATAAAAGCTACTGAACGCTGATCTGTTATCAAAGTGAAGTGCTGGCGAGCAAGGAAATTAATCCATTTCCTCACTGCTTCAATAATTGCTGTAGCTTCCTTTTCGACGGGTGGGTAGTGCAATTCACTACCTTGGAGAGTACGATATATGAAAGCCACTGGTTTAATGTTGCTGCTACTGCTAAATCAGAGGCATCACATTCACCAACACCAGGGGAGATCCTCATCAATGGCATGTAATGTCGAAGATTCCAATTGTTTCTTTAAAGAACTAAAGGCACCAATTGGTGTAGAATCAAGGGGGAAAAAAACTTGCTCGAATCAAAGGTTGAATTTTGCCATGAAAATTTGGTATCCATTTAGCATAATATGCAAACATCCCAAGAACCCTTCGTAGAGAATTTAATGTGGCTGGAACAGGTATCTCTGAGTGGCCGGAGTCTTTTTGGATCAGGCTTGATTATATCATTTCAAACCCAATAACCAAGAATATTGATGACACTGATGTTATTGACTTGGCCTCATTTAATGTTAGATTTTTAGAATTTACAACATCCAAAAACCGTTGTACATTTTCATCATGTTCAGCTTGGTCTTTTTCCTGCAATCGTTATGTTATCAAGATAAGGGAAAGTATCTTAAAGGTTTTCTTGTTCAACAAGTTTTTCCATCTCTCTCTGAAAAACAGCCACGCCATTAGTTACTCCAAAAGGAACTCTGCAGTAGTGGTATAATTTTCCATTTGCTTCAAATGCAGTGTATTTCTTTTCTGATTCCTTCAAAGGAATTTGGTAGTAAGCACTTTTTAAGTCAAAAGTAGAGAATATTTTATACTTGGCTAATGATAATCTCTTCTATACGAGGTAATGGATATGCATCAAGCTCCGTGAACTGGTTTATAGTTTGAGAGTAATCAATGCAGAGTCTCTTTCTATGTGCTCTCCAAGGGGGACGAGCTGGGTTCTGTGATACCTTCTTGTAAAAGATTAGTTACTTCTGTGTTGATAAAGTTCCTATCATCTTTACTAAAATGTCTTGATTTTGCACGCATGGGCCCCAGCTACGCTTGCCTCTTTGTTGGGTCACGCATGGGCCCCAGCTACGCTTGCCTCTTTGTTGGGTACGTCGAACAATCCTTGTTCTCGGCGTACCAGGGCCCCATCCCCGACCTCTACCTCCGTTGCATCGACGACTGCTTTGAGTCGCCTCCTGCACCCACACACAACTGACTGACTTCATTCATTTCAACCACCAACTTCCATCCGGCACTCAAATATACTTTGACCATTTCCGACATTTCCCTACCATTCCTTGACCTCACCATCTCTATTGCAGATGATACACTCCTGACCGACATCCATTACAAACCAACTGACTCCACAGCTACCTGGACTACTCTTCCTCCCACCCTGCTTCCTGTAAGCACTCCATCCCCCTATTCCCCAATTCCTCCGTCTACGCTGCATCTGCTCCCAGGATGAGGTGTTCCCACACCAGGTCATCACAAATGGCCTCATTCTTCAGAGAACGGGGATTCCCCTCCCCCACTATTGATGAGGCTCGCACCAGGGTCTCCTCAATACCCCGCAACACTGCCCTCTCCTCCCCATTCACCCACTCGCAAACAGGGCAGAGTCCCCCCCGGTCCTCACCTTTTCACCCCACCAGCCGGCAAATACAACACATAGTCCTCCGCCTGTTTCGCCACCTCCAACGTGACCCCCTCCACCTCGCCCACATCTTCCCATCTCCCCCCCTGTCTGCCTTCCGCAAAGACCGCTCCCTCCGCAACTCCCTTGTCCATTCTTCCCTTCCCTCCCGCTCTACCCCTTCCCCGGGCACTTTCCATTGCAACTGCAAGAAATGCTACACTTGTCCCTTCACCTCCCCCCCTCCACTCCTTTCAGGGACCGAAACAGTCCTTCCAGGTCCGACAGAGGTTCACCTGCACCTCCTCCAACCTCATCTACTGCATCCACTGCTCCAGATGCCAGATGATCTATATCGGTGAGACCAAGCGGAGGCTTGGCGATCGTTTCGCTGAACACCTCCGCTCGGTCCGCAATAACCAACCCGACCTCCCAGTGGCTCAGCACTTCCACTCCCCCTCCCATCCGTATCCGACCTCTCGGTCCTGGGCCTCCTCCACGGCCAGAGTGAGCAACACCGCAAATTGGAGGAACAGCACCTCATATTCCGCTTGGGGAGTCTGCATCATCTGGGCTTGAACATTGAATTTTCTCAATTCTGTTAACCCTTGCTGTCTCCTCCCCTTCCCACCTCTCCCTCAGCCCTCGGCCCTGGCATTCCCTCTATCTCTATCTCCCTCCCCCACCCTAGTTGCACTAGCTTCTCATTTTCACACCACAAACAGCTTACAATGGCTTGTTCCCTTTATGATCGATACTTTTTTGCATATCTTTCATTCATTGTTCTTTATCTCACCACATCACCGTCTATATCTCTCTCGTTTCCCTCATCGCTGACCAGTCCCCTGAAGAAGGGTCTCGACCCGAAACATCGCCTATCTCCTTCGCTCCTTAGATGCTGCTGCAGCCGCTGAGTTTCTCCAGCCTTTTGTGTAACCCTTGATTTTGTAGCAATTGGCTTGCACTTAGAGGATAAATTAGTGAATAATGAAGGCGATTCAACAGATGCGGCAGAAAACCCACACAATACTGGTGGCTTTGACAATACAAGATTAGGCATAGTTCCTTCATACATTATTTAAAGTGATCTGTGCAGTTTCTGAAAATCCTGACCTAAAATTATAATCGCTACACAAATTTTTCAAAATACCAAGACATACAGATTTATAGCTAGTTTTGTTCAGAATAAAGTCTACAATACAAGATCCAATAATTCGAGGATTGAGAGTTGTCAGAGCCATCGAGATTTCTCTATTTGAAGGAATTATAGTTAGATTTAGTCGAGACACAACTTGTTCACATAAAACTTTCTGAACTGCCAGAATCAAGTAGTACATTAAGTGTATGGCCATTGATGGATACCGTTGTAGCTGCATGAGACAAGCTCTGAGGAAATGCAGCTGTAATTGCACATAAATAAGGCGTATACATGACAGCAGTCACAATTTTAGTAGTCGCTTTGGACTTGCATACTCTAGAATAATGTCCCTTCTTGCCACAGCTATTACAAGTTGCCTCTCGAGCAGGGCATCTGTCTCTCTTATGAATATTAACCCTGCAAATGTAACACTTCCTTTTTGAATAATTATATGCTGCTGCAAGGGCACCTTTATCAGTAGAATATTGTTTCAGCTTGCTCCATATTAGTACTTGGGTGAAATTCATTTGTGGTAGTTGCAGCAGAATACACATTAGATGTGCCATAAGCATCTGAATGTTTCTGAACCAAATCTAATGAGTAAGCTTAATTGTAAGCTGACTATAAATCCAAGGTTTTGTTTTCTAATAGTCTGTCGTATTAAAGGCAATGCCAAACCATTGATAAAAGAGTCTCAAATAAGTTCCGTAACTGCCGTAACTGCTTTGAAGGCAGTCTTTATTAAGTCTTTAAAGTTCTTGTAAAAATTCATCAAGTGACTCACCAGGTTTTTGTTTCCGAGTAGCAAGGAGGTGTCGAGTGAATATCATGTTGGGTGTCTTAACGAAGAGTCTGCTTAGTACATCAATAGCAGAGTCGTAAGTTGTACATTCCTCTATGTAATCATATACACCAGAAGAGACGGAGCTTATTAATGTCTTGAGTCTCTGGTGTATCATTGCCACACTCATCAAAGAAGTTATTTAGTATATGTGAGGGATAAAGTGATTAAACCTCACTATTGTAAGGGGCTTTAAAGAGGATTCAAACCGATAGAGGCCAGGGAGAGGGTTCTGACACAGCTGTGTATAAAAGTTACCAGAGCCATCCTTGAGTAAGAATTGATAGCATTGTATAGCGGTAGAAGGGAGTGATGTAGATAGACCCCTATCAGTAGAAGGGACCCTTGTCACTATAGCTTAGCTTTAGTGCTGATATAGGAGAACTGAGAGAGTTCAGTTGGAGGTGAGCAAAACTAGGGCAGGTCATATACAACTGAGCATGCTTAATAAAATAAATGAAAATTACAACACACCCCTGGTCAAGAAACTGCTCATTACCATGCACATGTCTGGACATGCGATGTATGATGTGGGAGATATTGGGGGGACGTACCTACAGACTGTGCACCTCAGTGCCCTGAATGGAGAGGGTCCGAAGGGGAGGTTGAATGTAGAATTGTGTGTATAAAGGGGTTTACCTTTCTGACTTTGGTGTGTCTCAACTTGGAGAGGCACCCGACTCTGCGACTCGCAAATAAAGAATCTTTTGCTTCCAGGATTTAGTCTCTGAGTAGTGATTGTGAGCACATCGCATATCTCACAAAGTGGGGGCTCGTCCGGGATCGCCACTCCGGCTGCTCGGTGGAAGCACAAAAGGAAGGGAAGGTGCACCCTGCTGATTTCAGCAGTCTCTGATCTCCTTGCTTGCCATCAGCGGTTTGAGCGAGTGATATTCGGATAAGAGACTCAGGAAGCAAGAGGGAGTGTCAGATAAATAAACAAGGGACGGTCGAGCGATTCTTGTGCACAAGACCCGGGTAAGAAAACTGACTATTAAGTATTGGCTGGGCGACCGAGGGTCTGTCGGACGTGAATAGTACGATAAGACAATGGGTAACCGGAACGGGAAAAGTAAGAGTCCGGGGGAAAAAGAAAAAGGCTCAATGGTGAAGAGCTGCACATTCTGCCTGATAGTCCATTGGGGCAAAGGTGACAATTTTGGGGAGAAGGAAGCCCGGGGGTAAAGATAAGGAGACTATGATTATGTTCTGTTATTTTGATTAACAAAAGGAACCAATAAGGGGGAGTTCAGTCTGGGTGGCACTGGGCTGTACAGAATATTCAGAGTATCACTCAAAAACAGATTTTGAACAAAAATTGACAGAAACCTCCAAATATCAATGTTAATTTTGAAACTTTAATCTGTGTAGGAAATTGCATAATTTCATTGAAGTACGAATGGAACGAATGTGATGTGTGTGCGTAAAAAACGGTTTTGTATGAATGAGAAAGTTCATATATGTGATAAGTTTGTTTTCTGTAGGCCACATGCTTTAAGGGTAGGTGTGTGTGTTCCTTTAAGAAATTGTAAGCAATGGGGGAGGTTACGAACAGCTGTAAGGTAACGGACAACGCTTTGTATTATCGCAACTTAAAAGAGGAAAGTTGGAAAATGTAGGTTGCTTGGCTTCTATAGATCTTTTTTCAGTAAAGTTAATTTGGAAAATTGTTAGTTGTTTGTATTTCAACTAGAATTGGAATTTGGGAATTGTAGGGAGAATGGTTTGAACAAAATTAGAAATAAGTTAATTGCTGAACATCAAGCAGCTTTTATGGTTTGTTTAGATAAACATTCTGCTTGGAGAAGGGTAATACATTAATGGGGCCCAGGGGAAAAAAAAAACAGTTGGCAGACAATGATGTCAATAATGGGAAGTTTATTTACTTCAGAAGAAAGACAGATGGTCAGACAAGCAGGAATAAATATCTGGGGAAAGGGGTTGCAGACTCTGTGGGTAGCAGCAGTAGCAGGTCAGTTACTAAAGGTTAATTTCGTAACCAAGTCATGGCCATATTTTAGAAAGAAACTGGAAAAATTGGAGGATTGGAATGACAAAACCATTAACTCAATTGTTAACAGAGGCTCAGAAAGTATGTGTATGACGGATGAGGAAAAACAGAAGGGAAAGGCAAAAAATGATGTTGCAGGCAGTACAGCAAGGGTAAAGAAGAGTGAAACGAAGGTGATAGAAGGCCGGGTGCTCATGGAGACCGGAAAATGGGAAGTGGCAGAGGAAGAGGTGAATGGAGGGACCGAAGTTGGGGTCCCCAGGAAAACTCGGAACAAGGATCAGGGGGTGGTACACGGGGCCATCCCGGTGTTATTGTAACGAGGAGGGTCATTTCAAGAGGGAATGTCCCAGGCTACGATGGGAGGTGCAGTCGTTACGCACTCATGGAGGAAGAATAGGGAAGTCGGGGGTCCCGCTCCCTGGGGTGTATGGATACACAAGGGAACCTCTGGTAAACTTGAAATTAGGACCCCAGGGAGAGGATATGATATTTATGGTAGATTCGGGAGCAGAGAGATCAAGTGTAACTAAGGTACCGGAAGGAATGGGATTGGGTGAAAAACAAGTCAGAATCTCGGGGGTAGGGGGTAAAGTGATGACTGCCCCCGAGGTAGAAGGGGTGGTGGTAAAATATGAGAATCGAGGTCAGTTTAAAAGGAAGGTGAATAAATTTGCAAAGGAGGATAAACTATCTGAGAAGTAAGAAATTGAATTTAGAATGAGAAAGAAGGCAGATCAGAAAGGATTAAAGTGGGAAGCAGAGGGATAAATTGATGAGACTGCTTTAAACAGATAAGAGCAGGACAGACACATATTATCCTTTGGGGCACCCATAAACTGAGAGGGCTAAGAAATACCTTACCCAATATTCCTGATGGGGCAGGAAATGGATTATGGCTTTGGAGGACGATTATTGGCTATGGGAGATTTGAAGTTGGTGAAAGTGATAGGAACCACTAAACTGACAGAACTCCTGAAGATGGCTGGTATAAAAATGCTGTGAACAATGCAATAAACAATGGCATGCTGTTTGACACAGTCAGGCAGGGGGTATGGCAGGCCCTCAGACAAAAATCCAGCAGCCTATCTGGAGAACAAGCTGAAAAGGTAGAGACTGGAAACTGAACAAAAATAGAAGGCAACCAGTTAATGAACACTATATTTTGAACCACTGTGGTGGATGTCATTCCTCCTAAAGTCAAGTCTAGATTGGAGGAGGTGGTGGGATTGTAATTTATTTCCCACCCCTGATTCAGTGCTCATTTGGTCAATGAGTTTGAGAAATATCGCAAAGATGGGAAAAAGACTTGCAGACCAGCAGGAAGAGGTGCAGAGAAAAATGATGCAAATGTAACTTGAAGAGCTCAAAAAGAAAGAGCATGAAAAAGGAAAGACAATGTTGTCAGTAACAACTGACCTGGTTGAAAAGTCTGAAAATATGTGATGCACCGACGCACAGTGAGTCCTATGACAGAGCTAAACAGGGGGCAGATATTCCATGCCAATAATAAATGTATTTGTTTCCTCAAATGCCCTATCAGGAGTGAAATATAACTGGATATAAGCCCAGACAGGGACTGGGGTCCCCAAGGGAGGGAGGGATCTCAAGGAAGAGGTCAATGAAGGCTAGTAAGGAGATAGCTAAATGGATAAGGTGTGTTGGGGGATGTGAACAGGTACGGTAATCAGAAATAATAACATTAAGATAATGGTGAACATAGCTATGGTAAGAACAATAAGAAGAGGTATTAAATACACCTAGGCTAGGATGCGGCAGGGTTTTAATTACTAGCGCCATGATTTTAATCAGATGTTGTAGGCAGATTTGGAAGGTGTTGATATAGTATGTGGATGATTTGTTGGTTTGTTCCACAAGTGAGAAGCAATTTGAGAGAGAGACATTGTAATTATCTTGGAAAAGATGGCACAGGAGGTCATAATGTATCAAGGAAGAAGTTGTTGGTTTGTCAGCAGCAGGTAGAATATTTTGGACGAGTAATATCTAAAGAAGTAAAAGCTATAGCGCCGGATCAAATTGAAGCGATAATTGAAGTTCCCCCTCAGACAGTAGAACAGATGATGATGATCTTGGGATGGCAGGATATCGTTCAGACTAGATTAGGAAGTATGACAAAAAGGTTTTGCTTGTGGATGTTTCTTGTTAAAGGGATCATAATAGCAAGTATCCAGGGTTAGAAGTGATGCATCAGGATGAATTAGACTTTAAGATCAAATTGGAAGCTTGCCTGCAATCTTGCTTAGCTCAATTGGCAGAAATTAAGGCTTTACCAGCAGCATATGTACATGGAGTCTGGCACATGTTTTGGGAATGGAAGCCCAGCCCGGTGCACGCGGGAGATGTCGCCAAACGGAAAACAGAGAATCTGAAACCCAGCGGAGAAATGTCCAGCAACCAGTGCCCACTGTGAGTTCTCATCGCACCGTCGGCCTCCATCCCCTTCCCCTCTGGTCACCCTTGCTTGCTTCTGCCCCCCTCCCCCATGATACCCCTCTCCCTCACACCTCTGAGCTCTCTCTCTGCTACCAACCCCCCTCCATAGACCCCATCCCCACACCTCCACTGCCCCCACATCCCCCCACAGCCCCTCCCCCGCAGCCCCCTCCCCCACACCCGCTTATACAGCCCCCTTCCCCCACACACACACCCTCCCTGACCAAACAACCCCTCTCCCCACACACACCCTCTCCCCCTGCCCACACCACCCCTCCCCACAACCCCTCCACCCACACCCCCCGCACACGCAAGCCCCCGCCACCTACAACCCCCCCGCCCGCATCCCCCTCTCACACCACAATCCCCCGGCCCACCCCCTTCCTGCCTACCCCTGCCCCCTTACACCTGCCCACACAAACCCCCTCCCTCATTCCCCCACCAATACCCGCCCACATACCCCCCTTCACCCACAACCCCCCCCCCCTCCGCCGTAAATGAAAAAACTTTCAAATGAAGGATGTTTCATTCTAAGTATATTTAATATAAAATAATTATAAATAATTAAAAATACCAGTAACAATTAATGACAGAAATTGACATTTGTTGCGGGAAATCGACGTAGAGCGTGGGGTAGAGGTTGGAGGGTTGTCGAACGCTGGGGTTGCCAACTTCCAGCGTCACATCACTGGATCTCTGTGGACACAGAAACGGTAGAGGCAGGAGTCTTCCGGATGACCCCAGTTGATAAGTTCACCCTCAGTTTTGAATTTGTTTGAATGCTGCAGCACCTTTATTCTACAAAACAAAAAAAACATGGACAGATCAGGGAACCTGTGCTTCAGTAAATGAAAATATTGTAGGCAGGGGAGAAGAAGGATTAGCTACAAACCAAACTTAAAACATCCTGCTGATCATGGATTTCAGGACATTCTAATTCCATTGATAACAAGCATTTTATCATGGAAAAAATAATGTTTTACAGAGGTATAAAAAGAACATGGATCTCAAATGAGAGCAGGAAATACTTGGTGCAACAGCTTTACTCATCTCCATTAGCATCGTGGATGGGGAGAGAACAAACTTTGCTTTGTGGCAACTGACAAATTGTGAATAAAGTGGCCATGAAAAATAAACTTCTATTCTTGAAAGATAAATGCCTGGAGTATCTCAGTGGGGTGGGTCAGACATGCATTTCTGGACCTGCCTGTCCTGCTGCGTTACTCCAACATTTTGCGTCTTCCTTGGTAAACCGGTATCTGCAGGTTTTGTTTTCTACAATCTGTAATCAATTCAGCAAGTAAGAAACTTGTAGATGCTTCAAGTGGATCAGCCACTGATCCAGCTCTCCTCGTATAACTATCTCTGCACTTGAAAACATGTTTATCCTTGACAGATTGCATGAATGGTCAATTAAAAAAAGTATCTCTGCACACCCTGCTGCCTGACCCGATTATTTCTAGCCTAACCCTAATGCGAGTCTGAAGAAGGGTCTTGACTTGAAACGCCTTCCATTCCTTCTCTTTCAAAGATGGTGCCTGTCCCACAGAGTTACTCCTGCATTTTGTGTTCAATTCGGTGTAAAGGGCCTGTCCCAGCAGCAGCAACTCCATGCGATGACGCGACCTAACATGGTTCCTTGAGCCTCCGGCATCGCGGGGTCGGTCCCACTTCGATCGCCGGAGCCATGTGGAATTGTGCGGGATACGTTCCGACATCGCGCGGGGCTCCGAAAAAATGACCATGTTCAAAAATTCCGTTCGGCAACGGCTTGTCGCCTCGACGCATTACACACCGCCTCAACATCGTGCCTCCGTGACCCTACCTGTAGGTGCCTCCATGACCCTCTCTGTGTGTGTGCCTCTGTGCCCCTCTTTGTGTGGTGCCTCTGTGCCCCTCTCTGTGTGTCCCTCTCTGTCCTGGCGAACCGACCTTTAAGACTTTCGGTCCAAGTTCGCCTCACTTTGCGCCGCGTTGCGCCACTCACCCCACCTCCGCGCAGCCCCCCGCTGCTGGTTTGGTCGCGTTCTTCGCATGCAAGCGCATACTGTTGGGAACGGCCCTGTACAGGATCACCCGACCTCTGCGCGGCACCCCACTGCCGGTTTGATTGCGCTCACCGCATGGATCGTATGCTGGTAGGACAGGCCCTTAAAGCATCTGCAGCATCAGCATTTCCTTCCACAATGCACTGTTTTCAAATCACAAACTCCTCACATACTTGCCAAACATATTATAATCTTCAGGAAAAGACACATGTGAGAGAACTTACTGATAGTACATCTGATCCCTTGGTCAGATCTTACAGCCATCAGGGGGGCTGCATCAGTTAAGAGAAGGATCTGCAAGCAAGTTTGTGGGAAGGGGGTTTGGACAAGAGTCTACAATAGTGGCCTCCATGATCAGTGGCGCAGGAACAAGAAATGATTGGGTTAGATCTTGGGGATCAAGAGGCCAGTACAGGGCCTACTTTGGTTAAAACCAGATGTTGCATTGTGAAGGTAGAAATACATTGTGGAGACCCAATACATCCAGCAACTTTAACTAAAGATATATATCCACCATGGCCCCCCCCCCCCCCGGACAAACTACATCTTAATATTTTGAAAGGTGGCTATAGCAACAGTGGTCGTCATCTATCAAAATTCCATAAATTGTAGAGCTTTTTCCACAAAAAAGAAGGGTGCAAATTCCAGAAAGGAGGGAGATTAAAACAATGGAAAGTTACAGATCAATCTGCCTTTTAGTGTTATGGAAAATAATGCAACCTATTAATACAGAAGTAGTAACATGATGCTTAAAATATACATGCTGGGTAGGGTCAAGATTGATGTTAAATGACAAATGTT
The DNA here is from genome assembly GCA_035221665.1 of Okamejei kenojei. Lineage (NCBI taxonomy): Eukaryota > Metazoa > Chordata > Chondrichthyes > Rajiformes > Rajidae > Okamejei > Okamejei kenojei. The sequence goes on from CM069165.1 coordinate 5,784,600, forward strand.
TGACAAATCCATTCAAGTTTGTTTTAAAGATTTAACTAGCAGGAGTAAGATGGTGTGTATTAGTTGGACACTTTCAGAAAGTGTCCAACTAAGGCCCATTAATAATTTGGACGAAGGGATCAAAATGTTTCGAGAGTTTGTAGGATTAGGAGAGGCTTCTTTGGATAATGACAGGTTAAGTGAATGAGCAGGGACATGCAGATGAAATATCATGCAGGAAAATGGTTGGAAGAAAACACAAAAAAAGTAAGTTCTTTATGACGCAGTATCCTGTGCATGATCAACTTGGTTGAACGTCTGCGGCAATGCCCCAGAGGAAGAAAGAACGACAAAGTCACCCTGCCCAAGACCAATGCGAGACCACATCAGATGTAAGAACAACAGGGACAATCACAGTAAATACTGCAGCTTCCAGAGTAAACGAATTCAAGACACAGCATGAAAACAGCACCGTGCCAGAATTTCAAGCTTTAGTTGCCTTCAATGGAGTTCATCCCCATTCACTCACTGGTGGCTCCTGGATCATGTGATTGATCTTTGCCACCTTGATCTCCATTACTGGAAATGAATCAGCTTGGCATTCTATAAAGCCTTTGCCTGAAGCAAAATATGTTTTAAGTGAGAAAAGGGCGCTGCGTAGAGTTTTGCTGCCTTACAGCTCCGGGTTCCAGAGTTTGTACATTCTCCTCATGGGTTTTTTCCGAGATCTTCGGTTTCCTTCACACCAAATACAGGTTTGTCAAGTCAAGAGAGTTTATTGTCATGTGTGTCCCAGATAGGACAATAACATTCTTGCTTGCTGCAGCACAATGGAATATTGTAGGCATCAATACAGAACAGATCTATACACAGACCCCTTATGGTCGAACCCTCGTCAGTAGGTACGAGGGCTGGCACGTGATGTCATGGGCTAGAGGGAGTGTCCTGCTACTTAAGGTTATCTCACTTCGAGACCTAGGGAGTAAACAGGTAGCTGAGCCCGAGAGAACAACCTCGCTCAGCTACAGCAGCAATGATAATTACGCTAGCGGCGCAACTTAACATGTAACACCTGAATAACACAACTGTTCGAACCTGCCTGATGTCTGGCCTTATTCACCACGTTTGGTGCCGCTACACACACATAAAATAAACAGATAAAGTGCAACAGGCTGTTATAGTTCAGAATTTGTTTAAAGTTGTGTTTAATAGTCTGATGGCTGTGGGGAAGTAGCTGTTTCCTGAACCTGGATGTTGCAGATTTCAGGCTCCTGTACCTTCTACGGAGTGGAGAGATGAGTTTGTGGCCAGGATGGTGTGGGTCCTTGATGATGTTGGCAGCCTTTGAGGCAGCGATTGCGATAGATCCCCTCGATGGTAGGGAGGTCAGAGCCGATGATGGACTGGGCAGTGTTTATAACTTTTTGCAGCCTTTTCCGTTCCTGGACGATCAAGTTGCCGAACCAAGCCACGATGCAACCGATCAGCATGCTCTCTACTGTGCACCTGTAGAAGTTCGAGAGAGTCCTCCTTGACATACCGACTTTCCGTAATCTTCTCTGGGGTTCTGATCTTCAAAAGAATGCGGATCCCATTGTTCATCCAAGGCTTCTGGTTAGGAAACACTCGGAAGGTTTTTGTTGGGATGCAGTCCTCCACACATTTCTTAATGAACTCTGTAGTGACTGGCATATTCATTCAGGTCCACTGCCGAGTCCCTAAACATTGCCCAGTCTACAGACTCCATACAGTCCTGGAGTTGTTCCTCTGCCCCCCCCCCCCGCCCCGATCAGCTCTGTACAGTTCCCAGCTCTTCAATTGCTGCCAAAAGGCAGGAAGAAGCAGCACCGCAGTATGGTCGGATTTACCAAAGTGAGGGCGAGGGATAGAGTGATAAGCATCCTTGATTGTCGTGTAGCAGTGGTCGAGGGTACTTGGTCCTCTGGTGGAATTCTGTGGAATTTTCTGCCTGGAGGTGGTGGAGGCAGGTTCTCTGGATGCTTTCAAGAGAGTGCTATATAGGGCTCTTAAAAATAGCGGAGTCGGGGGATATGGGGAGAAGGCAGGAACGGGGTACTGATTGAGGATGATCAGCCATGATTACATTGAATGGCGGTGCTGGCTTTAAGGGCCAAATGGCCTACTCCAGCACCTATTGTCTATTGGTGCTGCAGGAGACATGTTGGTGGAAGTTAGGGAGCAATTTCTTAATGTTGGCTTTGTTGAAATCCCCGGCTATGGCGTTAAATGCCTCGGGGTAAGCCGTCTGGTGCTTGTTGACCATGGCGTGCAGCTCCCCAGTGCCAGATGGACATCTGCCTGGAGAGGGATGTAGATCGCAGTCAGGATGATGGAGGTGAATTCTCTCGGCAGGTAGAAGGGACGGCACTTCACAGCCAGGTGTTCCAGGTGTGGAGAGCAGAGGTTGGATAGGACTGCCACGTCTGAGCACCATGCAGAGTTGACCATGAGGCAGACGCCCCCTGCTCTCCCTTTCCCAGATGCCAGTGTACGGTCCATGCGATGGATGGAGAAACCTTCAGGCTGGACTGCTGAGTCTGGGGAGCTGGGGGTGAGCCATATCTCTGTGAAACAGAACACAGAGCATTCCCTCAGCTCCATTTGGTAAAGCAGCCTTGCTCGTAAGTCCTCCACTTTATTTTCAAGGGGCTGTACATTGGCCAGGAGGATGGTAGGGAGAGGGGGTCAAAGTCCCCTGCACATCAGTCTGACCTGAAGTCCAGCCCATTGGCAACTTTTCCGGATTGTTTCCAGGTACTGTATTACTATACCTGCTGTTTTTGCGAACCTGCACTGGAATGGGAATTCCCTTGCATACGGCAGCTCCAGCTCCATTGCGAACGGGTTCCCTCACAGACGGAAGCTCCAGCTCCGCTGATCCTGACCGTCGGCTCCGGAGATTCCAGGTACAGTACCTGTGATCCCCAGTCGGGTCGGGTGCTCTCCAGCGATTGAGGGAATGCTTGCAGTCGGGGTCTCCCACAGCTGTGGAAGATCGCGATATCGCTAGTGCCTTCAAGTGCACTAGCAGTTTGTCCGTTAAGGCGCCGATTTCTGCCATTTTATTGATCCAGGTGAATTAATTGAAGGTATAAATAATGTAGGTTAATCGGCTTGGTATAAATGTAAATTTGCCCTCGTGTGTGTCTTGTTAGTCTGTGGAATCCTCTGCCTCAGAGGAGGGTTCTCTGGAAACTTTCAAGAGAGAGCTAGATAGGGCTCTTGAAGGTAGCGGAATCAGGGGATATAGGGAAAAGGCAGGAACGGGGTACTGATTGTGGATGATAACCCATGATCACATTGAATGGCGGTGCTCACTTGAATGGGCCGAATGGCCTACTTCTGCACCTATTGTCGATTGATAGTGTTAAGAGATTGCTGATCGGTGCTAAAACATGGGTCAGCACCAAAACTCAGAATCACACATCAGTGCGCTAATTGTCACATGTTAGCACATGCCAGAGTTTGGTTAAGTTTCCACATCGCAAAGCCTATGTTTGTAAAAAATAGACAAATACTTCAGCAAAGGAAAATAAAAGCTTGCAGGAAAAGGCCAAGATAGGTGGTGTTGTGGATAATGAAGTAGATTTTCAAAGTCTACAGAGAGATTTGGGCCATTTGGAAAAGTGGGCTGAAAGATGGCAGATGGAGTTTAATGCTGATAAGTGTGAAGTGCTACATCTTGGCAGGACAAATCAAAATAGGACGTACATGGTAAATGGTAGGGAATTGAGGAATGCTGTGGAACAGAGGGATCTAGGAATAACTGTGCATAGTTCCCTGAAGGTGGAATCGCATGTAGATAGGGTGGTAAAGAAAGCCTTTGGTGTGCTGGCCTTTATAAATCAGAGCATTGAATATAGGAGTAGGGAAGTAATGTTAAAATTGTACAAGGCATTGGTAAGACCAATTCTGGAGTATGGTGTACAATTTTGGTCGCCTAGTTATAGGAAGGATGTCAACAAAATAGAGAGAGTACAGAGGAGATTTACTAGAATGTTGCCAGGGTTCCAGCAACTATGTTACAGAGAAAGGTTGAACAAGTTAGGTCTTTATTCTTTGGAGCGCAGAAAGTTAAGGGGGGACTTGATTGAGGTCTTTAAAATGATGAAAGGGATAGACAGAATTGACGTGGATACGTTTTTCCCATTGAGGGTAGGGAAGTTTCAAACAAGAGGGCATGACATGAGAATTAAGGGACAGAGGTTTCGGGGTAACGTGAGGGGGAACTTCTTTACTCAGAGGGTGGTGGCTGTGTGGTATCAGCTTCCAGCAGAAGTGGTGGAGGCAGGATCGATTTTAACATTTAAGAATAAAGTGGATAGGTATATGGACGTGAAGGGAATGGAGGGGTATGGTCTGAGTGCAGGTAGATGGGACTAGGGGAAAACAAATGGTCGGCATGGACTGGAAGGGCCGAGAGGGCCTGTTTCCGTGCTGTAATTGTTATATGGTTATATGGTTTATATGGTTATAGGATTGTTCCAGCAAAGAATCAATGATTCTTTATGCACTTCCATACCTGCACCTCAAACGTATGGATTTAATCCCCTTTCAACAGGAGCACTTTGGCTTGATTTTATTCTCCAGTCACCCCAACAATTATACCAGCCTGGTGAAAGTAGGGCTTTCACTCTTGCCTGGAAGAAAGCTTGTTTGAATATATAAAGTCATTTCATTTCAAACAAAACTAGTAGTTCCCTAAAAGTCAATTGGAAAAATGTCATCACCTCATTTAGCACAAGAAGTGAATCAGTACACAATCAAACAGAATGAAACGATGTCCTGCATATGCAGCATCAACTCTCATCTGCGGTAGAATCAATGTGTCCCACCACAGGGGCCTCATCAGGCACCTCTATACCAACAGAACTATAGTGGAAGCAAGTCATCCTCAATCCTGAGAATACCAGTGAAGAATTGTTCACCCCCATTCAGGAAAGCATTGGCATAAAAATTGTCCCTAGTATTTGTAGGGTAGTGTTAACTTTAATAGTAAGATTAAATGAGAACTTACCAGTTTGAAGTTTGATCTTTATTTTATGAGGAGTTACGATGAGGGATTACGTGAAGACCCCGCCAGGACGCATGCGCGACATTCTTCAAAGCAGTGGTGTGAAATCACAGATACCAGAGTAGACTAATATAGTAAGATAAGAGAGAACTTCCATACCAGTTGAACTTTATAATAGAGGGGTTTTGGGAGCGGAGGGCACGTAATCCCTCATCGTAACTCCTCATAAAATAAAGATCAAACTTCAAACTGGTAAGTTCTCATTTAATCTTACTATTTTACTTCGGAGTCACGTGAGTGACTACGTGAAGATTTCAAAGCTCTGTGATTTCATGCCCTGGAACGAGACCATGCTCACACACTGCCATTCTGGGACGGAGGATGAACGTATTTCACACACGACACTGTGCTGAAAAACAATAAAGGTATTATTCATACCTAAAATAATATGCCCCACATTGGGTAATTTATTTTACAGAACTTAATTTTTCCCTGCAAAAACGTCTCAGGATCGGCCACGGGTTTATTATAAAGCATTGAATGCGTTCATTGCTCCACCCCGCTGTGGCAAGGATGTGGTCCATAGGAACTCCCATCATCCTAGCGTCCGATGTAGATGCAGCCCTGTTGGAGTGAGATTTGAAACATTAGTATTCACCACTGCACGTAATACCACCCGAACCATCTGGATATGGTTTGCACTGTGACCTTAGGTGAGGGCATTTATGGCTAATGAGAAAGCTCTCTCCGTGCCCATAAGTGTCTTGGTGACTATATATTGGAAAGTATGTGTCACTATGCAGGGCCGACTATCTGCAGGATAGGCCAGAACTCTAATATTGGCCAAAGGAACCGGGTCAGTCTAGTTTAAGTACCCCTGTATGTAGCAGGTTATCTGCCATTTGTGACAGACATGACGTCCTATTCTAGCTTGTGTAAGGACTGGACCCGTTATGCTGATCCAAGTGCCATAATCATTCCCATCTAGGATATTAGTTTGTCCAGAGTGAGCCCCGATATTGGTGTCCATCCTCGTAACATGGTGTACTACCTATGTTCCCATATATGGGTGTATCTGGGCCTGGGGGGAATAGAGTACAAATACCCCTCATTCGTTTAGGTACTAGTGGGTGTGATCCTATAGCCAGGTGATCACTCCCTCTGCCCAGATATTAGATAGGGCACTCCTTGCACAATAATGGCACTGTAACTCAATCCTTCATCGAAATGAAGGGTGGCCAGAACTCCAGCACTTCAGTGTTGGTGGCTGAGTCATATGTAGTGTTCGTCCTGGTGCAGAACACTTCCCATTTCCTGACATATGTCAGGTACTGTCTTCTCGTGGACTCCCTGCACGACGCTGAGATGGCATTGATCGTCCTGTCGGAGAGTCCGTATCCCAGAAATGGCCTGTTCAGAAACTGCAAATCAACAAGTTCATACAGTCATGGCACGGATACTTTCCCGCACGGGGTGTGCCAACCTCCTTGGCCGTTGTTGATCCAGATGCAGGGTTCTGAGACCATCTTTGTACTGTTGGGAACCATGGTACCCGTTGCGGCGTCTTGTTTAATTATTGTAAGACTCGCCTGATGAGGCAGAAGTGGGAAAATGCATAGCAAAACAAATCCCCCCCCCCCCAATGCAGCGAGAAATCGTCCATCGCTGCTGCCCCTGGGTCTGGTTCCCAAGCAACATATGTTGGTAGTTGGTGAATTAGTCCGGATGGAAAAAAGGTCGATATCTGGTGTCCCATACCGGTCTATAATATCTGTAAACACTTTCCGATCCAACATCCATTTAATGTTGTCGTTGAATTTACGTGACCTGATGTCTGCCACTGTATTTAGCTTACCTGGAAGGTAAGTGGTTGAGATCCAAACTTCTCTCCCAGACACCAGCGCCAGATATTATTAGGCAATTCATCACATGATATCGACTTTATTTCACCCATATAATTATATATAGGCCCCCAGTGTGGTATCAATCTGTACCGTACATGCAACTGGTGCTCATCTGAGCAGTAGGCCCTGAGTCCATGAAACGCTCCCAGCATTTCTAGATAATTAATTCCTAGTGCTTTAAACAGAATAATTTTTGTGCACTCATCTGCCACCACAACTTGCGGTGGTATTAGTTGCTCCCCAACCTTTAGCACTGGCATCAGTCTGTAATGTACCCTAGGGATATAGAATGGGGTGATGGGGTTAGGATAATATGGAACATTTCTATCCACCAGTTTAATTCTAATTTACTTTCCCTGGTAGTTGCATAGGCCTATTGAAATGGCCTGTATGATTTTTGAGAGCTAAAATTTCCCTCTTCCAGGTTTTAATAATGGAGTGGTCCAATAGTGCTGCTGGGAACGCAGCCACCAATTCCCAATCACTCTTGCTCCTTGCCAAATGGATGGTTCCCTGATGCCAGTGAGGCTTTTGCATACTCCCATCAAGTCTGTCACTTTGTTTGGTGGCAAGGTGATAGACATATGAACAGAGTCAATAGTGAACCCCAAATAATCCATGGTAGTGGAGGGTTCCAATTTTGATTTATCTGGATGTACGTTAAATCTCTGTGTTGTGGCTGATACCACCAATGTAGCCAGCTCCAATTTTCTCCTACAATGAGAATATCATCAAGGTAAGCCATGACGATATGGTTATGTTTCTTTAAGTATGCTAAAGCTGGTTTTAATAAATTTGTAATAGCCTGGGTGCTGATGACAACCCATTAGATAAGGCATACTGCCATTGCTGTCCCATCCAGATAAATTTCAGGTATTTACGATGACCCTGTGTGTGACAAACGTGTCTATTTTGAAATGGGCATACTGAACGGAAGTATTTAGTTCGGTCAAATCTGTAATGATACGGCAACCACCATTTTTTAGTTTTTTATAAATATATTTGATACGAACTCTTGAAATTCTCTGATTGTTTTCTCAATCCCTTTTGTGTTTAGTCTTAACAGTTCAGCATGGCCTGCTGTTCTCTCTTTTTGTGAAGTATGAACTTCCTGCTAGGCGTATGCTGAACTGGGACGGTAGTTCGTATACAAATTCAATTTTGTAATTCCGAATACTTCCGAGTATGTAAAAGTTCAGAGGTAAAAGTGCAGCACACATGATGAAACAAGTGCAACCGTCCCCCAACTTTAATGAATCGGACATGCAATGTTTTTTAAGACAACCAGACCCACCTACCTCCATGGTTACCGGTGTTGTGTGGGTTGTCTCCGCAGTTGTTTCTTCTGGTATTGTGTTGCTGCGTTGTGGGGTTGGCGCATTTTCCATGAAGGCCGGGCTGGGCCATGGTCTGAAAGACCGCTGTGCAGGTGGGCCGGCCTTCGAGCTTTCACCACCAGATGGTCTTCCATAGCACCGATGTCTGGTGGGTGTGTAGGGGTGCTGCCGCTGTTGATAGTGGGTATTAGAGGTGCTTGGCACCTTGATCAGGCCTATAGCCTTGGCTTCCTCATGCAGGTCTTTCACCTGCTTCGGGAGGTCCCCCAACAGCAATTTTGGCGCCTGTGTGCTACTTGTCTTGCATAATTCCGCACTTCTTGATGATGCTCTTCCTGTAACTGTAAATCTCCACTGAGTATTACACAGTCTGCTAGAGCATCACGTAACTCTTCAGGCAAATCAACCCCATCAGTTGTCCTGGTACTGCTGTGATTTTAGCAGCCAGCAGTTTCCTCTGGAGCTTCACCTCCTGGCTCCTTATAGATGGGCTCCTGTTGCCCCAGATGGGGTCATAGACTGCTGGTACTTTAAGAGAAATGGAGTTCTCTGGAGCAATGTACTTCCCAGCCATAAAGTTAATGGCTTGCTCCTGTAGCTGGTTTGTAGCCATGTATTTTGTACTGGCTTGCAGCTTTGTATAGGCATTCCTTCTTGAGTTGATACAGCATGTGTCCCACAATCTTCTGCTGCTCTCTCTTCTGGCACCCCTCACAGTTGACTGTTCAGCCATTGCCCCTTCTTCAGGGTCAGCCCAGCTCTGACCCCTAATGCTCCCCTGCGAAGAGGGTGAGACATTTGGCAGTCCTTGAAAGGATCCTGCCGTGGGTCTGCAAAGAGACCCACTGTGACTCTGCACCTGCATAAGCAGGTCACGCTGGAGCACTGCTCCCCACCCGCTCCCGCAGGAAAGACGCCCGCCGTCGCTATCTGTGAACGGGGTGTCTTCAGGTCCGGACCCAGCCGAGTCAACGGACCTGTCCGACTTCCGGGTGGTTTTGCCGCCGACCGCGGCGCACCTGCGGTCTGTAGCGGCGAGAAGCCGGCATCTGCTGGCAGCACCTGCAGCTCTGGAGAGACGGCACGCTGCTGGCTGCGTCCACAGCAGCGGTATCAGCTGCTGCTCTCCCCTGCGCGACTCCATGGTGCTTCCTCCTGAAAAAGAAATTACACCGAGTCGCCACGCTCACCAGAAAAGGTAATTTCAGTAATTTTTCAAAATTCGCGCTGGAGGAGCGGCGCTCCTCCCGACTGTCGCTTCCGCAATGCGTTCGACGATATGTCGCGCATGCGTCCTGGCGGGGTCTTCACGTAGTCACTCACGTGACTCCAAAGTAAAATCTAATCTATTGGTTGTAAAGTTGCTTAATCACTGTATGATGATTCTGTGGTTAGCTGTGTTGAGGATAATGCAATAAAGTGACAAAACTCAGTGAAAACTCAGAATTACAGTTCAAACACCATTATGAGCAACTTGTATAGCATTGAAGATTATATCAGAGAGCCTTCTATTTGAGGGATTATTGTTCTGGACTGGGAAATTGAATTTGCTCATTTTTAGCAGAACTTGTTAATGCTATTGACATGGATTGTGAGACCACTCGGGACCCTGAACATGGAATCCAATGTCCACGAAAGCCTTGCCATGTTCAGCAGCATGCTCCAGACAAACACCATGGTTCCCAAACATTCATTCATATTCTATACGTTTCACTCACATAAACAGAGAAGTCTTGAGGGGCAATTCTAATTGAATCATGCGTAGAAATTGATCGTGGAATGTGCTCCAGGGTAAAGGCTGTAGGCCTGATCCAGACAGCAAGCTCGATGACAACAAAGCCTTGGGAGCCTTTAAATGGCTGACAGTTCCCAGGATGAACCTCCGGCTGCAAGAAAGAAGAAGAACAAAAATATTAGGAAAGGTTCTCAGTTTAGTTTAGAGATTCAGTGCGGAAACAGGAAATATTAACACTATCCTGTACACACTCAGGATATTTTTTTAAATATTTACCAAGCCAATTAACCTACAAACCTGTACGTCTTTGGAGAGTGAGAGGAAACCGAAGATCTAGGAGAAAACCCATGCAGGTCACAGGGAGAACGTACAAACTCCGTACAGACCGCATCCATAGTTGGGATCGGACCGGGTTCTCTGGCTCTGCAAACGCTGCAAGGCAATAACTCTACCACTGTGCCGCCCACAATTCTCTACCCACAATTATCCCCCTTCCTTTCAACAGAACACTGATTCTTGCTAAATGGACAGCAAATATTTGGATTTTTGGACATGACCCACGTGAGGATACGAGGACACTTACAGAATAATGAAATGCGTAGAGTGGATGAGGAAAGGATGTTTCCACTGGTGGGAGAGTCTAGGACCAGAGGTCATAGCCTCAGAATTAAAGAGTGCGTCTTTAGAAAGGAGGTGAGGAGGAACTTCATTGCCACAGAGGGCTGTGGAGTCCAAGTCAGTGGATATTTTTAAAGCAGAGATAGACACATTCTTGATTAGAATGGGTTATTTTGGGAACAGGGATGGGTTGTTGGGGTGAAGGTTGCTTTGGCAGGAATCTGCAGTGTCTATCCCTCTATGATTTATGCCAATTTACCTCAACCTTGCATAATGAGAAATTGCGCTACAATTTTGCAGCAGAGCCCATTGCTGCTTTGGTGTGACAATTATTAAGTTAATACAGATAACAGGAGTTACTGAGACATGTTTAACACACTTCCCCCAAGACAGATACTCTCACACCATTTACAAAGTATCAGGACAAGTACCTGAATGAGCAGCACCACTGTCTCGGGCAGTGTGATCACATGGAACCCAAAATATGCTTTCTCCGATTTCCTCTAAATCTTTCTTTGCTTTAAAACCTATACCCTCTGGACTTATGCACCTCTGTGAGCTACAGGCAAATGCTGGCAAATGAGATTACTTGTACGGGTACTTGATGGTTGATGTGGACGTGTTGGGCACAAAGGGCCTGTTTCTGTGCTATGACTCCATGTGGACTTTAAAAATTCTATTGAAGATTTGACAAACGCACTAGCAATCTACATCCAGGTGAGGAGCATGGGAAGCATAAAGCGTTGTAGTTAGGTTAAAGAAAATGGAAGGAGCCCACTTTTCCTTCAGGAAGGATAATTTTGCTATGGAGGGAACACATCAAATGTGAAGCAGATTAACTGTAGGGATGGCAGGGCTGACGTATGAAGAGCAATCTGGTCAATATTCACTGGAGTTTAGAAGGAATGATAATTTTATAGAAACCTACACATTTAGAAGTTCTAACAGGACTGAAAAGATTAGAGGTAAGATGTTCCAGATTCTGGGGAGTTTCAGGACCAGTTTCACAGTGCAAGAATGAGGCAAGGTCATGTAGAACTCAGAGGGGGAGACATTCAGAGTGGTGAACCAGAGGAATTCTCTATCATGGAATGCAATTGCAATCAGATTGTTGAATATACTCATGAGTTAAATATTCTTCTTGTAGCTAGTGGGACCAAGAGGTATGGGGAGTTCCCCAATTGTGGACTCCATTTGGATGATCAGCCATGATCATTGAGGGGTTGAGTGGGCTTGAAGGGCCGCATTGCTTAGTCCTGTTCATAATTTCCATGTTTCTATTCCATATCCCAGAACTGTGGCACTGAATGGGCCAATACATTAATTTGTTTGACATATATATCAATACCTTGCATTCTTCTGACTGGGAAGAACTGTTATGCAGACAGAGTATGTTTCACATTAACCTGGGAAAAGCAGAAGACACAGACTGGTTATGGTGCCCCCGACAGCAAATCTTGAAGTTGTGGACCTATAGTATCTCTGTACCTTTCTCCTAGAGGATTCGAAGGTCACTGCTTTCAAGACAGAAGGGAGCAGCAGTACAAGGATTATATACCTGAATGACAGCTCTGGGTGAGTGAGGTTGGTACCACAGTGGAATGCCAAACAGACTAAGAATAGTCTTGGTCTCTAACGTCTCTGTGCAGGGTGTGTGGATCACAGTGCCACCTAACAAGAGAAAAAAATACTCATAATCATATTACTGAATGGACAAAGTTAATCATGAATCCTTCAAGATATATGCAGGTTTGCAGTGAACTGCAAAACTCTGGCAGAGGGATTGGAAAGTTTTTGGTTGAGTGCTGACCACTAAGAAGAATTTTCCAAATTGTCCAAGAACTCAACACATCCAGCACCACTTCAGAAATAATTTAATGTTACAATCGCAATTGTTTAAGTAAACTTGAAAGCTAATTTTCATACAATGTCCAACAGGTTGGAGCACAGAATCCAGCTGAAACTTTAAATGTACAGCTGAATGGCCAACAGGTGGCAGTGGTTGGATAAGTACCCTCCTAAATATTAACCATATACTTGCTCTCATAATTCTTCCATTCAATACAACTATAATAAACAAGGAGCTATTTTTGCAAAAAAATAAGTACAATGAGAAAGATTTCTATAACATAAAATGGAAACAAAACTTCTACCAGCTGACCAAGGTATAAAAATAGTGTTATTTGTGGGCAGTTCGCTGGGAACACGTGCAACAAATGACTGCTGTCTGCATAGGTTTTTTTCTCAATTATATAAAGCCATATAGCATTACATCTGACCTAGTTTAGAGACTAACCAGAAAGGACAATTTATTTTGTAGAACATATATTTTTCATATATTGTTGAGCATATATTTACAACGCAGGAACAGGACCTTTCGGCCCACTGTGTCTGCACCGGCCATGATGTCAGCCTAACTCATCCCATCTGACTGGACATGATCTGCATCCCTCTACTCCCTGTCTGTACATTTATTTGTCCAAATACCTTTTAAAGATTACTATTGTATCTGCTTCCACCACCTCCCCTGACAGCACACCTACAGCTGTGCAAGAAAAATTTGCCTCCTTTAAACTTCCCTCCTCTAACCTTAACTCTATGCCCTCACATATTTGACATTTCCAATCAATAACCCGTACCTGCCTTCTCCCCATATCCCTTGATTCCACTAGCCCGTAGAGCTCTATCTAACTCTCTCTTAAATCCATCCAGTGATTTGGCCTCCACAGCCCTCTGTGGCAGTGGATTCCACAAATTCATAACTCACTGGGTGAAAAAGTTTTTCCTCACCTCATTCTTAAATGGTCTCCCATTTATTCTAAGACTGTGGCTTTTCTCGGATTTCCTCCCACACTCCAAAGATGTACAGGCTTGTAGGGTAATTGTAAGTTGTAAAATTGGCCAAATGCATTTTCTTCAAATGCATTAAATGACCAGGAGTTCCAGATTTGCAGATGATACCGTGAACTGGGGATATTAATGGAATTCGAGGCACATACAGATTAGAGTTTGAACAGGGTACAGAAAATGCTGGAGAAACTCAGCGGGTGCAGCAGCATCTATGGAGCGAAGGAGATAGGCAACGTTTCGGGCCGAGACCATTCTTCAGACTGATGGGGGGTAATTTATTGAGGGTAAGGACCAACTTCGCTAGGCGGAGGAGAGTATCAGTGGACGGGTATGGATTGCTCCTCCGGTCGAGGAAGATCCGGAGGGTTTTGAGACCATCCTGGTGGGGGATGGAGGTGTAGAGTGACTGGACGTCCATGGTGAAGATGAGAGGATGGGTGCCTATGGAATGGAATGCGCGGAGACGACGGAGAGTGTCTGAGGTGTCTTGAACATAGGTGGGGAGGGATTTAACCAAGGGGGATAGGATGGAATCAAGGTATGTGGAAATGAAGTCGTTGGGGCACGAACAGGCAGAGACAATGGGTCTACCGGGGCAGTCAGGTTTGTGGATTTTGGGGACAAGGCAAAATCGGGCCATGTGGGGCTGGGGAACGATGAGGTTGGAGGCTCGGGGGTGTGGGGAGCCGGAGTTGATGAAGTCGGTGATGGTGCTAGAGATGGTGGCCTGGTGCTTGTCAGTGGGGTCATGGTCCAGGGGTAAATAGGAGGAGGTGTCCGATAGTTGGCACGTGGCCTCAGCTTTGTAGAGATCGACGCGCCAGACTACCACGGCACCTCCCTTTGTCGGCGGGTCTGATAACCCAGTCTGTGTTGTTGCGGATTGAGTCGATGGCAGTCCTTTCGGGGGGGGGGGGGGGGGTGAGAGATTGGAGTGAGACAGGGGATTGGAGAAGTTGAGGCGGTTGATGTCGCGACGGCAGTTTTGAACAGGCTGGTTGCAGGTCTAATTCAAATGTGAAATATTTCATTTTAGGAGGAGGAATAAGGCAATGTAAACTAGAGGGCACAATTCTAAAAGGAGTGAAGAAACAACAGTGTCTCTGGAATGGGTGACGTTTCGGGTTGAGACCCTTCATCAGACCTTCACATCCCTCTTACACACATGGGTGATATATGTGCCTAGTTTACTGAAAGAAGGAAGTTTAGGATGTTGTTTAAAAACTCCTGTACTTTATAAATAATGGCTCAGGGTATAGAGCAAATAAATAATGGGGAACTTTGTAAAACACAGGCTTGGTCACAACTGGAGTAGTGCATCCTGTCCTGGCTGCCTGGCCCTCAGAAAGGCACGAAGCTTAGGAAAGAGTGCACAAGAGATTAAACAATGTGTTTGTAGGGATGGCGGAGCAGTGGACAGAATGAAGATGGCCGATGGTGCCCCAGGGCAAGGCCATCCCACCGATGGCTCAGCCTTTAAATTAGTTGTGGTTGGCGCAACATCAAGCAGTTACAAGTTAAATTAACATTCAGCAGTGTGAACCTCAGCAGCTCTGGGGAAACCTGTACTGTGAACAGAGATTTGTACTTGCCTATTCAGGACATATCGCCTAGTGTGAAAGAGCACCCCATTCCTTGGGAGCAAGTCAAACATGATTAAAGTGCCAGCCCACTCAACACCCTTTCAATCTGTTACATTCACAGTTTTACTTGGCCCGGGCTTTTCTCTGATTCTTACCAGCAGATTCCAGTGCATAATCCACCAATCCAACCCTGTCAGCACTGTACAGTTTCAGCGCTTGCTCCACAATGCTTTTCACTTCCTACCAAAGGAAAAAATAACAATAATCTGGGATAAGAAGGGGGCAGTAGAGTGCAATAGAGTGCAGAGCCCACACACATACAGAAACCAGATGTGCAATGCTCCCTTCAACTGCTTCCACAAAATGTTTCTTCTTATCCATTCCCATAATCTGGAATTAGCAAGGTCTAATAACAGCGAGCAATGGAGAGCCCACGTATACTGCATAGAAGGCGGCAGGATTATGTGATCAGGTCAATAATTATTAAAGTGCATTGACATGGGTAGGACAGGTTTGGAGGGATATGGGGCAAACACAGGCAGGTGGGACTAGTTTAGCTGGGACATGTTGGCCAGTGTAGATTTATGCAATGTTCCATTCAGTTTGACATTGCCTTACTACCTGTCCTTCACAGAAAGGTTCCTGAAGAAAACTACCTTTGACCACAAGTGACCAACATAGAACGAGCTTCAGGCAATGTGGAAGAAGGACTCGATGGATCCCATCAGATGGTTCCCCAAGCAGACAGAGGAACTCACTAGACACTGAGGGACTCTCAGACACTTCGTGGGAGCACTGTTTGAGGATATGGTGTTCATTGACACGTTTTAATCGAAAGTGCTGAATTGATGGAAAGTAGAGCAAGACATGCCCCAATTTCATTAACTGTATATATTATGAATAAATTACTTTTCTGAAATACAATAGTCTGTTCCAGAGTTAGAGCCACTGGCTGCTTGCATGCTTGTACCTTAATAATCCCTGCTCTGACAGCTGCCGAGTGTGCCCCCATTGCCAGAACAGGATAAAGTGAAGCATCACAGAGGATCTTCTTCTCCAAGTCAGGGAGGAGGGCCTTGAGTTCCTTGCGATGCACCAGCTGTGCTGCCAGTGGTTCCCCTGTGTTGTCTTGTGATGCACCGAAGAGCAGCTTGTGCGCAAATGGGAGCAACGCCGTCTCCTTCTAAACACACAAGAGCAGGATAGTCAGAGCTCCTCCTTGTGAACATTGAAATCAATACAAACCAGTATCTATGTCATCTTAAAATAAACATTATTTTACATTGTTGAGCCTTTGGTGAGGAGACAAGGCAAGGGAATACATTATAGCTGAAAGGATACTGAACCATGGTGGGGAACAGAAAGATCCTGGAGAACTTGTTGTGTCGGAAGGAAATGCAGCTGCTAGTTTACACTGAAGATAGACATAAAATGCTGGAGTTACTCAGCGGACCAGACAGCATCTAATGCTCCAGAGATGCTATCCGTCCCACTGAATTACTCCAGCACTTTGTGTCTATCTTTGGTAAGCTTGTTCATGGGATATTGAAGGTAGTGGGACAGACATCTTGGAACTGTGATAAATGTTAGCTCAGCTGTACCTGTAACATTGTGTGGATTCTGGTTGCCTCGCTACAGGATTTATGGGAGTGCACTAGAGAGGCACAAGAAAGGTTTATGACATTGGCAGGACTGAGAAGAAAGGTTGCAAGGAGAGAGTCGCCAGGAACTGCAGCAAGTAGATTGTTTGAGTGGTTATATTATAGAAAAAAAGACAAGATGCTGGAGTAAATCAGCGGGACAGGCAGCATCTCTGCAGAGATGGAATGGATCATGTTTCGGATTGAGACCCTTCTTCAGACGTCTCATCCCGAAATGTCATCCATTCCTCCACCCCAGAGATGCTGCCTGTCTTGCTGATGTCTATCTGTGGTGTGAACCAGCATCTGCAGTTCTTTCCTACACATAAGGTGTATTCCGACTGGTCCATTCAGAGTAAACAAGGTAACCATCTTTCCTACACAAAATTGGAAATGTAATTCAATTGACACAAGGGTTTGATGCAATTCGTATAGTGGGCCAAAGGTTCACTGCCTGAATGGCTGTTGGAAGCAGATCTCACATTTACTGGGCACCTGGACCAGCAGTAGAAGAGGCTGTGAGTGAGATTCACCTTGCCTCCCAGCATGTAAAACAGAAGCTGGGAACTATAGGTCAATTGACAGGTACATGGATAGGACGGGTTGGAGGTATATGGACCAAACGCAGGCAGGTGGGACTAGTGTAGCTGGGACATGTTGGCGGGTATGGGCGAGTTGGGCTGAAGGATCTGTTTCCACACTGTATCACTCTATGATTCTAATTCATCCAGCACTCATAGTTCGCAAGAGGAAATAACTAATCATTTGGTAAGCTGAATCTAATCAAATGCAGCCGACATGGTTTAATGAAAATCATGTGTGACAAAACTTGACAGGATGTGATAGGGAGTTGATAAGGGAAACCTGTAAATGTAGTAGGAGGGAACTGTAAATGCTGGTTTAAACCAAAGATAGACACAATAAGCTGGAGTAACTTAGCGGATCAGATAGCACCTCTGGAGAAAAGGAATTTTCTATTTGTTTTCTCCAGAGATGCTGTCTGATCCGCTGAGTTACTCCAGCTTTTTGTGTCTATCTCCTGTAAATGTAGTGTGTATTTAGATCTCCAAAAGGCATTTACCACATATGAGGCTGCTGCAAAAAAATGAAGAGCCCAAGATATTGGATGATATATTGGAGATATTTAATTTGTCTACTCCACTGCGAAATCTCCTCAAGGTATGCCTACTTTGAAGACCTCCTCCTCCCTATGGAGACAATTTCACAACCTCCTCTCTAACCGCCCCCCCTCTGTGATACCCCCTTCCCTCCAACTCTACGACCACATCCTCACCCAGACTCGATACCACAGCCACATCTGCTTCCTCGGGGCTTGTCTGTGCCTCCATCTCATACCTCGTGGTTTCCAGCTCCAGTTCCCTGCCTCCCAGTTCGGACCCCAGCCGGACTATCGGTACCGACTGGCTATCTGCCCCGGCACTGTACAATTCTCCAACCAGGCACTAAGATCCACCCTGGTTGCAATGTGCCGGCACCAGCGGGACCTTGCATTGACTCTCCCGAATCTTCGGGCCTCACTCACCCAGACCTGCAACGGACCCCAACTCTACTACATCCTCCAGAAGATCCACCCCTTCAATCAACAATTCCTGTCCCACCTTAACTCCACCAAGGACCTGAAATTAGCCCGCCTCCAGGCCGTTCCTGCCACCGACAATCCCCGACTCGACCGCCCGCAGGCCCCAGGCCCCAGGCCCCAACTCTGGCCCGAGCCGCCGGCCCGAGTCCCCCAACGCCATCTTGGCCATGAGGAGCGCCTCCAATACTCACCAGGACGCCGTCTTCATCGACCTCCACGCCAATGCTGCCGCCGACCTCCACCTGCCTACTGATGACGGCCAGCCTCGTTGTCTGCCCGGTAACTCTGCTTATCTCCCCCTCCTATCGCCACCACAACGCGACCGGCGAACCTCGCCACCCCCCGGGACCAACTAACCTCATTGCCGCACCGGGCCCATCCATAATCGCCGTCGCACTGGGCCCGCCGAAGATCACAGCCGCACCTGCCTCACCTTACATCGCCGCCGGACCGGACCTACCCGACACCGCCGCTGGACCGGGCCTACACGACACCACCGCCAGACCGGGCCTACCCGACACCGCCGCCGGACCAAGGCCCCCGAACATGGCCGCCGCACCGCACCCCACTTATCTCGCCGCCTCACCGGCCGGGCCGAACCTTGCCGCTCCATTGACCACCCGCCCACCGGGACCACCCACGCATCGCCCGCCAACCCCGACTCTACTGCCCGCGGACTCCTACCTTTGGGCCCGCTGACCCACGACACTCCACCGCCCTTCAGCAGCCCGCAGCCGTCGCCTCACCTGCAAACTGGACTCTGCAGCGGGCCTGAAGCCTCCACGCTGCTGGTTCCCACTGCTCGGGTTTCCCACTACTCGGGTTTTGACGGCACTGGGTCCCAGTGCCCGTCTCCCAACCCTGGTAACCTCAGTGGCTATTCCACTGGGTCTTCCCCATCCCCCTCCAAATCTGTGACCCCTGCTCTTCCCTACCCACACCACAGCCCTCATACCCCCCCACCCCCGACCACCCTCCACCCCTCCACCACACAACACTTCGTCCTCAGCTCCACTCACCTGCCCCTCGGCCACAACCCCCATCCTTGCCGCTTGTTCACCATCCCCCCGGACCACCCCCACTCTCTGACACGAACGGTCGGTCCTCAGCAGAGGTCTTACCTTTGGTCCCCCTCCGTCCCCACCTCAATGAGTTCCGCGCCCACCACGACTTGGAACTCTTCTAACCGTCGCCTCCGCCTCACAGCGTTCATTCCACAGGAAGAATCCTTGCCCCCACTGATGATCGCTTTTCCTGTCTCCAACGAACCACCTCCTCGTGGACCCCCCCTCGTGGCCCTCCGGCTTTAGAACTCTTTATCCAGAACTGCTGTCGGGACATCAACCGCCTCAACTTCTCCTTCCCCTGTCTCACTCCAATCTCTCCCCCCCCGAACGTACTGCAATTGACTCACTCCGTAAGAACTGGGTTATCAAACCCGCCGACAAAGGGAGGTGCCATGGTAGTCTGGCTCGTCGATCTCTACAAAGCGGAGGCCACGCGCCAACTCTCGGACATCTCCTCCTAACTACCCCTGGACCATGACGCGCACCAGGCCACTGACGAGCACCAGGCCACCATCTCGAGCACCATAACTGACTTCATCAACTCCGGCTCCCTGCACCCCCGAGCCTCCAACCTCATCGTTTCCCAGTCCCGTACGGCCCGATTTTACCTTCTCCTTAAAATCCAAAAACCTGACTGCCCCGGCAGACCCATTGTCTCTGCCTGTTCGTGCCCCACCGAACACATTTCCACATACCTTGACTCCATCCTATCCCCCTTGGTTAAATCCCTCTCCACCTATGTTCAAGCCACCTCAGACACTCTCCGTCATCTCCGCGCATTCTATTCTCCGGGCCCCCATCCACTCATCTTCACCATGGATGTCCAGTCACTCTGCACCTCCATCCCCCACCAGGATGGTCTCAAAGCCCTCTGGTTCTTCCTCGACCAGAGGAGGAACCCATACCCGTCCAATGACGCCCTCCTCCGCCTAGCGGAGTTGGTCCTTACCCTCAATAACTTCTCTTTTGACTCCTCCCATTTCCTCCAAATACAAGGCGTAGCTATGGACACACGCATGGGCCCCAGCTACGCTTGCCTCTTTGTCGGGTACGTCGAACAATCCTTGTTCTCGGCATAGCAGGGCTCCATCCCCGACCTCTACCTCCGTTACATCGACGGCTACTTTGGTGTCACATCCTGCACCCACACACAACTGACTGACTTCATCCGTTTCACCACCAACTTCCATCCGGCACTCAAATACACCTGGACCATTTCCGACATCTACTATAAACCCACTGACACCCACGGCTACCTGGACTACTCTTCCTACTCTTCCCAATTCCTCCATCCATGCCGCATCTGCTCCCAGGATGAGGTGTTCCACACCAGGTCATCACAAATGTCCTCATTCTTCAAGAACAGGATTCCCCTCCCCACTATAGATGAGGCTCGCACCAGGGTCTCCTCCATACCCACAACACTGCCCTCTCTCCCCATTCCCCCACTTGCAACAAGGACAGAGTCCCCCTGGTCCTCACCTTTCACTTCACCAGCCAGCACATACAACACATAGTCCTCCGCCAGCTTCGCCACCTCCAACGTGACCCCACCACTCGCCACATCTTCCCATCTCCCCCCCTGTCTGCCTTCCGCAAAGACCGCTCCCTCCGCAACTCCCTTGTCAATTCTTCCCTTCCCTCCCGCTCCACCCCTTCCCCGGGCACTTTCCCTTGCAACCGCAAGAGATGTTACACTTGTCCCTTTACCTCCCCCCTCCACTCCTTTCAGGGACCCAAGCAGTCCTTCCAGGTACGACAGAGGTTCACCTGCACCTCCTCCAACCTCATCTACTGCATCCGCTGCTCTAGATGCTAACTGATCTATATCGGTGAGGCCAAGCGGAGGCTTGGCGATTGTTTCGCCGAACACCTCCGCTCGGTCCGCAATAACCAAACGGACCTCCCTGTGGCTCAGCACTTCAACTGGAGGGCCTCCTCCACGGCCAGAGTGAGCAACAGCACCTCATATTCCGCTTGGGGAGTCTGCATCCTCTTGGCTTGAACATTCAATTTTCTCCATTTCTGTTAACTCTTGCTGTCTCCTGCCTTCTCGGGCTCCTCCTCCTCCTTTTTCTTCTTTCTTCTCCCCGCCCCCCCCCCCCCCCCCCCCCCACCTCCCATCAGTCTGAAGAAGGGTTTCGGCCCGAAACGTTGCCTATCTCCTTCGCTCCTTAGATGCTGCTGCACCTGCCTGAGTTTCTCCAGCTTTTTGTGCACCCAAGATATTGGAGGACGTGTGCTAACATGGACTGAAAGGTGGCAGTCGTATCGGAAAAAAAAATTAGAATAAGTACGTGAAAACTGCAGATGGAATAAATCTGAAAAAACAAAATGCTGGGAGCACTCAGTTCGGGCTGCATCTGTAGCCAGAAAAACAGAATTCATGTTTCAAGTCAAGACCCTTTGTCAGAACTGGGGAGGCGACAAAAGAAACTTGTAAAGCTACACAGGTGGGTAGATGGCTCTGATAGTTTAAAAACCAGGTGACCATGGGGATAAGCTGCAAGCAAAGCTATCTGGTCAGGGAGTGAATAGGAGCGGTTAGGTGATAAGATAAATAGACAAAAAAATCATAGCATTTGCAACATGTCTAGGAAGGAACGACAGATGCTGGTTTAAACCGAAGATAGACAACAGGACAGGCTGTATCTCTGGAGAGAAGGAATGGGTGACGTTTCAGGTGGAGATGCTTTTCAGAAATGACATGTCTGGCAGGTCAGCATGGACATGCCCTCCACTTTTGGAAAGAGATTTTAAAAAACAAGCCAACCCTATTATCACAAATGGACAACTGATACTAACAGAGGAATCAAGTCACCCAAGATTATCGAATTTAGTTCAAGCCCAGAGGACTGTCATGAGCCCAAATGGAAGATGAGATGCCATTCCTCAAGATTACTTGAGCCTCATTGCAACAGCGCAGGAAGTCACAGACTGTTCGGTCACTCCCACATCCAAGAGTCAGAACGAGATAACAGGAAGCTCAGGAGTGCCCCATGGATCGAACACAGGTGCTCCGCAAAGTAGAAACCCAATGCCTGCTTGGTTTCTCCAATGTAGAGAAGACCACGTCATGAACACAGGGAAAGGAGCAGAGGGGGAAAAGGAGAGAGTGAGAGAAAGGGAAGAACGCAGTAGAGAGGGAGGGGGAGAGTGGGAGTTGAGTGTTAGAGAAGGGGAGGGAAGTGGGCAAGATACTTTCCGTACTTTCCACCACCTCAATCTCTTTGATCATCTCAGAAGAAGTGGTAAGTTTTGGCCTTTTACAGCTAAATAAAAAACTATTTGGGGAAAACTTACATCAGTTATACTTTTAACACTGCATTCCAATGCTTGCATGCTGGAGTCCATGTCCCTTCTGTGCCGCACGTGCATCCTGCAGTTCCAGCCCGCGTCTGGCTGAGCTGCTCATTCCAGCAGCGCCAGTGCAGTTAGTAGCTGCTTCTGTTCATCTGTCAACCTATAATAATAATAATAAATAATAATAATAATAATAATAATAATAATATAGTAATAAATATAATTTTATTAGCCAAATTATGTATACATACAAGGAACTTGTCTTGGTGCTTTGCTTGCAAGGATAAAAACATGATATACAGTAGACAATTAAAAATAAAACATTAAAATGTAAACATGTGAAAATACAGTACCAGAGTAAAAAGAGCCTACAGACTTTTGGCTGTTGAGTACAGGTAGTGTTCCTGGAAAAACTACTGGCTGTGGCCCAGACAAAACCTGTCCTTTACAGGACAAAGCAAGCCATCAGAGTGCACGAGCAGAGGCGAGATGGTGGTGCAGCAGTAGAGCTACGGCCCTTACAGAGCGAGAGACCTGGATTTCAATCCTGACTACCTGTAAGGATGATCGTTCATCTGCCCAGCAAGGCTTGTTTCCACGCTGTACCTCTAAATTAAAAAACGACGTTGACCTGTTTCACGCAGCAACCGACGAAGCCCGCCCCCCCCCCCCCCCCCACCCAAGGGTCTTCTGCTGCTCCACTCCTGGCTAGAAACACTCTGTACCTTTCCACTGCAGATTCCATTTCCTTCACCTTCTGCAACATCTGGGAATAGAAATTTAAAAGTTTATTTTCAAGTTCGGAGGCATTTTAATTTACTCGCAGCTACTTATTTCGATTTGATTTGATTTGATTTTATTACTTGTCATTCGAACCTCAGAGAGGCTCGAACGAAACTCCGTTTCTACAAGCCATACAAACAAACAAACAGAACAATTCATAAAAAAACACGCAAACAATTAAATTCACACAAACATCCATCACAGTGGATCTCCTCCTCACTGTGATGGAAGGCAAAGTTCTTCTCTCCCCCCCCCGCACCATTCCTCTCCCGATGTCGAAGCCCCAGGTGGGCGGTGTTAAGTCCCATGTCCATTGAGGCCGCGCCGGGTGATGTACGGCCCCGCTCCAGGCCCAAAGTCACAAAGTTGGAGCACCCGGCGGGCGCTGGAATGTCCCGCGGCCATTAAAGCCGCGCCGGGCGATGCTCGGCCCCGCTCAGGGTCATTCCAACCCCGCGACACGGGCTGGAGAAGTTGTGTTGCGGAGCTCCGGAGAGCGGTCTCCCACCTGGACCCGCGAGCTCCTGATGTCCCAACAGTCCGCCGGCAGCAATCTGCAGCTTGAGCTGGAGCCGGAGCCGGAGCTGGAGCCCCGGAGTCGGGCCGCAGCCGGAGCCGGAGCTGGAGCCTCGGAGTCGGGCCGGGGCCGGCGCTGGAGCCGGAGCTGGAGCCCCGGAGTCGGGCCGGAGCTGGAGCTGGAGCCCCGGAGTCGGGCCGGAGCCGGAGCCGGAGCCAGAGCTGGAGCTCCGGAGTCGTGCCGCAGCTGGAGCTGGACCTGGAGCCCCGGAGTCGGGCCGCAGTGGCCATCCACCACCGCTCCCCACGCTCCGAGGCCGGCCAGCCTCACGATGGTAAGTCCGCAGCTCCGTAGGCTCTGTGACAGGAGCCCCCAGGTCGTCCAGGTCGGAGGCCTCTCCACGGCACTAGGCCCAACGACAACGGAGACCTGACATGGAAAAAGTCAGGTCTCCCATGCAGGGAAGAGATTTAAAAATGTTTCCCCTTCCTCCCCCCCCCCCCCCCACATATACACAGTTAGAAAAAACAATACAAAAAAAAACACAAACAACTACATTTAACTAGACAAAAAAAAAAAGACAGACAGGCTGTAGGGGCCGCTGCAACATTTACAAATTTGTCATGCAGAAAAGTCATTTTTCCATACTTCATATTTCCTGATGACATAGGCCATTTCAGCCCATCAAATCAATTGCCAGCTCTCAGAGAATCCCAGTCCTTCACGAATTTTTCCTTGAAACTAGTTCCTCACAAACTCCCATCAATTGCCCGCAGAATCCACCATCCAATTTAAAGCAAACTTCACTGAACTGTAGCAGCTTAACACCCAGAGGATGGGAAATACAGCGAATTCTCTGCCCAAGTGGTTACGGAGACCAGCCCTTGACCTTGATATTACGGAATTGAGAGTATGTTGTTAAATGGTGCCGAGATAAATGGTCTGATTGACTGAGAGGTAGAGCAGCTGAGGGGCAGCACGGTGGTGCAGTGGTAGAGTTGCTGCCTCACAGCACCAGAGGCCCAGGTTCGATTCCGACTACGGGTGCTATCTGTACGGAGTTTGTACGTTCTCCCCGTGACCTTCGTGGATTTTCTCCAGGTGCTCTGGCTTCCACCCACACTCCAAAGACGTGCAGCTTTGTAGGCTCAATAGCTTAGTAAAATTGTAAATTGTCCCTAGTATGTTCAGGATAGTAGTAGTATGTGTGTGGATCGCTGGTCGGCGCAGACTTTCCACACTGTATCTCTAAAACAAATCAAAAAAATACTAAAAGCAGCCATTTTCAGGCAGAATTGTGATGGAAAGCTTGCCTTGCTAAGACCAGCGGCCTTAGCCTCAGCATAAAAGGACGTTCCTTTGGGAAGGAGATGAGGAGGAATTTCTTTAATCAAAAGGGTGGTGAATCTGTGGAGTAGACTTGATGAGCTGAAAGGCCTAATTCAGCTCCTATCACTTATAAACCATTTCTGCCTGTGTCCCTCTTACCCCTTCTCGCACACCAGCAGTGCTCTCTGCCCGCACCCAACTTGGTATTGCAACCAACTGCCCGCAGCGCCAGCTCCGTCCGCTCCTTGTGCTTCTGTTGGATGGCGGCGATGTCAGCCTGGAAGCGAACACACGCAGCGTTACAGTCTTACCAAGGGCACGCACCCACCCCACTTCTGTCCAACACAGCGAGAGCCTTTGCAGAGAGAGAATACCAAATGTGTGCAGATTCGTAGGTTAATTGGCCGCTGTAAATTGCATCTCCCATGTCGGCAAGTGGAGAATCTGGGGGGAGAGGGGATTGAAGACAATATGGATAGAATAAAGTTTCAGTTCAGTTTAGTTTATTGTCACCAGTACTGTGAAAAGCTTTTTGTGGCATGCTATCCGGTCAGAGAAAGTCAATACATGATTACAATCGGGGCATTTACAGTGTATAGATATATGATATGAGAATACGTTTAGTGCAAGGTTAAAGATAGTATAATCTGATTAAAGATTAGTCCGAGGGTCACCAATGAGATAGATAGTAGTTCAGGACTGCTCTTTAGTTGTGATAAAATTATTCAGTTGCCAGATAACAAATGGAATTAGATTAGTGCAATGAGTGATCGATGGTCAGCATGGACTCAGTGGGTCTAAAAGGGTCTGTTTTCCATGGCCATCTCTCTCAATGACTACCAGGCAGGTTAAGAAACACGTTAACTAACAGCTGGATTTCCTCCCGTGTCAATTCACGGCTCTGCTCACCCCCTACAGACAGACCTACACATTCACTGCCAGGCAGGGGTGAGGGGAAGAGGCCAAGCCAGCATTTGACACTCATCTACTCCCTTCTCCGGCGACTCGAAGGGCAGCATGTTCCGAAGGCTCCTCCAGTCTCTGAAGGGTTACCTTGCTCAGCAGCTTTGATGATGTGGGCTTGGTGTCAGCGGGGGGGAAGGCAGCGTAATGGTTTTCAGACGGCCGACCTCCCCAGTCCAGCCAAGCCGGAATGTCAGCGGTCGTCAGCAGCTCCAGCTCCTGCTCCATTCTCTGCACACGCACCTGCAGGCCAGCCTAGGATCAGAGAAAGACAGTCAGCTTTGGGGCAGTATGGTGGAGCAGTGGTGGAGTTGCTGCCTTACAGCGCCAGAGATTCCGAGTTTGATCCTGACTACAGGTGCTGCCTGTTCGAAAGTTTGTATTTTCTCCCTGTGACCTGCATGGGTTTTCTCCGAGATCTTCGGTTTCCTCCACACTCCATAGATGTACAGGCTTGTAGATTAATTGGCTTAGTATTAATGTAAAATTGTCCCTAGTGTGTTGTGAGATGGTGTTAGTGTGCGGGGATCGTTGGGTCGGTGTGGACCCGGTGGGCCAAAAGGCCTGTTCCCGCACTGTATCTCTAAACTAAAGTCCATATCAACCTGACCCAGAATATAGCCATCGCCGCCCTTCAATGAGACCGTGCACTGCACATTTATTGTCAAGGACAGGTTCCACAGCATTGTGGGGGGCACTCTAACCTAATGCAAGCCAACTGCAGCCAACACAGGCAAACTCTCCATCCTGCAACCCTATCTCAACCCCCAACTCTCCACCCCAATCACTCTGCCCCCAACCCACCCAGCAGCCCACCCTTTCTCCTCCACCTATCTCACATCTCTCCTCTATTTTTCCCTCAACTACTTTTTTCCCCAGGATGGAAATGTCAAAGACCAGAAGGTATAGCTTTACGATGAGAGGAATAAAGTATAAAAGATAGATAGTAGATTTTTTATAACAGGAGGATGCCTGGATCAGGCTCTGCCAGGAGAGGCGTGGAAGCAGATACCACTGAGGGCATTTGATAGTCGTATGGATATGCAGGGAATGGCGGGATATGGATTGTGTGCAGGCTAGCAAGATTAGTCATCTTTGCATTATGTTCGACATTGACATTGTGGGCTGAATGGCTATTCCCCCTGCTGCTCCTTCCTTCCACCCACATTTCCAGCACTTCTCTGCCTTTCATCTCTGGTCACCCATCCCCCACTGGCCATGGGAAAGCTTTGATCAACATTTCTCCAGTGACAGCCTGGTGCTCGGGGTTCAAGTCGGCAAGAACACTTACGTGCTGCAGGAAGGTCAAATCCCACCTTGGGCGTGAGTGTGTGTGTGTGGGTGCGACACCTCTCAGGTGTGAAATTAAACGCTGCTTGTCCCTGGGTGGCAACTCTGGCCAACACCTCCCAACCACAGCCACAAAGCTGCAAGTCTCATTGCTCTTTCTGCCTATGGATTGTGTGCAGTTTAGTTTAGTTTGTTTGGAGATACAGCAAGGAAACAGGCCCTTTGGCCCACCGGGTCCGCACCGACCAGCGATCCCCGCACACACTAACACCATCTCACACACACTAGGGACAATTTTACATTAATACTAAGCCAATTAATCTACAAGCCTGTACATCTTTGGAGTGTGGGAGGAAACCGAAGATCTCAGAGAAAACCCATGCAGGTCACAGGGAGAACATACAAACTTCGAACAGGCAGCACCTGGTAGTCAGGATCAAACTCGGATCTCTGGCGCTGTAAGGCAGCAACTCCACCACCTGCTCCACCATGCACTAACAGTCCCAGACACCACAAGGGACTATTTATACCAAGCCCCAAGTAACCAACAAACCTGTTACATCTTTGGAGTGTTGGAGAAAACCGTAGATCTCGGAGAAAAGCCACGCAGAGTCACGGAGAGAACGTACAAACTTTGCACAGACAGCACCGTAATCAGGATTGAACCCGGGTCTCCGGTGCTGCAAGCACTGTAAGGCAGTAGCTCAACTGCTATGCCACGATGCCGCCCTTGATTCCACATTTACTGACCGGAGCAGACATCCATACCATGTGCGGAAACCGTTCAAATGACAAAGATTATCCCGAGAATGCTTTGGATCTAAATAAGCAAGAGTTGGCCCATGAATTTTTCTCACGAGGGAGGTGAGCTGGCCACACAGAAGCGGGCAGCTAACGAAGGATGTGCAAACCACACACACGGGCGGAGAGCTCAAAGCTGTACAGCACGGCTAGTGTCAAGAAACAGCTAGCAAGCTGTCAAAATGCATTGGAGGGAACTGCAGATGCTGGTTTAAACCGAAGAGAGACACAAAAAACTTGAGTAACTAAGCAGGTCAAGTAGCATTTCTGGAGAGAAAGAATAGGTGATGTTTCTGGTCGAGACCTTCCAGAAATGTCACCTATTCCTTATCTCCAGTTAATCGGCCCGACCTGTTGAATTACTCCAGCATTTAATGTCTAGCAATCTGTGCAGTTGTGCACAGTTATCGGCTTCAGTGGTGTTGGGAACCTGGACGACTGCAGTATGGGTCCTTGCTGCTGATCTGGAAGCACAGGGCTCAGGTCTGCAGAATCATACAACACGGAGACAGGCCCTTCAGCCCAACATCGAAGCCGACCAAGTTACCTCACATTGCAAGAGATCTGGGTTCGATCCTGACTACGGGTGCTCTCTTGTGTACATTCTCCCTATGACCGTGGAAGTTTCCTCTGGGTGCCCCGGTTTCCTCCCACATTCGAGGAGCGACACGGTGGCTCTTGCTGTCTTACAGCGCCAGAGATCTGGGTTCAATCCTGACCACGGGTGCTGTACAGAGTTTGTACGTTCTCCCCGAGATTTGCTAGGGTTTTCTCCAAGATCTTTGGTTTCCTCCCACACTACAAAGACATACAAGTTTGTTGGTTAATTGGCTTGGTATGCATGTAAAATTGTCCCGGGTGTGTGTCGAGTAGTGTTAGTGTGCGAGCATCGCTGGTCGGTGCGGACTCAGTGGGCCAAAGAGCTGGCTTCCATGCTCTATCTCTAAACTAAACTGAACCAGCAGCTTTGTACTTAATTCAGAAATCAGTTAGGGCAGGCTGGAGTGG
Source organism: Okamejei kenojei (assembly GCA_035221665.1). Taxonomy (NCBI): domain Eukaryota; kingdom Metazoa; phylum Chordata; class Chondrichthyes; order Rajiformes; family Rajidae; genus Okamejei; species Okamejei kenojei. The sequence continues at coordinate 5,813,942 of CM069165.1, forward strand.
GATTCAGAGCGTGAATTCAAGGAGGTGCAGTGCCCCTGCTGTCATTCTGGGGTACTTTAACTCTCCCAGGGGCGGAAATCGCTATCAAAACATGGGGGGGGAGGGGACACAATTCCTTGGTAGCCACGCGCATGCGCGCACATACACACACACACACACATACATACGAGGCTTTGGCCATGGGCCTTGTGGACGGTCACATCTGGAGCTGACCTGGTTGGTGACCGACTCGGAACTCCAGCAACAGCAGCTTTGTCCGCCCCGAATCGTGGGGCTTGAATCGGCCTGTTCGCGGGGCCTTTCATCGCCCAGCGCAGTTTAAAATTGGCCGGCGTTGGCTTCAATATCCGGAGCCTCGATGCAGCAGATTGATGTTAAGCCGTGCCCCACGAATCGGCCTATTCAGCCCTTAGAAAACATCTGATACCCGCTTGAATCTTTCAAAAGTTACAATGTGATAAATAGCACTTAAACAAATAAAACTGAAGCAAATAAAGGCAAACAGAAGAACCGACCTTGGAGGGGGAAAGAGAGAGCGATGGGAAAAAATACTAAATAACGTGAGTGACCTGAATGAAGGACTTACCTGCAAGCCAGCCAGGAAACCCGTACGAACCGTTCAAATCTTTCCCATCCACCAATACATCCAATTAGTTCAAATGTAATTGGACCCGCATCAGAAAGCTTTAAGAAATTCTCGTGAATACCTTCAGTAATACTCGAAGGTCAAAACACAATTGGTGACACATCATGTTAATACGATGTTACTAGAGACAATTAACAAGCGCTTAACAGTGACACCCCAACTGTCTCGCAGAAAGCGGAAAAAAAATTTTAATAGATTTTGTTTTCACCAAATTTCACAATCTGGATTACAAAACATGGGTGGGATTGCCCCCCACCTCTCAAAAATCCCTCCCGGGATTTCCGCTCTTGCTCTCTCCCACCCTTCCCTTTCAGATCTGCGAAGCACATGCCACTAGCTGCACTAATGCTGCGGACAATTCACATGCCGTTCCCACTGCAAGCATCAGCTGCATCAGGAGGACAGGCCTTCAGTGTAAGTGAACGGGCAACTAGACAAAGGCACAGTGAGAAGCCAGGAGGGATGACTGATTGAAGCCCCTGCACAATAGACAAGGAGGGAGGGCCAGCCAAATGTATTCGGTATTGTGATTGGCAAGAGGGATGGTGTATTGAAGTGTATTGGCAGGGAGGACAGCCTATTCTGATCGACAGGATGGCTGATTAGGTCAGACTTGGCCGTGGAATGATGAAGAACAACTTCCAATCCACTAAAACCCACACATGGAATATTAAATATGCATTTTAAGCTCCTACTGCTGTGGAAGAGTTTCAGTGAATGCCAAGATCCACCAGGTACTCACGGGTTTCTGACACTCTGAAAAGACATTTGGACAGAAATATTGACAAACGGTTTAGAGGACTGTGGGCCAAATGAGCCCAGTTTGCCAACTTGCTTGGCAAGGCCAACTAACAACATTTTGCATGACAACAACTCCATAGCTATCCTGGATTCCCAGGATGATTCCATTCGCGGGCAGTTGACGGCTGCCCAGGGGTCGGCTGCCTGCCCCTTTTCCGGGGTTACATCTGTGCCCGCGTGTCCCTGGAGAGGGAACACACGGTGTTCACGGGGTCGCCATGGGAGGTCGATTGTATTATAGACAAGGATGGCGGGATTTTAATTTGAATTTTTGTCATGTTTGTAAACTGCCAATACAGGCAGCTTTTGATATGAATGCTATACTACTTTGTATGTAGATTTTGTTTTTGGAATAATGTAAAAAGATTTTCAAAAATGGAATGGACATGATTTTGTCGAGGAGCTCCTGTGATTGTGAAAGTTACTAGGATGCTGGTGGCTGTACCAGAATGTAGGAAAGGGGTGAATAGACTGCGAGGGATCCTACAGCCGGTGAAGCTCCAGGGTAATAAGGTCATTAGTAATAGGAGCAGAATTTGGCCATTCAGCCCATCTACTCCGCCATTCAATCATGGCTGATCTATCTCTCCCTCCTACCCCATTCTCCTGCCTTCTCCCCATAACCCCTGACACCCGGACTGCTCACGGTCAGCCGTGACCTGCGGAGGCAAAGGGCTCCAGGAGGAAGAGCGAGAGTGCACGAGGATGGGACGGTATGGGGCTCACCTGAGTGTTTTCCAGCGCGCCCGGCTTCTCGGCACGAGACCAGATACCTCTGGATGACATCAAGAGGCCAACACCTGCAGAGGCAGAAAGGTTGCACTGAAGCAAGCAACATTCAAGGTATGCAGTTGACTCAATCCGCTCACTGTGCTCAGTCTGCCTGGGCCTACCTGATCTCCCGGTTGCCAAACACTTCAACTTTAAACAACTACATTGGTGCTACCTCCTGCACCGACACGCAACTCACTGACTTCATCCATTTCACCTGAACCATTTCCGACACTTCCCTACCATTTCTAGACCTTACTATTTCCATCGCAGGTGATAGACTTCTGACTGACATCCACTATAAGGAAGAAGGGTCTCGACCCGAAACGTCGCCTATCTCCTTCGCTCCTTAGATGCTGCTGCACCCGCTGAGTTTCTCCAGCTTTTTGTGTACCCTCCACTATAAACCCACTGACTCCCATGGCTATCTGGACTACACTTCTTCCCACCCTGTTTCCTGTAAGGACTCCATCCCCTACTCCCAATTCCTCAGTCTATGCCGCATCTGCTCCCAGGATGAGGTGTTCCACACCAGGGCATCGGAGATGTCCTCATTCTTCAGGGAATGGGGGTACCTCTCTCCTACCATTGATGAGGCTCTCACCAGGGTTTCTTCGATACACCGTGACACTGCTCTCTCTCCCCATCCCCCCACTCGTAGCAAGGGCAGTCACCCTAGTCCACACCTTCCACCCAACCAGCCGTCACGTATGACAACTAATCCTCCGTCATTTACACCACCTCCAACTTGACCCCACCACTTGCCATATCTTCCCATCTCCTCCCCTGTCTGTTTTTTGCAGAGACCGCTCCCTCCGTAACTCCTTGGTCAATTCGTCCCTTCCCACCGGAACCACCCCCTCTCCGGGCACTTTCCCTTGCAACCGAAAGAAATGCTGCACTTGTCATTTTACCTCCCTCTTTGACTCATTCAAGGACCCAAACAGTCGTTCCAGGTGCGACAGAGGTTCACCTGCACCTCCTCCAACCTCATCTATTGCATCCGCTGCTCTAGATGTCTGCTGATCTACATCATTGAGACCAAGAGTAGGCTTGGCGATCGTTTTGCCGAACACCTCCACTCGGTTCGCAATAACTAACCTGATCTCCTGGTGGCTCAGCACTTCAACTCCCCATCCCATTCCGAATCCGACCTTTCTGTCCTGAGCCTCCTCCACAGCCAGAGTGAGGTCCACCGTAAATTGGAGGAGTAGCACCTCATATTTTGCTTGGGCAGTTTGTACCCCAGCGGTATGAACATTGACTTTGGCAAACGGTCAAGAGCTTCAAATTCCTGGGTATGCATAATTTTGAAGATCTTTCCTGGTCCGAGAACACTGATGCAATCATAAAGAAAGCACATCAGCGTCTCTACTTCCTGAGAAGATTACGGAGAGTTGGTATGTCAAGGAAGACTCTCTCTAACTTCTACAGGTGCACAGTAGAGAGCATACTGACTGGTTGCATTATGGCTTGGTTCGGAAACTTGAGCGGAAAAGACTACAAAAAGTAGTAAACACTGCCCAGTCCATCATCGGCTCTGACCTCCCGTCCATCATAGTCGCAGCCTCAAAAAGGCTGGCAGCATCATCAAGAACCCACACCATCCGGGCCATACACTCATCTCCCCACTACCTTCAGGGAGAAGGTACAGGAGCCTGAAGACTGCAACAACCAGGTTCAGGAACAGCCTCTTCCCCACAGCCGTCAGGCTATTAAACTCAGCTCGGACAAAACTCTGAACATTATTAGCTAATAATCTGTTTATTTGCACTTTATCAGTTTATTTATTCATGTATATATATATATATCACATATGGACACACTGATCTGTTCTGTATTCGTGCCTACTATGTTCTGGTGTGCTAAGCACTTTATCAGTTTATTTATTCATGTATATATATATATATATATATACACACAATGGTATATGGACACACTGATCTGTTCTGTATTCGTGCCTACTATGTTCTGGTGTGCTAAGCAAAGCAAGAATTTCATTTTCCTATCAGGGACACATGATAATAAAACTCTCTTGAACTCTTCTCTAATTTCAGGAGTCCTCACTGTCTCCTCCCCTTCTCAGCTCTCCCCCCAGCCCTCTGGCTTCTCCTCTTCCTTTCTTCTTCCCCCCCCCCCCCCCCCCCCCCACCCTCACATCAGTCTGAAGTAGGGTATTGGCCCGAAACGCTGCCTATTTCCTTCGCTCCATAGATGCTGCTGCACCCGCTGAGTTTCTCCAGCATTTTTGTCTAACTTTAATTCCCCTTTCCAATCCTACACTTAACCTTTCTGTCCTCAGAGTGAGGCCAAATGCAAATTGGAGGAACAACATCTCATATTTTGCTTGGCAGCTTAAAACCCAATGGTATGAATATTGATTTCTATAACTTCAAGTAAACCTTGCATTCCTTCTCTCTCCATCCCTCCCCCACCCAAGTTGTACCAGCTTCAAAGACGTCTTGATGAGTCTCATTGTCTGTAGTCTTTCTCACCCAACAAACAGCTAACAATGGCCTGTTTCTTTTATCATTGATACTTTTTTGCATATCTTTCATTCATTTGTTCTATAACTCTCTACATCACCATCCATATCTCTCATTTCCCTTTCCCCCGACTCTCAGTCTGAAGAAGAGTCACGACCCAAAACGTCACCTATTTATTTTCTCCAGAGTTGCTGCCTGACCCGCTGAGTTACTCCAGCAATTTGTGTCTATCTTCGGTGTAAACCAGCATCTGCAGTTCCTTCCCACACATTAACCTTTGCTTTTTACCACAAATCAAATTTTGGTTCCAATGTACCACTCACCTTTTACCTTTTGACCAGCCTGCCATATGGGACCTTACCAAAAACCTCACTGAAAACCATAGTCTCCATGAAACATGCAGCCCTTATCAATTCTTTGTCACCAACTCAAACAATGTAACCATCAGTCAGACTGAGCCTTCCTGCAAGAACTCCATCCTGACGACCTCTCCTTAATTCAACTTTTAGAGACGACAATAGGTGCAGGAGTATGTCATTCGAGCCAGCACCGCCATTCATATGATCATGGCTGATCAGTCACAATCAGTACCCCGTTCCTGCCTTCTCACCATATCCATTGACTCTGCTATCTTTAAGAGCTCTATCTAACTCTCTTGAAAGCATCCAGAGAATTGGCATCCATTTGCAACACTGTCCTTCCTCAAATTTGGAGACCAAAACAGCACATAATACTCCAGGTGGTCTCACTAGGGCCCCGTGCAACTGCAGAAGGAACTTTTTGCTCCTATACTCAACTTCTTTTGTTATGAAGGCCAACATGCCATTAGCATTCTTCACTGCCTGCTGTACCTGCATGTTTACTCTCAGTTCTAAAAAACATTCACTTCTAAATGAATGTTATACCATTTATAATCTATTCCAATAGTTTGTCCTCCACAAGTTAAGCAATCTAGCCTGTAATTACTTGGGTTCTCCCATGCTCCCTTTTTAAACACAAGTATGTTAGTAATCTATTACTCCTGCAGTGAGGAAGAATCAAACTATCATAGTTGGAGCATCTATAATTTCTTCCCTGGCTCCCTTCAACAACCTGGGATACATTTAATCCAAGCCTGGTGAGTTACGCATTGACTAAAATGATGCCTTGATGCCTCCTCCCCTTATTCTCTGCACGACCCACACAATATTTCACATTTGTTTACTGTAACAATATTATCCCCCTCGCGTGAATAGATACAACTAATCATTCCTTCTGAAGATAGTCGCAAATGCTGAAATAAGTTCTGCAGGACAGGCAGCATCTCTGGAGAGAGAAGGAATGGGTGACGTTTCGGAGTCAAGACCCTTCTTCGAAGTAAACCAACACCTGCAGTTCCTTCCTACACATATCATTCCTTTCACAGTTTACAGCGTTTCATTACCTAGGACTGTCATCCCTCCGTCTCCCTTCTCCATAATGAGCTGCTCATAACAAATTCAGAGCGAAAAGCAAGTCATCCTCCAACATAGAACAGCACAGGAACAGGACCTTCAGCCCAATGTCTGTGCCGAACATGATGCCAAGTTAAAACTAATCTCTACCTGCATGTGATCCAATTTCCCACCATTCTCTGCATATCCATGTGCATATCTAAAACCTAAAATACTCTTAAACATCAACTATCGTATCTGTTTCCACCATAATCCAGGAAGCACATTCCCCAGACACCAACCACTCTTAAAAAAAAACAACTTTGGGGCCATATCTCCTTTAAAAATCACCACTCTCAGCTGAAAGCTATGCCCTCTAGCCTTTGACATTTTCCCCTTGATGGAATCCTTGCATCAAGTGGAGCCACACTCCTCCATTGGATTTTCCAGCCTTTCTTTCCCCTTCCTCCCAAACACTCACTAACTTCAAGCCCTCGTTCCCTGTTCTGCCCATCTTCCCCCCAAATCTTGGCTCAAATTTCCTTCCATACCAAATCATATCAACCCATCCAAACGGCATTAACAAACCCATCGAGGAGATTGATCTCAGCCTCGAGGTGCCACCTGCCCTCAGAACCAGTGCCAGTGCCTGAGATGACAGCCCTCCCTCCTCCACCATCACTCCCCTACTCATCACCCACACTCCCTTCCAACACCTACACTCACTGTACCAGCTACTGGGAGCAATCTGGAGATTAGCATCTTTGCACACATTAGAACAGCGAGATTATCAAATACAAGCACCCTGACAATAGAATGTAAAGACGGATGTAACGCTGAGGCTTTATAAGGCACTGGGCAGACCACATTTGGAGTAATGTGAGCGGTTTTGGGCTCTACATCTGAAGAAGGATATGCTGGTGTTGGAGAGAGTCCAGAGGAGGTTTCCGAGAATGATCCCAGGAATGAGGCCCACAGGAGCCGTTGGAAGTGAAGGAGGGGGAGGAGCGACACCCGACCGGTAAGGATAAAAATCTAGCGCGGGGCTTGTTTTTCAGAGGCCCACAGGAGCCGTTGGAAGTGAAGGAGGGGGAGGAGCGACACCCGACCGGTAAGGATAAAAATCTAGTGCGGGGCTTGTTTTCCAGAGGCTTACCAAAATCCATAACATTCCATTTGGAGAAGTGGGTTTTTTTTTTGAGGAAGCCGTTGATTGGTGGAAGAGGACCCGAGGAAGCAGCTGATTGGGTGCAACCCCGGGTTTACTATTTTACATTTCTGCCTTCTGGGAGTTAGGGATTCTGGTAGTTAGGGATTCAGTATTTAGTAGTAAAGTTTAAAGGATAAGTTTTTGTGTTTTTTAAAAAAAATATTTATTACAGAGTAATTTGGGAGTAAGGTATGGCAGTAGAGATTGGCCCCGTGGTTTGTTCAGCCTGCAACATGTGGGAGATCAGGGAGATGGTCGGTGTCCCTGGTGACTACGTTTGCAGGAAGTGTGTCCAGCTGCAGCTCCTGGCAGACCGCATTGAACGATTGGAAACTGCGGCTGGATTCATACTGGAGCATCCACGATGCGGAGAAAGTCGTGGATAGCACGTACAGTGAGTTGGTCACACCGCAGGCAAAAGGTAGGAGGACAAGAAGGGAACGGGTGGCCAATAGCCAGCAAAGCAGTAGGCAGGTAGTGCAGGAGTCCCCTGCGGTCATCTCCCTCCTAAACAGGTATACCATTTTGGATACTGTTGAGGGAGATGGCTCATCAGGGGAATGCAGCAGCAGCCAGGTTCATGGCACCATGGGTGGCTCTGCAGCACATGAGGGGGGGAAAAAAGAGGGGAAGGGCAATAGTAATAGGGGATTCAATTGTCAGGGGAATAGATAGGCGTTTCTGCGGCCGCAAACGAGACTCCAGGATGGTATGTTGCCTCACTGGTGCAAAGGTCAGGGATGTCACTGAACGGCTGCAGAACATTCTGGAGGGGGAGGGTGAACAGCCAGTTGTCGTGGTGCATGTTGGCACCAACGATATAGGTAAAAAAAGGGATGAGGTCCTACAAGGTGAATTTAGGGAGCTAGGAGATAAACTTAAAAGTAGGACCTCAAAGGTAGTAATCTCCGGATTACTACCAGTACCACGGGCCAGTCAGAGTAGAAATAGGAGGATAATGCAAATGAATACGTGGCTTGAAAAGTGGTGCAAGGGGGAGGGATTCAAATTTTTAGGGCACTGGGACCAGTTCTGGGGGAGGTGGGACGGTACAAAACAGGACGGTTTGCACCTGGAATGGAATGGAACCAATGTTCTTGGGGGAGTGTTTGCTAGTGCTGTCGGGGAGGATTTAAACTAATGTGGCAGGGGGATGGGTACAAGAGCAGAGAGGCAGGAGGGGGTGTAAAAATGAGGGTAGAAGCATTAGGTAGCAAGGTGAAAGGTAAAAGTGGCAGGCAGACAAAACCAGGGCAAAAATCAAAAAGGGCCACTTTTCAGCAAAATTGTATAAGGGGTAAATGCGTTGTAAAGACAAGCCTGAAGGCTTTGTGTCTCAATGCAAGGAGTATTCGTAATAAGGTGGACGAGTTGAACGTGCAGATAGATATTAATGATTATGATATAGTTGGGATCACGGAGACATGGCTCCAGGGTGACGTAGGCTGGGAGCTGAACATCCAGGGATATTCAATATTCAGGAGGGATAGAGAGAAAGGAAAAGGAGGTGGGGTAGCGTTGCTGGTTAGAGAGGAGATTAAAGCAATGGAAAGGAAGGACATTAGCTTGGAGGATGTGGAATCGGTATGGGTAGAGCTACAAAACACTAAGGGGCAGAAAACGCTGGTGGGTGTTGTGTACAGGCCACCTAACAGTAGCAGAGAAGTTGGGGATGGTATCAAACAGTAAATTAGAAATGCGTGCGACAAAGGCCAAAACAGTTATAATGGGTGACTTCAATCTACATATAGATTGGGTTAATCAAATTGGCAGGGGTGCTGAGGAAGAGGATTTTTTGGAATGTATGCGGGATAGTTATCTAAATCAAACATGTAGAGGAACCAACGAGAGAGCAGGCTATTTTAGACTGGGTTTTGAGTAATGAGGAAGGGGTAATTAGCCGTCTTGTTGTACGTGCCCCCTTGGGCAAGAGTGACCATAATATGGTTGAGTTCTTCATTAGGATGGAGAGTGACATTGTTAATTCAGAAACAATGGTTCTGAACTTAAAGAAAGGTAACTTTGAGGGTATGAGACGTGAATTGGCCAAGATTGACTGGCAATTAATTCTAAAAGGGTTGACGGTGGATATACAATGGAAGACATTTAAAGACTGCATGGATGAACTACAAAAATTGTTCATCCCAGTTTGGCAAAAGAATAAATCGGGGAAGGTAGTGCATCCGTGGATAACAAGGGAAATCAGGGATAGTATCAAAGCAAAGGATGATGCGTACAAAGTAGCCAGAAAAAGCAGCATACCAGAGGACTGGGAGAAATTCAGAGACCAGCAGAGGAGGACAAAGGCTTAATTAGGAAAGGAAAAATAGATTATGAAAGGAAACTGGCAGGGAACATAAAAACTGACTGCAAAGGTTTTTTATAGATATGTGAAGAGAAAGAGGTTAGTTAAAACAAATGTAGGTCCCTTGCAGTCAGAAACAGGTGAGTTGATCATGGGGAACAAGGATATGGCGGACCAATTGAATAACTACTTTGGTTCCGTCTTCACTAAGGAAGACATAAAATAATCTGCCTGAAATAGCAGGGGACTGTGGGTCAAAGGAGGAATTGAGTGAAATCCAGGTCAGTCGGGAAGTGGTGTTGGGTAAATTGAATAGATTAAAGGCCGATAAATCCCCAGGGCCAGATAGGCTGCATCCAGAGTACTTAAGGAAGTAGCTCAGGAAATAGTGGATGCATTAGTGATAATCTTTCAAAACTCTTTAGATTCTGGAGTAGTTCCTGAGGATTGGCGGGTAGCAAATGTAACCCCTCTTTTTAAGAAGGGAGGGAGAGTGAAAACGGGGAATTACAGACCAGTTAGTCTAACATCGGTAGTGGGGAAACTGCTAGAGTCAGTTATTAAAGATGGGATAGCAGCACATTTGGAAAGTGGTGAAATCATTGGACAAAGTCAGCATGGATTTACAAAAGGTAAATCATGTCTGACGAATCTTGTGGAATTTTTCGAGGATGTAACTAGTAGCGTGGATAAGGGAGAACCAGTGGATGTGGTATATCTGGACTTCCAGAAGGCTTTCGACAAGGTCCCACATAAGAGATTAGTATACAAACTTAAAGCATACGGTATTAGGGGTTCAGTATTGATGTGGATAGAGAACTGGCTGGCAAACAGGAAGCAAAGAGTAGGAGTAAACGGGTCCTTTTCACAATGGCAGGCAGTAACTAGTGGGGTACCGCAGGGCTCAGTGCTGGGACCCCAGCTATTTACAATATATATTAATGATCTGGATGAGGGAATTGAAGGCAATATCTCCAAGTTTGCGGATGACACTAAGCTGGGGGGCAGTGTTCGCTGTGAGGAGGATGCTAGGAGACTGCAAGGTGACTTGGATAGGCTGGGTGAGTGGGCAAATGTTTTGGCAGATGCAGTATAATGTGGATAAATGTGAGGTTATCCACTTTGGTGGCAAAAACAGGAAAGCAGACTATTATTTAAATGGTGGCCGATTAGGAAAAGGGGAGATGCAGCGAGACCTGGGTGTCATGGTACACCAGTCATTGAAAGTAGGCATGCAGGTGCAGCAGGCAGTGAAAAAAGCGAATGGTATGTTAGCTTTCATAGCAAAAGGATTTGAGTACAGGAGCAGGGAGGTTCTACTTCAGTTGTACAGGGTCTTGGTGAGACCACACCTGGAGTATTGCGTGCATTTTTGGTCTCCAAATCTGAGGAAGGACATTATTGCCATAGAGGGAGTGCAGAGAAGGTTCACCAGACTGATTCCTGGGATGTCAGGACTGTCTTATGAAGAAAGACTGGATAGACTCGGTTTATACTCTCTGGAATTTAGGAGATTAAGAGGGGATCTTATAGAAACTTACAAAATTCTTAAGGGGTTGGACAGGTTAGATGCAGGAAGATTGTTCCGATGTTGGGGAAGTCCAGGACAAGGGGTCACAGCTTAAGGATAAGGGGGAAATCCTTTAAGACCGAGATGAGAAAGACTTTTTTCACACAGAGAGTGGTGAGTCTCTGGAACTCTCTGCCACAGAGGGTAGTTGAGGCCAGTTCATTGGCTATATTTAAGAGTGAGTTGGATGTGGCCCTTGTGGCTAAGGGGATCAGAGGGTATGGAGAGAAGGCAGGTACGGGATACTGAGTTGGATGATCAGCCATGATCATATTGAATGGCGGTGCAGGCTCGAAGGGCTGAATGGCCTACTCCTGCACCTAATTTCTATGTTTCTATGTTTTCTATGAGTGGGTTGACGTGTGATGAGCATTTGTAGGCACTGGGCCTATACAATATAACACAACCTCAATTCAGCTGCTTGGACCTCATTCTCTAATTCCAATAAGAACCTTGGGCTCCGGATACTCAGTTTACACTATAAATTGGCCAGCGTTGTTCTGCCAAACAGACTGCAAAATACAGCCCAGGGCCCACCCCAATCCCTCCCTCCACCTTTAATCCTTTACTCTCAACTTGACTGTTTCTCCTCATGCTTTGCCTCAACTGCTCAAACCCTCTGTGAAGATTTTCTTTTCATATTGTCCTGCAGACATCAATGATCGATGAAGAAATGGAGCAGGTCCATACCCAGTAATGCCAGCAGCACCAGCAGCCATTTCTTCACGTGAGGGACACACCTGGAGGGGAAACACACACGTCAGCCCGCTATTGAACCCAAACCCGTCTCAAGCAAGAGGACACAAAAGCTGCCGTAACTCAGTGGGTCGGGCAGCATCTCGGGAGTCTGAAGAAGGGCATTATCCTGAAATGTCACCCAATCCTTCTCTCAAGAGATGCCGCCGACCTGCTGAGTTAGTTACTCTAGCTTTTTGTGAGTATCTTCGGTTTAATACAGCATCTCCAGTTCCTTCCCACACACACGTTTCAAGCAAATCAAATGCTCCCATCAAACAGACAGAATCAGGTCAATGATTATGGTCAAGAGATGGACAGACCCCTCCATGGACCCACGCTGCTGACAGACCTTCACTCCACACACCCAAAGCTCAGAGCCATGGTGACACTGGTGCAAAGGTGAGTCAACCTAGGGTACAGTATCAGAGGGCTGTTCTGTGGTGGGTGTATCTGGGGTAGATTGAGGGCAAGCTATCATGTAGTCGAAAGGCCGAATGGCCTACTTCTGCACCTATTTTTCTATGTTTCTAGTGGGTTATCTGGGGTAGTACAACTGCATTGGCCTGTGGTGGGTTTACCTAGGGTACAATAAATGGGTTATAATTTTTTAAGTTTAAAGGCACAGCACAGACACAGCCTTTGGCCCACCGATTCCGCAGCGACCAACGATTCCTGCCCACTAACACTACCCTACACAGACTAGCCATAGAGTGATACAGTTTGGAAAGGGCATTTTGGCCCAACTTGCCCACACCGACCAACAATGTCCCAGCTACACTAGTCCCACTTGCCTGCGTTTAGTCCATATTTCTCCAACCCTATCCTATCCATATACCTATCTAACTGTTTTTTTTTTAAACAATGGGATAGTCTTAGCCTTAACTACATCCTCTGGGAACTTGTTCCATGCACCCACCACATTTTGTGTGAAAATGTTACCCTTCAGATTCCTATTAAATCTTTTCCACTTCAACTTGAACATATGTCCCCTGGTCCTCGATTACCCTACTCTGGGCAAGAAACTGTGCAACGACCCGATCTATTCATCTCATGATTTTGTATACCTTTGTGAGACACGACCTCCCATGCACAATACCATGCTGGCTATCCCCAATCAACCCTTGCCCATCCAAATGCCTGCATAACCTATGCCTCAAAATACTCACTAGTAACTTTACAGCTACAGATGCTAAGCACGCCGGCCTACAGTTCCCAGCATTTTCCTTGCAGCCCTTCTTGAAAAGAGGCACAACATTTGCACCCTCCAGTCTTCCAGTACCCTTCCAGTATTCAAGGACAACTCGTAAATTTCAAACAGGGCTCCCGCAATTTTCCCTCTAGTTTCCCGCAATGTCCTTGGATATAACTGATCAGGTCCCGGAGATTCGTCTACCTTCAAACACGACAGTACCTCCAGTATTTCCTCGACGGTAACACTGACTGCCCGCAAGACACTTCCATTGACTGCTCCAAGTTGCTCTGTCCTACTGTCCTAGTGGAGCTGGTCCTTACCCTCAACAACTTTTCTTTTGACTCCTCCCATTTCCTCCAAATCCAAGGTGTAGTTATGGGCACGCGCATGGGGCCCAGCTATGCCTGCCTCTTTGTAGGGTAAGTCGAAAATTCCTTGTTCGAGGCGCACCGTGACGTGAACGTACAAACTCTGATAAGACAGCACCCGTAGTCAGGATGGATCTGGGTGTCTGCCACTGTAAGCGTTGTAAGGCATTGTCGGGTGCAGTGAGAATGGGCTGTTCTATGGCAAGTGTACCTGTAGCAGTGAGAGAGGGCTGTTCTGTGGTCGGTTTATCAGGGGTTTACTGTGACTGGGTGTCCTGTGGGAGGGTGTGTTCAGTACAGAGGTGGGGAGGAGATGGAGGAGGCAGCGGGGATGGGTGACTCTGCTTCAGTTGACCAGCTGGAGAAAGGAAGTCTGTGGATCCCGTGATCACATACCTGCACAGTGCAAAGACATTGATCAAGGAGATGGCCGTTGTTAACCAGTACACCGGGGGTAAAGCTTTTTCTGAGACAGCAACACAACATTAGACAACGTTGTTCCCTGATCCTTCCCATCAGTGGAAACGGACAGAGCTCAGTCTCCCCAACACAGAACACACTGATACTGTAAAACCATGTTAGGCTGAGAAACCTTCTCCCCTGCAGGGACCACCACAGAAAGTCCACCGCAAGGTGGTGGCAGGAGAATCCAGGGGAGCTATAGGGCACCTGAGGAAAAAATAGGTCGCAGGGATATCAACGGGTGTCAGGGGTTATGGGGATAGGCAGGAGAATGGGGTTAGAAGGAAAGATAGATCAGTCATGATTGAATGGTGGAGTCGACTTGACGGGACGCATGGACTAATTCTGCTCCTATCACTTATGACCTTATGCTGCCTGTCCCGCTGAGTTACTCCAGCATTTTGTGTCTATCTTTAGTGTGAACCAGCATCTTTCTTTTTGTCTCTTTCTTTTTTTCATTTTTCTCTTTTTTCTCATTTTTCTTTTTTTCTCATTTTTCTAGTTTTTCTCGTTATCTCTTTTTTTCTCATTTTTCTTTTTTTTCCCCTTTTTATTTTTTCACTTTTTTCTTTTTTTCTTTTTTCTTGTTTTTCTTTTCTTAGTTTTTCTCTTTTTTTCTCTTTTCATTCCCCTCTTTTTTCTATCTTTTCCCTTTTTCCTTTTTTTTCTCATTTTACTTTTCCGCCTCTTTTTTCAATTTTTTTCTTTTTTCTTTTATTCACTTTTTTCTTTTTTTTGTTTTTTCACGTTTTTCTTTTCTTTTCTTTTTTTTGTTTTTCTCTGTTTTCTCTTTATTTTCTTTTTCCTCATTTTCTCTTCTTTTTTGCCTCCTTTTCCTCCTTTTTCTATTTTTTATCCTTTTTCTCTTTTTTATTTATTTATTGTTTTCTCTTTTTTCTCTTTATTTATCTTTCTCTTTTTTTGTTTTTCTCTTTTTTCTCGTTTTCTCTTTTTTCTTTTTTTTCTTGTTTTACACTTCTGCCTCTTTTTTCAATTTTTTTTCTTTTTTCTTTCATTCACTTTTTTCTTTTTTTTCTTTTTTCTCATTTTTCTTTTTTTGTTTTTCTCTTTTTTCTCTTTATTTTCTTTTTCCTTGTTTTCTCTTCTTTTTTGCCTCCATTTCCTCCTTTTTCTATTTTTATCCAATTTATTTATTTTTTTCCTCTCTTTTCTTGTTTTTATTTTTTCTCTTTTATGTCTTTTTTTCCTCATTTTCTCTTTTTTCTTTTTTTCCCTTTTCCTCCTTTTTCTATTTTTTTTATCCTTTTTCTCTTTTTTATTTTTTCTCTTTTTTCTTTTTTTAATTTTCTCTATTTTTTCTTTTATTAACTTTTTTCTTGTTTTTTCTCTTTTTTCTCGTTTTTCTTTTTCTTCTCTTTTTTGTCTTTTTTCTCGTTTTCTCTTTCCCCCCTCCTTTTCCTCCTGTTTCTATTTTTTATCCTTTTTCTTTTTTTCTTTTTCTCTTTTTTCTTGTTTCTATTTTTTTTCTTTTATTAATTTTTTTCTTTTTTTTTCTCATTTTTCTCTTTTTCCTCGATTCTTTTTCTTTTTTGCTTTCCTCTTTTTTCTCATTTATCTTTTTTCCTATTGTCTTTTTTCACTTTTTCCCACCTTTTCCTCCTTTTTCTATTTTTTCTTGTTTTCTCTTTTTTATTCCTCTTTCTTTTTTTTCGTATTTCTCTTTTTTGTTTTTCTCTTTTTTCTCGATTTTCTTTTTTTCATCTTTTTTTCTTCGTTTTCTCTTCTCTTTTTTTGCCTCCTTTTCCTCCTTTTTCTATTTTTTCTTTCTCTCTTTTCTCTTTATTTATCTTTCTCTTTTCTTTTTTTAAATCTATTTTTGTTTTTCTCTTTTTTCTCGTTTTTCTTTTTTTCTCTTTTTTGTCTTTTTTGTTTTCTCTTTTTTCACTTTTTTCCCTCCTTTTCCTCTTTTTTTATTTTTCTCTTTTATAATTTTTTCTCTTTTTTCTCGTTTTACTTTACTCCCTTTTGGTTTTTCTCTTTTTTTGTTTTTCTTTTTTCTCTTAATTTTCTTTTTTCCTCGTTTTCTCTTCTAATTTTTACATTTTCCTCTTTCTATTTTTTATCCTTTTTCTCATTTTTGTTTTTTGTTTTTTCTTTTTTTTCTTTTGTCTATTTTTTCTTTTTTCTTTTATTAACTTTTTTCTTTTTTCTCTTTTTTCTTGTTTATCTTTTTTTCTCATTTGACTTTTTAATTTTTTTCTCTCCTTTTCCTCCTTTTTCTCTTTTTTCTCGTTTTTATTGTTGTCTTTTTTCCTTGTTTTCTCTTCCTTTTTGCCTCCTTTTCCTCCTTTTTCTATTTTTATCCTTTTTCTCTTTTTTTATTTTTTTCTCTCTTTATTTATCTTTCCCTTTTTTCTTTTTTTGCTTTTTTTCTCTTTTTTGTCTTTTTTTCTCGTTTTCTCTTTTTTCCCCTCCTTTTCTTCCTGTTTCTATTTTTTATCCTTTTTCTTTTTTTTCTTTTTTCTCTGTTTTCTTTTGTCTATTTTCTTTTCTTTTATTAACTTTTTTTCTTTCTCTTTTTTCTCATTTTTCTCTTTTCTCGATTCTCTTTTTTCTTTTTTTTCTTTTTTTGTTTTTCTCGATTTTCTTTTTTTCGTCTTTTTTCCTCGTTTTCTCTTCTCTTTTTTTGCCTCTTCTCTTTTTTCCTTTCTCTCTTTTCTCTTTATTTATCTTTCCCTTTTCTTTTTTTAATCTTGTTTTGTTTTTCTCTTTTTTCTCTTTATTTTCTTTTTTCCTTGTTTTCTCCTCTTTTTTTGCCTCCTTTTCCTCCTTTTTCTATTTTTTATGCTTTTTCTTTTTTTTATTTTTCTTTTAATTTTTTCACTTTTTTTCTTTACTCTTTTTTTCGTTTTTCTCTTTTTTTTGTTTTCTTTTTCTCTTTATTTTCTTTTTTCCTCGTTTCTCTTCTCTTTTTTGCCTCCTTTTCCTCATTTTTCTATTTTTTATCCTTTTTCTCGTGTTTATTCCTCTTTTTTCTTTATTTTGTTTCTCTTTTTTGTTTTTCTCTTTTTTCTCGATTTTCTTTTTTTCGTCTTTTTTTCCTCGTTTTCTCTTCTCTCTTTTGCCTCCTTTTCCTCCTTTTTCTATTTTTTATCTTTTTTCTCCTTTTTCTTTCTTTTTCTCTTTATTTATCTTTCTCTTTTCTTTTTTTTAAATCTTTTTTTGTTTTTCTCTTTTTTCTCGTTTTTCTTTTTTTCTCTTTTTTGTCTTTTTCGTTTTCTTTGTTCTCTTTTTCCCCTCCTTTTCCTCCTTTTTTATTTTTCTCTTTTATAATATTTTCTCTTCTTTCTTGTTTTTCTTTAATCTTTTTTCGTTTTTCTCTTTTTTCTCTTTATTTTCCTTTTTCCTCGTTTTCTCCTCTTTTTTGCCTCCTTTTCCTCCTTTTTCTATTTTTATCCTTTTTCTCGTTTTAATTTTTCTCTTTTTTCTTTTTTCTTCTGTCTATTTTTTCTTTTTTCTTTTATTAACTTTTTTCTTTTTTTTATCTTTTTTATTTTTTCCCCTCCTTTTCCTCCTTTTTTCTCTTTTTTCTCGTTTTAAATTTTTTGTCTTTTTTCCTCGTTTTCTCGTCTCTTTTTTGATTCCTTTTTCTATTTTTTAACCTTTTTCACCTTTTTCTTTCTCTCTTTCTCCTTATTTATCTTTCTCTTCTTTTTTTATCTTTTTTTGTTTTTCTCTTTTTTCTCGTTTTTCATTTTTTCTCTTTTTTGTCTTTTTTCTCATTTTCTCTTTTTCCCCCTCCTTTTCCTGTTTCTATTTTTTATCTTTTTTCTTTCTTTCTTTTTTCTCTTTTTTCTTTTTTATCTTGTTTCTATTTTTTTCCTTTTATTAACTTTTTTCTTTTTTTCTCTTTTTTCTCATTTTTCTCTTTTTTCTCGATTCCCTTTTTTCTTTTTGCTTTCCTCTTTTTTCTCGTTTATTTTTTTTCTCTTTTGTCTTTCTTCTTTTTTCCCACCTTTTCCTCCTTTTTCTATTTTTTTCTTGTTTCCTCTTTTTTATTCCTTTTTTTCGTTTTTCTTTTTATTTTTTCTCGATTTTCCTTTTTTCCTCTTTTTTCCTCGTTTTCTCTTCTTTTTTGCCTCCTTTTCCTCCTTTTTCTATTTTTCACACCTTTTCTCCTTTTTCTTTCTCTCTTTTCTCTTTATTTATCTTTCTCTTTTCTTTTTTTAATCTTTTCTTGTTTTCCTCTTTTTTCTCATTTTTTTGTCTTTTTTGTCTTTTTCGTTTTCTCTTTTTTCTATTTTTCCCCTCCTTTTCCTCTTTTTTTAATTTTTCTTTTATAATTTTTTCTTTTTTGCCTCCTTTTCCTCATTTTTCTATTTTATATCCTTTTTCTCATGCTTTATTTTTTCTCATGTTTTATTTTTTCTCTTTTTTCTTTTGTCTATTTTTTCTTTCATTAACTTTTTTCTTTTTTTCTCTTTTTTATTTTTTTCCCTCCTTTTCCTCCTTTTTCTCATTTTTATTTTTTTGTCTTTTTTTCCTCGTTTTCTCTTCTCTTTTTTGCCTCCTTTTTCTATTTTTTTTAACCTTTTTCTCTTTTTCATTTTTTTTTCTCTTTTCTCTTTATTTATCTTTCTCTTTTTTCTTTTTTTTAAATCTTTTTTTTGTTTTTGTTTTTCTCGTTTTGCTTTTTTCTCTTTTTTGTCTTTTTTCTCGTTTTCTCTTTTCCCCCTCCTTTTCCTCCTGTTTCTATTTTTTTATCCTTTTTCTTCTTCTTTTTCTCTTTTTTCTTTTTTTTCTTGTTTCTATTTTTTTCTTTTATTAACTTTTGTCTTTTTTTTCTCTTTTTTCTCATTTTTCTCTTTTTTACCGATTCTCTTTTTTTCTTTTTTCCCACCTGTTCCTCCCTTTTCTATTTTTTCTTGTTTTCTTTTTTATTCCTCTTTTTTCTTTTTTTTGTTTTTCTCTTTCTTTGTTTTTCTCTTTTTTCTCGATTTTCTTTTTTTCGTATTTTTTTCCTAGTTTTCTCTTCTTTTTGCCTCCTTTTCCTCCTTTTTCTATTTTTGATCCCTTTTCTCCTTTTTCTTTCTCTCTTTTCTCTTTATTTATCTTTCTCTTTTCTTTTTTTAATCATTTTTTGTTTTTCTCTTTTTTCTTGTTTTTTTATTTTCTTTTTGTCTTTTTCGTTTTATCTTTGTTCTCTTTTTCCCTCTTCCTCCTTTTTTATTTTCTCTTTTATAATTTTTTCTCTTTTTTTCTCGTTTTCTCTTCCCTTTTTTGCCTCCTTTTCCTGCCTTTTCTATTTTTTTATTTTTCTCTATTTTTCTTTTCTCTTTTTTCTTTATTTTCTCATTTTTCTTTTCTCTTTTTTTCTTTTTCCTTATTTTCTCTTTTTTGCCTCCTTTTTCTCCTTTTTCTACTTTTTATCCTTTTTCTCAATTTTTCTTTTTTCTCTTTTTTCTTTTGTCTATTTTTTCTTTTTTCTTTTATTAACTTTTTTCTTTTTCTTTTTTCTCGTTTATCTTTTTTTATCTTTTGTCTTTTTTATTTTCCCCCTCCTTTTCCTCCTTTTCCTCTTTTTCTCTTTTGTCTTTTTTCCTTGTTATCACCTCTTTTTTGGCTTCCTTTTCCTCCTTTTTCTATTTTTATCCTTTTCCTCTTTTTTATTTTTTTCTCTTTATTTAGCTTTCTCTTGTTTCTTTTTTTTGCTTTTTTTGTCTTTTTTTGTCTTTTTTTCTCGTTTTCTTTTTTCCTCTCCTTTTCCTCCTGTCTCTATTTTTTATCCTTTTTCTTTTTTCTTGTTTCTATTTTTTTCTTTTATTAACTTTTTTCTTTTCTTTCTCTTTTTTCTCATTATTCTCTTTTTTCTCGATTCTCTTTTTTCTTTTTCTCTCTTTTTCTCGTTTATCTTTTTTTAAACTTTTGTCCTTTTTCTCCTCCTTTTCCTCTCTTTTCAATTTTTTCTTGTTTTCTCTTTTTTATTCCTTTTTTCTTTTTTTTTTGTTTTTACTCAATTTTCTTTTTTTTCTCGTTTTCTCTTCCCTTTTTTTGCCTCCTTTTCCTGCCCTTTTTTATTTGTCTCTTTTTTTCTTTCTCTTTTTTCTTTATTTTCTCATTTTTCTTTTCTCTTTTTCTCGTTTTTCTCTTTTTTCTCTTTATTTTCTTTTTTCCTCATTTTCTCTTTTTTGCCTCCTTTTCCTCCTTTTTCTACTTTTTATCCTTTTTCTCAATTTTTATTTTTTCTCTTTTTTCTTTTTTTTCTTTTGTCTATTTTTTTCTTTTTTCTTTTATTAACTTTTTTCTTTTTCTTTTTCCTCGTTTATCTTTTTTTAACTTTTGTCTTTTTTATTTTTTCCCTCCTTTTCCTTTTTCTCTTTTTTATTTTTTGTCTTTTTTCCTTATCGACCTTTTTTTTTTGCCTCCTTTTTCTCCTTTTCTATTCTCTTTTCTCTTTTTTATTTTTTTCTCTTTTTTATTTTTTATTTTTTTCTCTTTATTTATCTTTCTCTTGTTTCTTTTTTTGCTTTTTTTCCCTCTTTTTTGTCTTTTTTTCTCGTTTTCTTTTTTCCTCTCCTTTTCCTCCTGTCTCTATTTTTTATCCTTTTTCTTTTCTCTTGTTTCTATTTTTTTCTTTTATTAACTTTTTTCTTTTCTTTCTCTTTTTTCTCATTATTCTCTTTTTTTCTCGATTCTCTTTTTTCTTTTTCTCGTTTATCTTTTTTTCACTTTTGTCCTTTTTCTCCTCCTTTTCCTTCTTTTTCTATTTTTTCTTGTTTTCTCTTTTTTATTCCTCTTTTTCGTTTTCCTCTTTTTTGTTTTCCCTTTTTTCTCGATTTTCTTTTTTCCGTCTTTTTTCCTTGTTTTCTCTTTTTTGCCTCCGTTTCCTCCTTTTTCTATTTTTTATCCTTTTTCTCTTTTTTCATTCTCTTTTCTCTTTCTTTATCTTTCTCTTTTATTTTTTTCTCTTTTTTCTCGTTTTTCTTTTTTTCTTTTATGTCTTTTTTTTCTCATTTTCTCTTTTTTCTCTTTTCCCCCTTTTCCTCCTTTTTCTATTTTTTATCCTTTTTCGCATTTTTTATTTCTCCTTTTTCTTTTGTCTATTTGTTCTTTTTTCTTTTATTAACTTTTTTCATTTTTTCTCTTTTTTCTCGTTTATCTTTTTTTCTCTTTTGTCTTTTTTTATTTTTTCCCTCCTTTTCCTCCTTTTTCTCGTTTTTATTTTTTTGTCTTTTCCTTTTTTTCTTCTCTTTTTTGCCTCCTTTTCCTCCTTTTTCTATTTTTATCCTTTTTCTCTTTTTTATTTTTCATTTTTTTTCTCTTTATTTATCTTTCTCTATTTTCTTTTTTCTCGTTTTCTCTTCCCCCCCTTTTCCTCCTGTTTCTATTTTTTATCCTTTTTTTTATTTTTTCTCTTTTTGTCTTGTTTCTATTTTTTTTTCTTTTATTAACTTTTTTCTTTTCTCTCTTTTTTTTCATTTTTCTCTTTTTTCTCGTTTATCTTTTTTTTTATCTTTTGTCGTTTTGCTTTTTTCCCCTCCTTTTCCTCCTTTTTCTATTTTTTCTTGTTTTCTTTTTTTTATTCCTCTCTTTCGATTTCCTCTTTTTTTGTTTTTGTCTTTTATCTCGATTTTCTTTTTTTCGTCTTTTTTCCTCGTTTTCTCTTCTCTTTTTTTCTTTTTCCTTTTCCTATTTTTTAAATCATTTTTCTTTTTTTCTTTCTCTCTTTTCTCTTTATTTATCTCTCTCTTTTCTTTTTTTTCTCTTTTTTTGTTTTTCTCGTTTTTCTTTTTTTCTCTTTTTTTTCTCGTTTTCTCTTTTTCCCACTTCTCCCCCCTTTTCCTCCTTTTTCTCTTTTTTTTTCCTCTTTTTTCTCTTTTTTTCTTTCCCCTTTTTCTCTTTATTTTCTTTTTTCCTCGTTTTCTCTTATTTTTTCCCTCTTCCTCCTTTTTCTATTTTTTATCCTTTTTCTTATTTTTTATTTTTTCTCTTTTTTTCTTTTGTCTATTTTTTCTTTATTCTTTTATTAACTTTTTTCTTTTTTTCTCTTTTGTCTTTTTTATTTTTTCCCCTCCTTTTCCTCCTTTTTCTCGTTTTTATTTTTTGTCTTTTTCCTTGTTTTCTCTTCTCTTTTTTGCCTCCGTTTCCTCCTTTTTCTATGTTTTTTCCTTTTTCTCTTTTTTTCTTTCTCTTTTCTCTTTCTTTATCTTTCTCTTTTTTTTCTCTTTTCTCGTTCTTCTTTTTTTCTTTTATGTCTTTTTTTTCTCATTTTCTCTTTTTTCTCTTTTCCCCCTTTTCCTCCTTTTTCTATTTTTTATCCTTTTTCGCATTTTTATTTCTCCTTTTTCTTTTGTCTATTTGTTCTTTTTTCTTTTATTAACTTTTTTCATTTTTTCTCTTTTTTCTCGTTTATCTTTTTTTCTCTTTTCTTTTTTTATTTTTCCCTCCTTTTCCTCCTTTTTTCTCGTTTTTATTTTTTTGTCTTTTCCTATTTTTCTTCTCTTTTTTGCCTCCTTTTCCTCCTTTTTCTATTTTTAAAAATCCTTTTTCTCTTTTTTATTATTGATTTTTTTTTCCTCTTTATTTATCTTTCTCTATTTTCTTTTTTCTCGTTTTCTCTTCCCCCCCTTTTCCCTCCTGTTTCTATTTATCCTTTTTTTAATTTTTTCTCTGTTTTGTCTTGTTTCTATTTTTTTTCTTTTATTAACTTTTTTTCCCTTTTCTCTCTTATTTTTTTCATTGTTTTCTTTTTTTCAATTCTTTCTCTTTTTCTTGTTTATCTTTTTTTAATCTTTTCGCCTGTCGGGTTTACTCCTCCTTTTCCTCCTTTTTCTATTTTGTTTTTTTTCCTCTTGTTTCGATTTTTTTAATGCTCTTTTTTTTTCGATTTCCTCCTCTTTTTTTTGTTTTTGTCTTTTATATCTCTCGATTTTCCTTTTTTTTCTCTGGGAAGAAGAGAGGGGGAGGGTTTTTTCCTAGTTTTCTTTTTGATTTTTTTGTGAGGCTTTTTCCTTTATTTTTTAATCATTTTTTCTTTGGGAATCTCATTTCTCTTTATTTGTTTTTTCTCTAGTTTTTTGTTTTGTTTTTTTGTTTTACTCCTTTTTACATTGTCTTCTCTCCTCTCTCCCCCCTTTTTCTTTTTTTTTTTTTTCCTCTTTTTTTTTATTTCTTTTTTTTAGATTGTTTATTTTCTTTTTTCCTTCCTCGTTTTTCTTATTTTTTCCCATCTTCCTCCTTTTTTATCCCTCTTCCCTCCTGTTCTATTTTTTATCCTTTTTTTCATTTTTTTTTTCTCTTTTTTCTTTTGTCTATTTTTTTTATTCTTTTATTAACTTTTTTCTTTTTTTCTCTTTTTTTCTCTTTTGTCTTTTTATTTTTCTCCCACTCCTTTTCCTCCTTTTTCTCGTTTATTTTTTGTCTTTTTCCTTGTTTTCTCTTCTCTTTTTGCTCCGTTTCCCTCCTTTTTCAATGTTTTTTTTTTTTTCCTTTTTCTCTTTTTTTTCTTTCTTCTTTTCTCTTCTTTATCTTTCTCCCTTTTTTTTCTCTTTTCTCGTTTATTTTTTCTTTTATGTCCTTTTTCTCGTTTTCTCTTTTTTCTCTTTTCCCCCCTTTTCCCTCCTTTTTTCTATTTTTTTCTTTTCCTATTTTTTTTTTCTTTTTCTTTTTCTTTAGACCGCGCGCATAGAGAGAGTAGATAGATAGTGTGGAGATGTAGTACTTTTCTTTTTTCTCTTCATTTTATTCTTCTTTTATCTCGTTTTATCCTCTTTCTCTTTTTCCTCCTTTTCCTTTTGCTATTTTGTTTGATCCATTTATTTTTTTGTTCTCCTTTATATTTATTTTTTTCCTCTTTATTTATCTTTCTCTTTTTTCATTTTTTGCTTTTTTTCTCTTTTTGTCTTTTTTCTCGTTTTTCTCCCTTCCACCACCTTTTCCTGTTTCTATTTTTTATCCTTTTTCTTTTTTCTTTATTTTCTTGTTTTTTTTCTTTTATTAACTTTTTTCTTCTTTCTTTTTTCTAATTTTTCACTTTTTTCACGATTCTGTTGTTTCTTTTTTGCTTTTCTCTTTTTTCTTGTTTATCTTTTTTTCTCTTTTGTCATTTTTCCCCTCCTTTTCCTCCTTTTTCTATTTTTTCTTGTTTTCTCTTTTTTATTCCTCTTTTTCGCTTTCCTCTATTTTTGTTTTTCTCTTTTTTCTCGATTTTCTTTTTTCGTCTTTTTTCCTTGTTTTCTCTTTTTTTGCCTCCTTTTCCGCCTTTTTTCTATTTTTTTAATCATTTTTCTCTTTTTTTCTTTCTCTCTTTTCTCTTTATTTATCTTTCTCTTTTCTTTTTTTTCTTTTTTGTTTTTCTTTTTTTCTCTTTTCTCTTTTTTCTCTTTTTTCTCGTTTTTCTCGTTTTCTCTTTTTTCTCTTTCCCCCCTTTTCCTCCTTTTTCTATTTTTTTATTTTCCTCCTTTTTCTCTTTCTCTTTTTTCTCTTTATTTTCTTTTTTCCTCGTTTTCTCTTCTTTTTTGACTCCGTTTCCTCCTTTTTCTATTTTTATCCTTTTTCTCTTTTTTCTCATTTTTCTCGATTCTTTTTTCTTTTTCTCTTTTTTTCTCGTTTATCTTTTTTTCTCTTTTTGTCTTTTTTCTTTTTTCCCTCCTTTTCCTCCTTTTTCTATTTTTTCTTTTCTCTTTTTATTCGTCTTTTTCGTTTTCCTCTTTTTTTGTTTTTCTCTTTTTTCTCGATTTTCTTTTTTTCGTCTTTTTTCCTCGTTTTTTCTTCTCTTTTTTGCCTCCTTTTCCTCCTTTTTCTATTTTTTATCTTTCCCTTTTTTCTCTCTTTTCTATTTTTTTTATCTTTCTCTTTTTTCTTTTTTGTTTTTCTCTTTTTTCTCGTTTTTCTTTTTTTCTCTTATTTGTCTTTTTTTCTCGTTTTTTTTTCTTTTTCACCCCCTTTTCCAATTTTTTTTCCTCTTTTTTCTTTTTCCTCTTTTTTCCCTTTATTTTCTTTTTTCCTCGTTTTCTCTTCTCTTTGTTTTCTCCTTTTTTCTATTTTTTATCCTTTTCTCATTTTTTTTCTCTTTTTTCTTCTTTTGTCTATTTTTTTCTTCTTTTATTAACTTTTTTCTTTTTTATTCTTTTTTCTCGTTTATCTTTTTTTCTCTTTTGTCTTTTTTATTTTTTCCCCTCCTGTTCCTCCTTTTTCTCTTTTTTCTCGTTTTTATTTTTTTGTCTTTTTTCCTTGTTTTCTCTTCTCTTTTTTGCCTCCTTTTTCTATTTTTATCATTTATCTCTTTTTTATTTTTTATTTATTTATTTTTTTTTCTTTATTTATCTTTCTTTTTTCTTTTTTTTTCTTTTTTTTGTCTTTTTGCTCGTTTTCTCTTTGTTCCCCTCCTTTTCCTCCTGTTTCTATTTTTTATCCTTTTTCTTTTTTCTTTTTTCTCTATTTTCTTTTTTTTCTTGTTTCTTTTTTTCTTTTATTAACTTTTTTCTTTTCTTTCTCTTTTTTCTCATTTTTCTCTTTTTTCTCGATTCTCTTTTTTCTTTTTTGCTTTTCTTTTTTTCTCGTTTATCTTTTTTTTTACTTTTGTCTATTTTCTTTTCACTCCTTTTCCTCCATTTTCTATTTTTTCTTGTTTTCTCTTTTTTATTCCATTTTTCTTTTTTCCGTTTTTCTTTTTTTGTTTTTCTCGATTTTCTTTTTTGTCTTTTTTCCTCGTTTTCTCTTCTTTTTTGCCTCCTTTATCTTTTTTCCCTTTTCTCTTTATTTATCTTTCTCTTCTTTTTTTAATCTTTTGTTTTTTTCTTTTTTCTTTATTTGCTTTTTTTTCTCTTTTTTGTCTTTATTTCTCGTTCTCTTTTTTCCCCTCCTTTTCCTCCTGTTTCTATTTTTTCTTGTTTTCTCTTTTTTTATTCCTCTTTTTCGTTTTCCTATTTTTTCCCTTTTTTCTTTTTTTTTCTTGTTTCTATTTTTTTCTTTTATTAACTTTTTTCTTTTTTCTCATTTTTCTCTTTTTTCTCGATTCTCTTTTTTCTTTTTTGCTTTTCTTTTTTTCTCGTTTATCTTTTGTCTTTTTTCCCCTCCTTTCCCTCCTTTTTCTATTTTTTCTTGTTTTCTCTTTTTTTATTCCTCTTTTTCGTTTTCCTCTTTTTTTGTTTTTCTCTTTTTTCTCGATTTTCTTTTTTTCGTCTTTTTCCTTGTTTGCTCTTCTCTTTTTTGCCTCCTTTCCTCCTTTTTCTATTTTTATCATTTTTCTCTTTTTTATTTTTTTTAAATTATTTTTTTTCATTTATGTATCTTTCTTTTTTCCTTTTTTGCTTGTTTTCTCTTTTTTGTCTTTTTGCTCGTTTTCGCTTTTTCCCCTCCTGTTTCTATTTTTTATCCTTTTTCTTTTTTTCTTTTTTCTCTATTTTCTTTTTTCCCTTCTTTTTTTTTCTTTTATTAACTTTTTTCTTTTCTTTCTTTTTTCTCATTTTTCTCGATTTTCTTTTTTGCTTTTCTCTTTTTTTCTCGTTTATCTTTTTTTCTCTTTTGTCTTTTTTCTTTTCACTCCTTTTCCTCCTTTTTCTATTTTTTCTTGTTTTCTCTTTTTTATTCCTCTTTTTTACGTTTTTCTCTTTTTTCTCGATTTTCTTTTTTTCGTCTTTTTTCCACAATTTCTCTTCTCTTTTTTGCCTCCTTTTTCTTTTCTTCACTTTTCTATTTTTATTTATCTTTCTCTTTTTTTAAATCTTTTTTGTTTTTCTCTTTTTTCTCTTTGTTCTTTTCTTTAGCTTTTTTTGTCTTTTTTTCTCGTTTTCTCTTTTTCCCCTCCTTTTCCTCCAGTTTCTATTTTTTATCCTTTTTTTATTTTTTCTCTTTTTTCTTTTTTTTCTTGTGTCTTTTTTTCTTTTATTAACTTTTCTTCTCTTTCTCTTTTTTCTCATTTTTCTCTTTTTTCTCGATTCTCTTTTTTCTTTTTTGCTTTTATCTTTTTTTCTCGTTTATCTTTTTTTATCTTTTGTCTTTTTTATTTTTTTCCCTCCTTTTCCTCCTTTTTCTATTTTGTCTTGTTTTCTCTTTTTTATTCCTCTTTCTCGTTTTGCTCTTTTTTGTTTTTCTCTTTTTTCTCGATTTTCTTTTTTTCGTCTTTTTCATCTTTTTTCCACGTTTTCTCTTCTCTTTTTTGCCTCCTTTTCCTCCTTTTTCTATTTTTTATGATTTTTCTTTTTTTCTTTCTCTCTTTTCTCTTTATTTATCTTTCTCTTCTTTGTTTCTCTTTTGTCTTTTTTTCTCGTTTTCTCTTTTTTCTCCTTTTCCTCCCTTTTCTATTTTTTTCTTTTCCTCGTTTTTTCTCTTTTTTCCTCCTTTTCCTCCTTTTTCTATTGTTTATCCTTTTTCTCAATTTTTATTTTTTCTCTTTTTTCTTTTTTTTCTTTTGTCTATTTTTTCTTTTTCCTTTTATTAACTTTTTTCTTTTTTTCTCTTTTTTCTAATTTTTCTCTTTTTTCTTCTCTTTTTTTCTCGTTTATCTTTTTTCTTTTGTCTTTTTTCTCTTTTTCCCTCCTTTTCCTCCTTTTTCTATTTTTTCTTGTTTTCTTTTTTATTCCTCTTTTTTCTTTTTTTCGTTTTTTGTTTTTCTCCATTTTGCTTTTTTTTTAATCTTTTTTTGTCTTTTTTCCTCGTTTTCTCTTCTCTTTTTTGCCTCCTTTTCTTCCTTTTTCTATTTTTTATCCGTTTCCTCTTTTTTAAATTTTATTTTCTCACTCTTTTCTCTTTATTTCTTTCTGTTTTCTCTTTTTTCTATTTTTATCTTTTTTGTTTTTTGTTTTTTCTCTTTTTTGTCTTTATTCTCGTTTTCTCTTTCTCTTCTTTTTTTCGTTTTTCTCTTTTTGCTCTTTTGTTTTTCTTTTTTTCCTTTATTTTCTTTTTCATCATTCTCTTCTCTTTTTTGCCTCCTTTTCCGCCTTTTTCTATTTTTTAAAATCATTTTTCTCTTTTTTTCTTTCTCTCTTTTCTCTTTATTTATCTTTCTCTTTTCTTTTTTTTCTTTTTTGTTTTTCTCTTTTTTCTCGTTTTTCATTTTTTCTATTTTTTCTATTTTTTCTCGTTTTCTCATTTTTCTCTTTCCCCCCTTTTCCTCCTTTTTCTATTTTTTTATTTTCCTCCTTTTTCTCTTTCTCTTTTTTCTCTTTATTTTCTTTTTTCCTCGTTTTCTCTTCTTTTTTGCCTCCTCCTTTTTCTATTTTTATCCTTTTTCTCCTTTTTTATTTCATTTTTTTTCTCTATATTTATCTTTATTCTTTTTTTGCTTTTTTTCTCTTTTTTATTTTTTTTTCTCGGTTTCTCTTTTTTCCCCTCCTTTTCCTGTTTCTATTTTTTATTCTTTTTCTTTTTTCTTTTTTCTCTTTTTTCTTATTTCTTTTTTTTTCTTTTATGAACTTTTTTCTTTTCTTTCTCTTTTTTCTCATTTTTCTAGATTCTTTTTTCTTTTTTGCTTTTCTCTTTTGTCTTTTTTATTTTTTCCCTCCTTTTTCTATTTTTTCTTGTTTTCTCTTTTTATTCCTTTTTCGTTTTCCTCTTTTTTTGTTTTTCCCTTTTTTCTGGATTTTCTTTTTTTCGTCTTTTTTCCTCGTTTTCACTTTTTTTGCCTCCTTTTCCTCCTTTTTCTATTTTTTATCCTTTTCTCTTTTTTTCTTTCTCTTTTCTTTTTTTCTTTTTTGTTTTTCTCTTTTTTCTCGTTTTTCTTTTTTTCTCTTTTTTGTCTTTTTTCCCTCCTATTTTTTTTATCCTTTTTCTCTTTTTTATTTTTTCTCTTTTTTATTTTTTTTCTTGTTTCTATTTTTTCTTTTATTAACTTTTTTCTTTTTTTTTCTCTTTTTTCTAATTTTTCTCTTTTTTTCTTCTCTTTTTTTCTCGTTTATCTTTTTTCTCTTTTGTCTTTTTTCTCCTTTTCCCTCCTTTTCCTCCTTTTTCTATTTTTCATGTTTTCTCTTTTTTATTCCTCTTTTTTCTTTTTTTCGTTTTTCTCTTTTTTCTTTTTTTGTTTTTCTCCATTTTGCCTTTTTTGTCTTTTTTCCTCGTTTTCTCTTTTTTGCCTCCTTTTCTTCCTTTTTCTATTTTTTATCCGTTTCCTCTCTTTTTTTAAATTTAATTTTCTCACTCTTTTCTCTTTATTTCTCTTTTCTCTTTTTTCTATTTTTATCTTTTTTGTTTTTTCTCTTGTTTGTCTTTTATTCTCGTTTTCTCTTTTTCTCTTCTTTTTTTCGTTTTTCTCTTTTTGCTCTTTTGTTTTTCTTTTTTTCCTTTATTTTCTTTTTCATCATTTTCTCTTTTTTTGCCTCCTTTTCCTCCTTTTTCTCTTTCTTTATTTATTATTTATTTGTTCTCCCCTTTCTCTTTTCCCTTTTTCTCTTTTTTGTTTTTCTTTTTTCCCTCCTTTTCCTCCTTTTTCTATTTTTAATCCTTTTTCTCATTTTTTCTTTTTTCTTTTGTCTATTTTTTCTTTTTCTTTTAACTTTTTTCTTTTTTCCCTTTTTTCTCATTTTTCTTTTTTCTCGTTTCTCTATTTTTCTTTTTTGTTTTCTCTTTTTTCTCATTTATCTTTTTTTTCCTTTGTCTT
This sequence comes from Okamejei kenojei, assembly GCA_035221665.1. NCBI lineage: Eukaryota > Metazoa > Chordata > Chondrichthyes > Rajiformes > Rajidae > Okamejei > Okamejei kenojei. The sequence goes on from CM069165.1 coordinate 5,843,459, forward strand.
TTTTCCCTCCTTTTTCTATTTTTTCTCTTTTATTCCTTCTTTTTTTCTTTTTCTCTTTTCTCGTTTTTCTTTTCTTTTTTTCTCGTTTTCTCTTTTTCCCCCTCCTTTTCCTATTTGTTTATTCTTTTTCTCTTTTTTTCTTTTTTTCTTTTTTCTTTTTTCTTTTAACTTTTTTCTTTTTTTTTCTCATTTTTCTCGTTTCTCTTTTTTCTTTGTTTTTCTCTTTTTTCTCGTTTATCTTTTTTTCTCTTTTATGTCTTTTTTCCCTCCTTCTCCTTTTCTTATTTTTTCGTTTTTCTCTTTTTTATTCCTCTTTTTTCTTTTTCTCTTTTTCTCGTCTTTATTTTTCTTTCAAGTATTCTTTTCCCCCTCTTTTTCTCTCTCCCCCACCTTCCCTCTCTCCTTTGTAATAGCCCACTCAACCTCACCCTACCCCAACAATGGGATGTTCACCCCATCCCCAACATCCTCCACCCACCCAACTCACACTCTCCAGTCACCCACACTCTCCACACCCTCCAGTCACCCATCTCCCCACACCCCCCAACATCCTCCACTCACCACCCTGTCCACACATTAGCAACATCCCCATTCACCCATTGCCCACACCCAACATCTACCACCCACCAACTTTGCCCCCACCCTGGTTACCACCTCCACCAACCAACCATCTGCCCCACCCTAGTAGCATCTTCCACTCACCCACCCACCCTAACACCTCACACCCACCCACCGCAGTAAGTACACGCTCAGCTGTCCCACTGCCCAACTTCATTCAATATTTAATGCCTAAAGCCTCTCTTCCAGCCCCAGCTGGTGTGTCCTCTCTCCCGATAGTGCAACATGCCGCACGTTACCTGTTCAGGATGTGGGACGTGAGATGATGAACGTTCCACTTACCGTGTAGCTCATCCTCGGCGGAGTAGCCAGATGTCGACGACAAGTAGATGTTGGAAGATGTGGAAGGCGCCGTCAGTATCCCCATCCTGCCGTATGCTCTGTTTAACTTGTCTTCGCAGCTGTCCTCAAAGCTGGAGGGCCTTCTGACTGCTGGATTTGAGATACAGGTTACCGAAGCAAGTCATCGCAGGAAAATATTACAACACCTCATATTTCGCTTGGACACCTTACAACCCAACAATATGATGTTGACCTCTCCAACTTCAAGTAACACTTGTTTTCCCTCCCTCTCTCCATCCCTCCAGCATCCTAGCTCCATCCCTCCACCATCATCCGGCCAGTTTAACTGTCCCCCTGATTAAATTTTATCTTTGTGTGCTTCGTTGTGTTACCTTCCCCTAGCTAACAATGATCTATTCTACATTTTCCTTGATCTTTATCCCCTTTCATCTCTCGTTTTCGCACCTTATCCTTCCAGATCTCCGTCTCCCCGACTAAGTCTGAAGAATGGTCTCGACCAAAACATCACCCATTCTTTCTCTCCAGAAATGCGTTTGACGGCACTGGGCCTGTACTCGCTGGAGTTTAGAAGAATGAAGGGGGACCTCATTGAAACTTACCGAAAAGTGAAAGGTTTGGATAGAGTGGAAGTGGAGAGGATGTTTCCACTTGTGGGAGAGTCGAGGACTCTCACAGCCTCAAAATTAAACAATGCTCCTTTAGGAAGGAGATAAGGAGGAATATGTTTGGTCAGAGGGTGGTGAATCTGTGGCATCCTTTGCCACAGAAGGCTGTTGAGGCCAAATCAGTGGATATTTTTAATGCAGAGATAGATAGATTCTTGATTAGTACAGGTGTCAGGAGTTATGGGGGGTAGGCAGAATGGGGTTAGGAGGGAAAGATAGATCAGCCATGATTGAATGGTGGAGTAGACTTGATGGGACGCATGGACTAATTCTGCTCTTATCACTTATGACCTTATGCTGCCAGTCCCGCTGACTTACTCCAGCATTTTGTGTCTATCTTTAGTGTAAACCAGCATTTGCAGTTCCTTCCTATAAAGGAAGGTATAATCCAGGGGTGGGGAACCTTTTCATGTTCAAATGCCGCATTAAGTTAGCTGTAATCTAATAAGGCCGCATCCAAGAAACTTCAATTATATACACTTCAAAATGTACATTATTTTGTTAAAATAGCCCTCGTGACTTACTAATGTTTTAATTGTGGTCATCGGTCAGGGAGGATTATTTCGTTGAATCTTCTTTTACTCTTTGGTATTTTAAATACGTTCATTTTAAAATTAAAATTAAAATAATAAAAGACGAAAAAAAACCCATATTAATAAAAATAAAAGGATTTGTTCAACAAAATGTTAATTAATTCAAAAGGCTGCACTTAATGGCCTAGAAGGCCGCATGTCCCCCACCCCTGGTAAAATCCCTCGCCTCTCTGTGACTGTCAGTTACCTCACACCACCAGGGGGCATCAGACCCCGACCCACTGTTCCCCCACAGTAACTTTAAGAACTTTGGTTACCACACACATGATGATCGCTGGTCAGGGCGGACTCGGTGCGCCAAAGGGCTCGTTTCCAACTAAAACTGAGATACTGCAGCACGTGTCTCTGACGTGCACCAGTGATGGCGGTACTTTAACACAAGGAGAAGCCTTTAAAACAGTCTGTTGGAGGGAAGGGTTAAGGCTTTAAGAACACAGCTGGCAAAAGTTTATGAGTGATAGGAGAAGAATCAGGCCATTCGGCCCATCAAGTCTATTCCGACATTCCATCATGGCTGAACTATCTCTCCCTCCTAACCCCATTTTGAGCGTTCTCTCCGTAACCCCTGTTCTAATCAAGAATCGATCTATCTCTGCCTTAAACATACCCACTGACTTGGCCTCCACAGCTTTCTGTGGCAATGAATTTGACTGATTCACCACACTCTGACTAAAGAAATGCGCTGGTGCCCTGCTTCCACCCACCGCGCTGCCCTCTCCGGAGACATAATGACGGGCTCTTGCCAGCCGCTGCTGCTGCCGACGTGCTGAGAGCGCTGAGAGTGCTGAGAGCGCTTGGAGGCGTTGGTGATGTTGCTGATGTAGCAACTCAGACTGTTGACTGAACTGTTGGATGGCGAGCGTTTGGCGCCAGGCACAGGTCCCGGTTCCTTGCTGTTTGACCTTTTCTTGTGCAACCTGAAACGATAAAGGGAGACGATTTAGCGTGGAGGCAGACCAGGACTGTGAAAGAGAGGCATTGGCACAGCAATCCAAAGCACATTGTGGGCATGGGTTATAAACATAGAAAATAGGTGCAGGAAAAGTCCATTCGGCCCATCGAGACAGCCTCATTAAATATGATCATGGCTGATCATCCACAATTAGTACGCCGTTCCTGCTTTCTGCCCATATCCCATGATTCCGCTAGCCCTAAGAGCTCCATCTAACTCTCTTTTGAATGCATCCAGAAAATCGGCCTCCACTGCCTTCTGTGGCAGAGAATGCCACAAATTCACAACTCTCTGTGTGAAACATAAATGGTTCACCCAGAGGGTTGTGACATTATTACTATTGAGGGAGTGCAGTGTAGGTTCACCAGTTTAATTCCTGGGATGGCGGGACTAACATATGATGAAAGAATAGGTCGACTGGACTTCTTCTGTCGTATGTCTTTTAGACCTGCAGCTCCGTTGAGGCGAGCCAGGCCAACGTGTCATCGTCCAGGTCAATCAGACCTCGTTCACCATTCGGTGGCCGGTGTTTGGGGCAACTGGTGAAGACGTGCTCCACTGTCTGTGTTGGGTCCCCACACTCGCAGGAGGCACTGTCCACGAGGCCCCACCTCTTCATCGCTACTCCATAACGTCCGATGTCCACAAGCGGTTGTGGGTTCTGTCCACTGCTTTCGGGGCATGTCCTGGCCAACGACCTCCATGGGGTTATCGATGTAATGGTGTAGCCTACATGGTTCCGCTGACTTCCACTGGTCTCTCCATCTCGTCTTGACCCAGGCGGCCTTAGAAGCGTCAGCTGGTGTTGTGTAGAGCAGCTCTTGGGCTTACGTGGCAAAGGGTTGCCGTGACTTGAGGCGCACTCGTCGTGGTGTCTCTGTGACAATCTGATGGAGGAGGTGGGATTCACTGGTCTGTGTCTTTCGAGAGAGGGCCAGCGTAGCTACTTCTCGTCTGATGTTGGCTGGGACGATGCCAGCGAGGACAGGCAGTTGGTTTACTGGGTGGCTCGGATATATTGACACATAACATTTTTAGAGGATTGGACAAGGTAGTTAGTTGCAGGAAAAATGGTCCCGATGTTGGGGGAGTTCAGAACCCGGGGTCACAGTTTAAGAATAAGAGGTAGGCCATTTAGGACTGAGATGATGAAAAGCTTTTTCACCCAAAGAGTTGTGATTCTGTGGAATTCTCTGCCACAGAAGGCACTGGATGCTAATTCAATGGACGTTTTCAAGAGAGAGTTAGATTTAGTTCTTAGGGCTAAGGGAATCAAGGGAAATGGGGGGGAAAAGCCAGAACGGGGTACTGATTTTGGATAATCAGCTATGATCATATTGATTGGCGCTTGCTGGCTTGAAGGCCAAAATGGCCTTATCCTGCACTGATTTTCTATGTTTAAGACTGGGAGTCGGAAGAAGGGTCTCGCCAAGAAACATCACCCATTGCTTCTCTCTTAGATGCTGCCTGTTCCGCTGAGTTCCTCCAGCATTTTGTGTCTACCTGCGGTGTAAACCAGCATCCACAGTTACTGCCTACACTTTAAATCAGACTAGCTGGGTCAGGGTAGAGGTTACCGGCACTGTGGTTGAGCAGTGCTCTGGTTTCAGATGCCAGGGTGTAAGATGATTTTAAAACATCGATGACACAGGAGGCCATTCAGCCCATCTGTACCAGTCAAGCAAAAACAACCATGTCTAATCGCCTGTCACCCTGCAGGTCACGTATCGCAATACACGGCAAAGTTGAAGTTTTGCAGCAGCATCCCCTCTGTCCATTGTAACCACATCACTAAATATTTATTCATCGTACACATTGCCACTCGCAGACAACCTTTTGGGTCGGCACAGTGGCTCTGCGGTAGAGTTGCTGCCTCACATCACCAGAGACCCAGGTTCAATCCTGGCTACGGGTGCTGTCTCTACGGAGTTAGTACCTTCTCCCTGTGACTGCATGGGTTTTCTCTGGGTGCTCCAGTTTCTTCTCACACTCCAAAGATGTACAGGTTTAGAAACATAGAAAATTGGTGCAGTAGGAGGCCATTCGGCCCTTCGAGCCAACACCGCCATTCATTGTCATCATGGCTCATCGTCCCCAATCAGTAAACTGTGCCTGCCTTCTCCCCATATCCCTTGACTCCACTAGCCCCTAGAGCTCTATCTAACTCTCTCTTAAATCCATCCAGTGAATTGGCCTCCACTGCCCTCTGTGGCAGGGAATTCCATAAATTCACAACTCTCTGGGTGAAAAAGTATTTTTTCACCTCAGTCTTAAATGACCTCCCCTTTATTCTAAGACTGTGGCCCCTGGTTCTGGACTCGCCCAACATTGGGAACATTTTTCCTGCATCTAGCTTGTCCAGTACTTTTATAATTTTATATGTTTCTATAAGATCCCCCCTCATCCTAAACTTCAGTGAATAGAAGCCTAGTCTTTTCAATCATTCCTCATAGGACAGCCCCGCCATCCCAGGGATCAATCTCGTGAAGCTACGCTGCACTGCCTCAATCACAAGATGTCCTTCCTCAAATTAGGAGACCAAAACTGTACACAATACTCCAGATGTGGTCTCAACAGAGCCCTATACAACTGCAGAAGAACCTCTTTACTACTATATTGAAATCCTCTTGTTATGAAGGCCAACATTCCATTCGATTTCTTCACTGCCTGCTGTACCTGTAAGCCAACTTTCAGTACAAGGACGCCCAGATCTCGCTGCACTTCCCCCTTACCTAACCTAGAAACATAGAAACATAGAAACATAGAAATAGGTGCAGGAGTAGGCCATTCAGCCCTTCGAGCCTGCACCACCATTCAATATGATCATGGCTGATCATCCAACTCAGTATCCCGTACCTGCCTTCTCTCCATACCCTCTGATCCCCTTAGCCACAAGGGCCACATCCAACTCACTCTTAAATATAGCCAATGAACTGGCCTCAACTACCCTCTGTGGCAGAGAGTTCCAGAGACTCACCACTCTCTGTGTGAAAAAAGTCTTTCTCATCTCGGTCTTAAAGATTTCCCCCTTATCCTTAAGCTGTGACCCCTTGTCCTGGACTTCCCAACATCGGGAACAATCTTCCTGCATCTAGCCTGTCCAACCCCTTAAGAATTTTGTAAGTTTCTATAAGATCCCCTCTCAATCTCCTAAATTCCAGAGAGTATAAACCGAGTCTATCCAGTCTTTCTTCATAAGACAGTCCTGACATCCCAGGAATCAGTCTGGTGAACCTTTCTCTGCACTCCCTCTATGGCATAATGTCCTTCCTCAGATTTGGAGACCAAAAACTGTACGCAATACTCCAGGTGTGGTTCACCATGACCCTGTACAACTGAAGTAGAACCTCCCGCTCCTGTACTCAAAATCCTTTTGCTATGAAAGCTAACATACCATTCGCTTTTTTCACTGCCTGCTGAACCTGCATTGCCTACTTTCAATGACTGGTGTACCATGACACCCAGGTCTCGCTGCATCTCCCCTTTTCCCTAATCGGCCACATTTAAATAATAGTCTGCTTTCCTGTTTTTGCCACCAAAGTGGATAACCTCACATTTATCCACATTATACTGCATCTGCCAAAATTTGCCCACTCACCAGCCTATCCAAGTCACCTTGCATCAGTCTCCTAGCATCCCTCCTCACAGCGAACACTGCCCCCCAGCTTAGTGTCATCCGCAAACTTGGAGATATTGCTTCAATTCCCCTCATCCATGATCATTAATATATATTTGTAAGTAGCTGGGGTCCCAGCACTGAGCCCTGCGGTACCCCACTAAGTTACTGCCTGCCATTGTGAAAAGGACCCCGTTTTCTCCTACTCTTTGCTTCCTGTTTGCCAGCCAGTTCTCTATCCACATCAATACTGAACCCCTAATACCGTATGCTTTAAGTTTGTATACTAATCTCTTATGTGGGACCTTGTCGAAAGCCTTCTGGAAGTCCAGATATACCACATCCACTGGTTCTCCCTTATCCACGCTACTAGTTACATCCTCGAAAAATTCCACAAGATTCGTCAGACATGATTTACCTTTTGTAAATCCATGCTGACTTTGTCCAATGATTTCACCACTTTCCAAATGTGCTGCTATCCCATCTTTAATAACTGACTCTAGCAGTTTCCCCACTACCGATGTAACCTAACCCCATTGAGATAAAAATCTGCCCCTTGTTTTGGCCACCAAAGTGGATAACTTCATTTATCTATATTATAATGCATCTGCCACGCATCTGCCCACTCACTCAACATGTCCAGGCCACCCTGCATCCTCCTAACATCCTCTTCACAGTTCACACTGCCATCCAGCTTTGTGTCATCCGCAAACTTGCTAGTGTTGCTCCAAATTCCCTCTTCCAAATCATTAATATATATGGTAAGCAGTTGCGGCCCCAACACCGCGCCTTGCGGCACTCCACTCCACCACTGCCTGCCATTCTGAAAAGGACCCGTTCACTCCTACTCCTTGCTTGCGGTCTGCAACCAATTTTCTATCGCTGTCAACACCCTACCCCCTACCATGTGCTTATTTTAGTCACAGCTCCCGTGCGGGACCTAGCTATCCTCCAATCCACAAGACTGATCCTGAATCATTGAACATTGGAAAATGATCACCCAATATGTCCACTATTTCTAGAGCCACCTCCCCTGAGGACTAGGGATGCCTATACAATATACCTATTCAACTCTTCTGCCATTTCCTTGTTGCCCATATAATTTCACCCGTTGTCTGCCTTCAAGGGACCCACATTTGACTTTGCTACTCTATTTCCCTTAACATATCTAAAGAGCTTTTACTGTCCTTCTTTTATATTCCTGGCCAGCTTCCTTCATACTTCATCTTTTCAGCCCATATTGCCCGTTTTGTTTACTTCTGTTGTCTATGTGAAAGTTTCACAATCCTCTGGCTTCCGTTACTCTTTGCTGTGTTATATATTTTTCTTTTAGTTTTATTCTATCCCTAACTTCTCTTGTCAGCGATGGTTGCCTCTACTCCCTTAGAATCTTTCTTCCTTTTTGGAATGAAATGATCCTGCGTCTTCGATTATTGCCCAGAAATTCCCGCCATTGCTGTTCCGCAGTCATTCCTGCTAGCATCCCTTTCCAGTCTACCTTGGCCAGCTCCCCCTCTCATGCCTTCATAGTTCCTTTATTCAACTGCATCACTGACACTTCAGATTTAACCCTCGTCTTCTCAAATTGCAGATTAAAACTAATCATATTATGATCACTACCTCCAAGCGGTTCCTTTACCTCAAGTTCTGTTATTCATATCTGGTTCATTGGACAATACTAAATCCAGAATTGCCTTTTCTCTGGTCGGTTCCATTACAAGCTGCTCTAAGAATCCATCTCGGGAGGCATTCTACAAACTCACTTATCTTGGGGTCCTGAACCAAGCTGATTTTCCCAGTCTACCAGCATATTGAAATCCCCCATCACACAGTGGCATTACCTTTGTTACATGCCAGTTTTAACTCCTGCTGCAACTTACACCCTACATCCGGACCACTATTTGGGGGTCTGTAGATAAACACAATTAGTGTCTTCTTCCCTTCACAATTCCTCAACTCAATCCACAGTGACTCTACCTCGTCAGTCCCTATGTCTTCCTCTCAAGGGACTGAATTCCATCCCCCCTCCTCTGCCCACCTGCCTGTCCTTTCTATGGGATGTATAACCCTGAATGTTAAGTTCCCAGGCCGGATCCTCTGCAGCACGTCTCAGTAATCCCCACAATGTCATATTTGAAGCAACAGCAACAAAGAAGCAGGAGAAAACACTGATTGGCTCTAGCCCGAGTGGTTGGAGGAGTGTTAGAAGTGAGTAAGATGGGAAAACCGTTTAAAACTGAGGAATTTGGTTTGGAAATTGGTTAAATTAGGCAATTTATCAGTCAATATAAGCAGGGACGGCTCTTAGGGAGCGGCATTGTGGAGGGAAGTGCCTGTAAGTAAGTGTGAGTCTTTGGCTCCAGAGTCTTCGGCGAGGAGGCTGAAGAGTGCAGGCTGCGCAAAACGCTGGAGGGGGAGAGGTGCAAAGAAGGAGATGTCAGGCAAGCTGATTCAGTGTGATGCTTGCGGTATGTGGAGGGTCAAGGACACTACTGGTGCCTCTGGCTGCTACAAATGTGAGAAGTGCATCCAGGTACAGCTCCTGAAGGACTGTGTGTTGGGAACTGGAGAAAGCAAGTGGATGTCCTCAGGTTCATCCTAAAAGAGAAACGGAGTCCTTCCTCGGTCGAGTCCTACAGTAAGATTGTTACACTAAGGTACTGGAGAGAGAAAAGTGGGTGACGGTGAGAAAGGGAGGGAAACTTGGAATGCAAAGGTCCCCGGGTGTTGTTATAACCTCCTGTGAACAGCTTCACCCACTTAGAAGCTGTCGGACAGAGGTTATCACACTGAGGGCGGACTGGCTTGCGAAGCAAAAAGGGCTGTTGAGCCAAACCAATGTCAGGCAACGCCATTGAGGCCAATGTCAGGCAATGCCATTGTAGTTGGAGACTCCATTGTGAAGAGGTACGGACAGGGGTTTTCTGCGGCAACAGACGGGATTCTAGAGGATGGGGTGTTTTCTGCCTTCCTGGTGCCAGGATACGGATGTCACGGACAGAGTGCAGAAAAAAATCCTCAAGGACGGAGGTTGAACAGCCGGAGAATGGCAGGCAAGTTAATGTCGGCACAAACGATGTTGGAAACGAAGGGGATGCATGAATATTCTGCAGCGTGACTTTAGATATGCTCGGAAAATTGCTCTGAAAAGCAGGACCTCCAGGGTTGTTTATCTACAGTTTGCTTCCAGTTCCTTGTGCGTAGCGGAGAGCAGAAATAGGGAGAACGGGACCTGTATGTGTGGCTGAGGAACTGGGGGCAGTGATTTAGATTCTTAGATAACTGGGATCAGTTTTGGAGTAAGGGGGAAATTGTACAAAAGGGACAGATTGCACCTTAAAGGTGGGGGACCAGCATTCTGGAAGGCAGGTTTGCCACTGCTACAATGGGTGGTTTTAAACTGAATAAGGGGGGTGGGTGTCACAATGGGGATAGTCGAGGAAGGAGTTAAAGGGAAAGAGAGTAAAGGATGGTTAATGGCCTAGAATTAAACGCGAAAGGAAGCTCACAAAGGGATAGGAGAGTTATGGCCAAGTGTAATAGGGTTATCGATGTGAAAGGTGTGATGCGTAATGAATTAAAAGTATTGTTGTAAGAAATGCTGCGAAGTATACGAAGTAAAGTGGTGAGCTTGAGGCTCAGATAGAGGGTGGGAGATATGACATTGTGGGGATTACTGTGACGTGGCTGTCAGGAGGATCGGGCCTGGGAACTTAATATTCAGGTTATAACCTATAGAAAGGGAACAGGCATATAGGCAGAGGGGGGGGGGGGGGTTAGCTCTGTGGTGAGGCGGACTTCAAGTTCTTGAGAGGGAAGACATAGGGACTGACCGAGGTAGAGTTTCTGTGATTGAGGAATGGTAAAGGCAACTAGAAGGACACTAATTGGTGTTATTTGCAAACCCCCAAAATTGTAAGCCTGGATGTAGGGTTTGTAAGTTGCAGCAGGAGTTAAAACTGGCGGATTGTAACAAAGGTAATGCCATGTGGTGATGGGGATTTCAATATGCAGGTAGGGACTGGGAATCAGCTTGGTTCAGGACCCAAGAAAGAGAGTTTGTAGAATTCTCCGAGATGGATTCTGTAGAGCAGCTTGTAATCGGAGCCGACCAGAGAAAGGAAATTCTGGATTTAGTGTTGTCCAATGAAGCAGATATGATAAGAGGAATCGAGGTAAAGGAACCCGCTTGGAGCGTAGTGATCATAATATGATTAGTTTTAATCTGCAATTTGGAGAGGGAACGTTATCGATGTAGGAGTGATGCAGTTGATCAAAGGGGATATGAAGGCCTGTGAGGGGAATGGCCAAGTTAGATTGGAAAAGGATCAGAGCAGCAATGACGGAGTAACAGCAAATGGGCAGGAATTTCTGGGGAAAATGGGGTACATGAGGATCATTTATTCCAACAAGAAGAAAGCTTCCAAGGTGAGTATGAGGAACCACGGCTGACAAGGCAAGTTAGGGGATAGACTAAAAACTAAAAGAAAAGATGTCTAACCAGGAAAGTAGCCAGAAGCCTGAGGATTGGGAAACTTCATGTGATAAGAAGGGAAACAAAAGGGCTGAAAATATGATGGTATGAAGGGAAGTGGCAGGATTATAAGAAGGCGTTAAAAAGTTCTGTAGATATGTTAAGGGAGAAAAAGTAGTAGCAAAGGCAAATGTGGGTCCTTTGAAGGAAGACATGGGTGAATTTCTTATGGGCAACAAGGAAAGGAAGAAAGAAGACTTGAATAGGTACTTGGATCTGTTTCACTAAGGAAGACACAAAACAATCTCCAGATGTATGGAGGAAGATGATAAGGGGTAGAGGGTAACAGTGAATCACTAGACCCAAATTTATACAAATAATTTTTACTTCTAATGTTCTCATACTTCAATCACAATACTTTCTTAATTTCATCATCCAGGTACC
>CM069165.1:5855623-6085623 GCA_035221665.1 Okamejei kenojei
GTGGAGAGGGAAGGTTGTGGTGGAAGAATTAGAATTTTTAATTCTTATATTCCTTCGCCTGCTTTGTTTCTGTATCGTCTTTTCGCCTCTCCTGTACCTCGCCTTTCTGTTCCTGCCTTTTGGTGATTTTCTTTTTTCATCCTTCCTCCTTTTCTTTCTCCTTCTCTTTCGCCTTCTTGTTTCGGTGTTCCCTGCCTTCGCCCTCCTCGCCTTTCCTCCATTTTCCTTTTTTGTTTTTTTCTTCTACGCCTTCACTTCCTGTTTTACCCTCTCCTTCTCTTTCGCCTCTTTCTTCCCTGATGTAGGAGGGCAAACAGTCCCATGTTAGGTTGGAGGGTCTTTGTGATCTTCTGGCCCGTCCTCAGACCCGTTTCGTTGGAGGGCATCCATGCAGGGACCAAGAACATGAAGAATTTTCATAAAAATATCACTTCATGATTTAGCGCCGGACCATGAAGCACTGCTTCTTCTTGGTGTGCAGGTAAATTCATTTACCGAGTCGGACCCACAATGTTTTTTTTCGCTCTCCCTCCCTCCCTCTCGCTCTCTTGCACCCTCTCTCTCTCCCGCTCCCCATCCACTTCCCCTTGAGGGGGGCTCTTTCATTCCCACTCTCTCACCCCCCCTGGTTTTTATCCCCGCCACGCAACCCAGTAATCATTTGAACGTTTTTGCGGTGCGGCTGCATCTGCGGTTCCTTTCTTGGTGGGAAGGGATGTTCCTTTTCTGTTGGGGGAAGCCTGAGCAGCTCCTGGATCCATTCCCTCCACGGTGGCCACCTTCCCGCTTAGTTCCTCCAGCACTCTGTGTTTTTGTGTAGGCTCCGAGTGGAAAATGGACAAAGGGTGGCTGCGATTCATCAACGGATGGGCCAGCGGCTCTGGGGAGAGGGTTGCATTTCTTGTCGAAACCCTTCTCAGACAATCACAATTACTCTCACCGATAGAGTCAGTTCCATTTAAAGAAGGGCCTTCTCTTCAGAGTCGCTGCCTGCCTGTTCCTGCTGAGTTTACTGCACAGTCTATCTTCAATTTCAGAGTTAAAAAGAATTCATCACGGGGGCTGAAGGGTTAGTTGTTCGCTCAGAAAGAAATATCAAGAACGATGTTTGATTGTAGTGAGGATTTGCTATCAGCTGATGGTAAGCGGCTGTAAAGTGGGAAGCGCTGTAAAAAGGACAGGGCTTGCTGGGGGGGTAAGTTTCCTTTCACAGCGTGCTGTGGAATCTGGCCGGGGTAAAGTTGCGGGAGGCAGAGCGTGAGAAGAAGGGGGACGGGATCAAGCCAGTGCATCCAGCTCAAGAAGAGATGTCAGCGGACGATGGATAACAGACACGGGCGGTGGACTTACTCTATAAGTCAGTGCATACCTCAATTGTCCCCCCTTTTCGCACTGATTCAGTAGTAAGCACCACGCCCACTGTCCGATTATCCATCACCCGCTAAACCCCACTCCGCTCGACATCTTTGCGCTTGACTGATCCCCACACTTTTCCGACAAGACACTGCCAGAGTGAGTGCCTGCAGAATCGCGAGGTCCCGGCCGGGCCGCTCATAGCCACCGAGCTGCTTCCTCCCCGGCCACAATGCGATGCTCTGCGCCCCGACCCTGAGGCACGTTGAATGAGTGGTTACTGGCATGATATCCAACCCCCTCCATCTCAATGCTGGCTTCCCTCCCTGCACTTATTAACCCCTGGCCAATTCCCCACCATGCTGCGAAAGGAACGTCTTCCCTCCATTGTTCCTTTGAACTAGTATTTTCATCCAATCATCACAACTCCGATTTCAACTGGTCCCGTTGCACCCCGTGTTTTTCACCAACTCCTCCACCTGTCAACACGCTCTACCCTCCCACCATTCAGTAAATCAGAAAGGAAGTAGATTTGCAAGCCTTTGGCAAATTGAATTGTTACTTTCTTTATTTTATTTTTATATTTTTACGGAGGAGAACAATTTAAGATTTTTTAAAAGATTCTTATTACGACAGCCTACACCTGCTAATTATTCACACACATGCCTGAATATGACTAATTTATAATTATATTTCCTTTATATAAAATTGTACCCAAATGGCCCCTCACCTCCTAAGGGCCGGCAGCTCCTCCAATTTTACGGTGACCTCACATTGGCCATGGAGGAGGCCCAGGACAAGCAAGGTTGGATCGGAATGAAGGTGAGCTGAATGCAGAGCCTCCAGGGGATCAGGTAGGTTTAAAGCAACTGAGGGGTGGAGGTTTGGGAAGAGCGAAGCATCGCCAAGCCTATGCTTGGTCTCATCACCGATGTAAACAGCAGACACCTAGAGAACAGATGCAATAGGTGCAGGTGAACCTCTGCCGCTCCTAGAAAGATATATTGCTTGTCCTTGAATGGAGGTCAAGGGGGAGGTAAAGCGACAAGTCTAGCATTTCCTGCAGTTGCATGGGAAAAGTGCCAGGAGAGGGGGTGGTTTGGGTGGGAAGGGACCAATTGACCCAAGGGAGTTACGAAGGGAGTGGTCTCTATGGAAAGCAGACAGGAGGAGATGGGATGGGAAGAAAGTGGCTGGAGGTGGGATCCCTTTGGAGGTGGCGAAAATGTTCTGATGATTTTTTTCGTTGGCATGTGACGGCCGGTAGGGAGAAAGGTAGGACCAGGGGGGACTCTGCCCTTGTTACGAGAGGGGATGGGAGTGAGATAGGGGAAGATTGCAAATGGGGTACAGAAGAGACCCTGGTGAGAGCCTCATCTATAGTAGAAGAGGGGAACCCCCGTTCTCTGAAGAATGAGGACATCTCCGATGCCCTGGTGTGGAACACCGCATCCTAGGTGCAGATGCGGCGTAGGCGGAGGAATTGGGAGTGGGTGATGGAGTCCTTACTGGATGCAGGGTGGGAAGAAGTGTAGTCCAGATAGCCATGGGAGGTAGTGGGTTTATAGTGCATGTCGGTTAGTAGTCCATCACCTGCTATCGGAACTGGTCCACGTGTATTTGAGTGCCGGTTGGAAGTTAGTGGTGAAATGGATGAAAAGTCAGTCAGTTGTGTGTGGGTGCAGGAGGTAGCACCAATGCAGTCGTCGATGTAGCGGAGGTAGAGTTTGGGGATGGGGCCCCGGTACGCCTTGAACATAGATTGTTCAACGTACCCTACAAAGAGGCAGGCATAGCTTGTGCCCATGCTCGTGCCCATAGCTACGCTTTGTATTTGGAGGAAATGGGAGGAGTCAAACAAAAAGTTGTTGAGGGTAAGGAGCAGCTCCGCTAGGCGGAGGAGAGTATCGGTAGACCGGGATTGGTTGGTTCTGAGGTTGGTCGAGCGAAGAAGAAACGGAGGGGGCTTTACATTACCCTCCCCTCTCATCAGTCTGAAGAAGGGTCTCGACCCGAAATAATATTGCCTATTTCCTTCGCTCCAAAGATGCTGCCTCACCTGCTGAGTTTCTCCGGCATTTTTGCCTACCTTAAATTTTCCAGCATGTGCAGTTCCTTCTTAAACATTTTGTCTACTCTACTGCGAAATCTCCTCAAGCTATGCCTACTTTGAAAAAGTCCTCCTCCTCTTTCTGAAGACAGTTTAACAACCTCCTCTCTCACTGCCCTCTCCCCCCCCCCCCCCCCCCGTGTTTCCCTGATCTTTCCAACTCCACATCCTAATCCAGACCCGGTGCACAGCCACGTTTGCTTTCTCGGGACTTGCCATCTTGTACCTCATGATTTCCAGCTCCAGTTCCCTACCTCCCAGTTCGGACCCAACCCAGACTATATCTACTGACTGGCTATCTGCCGCCATACACGGCAGTTCTCCTTCCGTGCTCTGCGATCTACCCTGGCTGCGATGCGCCGGCACCAGAAGGACCTCGCTTTGTCTCTCCCGAAACTTCGGGCCTCACTCACCCACACCTGCAACGAACCCGAACTCTACTTCATCCTGCAGCAGATCCACGTCTTCAATCAGCGATTTCTGGCCCACCTGGACTCCACCAAGGACCTTAAACTCACCCGCCTCCAGGCTGCTCCTGCCACCGACACTCCGCGACTCGACTGTCTGCAGGCCCTGGGCCCCTACACTGGCCCGCGCCGCCTGCCCGAACACCACGAGGCTGAGTCCCGTGATGCCATCTTTGCCACGAGGAGCAGCACCAGCACTCACGGACTCCAGGACCTCGGGCCCGGACCAGCGAAGACGCTCCACGTGGATGCCACCGCCGTCCTTCACCGATGATGCCGATCCTTGCTGCCTCACCGGTAACTCTGACTATCGCCTCCTCACTGATTCGCCGACCCTCGCTACCTCAACGGGGTGGAAGATTGCAACCTTCACGTGGTCTGCCGTGTTTCGACGAATGCAATCAACCAGGTGTGCACAATCAAATAAGATCAAATAGAACAAGTTGTCCTACAACTTTAGGCTGTGCACGCCATTCGCAAGAAGAAAAAGCTACCTCTCCGATTCCTCTGACTATCGGCAGCAAAACGTGACCATCGAACCTCGCCGCCTCACCGGGACCTACTCACTTCTCCGCCTCACCGGGACTGTCCCATCTCGTCGCCTCACCGGGATCTACGCACTTCTCCGCTTCACTGGAACCGTCGAACCTTGCCACCTCACCGGGACCTAATCACCTCACCACCTCACCGCGAACGTCGAACCTCTCTGCCTCATCAGGGCCTACTTACCTCGCCACTTCACCGGGACCTACTCACCTCTCCGCCTCACTGGGATCACCAAACCACTCCGCTTCACCGGGACTGTCGAACCTCGCCGCCTCACTGGGCATCCGCTGATAGGGACCTCCTACGCTTCGCCCGCTTACCCAGATACCACTCCCCGCGGGCCTCCACCATCAACTCTCCTGATCCTCGCCACTCCACCGCTCTCCAGCAGGCCACAGCTGTCGCCTTACCTGTGTCCGAGACTCAGCACCAGGCCTGAAGTCTCAACACTGCAGACTCCTACATCACGGGGTCTGACTGTGCTGGGTCCTAGTGCTCGTCCCCTAACTCAGGGAACCTCAGTGGTTGTTCCACTGGGTCTTCCTCTTCCCCCTCAAACCATATGACTCCAGCTCCTCCCCACCCACACTTTTTCCTCATACCCCCTTCCTCTCTGACCACCCACCACCCCCCCCATCAGACATCGCCTCGACCTCAGTCCACACACCTGCATTCCTCCGGCCCCAACCCCCATCCTTGCCGTGTGTTCACCATCCCCCCTGACCTCCCCCTCCCTGATACCGAACGGTCTGCCCTCAGCAGAGGCCTCACCTTTGTTCTCCTCCGTCCCAACCTCAATGAGTTCCGCGTCCGCCATGATGTGGAGCTGTTCTTCCGTCGCCACCGCATCAAAGCGTTCTTCAATGTGAATGAGCCCTCACCCCCCCAGTGATGAACCCTTCACCCATCACCAACGGACCCCCTCCTCTTGGACTCCCCCTCATGGCCATCCACCGGCTTTAGACCTTTTTATTTTAAACTGCCGGTGGGACATCAACCGCCTCAACTTCTCCACTCTCCTTTCTCACTCTAAACTATCCCCGACCAGTTTGGTCGATGAGAATGTCTGGGATGATAGTATTGAAAGCTGAGCTGTAATCCACAAAGAGCATCCGGACGCAGCTCTGCCCCAGCTCCAGGTGGCTCAGCACAGAGTGGAGAGCTACGGTGATGGCATCTTCTGTGGACCTGTTTGGGCGATAGGCGAACTGGTGGGGGTCGAAGTCTGGAGGGAGATAGTCCTTGATGTGCTGGAGGACCAATCTCTCAAAGCACCTCGTGATTACCGGAGTGAGGGCCACAGGACAATAATCGTTTAGGCTGGTGATGGGGGACTTCTTCGGCACTGGGACGATTATGGCTGATTTTAGGCAGGACGGGATAACTGCGGGAAAATAAGCAATTTAGCTTCTCTGCCAGCAGCGCACTCAGGTCTTCTATCGTTGTGGCACAGCCTCTGTAATTTGTGATTCCTTGTATGCCCCGCCATACCTCCCGTATGTTATTGCTGGACAGGTGGGACTCTATGCTCCCACCTGTCCAGCAATAACCCTCTGTGTTTCTCCAGCATTTTTGTCGACCTTCGATTCTCCAGCATTTGTAGTTCTTTCTTAAACAGTTGTTTGTAGCCCATAATGTTATTTCCCTATTCATTAATCCCAATCCTCGAAATCAGTTTTTATTGCATCACAGGTTGTAAGTTTATTTTGAAGCAGCAGCCATTCATTCCAAACAAGAACCAAATTTCAGAATTTTTGTGTTCATGTACATTGTAAACTATAATCATTTTGGAATTTAAAGGACAGCTTTGCAAACAGACAGGGTGTCTACTGAGACAACTGGGTGTTTATTTACCCACAACAAACCCAAAATCTTCAGCTGAAGATATTTCACACTGCAGTAATAGAGATGAAGGAATATTTTGGCGGTCTCACTGATTTGTCACTTGGCACGTCAAGAATGGTCATGGGGATAGAAACAAAATGCTGAAGTAACACAGCAGGTCAGGCAGCATCTCTGGAGGAAAGGAATAGGTGAAGTCTCGGGTCAGAACCCCGAGGGTATCATTGGTATAAACCAGCATCTGCAGTTCCTTCCTGCACACATGGCCACGGGGATATTTGTATGCCTGTCAATAATTGAGGTATTTGTGTACTCCGAGTCAGCCCTCACAACAGTAATGTTGTAAGAGGGAATTGCAGATGCTGATTTAAACCAAGGATAGACACAAAAAGCTAGAGTAACTCAGCTGGACAGTCAGCATCTCTGTAGAGAAGGAAAGGGTGGCATTTCAGATTGAGATCCATCATCAGACTGGGATGTTTTTAGACCTGCCTTTGAATCACTGTCCCAGGAAAGGATTTTGAATAATCAGAGGTGTCTTGCAACTACAATATGTCCCCATTGTGACTCTGCAAAGTTTACTTGTCTGCACTCAAAAAGTTAAATCTCAGTAGATCATTTTAACACTTGAAACGATAAATCATTGCTTATTGAGTAGAAAAGAACTGCAGATGCTGGTTTAAATCAAAGGGGGACACAAAATGCTGGAGTAGCTCAGCAGGTCAGGCAGCATCTCTGGAGAGAGGTAATAGGTGACATTTTGGGTCAAGACCCTTCTTCAGACTGATGTCAGGGGAAGGGCCGGACAAAGAGAGAATGTATTCGGAGACAGTAAGACTGGTAGGAGAACTGGGAAGAGGGAGGGGATGGAGAGGGATAGCAAGGGCTACCTGAAGTTAGAGAAGTCAATGTTCATACCATTGGGGTGTAAACTACTCAAGCGATATATGTGGTGCTGTTCCTCCAATTTGCGCTGGGCCTCACTCTGACAATGGCGGAGACCCAGGACAGAATGGTCAGATTGGGAATGGAAGACTGTTTGGGTCCTTGGATAGAGGGGGGAGGTAAAGGGACAGGAGTTGCATCTCCTGCGGTTGCAGGGGAAAGTACCTGGGATGGGGTGGTTTGGGTGGGAAGGGACGTGTTGACCAGGGAGTTTCAGAGGGAACAGTCTCTGCAGAAAGCAGAAAGGGGTGGAGATGCGAAGATGTAGCCAGTAGTGGGATCTCGTTCATTGTTTTTTGTTGTCTGTGTTTAAAGCCAAAATAAACTCAATGTACTTTGAGTTGGGAGATTCTACCGAGAGGGTCTTTATTAGAATGTGTTTCTCGAGACTTTTACATCAACCAGCTTCAGCCACTGAGTGTCACTGTTCAAAGGTCACAACAGTAGCTGATTAGTTAAAATTTCTTCAGCAGTATTTGAAAGTTTTTATTTTCCAAAATGGATATTTCATTCATTTGAGGGGCAGCAGGAACATTGCAGAGGAGAAATATACTGTCGTGGTTTTAACTCAAATTTTGTTAAGATGACACAGACATGGAGAATTCTTCAAGAAGACGAAAGCCTTTATTTGCAAATATCAGCTTGGAACATTCAGAGACAACACAACCTGTCCGTTCTCTAATTGCTCTCCGATCCACAGAAACAGGCCACTTTTTATTAGTTTCTAACCCGATCTCTGCTGCATTATCTTGCATGCTGTACTCCTTTCACATCAATCTATCTTCAATTCTGACATTCTCCATCTCGCCACCTTTAACTTCCGACCTTGGCTCAATCTTATTAAACTTTACATTTCCCCTCATATCTCTCCATCATTCGCCACCCTTAAATTTCAAACTGTTGCTTCAGCCATGTCTACTGCCACTATTATGTTCCCGCTAAAGCCAAGGTTACACAGGTTACACACACCATATTATGCTGTTACATATTAGTTTATAAGTTTACACACAAAGATACAAATGGATTTATTAAGAATACAAAGGTGCAAAAGTAAAAATAAGTAACTTGCTTAGTGCCTTGATTACTAGATAAATGACTTAATTAAGCACTGCTAAATGGCTATAAATCACGCGTCCAAAATAAAATAGGCTGATGTCTGATTACGTAAAATAGCTGACATCTGCTGGCTATGATAAATGTTTTAATTAAGTATTCTTTAATATAAATTCCATATAACTCCCTCCTTTGAGACTCCACCCGAATCTCAACAGACTAAGAAAACCACACACACATCCCCCAGGTCAAATCACCCGCGGAGCCCTAAAATGCAGGATCTTTTAATTACATTATTGTAATGCTGTGTAATGTTCTTTCTCTTGCTCCCTGAGAAACTGGGCCAAAAACCCACCCCCATTACGTGAGGAAGCAAAAAAGATCCAGCTTCCCTTACAGACTTCGTTTAGCACTTTCCCAACACCTCTTCTCCACCGTAGTAGTATTCTATCACCGAGGTCCATTTTCCATGAGGGCCCGTTTCATCTTCACCCGTTATCATTGGTAGTTGCTTCACAGTAACTTTCACCAGGAGAGACTTAATACAGGGGGAAAACACAGCACCACATTTTTGCCACTGCAAGTAGTGCAACCCCAATGATCAAACCAATTTTAATCAGCTATGCTCCCCAACCCCCGAACATGCTCTCCAGCAACCCAAATAATTGATGTCCGAACCCTGCGTTTTGTTTAACCTCACTCCTTAGGTTTTTTAGCTTATCCATGGCTTTAGTGAAAGACCCCTCCAGGCTAGTATTACATACAAAGGTGAAGCATTGTTCCCCAAACAAAACACTTACACCCCCTCATTCTGATCTTATTTACACCAGTCTCATAGTCACTAATGTCTCCAAAAACCTCACATTATCTTAACCATATAACAATTACAGTACAGAAACAGGCAATCTCGGCTCTTCTAGTCTGTGCCTAACACTTATTCTCCCCGAGTCCCATCTACCTGCACTCAGACCATAACCCTCCATTCCTTTCCCGTCCATATCCCTATCCAATTTATTTTTAAATGATAAAATCGAACCTGCCTCCACCACTTCCACTGGAAGCTCATTCCACACAGCTACCACTCTCTGAGTAAAGAAGCTCCCCCTCATGTTACCCCTAAATTTCTGTTCCCTTAATTCCGAAATCATATCCTCTTGTTTCAATCTTCCCTACTATCAATGGAAAACGCTTACCCACGTCAACTCTGTCCATCCCTCTCATCATAACCTTCTGCACTCAAAACAATAAAGACCTAACTTGTTCAACCTTTCTCTGTAACTTAGTTGCTGAAACCCAGGCAACATTCTAGTAAATCTCTTCTGTACTCTCTCTATTTTTCTTATAATAGACATCTTTCCAATAATTTGGTAACCAAAATTGTACACCATACTCCATAATTGTCCTCGCCAATGGCTTGTACAATTTAACATTATATCCCAACTTCTATACTCAATGCTCTGATTTATAAAGGCCAGCACACCAAAAGCTTTCTTTACCACCCTATCTACATGAGATTCCACCTTCAGGGAACTATCCACAGTTATTCCTAGATCCCTCTGTTCAACTGCATTCCTCAATTCGCTACCATTTACCATGTACGTCCTATTTTGATTTGTCCTACCAAGATGTAGCACCTCACACTTATCAGCATTAAACTCGATCCGCCATCTTTCTGCCCACTCTTCCAAATGACCTAAATCTCTCTGTAGACTTTGAAAATCTACTTCATTATCCACAACACCACCTATCTTAGTATCATCTGCATACTTACTAATCCAATTTACCACACCATCATCCAGATCATTGATGTATATGACAAAAAACAGTGGACCCAACACAGATCCCTGAGGCACCCCACTTGTCACCGACCTCCAACCTGACAAACAGCCATCCACCATTACTCTCTGGCATCTCCCATTCAGCCACTGTTGAATCCATCTTGCTACTCCACCATTAATACCCAACAATTGAACATTCTTAACAACCTTCCATGTGGAACCTTGTCAAATGCCTTAGTGAAGTCCATATAGACATCGTCCATCGCTTTACCCTCATCAATTTCCCTAGTAACCTCTTCAAAAAATTCAAGATTAGTCAAACATGACCTTTCAGGCACAAATCCATGTTGACTGTTCCTAATCAGATCTTGTTTATCCAGATGCTTATATATATATATATATATATATATTATCTTTAAGTATCCTTTCCATTAATTTGCCCACCACTGACGTCAAACAACGTTCTTGTTAGAACTCTGCTCTAGAACTCTGCTCTTCCCTCACTTCTTTGTCCTCCTGTTCACTTGCCTCAGGGCTATTATCGAGTCGTACCTGCGGGACAGCCCTCATTTAAGGATTGAAATGGTACCAGGTAGATCAACCTCCTACCTGAACAGCGGTGGGTGGTTCGGAAAGCTCATACATACACCTGGTCTCCAGATTTAAAGGGTCCTTCCTCCTGGTCCACCTCCAACTGCTTTTACTTTGCCTGTGCATAAAAAGACTTGTATATCATAATTAACTGTTACATATACTTCTTAAATTCTACCTCTAACTGTTCCAAACTCAGTCCCTTGTAGGGACCACTCCATTGTGCCACCGGCATGGGTCGGCCAGTAAGCATCTCATGTGATGTTATGTGGGTTATTCGGTTAGTTTTGCATGCAACATCTCTTTAATGCCAATGGCAGGGCATCAATCCAATTCAACCTTGTAGTTACACAAATCTAATTTATATTAACCTTCAATGCTCCATTTATTCTTTCCACCATGCCCTGCGACTGCAAGTGTTACACACCCAAATCTGTGTTTTACTCTAAGGGCCTGTAGCATTCTTGCACCTGTCTATCCAAACTTACCCTAGGTGCAATAACAGCTGATCATCCTCCAGATTCTGTTCTGGCTGCTTTCTCTGCACTTTGATTTCCCTTCTTATGTGCATGGCATTTAATGACCGCTCGTGCCCCTGGCTTCATCTTTCCCCTTATCAGGTCTGTACTTTACAACTAACTTTGCATGGGGTCTCCGTTGCTTTTCTCAAAGCCTTTCTGTTTTCCTACTGCTCCAAACATGTGACAGACCCCATGTACATATGCTTAGTCGGTATAAACTTCAGCTTTCTCACCTTCCCTCATGTCACATGCTGCTCATAACGCCTTAATTTCTGCCAACTGAGCTAAGCAAGATTGCATGCAAGCTTCCAATTTAATTACCTTAAAGTCTAATTCATCCTGATGCACCACTTCAAACCCTGCTTACTTGCTATTATCATCCCTTTAACAAGAAACATCCACAAGCAAAACTTTTTTGTCCCCTTCATTCAAAGGCTCTGACTGTAAAACATTTCTCAGACTTGTGTGTCCTTCTTCCTTCATTATTTTCCTGAATGACATCACAATTTCAACATACTTTCCCCAAGATCATCATCATCTGTCCTACTGTCTCAGGTTTGGGAACTTCAATTATCGCTTCAATTTGTTCCTGCGCTATAGCCTTTACTTCTTTAGATATTACTCGTCCAAAATATTCTACCTGCTGCTGACAAAACAACAACTTCTCCCTTGATACTTTATGACCTCCTATGCCATCTTTTCCAAGATAATTACAATGTCCCTCGCATTGATTTTCACTTGTGGAACAAACCAACAAATCATCCACATACTATATCAACACTTTCCAAATGTGACTTTAACATCTGATTAAAAACATGGGGCTAGTATTTAAAACCCTGCCACATCCTAGCCCAGGTGTATTTAATACCTCTTCTTAATGTTCTTACCATAGCTATGCTCACCACTATCTTAATATAATCATTATTATTTCCTGATTACCATACCTGTTCACATCCCCAACACACCTTATACCGTCTCCTTACTATCCTTTCTTGACCTCCTCCTTGAGATCCCTCCCTCCCTTGGGGACCCCAGTCCTGTCTGGGCTTATATCCAGATTGATTTCACTCCTGATAGGGCATTTGGGGAAACACTCTCCCAAAGACATTTATTATTGGCATGGAATTCTCTGGCCTCTGTTTGGCTCAGTCATAGGACTCACTGTGTGTCGGTGCATCACTTATTTCAGTCTTTTCAACCAGGTCTGTTGTTATTGACAACATTGTCTTTCCTTTTTCACACTCTTTCTTTTTGAGCTCTTCAAGTCACATTTGCATCATTTTTCTCTGCACCTCTTCCTGCTGGTCTGCAAGTCTTTTTCCTATCTTTGCGATATTTCTCGACCTCATTGACCAAATGATCGCAGAATCAGGGGTGGGGAATAGATGACAATCCCACCACCTCCTCCAATGCAGACTTGACTTCAGGAGGAATGACATCCACCACAGTGGCTCATAATATAGTGTTCATTAACTGGTTGCCTTCTATTTCTTGTTCAGTTTCCAGTCTCCACATTTCCAGCTGGTTCACCAGATAGGCTGCTGGATTATTTGCCTCTCCCAGTGGATCTCCCCTTTAGTCCTTGTGGTCCACCTTACGTGGGTAACATTGTCTGAGGGCCCGCCATACCCTCTGCCTGACTGTGTCAAACAGCATGCCATTGTTTATTACATTGTTCACAGCATTTTTATACCAGCAATCTTCAGGAGTTCTGTCAGTTTAGTGGTTCCTATCATTTTCACCAACAGTGCCTTCAAATCTCCCATAGCCAATATTCGTCCCGCGTTCTCCTCCTCCAAAGCCATAATCCATTTGCTGCCCCATCAGGAATATAGAAACATAGAAATTAGGTGCAGGAGTAGGCCATTCGGACCTTTAAGCCTGCACAGCCATTCAATATGATCATGGCTGATCATCCAACTCAGTATCCCGTACCTGCCTTCTCTCCATACCCCCTGATCCCCTTAGCCACAAGGGCCACATCTAACTCCCTCTTAAATATAGCCAATGAACTGACCTCAACTACCCTCTGTGGCAGAGAGTTCCAGAAACTCACCACTCCTTTCTCATCTCGGTCTTAAAAGGATTTCCCCCTTATCCTTAAGCTGTGACCCCTTGCCCTGGACTTTCCCAACATAGGGAACAATCTTCCTGCATCTAGCCTGTCCAACCCCTTAAGAATTTTGTAAGTTTCTATAAGATCCCCTCTCAATCTCCTATATTCTAGAGAGTATAAACCGAGTCTACCCAGTCTTTCTTCATAAGACAGTCCTGACATCCCAGGAATCAGTCTGGTGAACCTTCTCTGCACTCCCTCTATGGCAATAATATCCTTCCTCAGATTTGGAGACCAGAACTGTACGCAATACTCCAGGTGTGGTCTCACCAAGACCCTATACAACTGAACCTCCCTGCTCCTATACTCAAATCCTTTTGCTATGAAATATTGGGCAAGGTATTTTTTAGCTCTCTCAATTTATGGGTGCCCCAAAGGATAATCTGTGTCAGTCCTGCTCTTATCTTTTTAAAGCAGTCTCATCAATGTTTCCCACTTTAATCCTTTCTGGTATGCCTTCTTTCTTATTCTAAACTCAATTTCTTGCTTCTCACATCGTCTAGCCTCCTTTGTAAATTCATTCACCTTTCTTTTAAAATCTTCCACTGACTCCTCCCGATTTATTACTTTCACACCCGTCGTTTCCTACTTCTGTTACCTCCTCACTGCCTCTCTCCTTTTCTCTCTAAACTGCTTAAGTACATCTAATTCCTTTCCTCTCCTCTTTTCCCACCTTTCCAACTTATCTGTGGCATACAATTCATAATTAACACTTCCATCTTGTCACACATTTATCTTGATTCTCCAGCCTTTTGTGTATCTTGAAAGTGCCTTCCTTGGGCCACTTCCTCACAACCGTTTCTGAAAATCTCAGCAAACAATCATTACCCTTCTCCAACCAGAATGTTTATCTAAACAAACCACAAAAGCTTGTCATGTTTTAGCAATTAACTTATTTCCAATTATTTAAATCCATTTTCACCACTATTTTAAAATTTCCAATTCCTAGTACTAGTAACATTTTTCCAAATTAATTTTACTGAAAAGAAATCTATAGAAACATCAGAAAAACCAAGCAAACTACATTTTCCAACTTTCCCCTTTTAAGTTGCATGATACAAAACATTAATCATTACCTTACAGCTTTTCTTCTACTTCTTCTTCTTGTAGGATTCCGGCAGCGTAGACGCTGCTAAGCGTATTACTGCCCTCCACAGGTCAAAGTTTGAACTAAATTCTTACATACAGTCCTGTAACATGCAGGAACTGAAGAACAGCCCTGAATATCAGTTGGTGTTTCTCACTGATGTGTTTGGACACACTAGTGTGTCCAAACAAAGATAAAACAGAAAAAGCCTCAACTCCAAGCCCTATCAGTCTAACAAACAATGCCTTTCTTTCTACCCTATACTTTCTACATTCTAGGAAAACATGCTCAACTGTCTCATTACTCCCACATTCACACAAGCCAGAAACATGTTTCCCTACAATGCACAAATAGTAATTTAACCCACAATGTCCCAACCTCAATCTATACAGTTTAACTGAGTCCCTACGGGACAGAGATGTACAGAAACATATTTTTCTAACTTTAGATTGGATAGAAAAGTAGTGTCTACCCCCGACTTCCCTTTCCCATCCTCTGCCATTCTTTTGTTAAGCCCTCTTTAATTATTTCTCTCAGTTCCACTCTCCCCAATGATACATGAATATCTATTTCTCTTCCCAAACTCTCCTTTGCTATGAGGTCCACTGCTCATTCCCCCTCACCCCAGCATGCCCGGGAACCCAGCAAAAAGTGATGTCACACGCAAACCCAATTCTAGAAAACACCCTCAAGATTTCATTTAGAATGTCAGGACGAGCTTTAGATTTCCCTTCTCTTAAAGTTTCAAGAGCAACTGCAGAATCAGAACAGATAATGACTTCTCTAAAACTGGCTTCCTCAATCCACCATAGAGCCCATTGAATTGCCATTAATTCAGTCGTGAGAACAGAGCTGTCAGAAATGCGTCGGCCAATCTTCAAACCAAGCTGCTCCACATACACTTAATAATATCACATAATGCAATGCTGTACTTTCTTATCACAAATATTATTACTCACCACACAGTGCGCCCTTCTCAGACAATCCTCCGGGCCTTCGTTTTAGAACAATTTAGTGCCAGATTCTTGGGTAGCAGAGACCTTCTAACTACCTAGGCACTTCTGTGTCCCCTCATGTCCAAATGAAGTGGCAAACCGCATAATTTTGCTGGTTGGCCACCTTTTCCTGTCGTCCTTATGAGCCAGAGGGGCTGGGAAGCGCCCTAGGATGTTTGTTTTTTAATTAATGGTCTCTTAACGACCCTGCTCGCTGCACCAATTTTGTCGTGGTTTTAAGACTCAAATTTGGATAAGATGACACAGACACGGAGAATTCTTCAAGAAGACGAAAGCTTTTATTTGCAAATATCAGCTTGGAACATTCAGAGATGACACCACCTGTCCGTTCTCTAATTGCTCTCCGATCCACAGAAACAGGCCACTTTTTATTAGTTTCTAGCCCGATCTCTGCTGCATTATCTTGCATGCTGTACTCCTTTCACATCAATCTATCTTCAATTCTAATATTCTCTCTCGCCACCATTAACTTCCAACCTTGGCTCAATCTTATTAAACTTTACATTTCCCCTCATATCTCTCCATCATTCGCCACCCTTAAATTTCAAACTGTTGGTTCAGCCATGTCTACTGCCACTATTATGTTTCCACTAAAGCCAAGGTTACACACACCATATTATGCTGTTACATATTAGTTTACACACAAAGATACAAATGGATTTATTAAGAATACAAAGGTGCAAAAGTAAAAATCAGTAACTTGCTTAGTGCCTTGATTACTAGATAAATGACTTAATTAAACACTGCTAAATGGCTAGAAATCAGGCGAGTCTGAAATAAAATAGGCTGATGTCTGATTACGTAAAATAGCTGACCTGCTGGCTATGATAAATGTTTTAATTTAGTATTCTTTAATATAAATGCCATAGTGGATGCATTAGTGATAATCTTTCAAAACTCTTTAGATTCTGGAGTAGTTCCTGAGGATTGGCGGGTAGCAAATGTAACCCCTCTTTTTAAGAAGGGAGGGAGAGAGAAAACGGGGAATTACAGACCAGTTAATCTAACATCGGTAGTGGGGAAACTGCTAGAGTCAGTTATTAAAGATGGGATAGCAGCACATTTGGAAAGTGGTGAAATCATTGGACAAAGTCAGCATGGATTTACAAAAGGTAAATCATGTCTGACGAATCTTGTGGAATTTTTCGAGGATGTAACTAGTAGCGTGGATAAGGGAGAACCAGTGGATGTGGTATATCTGGACTTCCAGAAGGCTTTCGACAAGGTCCCACATAAGAGATTAGTATACAAACTTAAAGCATACGGTATTAGGGGTTCAGTATTTGATGTGGATAGAGAACTGGCTGGCAAACAGAAGCAAAGAGTAGGAGTAAACGGGTCCTTTTCACAATGGCAGGCAGTAACTAGTGGGGTACCGCAGGGCTCAGTGCTGGACCCCAGCTATTTACAATATATATTAATGATCTGGATGAGGGAATTGAAGGCAATATCTCCAAGTTTGCGGATGACACTAAGCTGGGGGGCAGTGTTCGCTGTGAGGAGGATGCTAGGAGACTGCAAGGTGACTTGGATATGCTGGGTGAGTGGGCAAATGTTTGGCAGATGCAGTATAATGTGGATAAATGTGAGGTTATCCACTTTGGTGGCAAAAACAGGAAAGCAGACTATTATTTAAATGGTGGCCAATTAGGAAAAGGGGAGATGCAGCGAGACCTGGGTGTCATGGTACACCATCATTGAAAGTAGGCATGCAGGTGCAGCAGGCAGTGAAAAAAGCGAATGGTATGTTAGCTTTCATAGCAAAAGGATTTGAGTACAGGAGCAGGGAGGTTCTACTTCAGTTGTACAGGGTCTTGGTGAGACCACACCTGGAGTATTGCGTACAGTTTTGGTCTCCAAATCTGAGGAAGGACATTATTGCCATAGAGGAGTGCAGAGAAGGTTCACCAGACTGATTCCTGGGATGTCAGGACTGTCTTATGAAGAAAGACTGGATAGACTCGGTTTATACTCTCTGGAATTTAGGAGATTGAGAGGGATCTTATAGAAACTTACAAAATTCTTAAGGGTTGGACAGGCTAGATGCAGGAAGATTGTTCCCGATGTTGGGGAAGTCCAGGACAAGGGGTCACAGCTTAAGGATAAGGGGGAAATCCTTTAAGACCGAGATGAGAAAGACTTTTTTCACACAGAGAGTGGTGAGTCTCTGGAACTCTCTGCCACAGAGGGTAGTTGAGGCCAGTTCATTGGCTATATTTAAGAGTGAGTTGGATGTGGCCCTTGTGGCTAAGGGGATCAGAGGGTATGGAGAGAAGGCAGGTACGGGATACTGAGTTGGATGATCAGCCATGATCATATTGAATGGCGGTGCAGGCTCGAAGGGCTGAATGGCCTACTCCTGCACCTAATTTCTATGTTTCTATGTTTCTATATAACTCCCTCCTTTGAAACTCCACCCGAGTCTCAACAGACAAAGAAAACCACACACACACATCCCCCAGGTCGAATCACCCGTGGAAACCTAAAATGCAGGCTCTTTTAATTACATTATTGTAATGCTGTGTAATGTTCTTTCTCTGGCTCACTGAGAAAATGGGCCAAAAACCCACACCCATTACGTGAGGGAGGAAAAAGATCCACCTTCCCTTACAGACTTTGTTTAGCATTTTCCCAACACTTCTTCTCCATCGTAGTAGTATTCTATCACCGAGGTCCATTTTCCTTGAGGGCCGGTTTCATCTTCACCCATTATCATTGATAGTTGCTTCACAGTAACTTTCACCAGGAGAGACATAATACGGGGGAAAACACAGCACAACATTATTGCCACTGCAAGTAGTGCGACCCCAATGGTCAAACCAATTTTAATCAGCTATGCTCCCCAACCCCCGAACATGCTCACCAGCCACCCAACCAATTGATGTCCGAACCCTGCGTTTCATTTAACCTCACTCCTTAGGTTTTTTAGCTTATCAATGGCTTTAGTGAAAGACCCCTCCAGGCTAGTATTATTACATATGAAAGTGAAGCATCGTTCCCCAAACAAGATACATACACCCCCTCATTCTGAACTTCCATAATACCCAGAGAGATGGATTTGAACTTTAAATAATGAAGGTAGTTTTGCCTAACAGCTGTGCGTTGTGCGGATTCTCTGAAACAGATGTCTACCATTCAGCATTAAATTAGTTTCACACAGGTTGTGACCACTTATAAAATAAAGCATTGGTCACGTATGAAGAGTGGGGTAAAATGATCAAAGATTTTAAACTGCTGGGATGTGGCCACTACATCTGTCCAAAGCCCATCGGCCTCACGTTGCTGCAGGGACTGTTTGAGAGCGGCTGCATTCTGTGCAGCATCAAGCCCACACTCACAGCTTATCTGTGTCCGCACTTCCATCACTGGCTTGAACCTCACTCCTTAAACAGTGAGAGGAGCCACAACTCCGTCCCTCTGAACCAAGCGTGAGGATCGGGTTTTGCTGCCCAAACACTTGTCTAGAGACACTGGTGCAACATTACAGCTGAGGCAGCAGCAGCCTCGCAGAGAGTGCGTGTGAGATGCAGCTCGCCAGGTGTGGAGAGTGCAGGCTTTCTCCCCCCCCCCCCCCCCCCCCCCGCCGAGCTGCTCCCCCCGGCACGTGACGGGGGCCAGTCCGGCTTCACCGTTTAACCGGCGCCATTCCCGCCGGGTCCCTGAACCCGGGCTGAACAGAGTTTACCCGCCTCATGCTCCACCCATCACTCCCCCTCATACTACACCCTCATACTACTCCCCCCCCCCCCCCCCCCCCACTCCCTCCCCACCACCTCATGCTCCACCACCCCCTCATATACACACCCCTCTCCCTCACTTCCCCTCTCACACTAACTCCCTCCCATCACACTCCCCCCTCCCCATCGACCCCCCTCGCCGCTCTCGCCCTTCCCATCCCTCACCCCCTCCTCCTCTCCCTCTACTACACAGTAGGATGACCGTAACTCCCCCTTGGCCTCCGCACCCCCTTCACTCTGCTTCCTACTCCGCTGCGTTGGTCCTGTAACAGGGTGACCTAAGCTGCTCCCTCTACAACTCTCTCCTCCCCCATCACCACTCTCCCCCCTCCTCCCTATCCCCCTTCCCGATATGCCCACCCCTCCCCCCCACGCCCTTGCCAATCTCCCCCACACCCTTGCCAATCTCCCCCACACCCTCGCCAATCTCCCCCCACACCCTCGCCAATCTCCCCCACACCCTCGCCAATCTCCCCCACACCCTTGCCAATCTCCCCACACCCTCGCCAACCCCCCCCCCCTCCATCCTCAAAAGAATGACCAGAATTGCCTCTTCCTCTCCCCCTCACCACTCTCCCCTTCCCCTCCACTCAGGGTGACCAGAACGCCATAAGCAGATAGCTCAGAGAAAGCAGGACAGAGGCAGGGAGGGAGCAACAGATGGATACGGATAAGATGCAGTGTTTGTCGAGCAGAGTCCCCCCAGCATGTTGTCCCAGCAAAGAATGAAAAACTGGAACTAGACACAGCTATTCACAGCCGTTTCAGGAGTGCCACAGGTGGAGAAGGTGGAAATCCATTTCCTAAAGATGGGGAAAATAGCTGAGTATGATGTTCACTAATTCTTTAAACAACCTGTTTGGAAATTTGCCAGATTAAGATGATTATTCCTTAATCCGATCGGTTTAAGGTGAAGGGGAAATTATTTAATAGGAATCTGAGGGTAACTTTATCACACAATGATTGGGTGTATGGAAAAACCTGCCAGAAGGGTTAGCTGAGACAGGGACTGTCCCAACATTTAAGGAACAGTTACCCATGTACATGGATTGGACAGGTTTGGAGGGATATGGACCAAATGCAGGCAGATGGGACATGTAGTTGGGACATATTAGCCGGTGTGGGCAAGTTCGGCCAAAGGGCCTGTTTCCACACTATCACACATGGAGTGGCGGCGCTGCCCTGGCAGCAGCGGCTCGCCTGCAGTCCGTCTGTTTTTCTTTTTATTTGTTGTTTTCTTGTCGTGTTTTTGCGTTAGTTTGAGTTATTATGTAGTGTATGTGTGTGGGAGGGGTTGGAGAAACGTTCTTAGTCTCTTCCTTTTGGGGTGACGCGACTTTTCTTGTCATATCCCCCGTCTCCGTCTCCGTCTGCGCTGAAGCCTATCATGGAGCTGGTGGCCTCCAACTCTAACTGCGACCGACCCGAGGCTCCGGAGGCAGAGCCAGCCAGGACTTACCAGCGCGGGGCTGGCCGACTTCGGGGCTGCGGCGGATTCAGGCATTCCGGCATTCTCGGAGCTTCACTGGCGGCATTCCGGTGGCGGTGGCGGCGGCGGCAGCAACTTCGGAGGCACGGCCGCGGGCCCAGTGGACGACATCGTCGGAGCTCGCAGGTCACAGGTTGGTGACCTGTTTCCGGAGCTCCCGCGGCAACAGCTGCGTCCGCTGGACTGGAGGGCGGAAGCTTCGGCAGCTTCGACCGCCCCGGGCCACGGAGTTGAACCGGCCCGCTCGCGGAGTTCACCGGCGGGACTTATTTACATCACTCGGTGCAGTCACAATATCGGAGGCCCGGGTCGCCTCAGCGAAGAGGAAGAAGGGAAGAGTCAAAGACAAGATTTTTGCCTTCCACCACAGTGAGAAGGTGTCTGGTGAACTCACTGTGGTGGATGTGAAATATGTGTTTATTGTGTGTTTTTGTTATTTACTATATGTATGACTGCAGGCAATGAAATTTCGTTCAGGGTCTGAATGACAATAAAGTTTTCCAAGTATGACTCAGCAGACATAACCTCAGCAGACAGCAAAGGCTGGTCGTGAGTCGAAGCTGTGGATTGCAATGGTGTGGATAGCATCTCAGGCAAATAGATATTTCACAGTACTGCAGGGCTCGAAATTAGCAGTTGCCCGGGTGCCAATGACCACCCAAACTGCCGCCAGGCAACCTAAATGCCGAGTCATTTTGCCCGGCTTGGCACTGCAGTGGAGCTCCTCTAGTATCTTTGCTGCAGATACTGGTTTATACCGAAGATAGACACAAAAAACTGGAATAACTCAGTGGGTCTGGAGAAAAGGAACGTGACGTTTCATGTCGGCGGTGACGGCTTTAGTACGGAGCAAAAATACGGGGTGTGGGGTGACGGAGGGTCGGAGCGAATGACGGGCCCCGCACAGCAGCAGCCAAAGATCCTATAGGATCTTCGGCAGCGATAGCGGCTCCACCTCCTCCAGCACCCCACCCGCCCTGATAGCGGTCGCTACATGCCACTCTGCCATATCCGCTTTTAAAACAAACCCTCCCGCACGCCGTGGCGGGGAGGGGGAGGGCCCATTCCGCCGTCTGAATCACCTACAACGCCCGGCCCCGCACCTTCCTGTTGGCTGGTGGAGGACGGGAGACGGTGGGGAGAAGATCCCAACTGTCTCCCCTTTGGTGGCGGGACTTGGCGGTGGACAGGGACGGTCTCTCTCCCTCCCCCTCCCCCCCCCCCTCCCCCTCCCCCCTCCCCCTCCCCCTCCCCCTCCCCTCCCCCTCCCCCTCCCCCTCCCCCTCCCCCTCCCCCTCCCCCTCCCCCCCCCTCCCCCTCCCCCTCCCCCTCCCCCTCCCCCTCCCCCTCCCCCTCCCCCTCCCCCTCCCCCTCCCCTCTCTTTTCATCCTGCACTCATCTCCCTATCCACCATGCATTGATTCTCCTGCCCCCCCGCCCCATTCATCCTACACTGGACCCACAATTCATCATGCACTCACCCCTTATCCATCCTGCACTACCTACCCCCATTCATCTGTATTGATCCCCCCGATCCACCCTGTACTGATTCATTCATTCAACGTTTACTGATCCCCTCATTCATCCTGTACTGATCTCCCCCCATCCATCCTGAACTGAGCCCCAATTTATCTTTTACTCTCACCCCATTCATCCTGTAGCGAACCCCCATTCAACCTGCACAGACCCTCCGATCTGCACTGCACTGACCCCCCCCATTCATTCAGTAGTGATCCTCCATCCATCCTGTACCGAACCACCCATGCATCTTGCACAGACCCTCTGATCCACACTGTACTGCCATCCCATTCATCCTGTACTGAACTCCCATTCATCCTGTAGCGGACTCCCATTCATCCTGGACTGATCCCCACCATTCATCCTGTACTGAACCATTCATCCTGCACTGATCCCATCATTCATCCTGCACTGCACCCCCATTCATCCTGCACTGATCCCTCCATTTATCCTGTAATGACCCCCCCCCCCATCCATCCTGTATTGATCCCCCCCCCCCATCCATCCTGTACTGTTCCCCCCCCCCCCCATCCACCAGTACTGTTCTCCCCATCCATCCTGTACTGAACTCCTCCCCCCCCCATCCATCCTTTACTGATCCCCCCCCATTCACGAAGAATGGGGGGAATCAGGCTGAAGAACGGTTCACCCGAAACATTGCCTATTTCCTTCGCTCCATAGATGCTGCCTCACCCGCTGAGTTTCTCCAGCATTTATCTACGGCCATTCATCCTGCACTGCACTTCCCATTCATCCTGCACTGATCCCTCCATTTATCCTGTACTGATGCCCTCCGTCAATCCCGTATTGATCCACCCCTTTCAACCCCACTGACATCCCCGCACCCTCCCCTCACAATTTTACCTATTCCAACCAACATGCACTAATTCCCCTGCCTCAATCCATCCATCCCGCACCTTGCCTTTTCACTCCCCCCCCTACCCCCCCCCCCCCCCATCCCACCCCCCC
This sequence comes from Okamejei kenojei, assembly GCA_035221665.1. Lineage (NCBI taxonomy): Eukaryota > Metazoa > Chordata > Chondrichthyes > Rajiformes > Rajidae > Okamejei > Okamejei kenojei. The sequence continues at coordinate 5,878,762 of CM069165.1, forward strand.
CCCCCCCCCCCCCCCCCCCCCCCCCCCCCCCCCCCCCCCGACCCTACTGTGCTGGAAATGTCTTCAGAGTGAAAATTGGCTATGTCTGATAACGGAATGCAATCAAATGTGTTTTAAATCCCAATGTTATTATTTGTTTTAATCCATAAAGATGGATTCATTAAATTGTGAACACATGAAACATTAAAACCGCAGTGTTCGATTGTCACTGCTGCGTTGACAGGTTATTACAGAATTCATTTTAATGGCAAATCAATGCTCTTAATATGGAGTATCAGTACTGTTATTTAATGAGCAACATTCACAACTAATCGTTGGATTCATCCAGGTTTTACTTCTACAGTCGGTCATATACATCACAAATTTGGTCAGGAGATATTTCAGTTGAAATTTTAACGTTAATTCTGAAGTGGGAATGATGGAAACAGCGTTTATCAATAATTTTAAAAAAATCTGGTGCATACAAACTGGGTATCTTCATTGCTGTTCACAACACATACATTTATTCTGAATGTCCGGTAATGTAGCGTTTTGACACCTTGAAACATATTACCAAAAGAACATTTGCTGCAGTTACGTCCTTTGGCCATCTCTTGTCAGTTAGTGTAATGTTTAACCTGTCTGATGTCGGTTTTAACTGCTATTATAAAATGCCTTCCGAAGTTTCCTTGCAACCTGTATATTTTGTTGTGTATAAATTATGTGATGAAATGAAATGAGGTGGAGGATAAATGTGTGGCTGAGGGACTGGTGCAGTGGGCAGGGATTCAAGTTTCTTGATCACTGGGACCTCTTTTGGGGAAGGCATGATCTGTACACTTGAGCCCGAGGGGGACCAATATCCTGGCAGGGAGATTTGCAAAGGCTACTGGGGAGACTTTAAACTAGAAAGGCTGGGGGGAGGGACTCGGGTAGAGGGGGCTACGGGTCAAGGTGTGGGGCAAGAGGCAGAGAAGGGAAGCACTCGGATCCAAAATGTAGGCGAGAAAGATGAAAAAGATAATAGACGGAGAATAAGGGATGGTGGGTTTCTAAAATGTGTATATTTTAATGCTAGGAGCATTGTAAGTAAGGTGGACGAACTTAGAGCCTGGATTGACACCTGGAAATATGATGTTGTGGCAATCAGTGAAACATGGTTGCAGGAAGGCTGTGATTGGAAACTAAATATTCCAGGATTTCGTTGCTTCAGGTGTGATAGAATTGGAGGGACCAGAGGGGGAGGTGTTGCATTGCTTGTCAGAGAAGATATTACAGCAGTGCTTTGGCAGGATAGATTAGAGGGCTCGTCTAGGGAGGCTATTTGGGTGGAACTGAGAAGTGGGAACGGTGTAGCAACACTTTTAGGGGTGTATTATAGACCGCCAAATGGGGAGCGTGAATTGGAAGAGCAAATATGTAAGGAGATAGCAGATATTAGTAGTAAGCACAAGGTAGTGATTGTGGGAGATTTCAATTTTCCAAAAATAGACTGGGAAACACATTCTGTAAATGGGCTGGATGGTTTGGAGTTTGTAAAATGTGTGCAGGATAGTTTTTTGCAGCAGTACATAGAGGTATCGACCAGAGAAGGGGCAGTGCTGGACCTCCTGTTAGGAAATGAGGCAGGTCAGGTGATGGAGGTATGCGTTGGTGAGCACTTCGGGACCAGTGATCACAATACCATTAGTTTCAATATAATTATGGAGAGAGTCAGAGCTGGACGTAGGGTGGAGATTTTTGATTGGAGAAAGGCTAACTTTGAGGGAATGCGTAACGATTTTAAAGGAGTGAATTGGGACACTTTGTTTCATGGGAAGGATGTAGAAGAGAAATGGAGGACATTTAAAGGGGAAATTGTAAGAGTACAGAATCTTTATGTCCCTGTTAGGTTGAAAGGAAATAGTAAAAATTGGAAAGAGCCATGGTTTTCAAGGGAAATTGGACACTTGTTTCGAAAAAAGAGAGATATCTACAATAATTATAGGAGGCATGGAGTAAATGAGGTGCTAGAGTAGTATAAAGAATGTAAAAAGAATCTTAAGAAAGAAATTAGGAAGGCTAAAAGAAGATATGAGGTTGCTTTGGCAAGAAAGGTGAAAGTAAACCCAAAGGGTTTCTACAGCTATATTAATAGCAAAAGGATAACGAGGGATAAAATTGGACCATTAGAGAACCAGAATGGACAGCTATCTGCAGAGCCAAAAGAGATGGGGGAGATATTGAACAATTTCTTTTCTTCGGTATTCACCAAGGAGAAGGATATTGAACTCGGTGAGTTAAGGGGAAAAAGTAGAGTAGCTATGGAAACTATGAGATTCAAAGAGGAGGAAGTACTGACACTTTTGAAAAATATAAAAGTGGATAAGTCTCCAGGTCCTGACAGGATATTCCCTAGGACATTGAGGGAAATTAGTGTAGAAATAGCAGGAGCTATGACAGAAATATTTCAAATGTCATTAGAAACGGGAATAGTGCCGGAGGATTGGCGTACTGCGCATGTTGTTCCATTGTTTAAAAAGGGTTCAAAGAATAAACCTAGCAATTATAGACCTATTAGTTTGACGTCAGTGGTGGGCAAATTAGGTCTTTATTCTTTGGAGCGCAGAAGGTTAAGGGGGGACTTGATTGAGGTCTTTAAAATGATGAAAGGGATAGACAAAGTTGACGTGGATAAGCTTTTCCCATTGAGGGTAGGGAAGATTCAAACAAGAGGGCATGACATGAGAATTAAGGGACAAAAGTTTAGGGGTAACGTGAGCGGGAACTTCTTTACTCAGAGGGTAGTGGCTGTGTGGAATTAGCTTCCGGCAGAGGTGGTGGAGGCAGGATCGATTTTAACATTTAAAAGTAAAGTGGATAGGTATATGGACGTGAAGGGAATGGAGGGGTATGGTCTGAGTGCAGGTAGATGGGACTAGGGGAAAACAAATGGTCGGCACGGACTGGAAGGGCCGAGAGGGCCTGTCTCCGTGCTGTAATTGTTATATGGTTATATGGTTATTAATGGAAAGGATACTTAGAGATAATATATATAAGCATCTGGATAAACAGGGTCTGATCAGGAACAGTCAACATGGATTTGTGCCTGGAAGGTCATGTTTGACAAACCTTGAATTTTTTGAAGCGGTAACTAGGGAAATTGATGAGGATAAAGCAGTGGATGTTGTCTATATGGATTTCAGTAAGGCCTTTGACAAGGTTCCCCATGGAAGGTTGGTTAAGAAGGTTCAATCTTTGGGTGTTAATGGCGGAGTAGCAAGATGGATTCAACAGTGGCTGAATGGGAGATGTCAGAGAGTAATGGTGGATGGCTGTTTGTCAGGTTGGAAGCCAGTGACCAGTGGGGTGCCTCAGGGATCTGTGTTGGGTCCACTGTTGTTTGTCATGTACATCAATGATCTGGATGATGGGGTGGAAAATTGGATAAGTAAGTATGCAGATGATACTAAGATAGGTGGTGTTGTGGATAATGAAGTAGATTTTCAAAGTCTACAGAGAGATTTGGGCCATTTTGAAAAGTGGGCTGAAAGATGGCAGATGGAGTTTAATGCTGATAAGTGTGAAGTGCTACATCTTGGCAGGATAAATCAAAATAGGACGTACATGGTAAATGGTAGGGAATTGAGGAATGCTGTGGAACAGAGGGATCTAGGAATAACTGTGCATAGTTCCCTGAAGGTGGAATCGCATGTAGATAGGGTGGTAAAGAAAGCCTTTGGTGTGCTGGCCTTTATAAATCAGAGCATTGAATATAGGAGTAGGGAAGTAATGTTAAAATTGTACAAGGCATTGGTAAGACCAATTCTGGAGTATGGTGTACAATTTTGGTCGCCTTGTTATAGGAAGGATGTCAACAAAATAGAGAGAGTACAGAGGAGATTTACTAGAATGTTGCCAGGGTTCCAGCAACTATGTTACAGAGAAAGGTTGAACAAGTTAGGTCTTTATTCTTTGGAGCGCAGAAGGTTAAGGGGGGACTTGATTGAGGTCTTTAAAATGATGAAAGGGATAGACAGAGTTGACGTGGATACGTTTTTCCCATTGCGGGTAGGGAAGATTCAAACAAGAGGGCATGACATGAGAATTAAGGGACAGAGGTTTCGGGGTAACGTGAGGGGGAACTTCTTTACTCAGTGGCTGTGTGGAATCAGCTTCCAGCAGGAGTGGTGGAGGCAGGATCGATTTTAACATTTAAGAGTAAAGTGGATAGGTATATGGACGTGAAGGGAATGGAGGGGTATGGTCTGAGTGCAGGTAGATGGGACTAGGGGAAAACAAATGGTCGGCACGGACTGGAAGGGCCGAGAGGGCCTGTTTCCGTGCTGTAATTGTTATATGGTTATATGGTTATGTGGGAAGCGAGAGTGTTTCTGTACCAATAGCAATAACGGCCCATGCTATGGCCATGTCATGATAATTTTCGGTCCTTCACAGAAAATATGCTTGCATCAATCTGTAATGTGAATAGTTAAGCATATATGTTACCATGGTCCATGATTTATTGACACATGTTGATCATATGCTGAATAATCCGACCACATTTTTGTTGGGAAGTGGAAAGAAATAATAGAAATTGCAATAAATGCAATGTGTAAAAAGAGTTGAGATACTGTATTATAGTTTTGCTGCATCGTTGTAGTATTTATCATGTCTTGATTGGTGAATATGTTTAGTTTGTGCTTTATTTGGAGCAGAAAATATATGTGAATGCTTCAATGAGCATAATTCCAACGGGTAACTACGCACTTCGTTCGAGCACATTATCGCACACGTCATGCAAGCTGTCTTAAATTGACCACCTAAACTGTCATTTGGCAACCTAAAAAGCTGCCTAAGTTGCCCGGCTGGCAACAGGGAAAAAAATTAAGTGAGAGCCCTGGTATTGGATTTGCCATATTTCCAGAATCTGAAATGTTTTTGCTTTACTCCATCCTGATTTGCAATCAATTAATGATGGTTCGCAGAATGATCCTGACCTGAAACGTTACGCATCTTTTTTCTCCAGAGATGCTTCCTGACCTGAGTTACTCCAGTGCTTTGTGTCTATCTTTGGTATAAACCAGCATCTGCAGTTCCTTGTTTCAACTAATGATGGTTTGATTTTGGTGAAAAATAGTCAGTTCACCATCAATGGCGAATACAAATGAATGTTGAATATTAAGTTTGTGTGTTCACACTGATGTGAGATGTCAGGTGTAGCCTCATTCTGTGGCCTGAAGTTTTTTTATTGCCTTCAAGTTGTCTGGTTTGATTTCTTTCAACTTCCTTCCAGAGGCACCCTCTGTTTAAGTGCAGTGGACTGGTTGAAGGCCTGTAGTGCAAATGTGGTGGAAGTGAATCAGTTGTGTCTTTACTGAACCTCTCAGTGTATGTTTTGTACGGTGGCTGGTGGTGCGCAAGAGGTTGTGGGTGTCTGTTTGTTTATGGTCATTATTTTAGTTTAGAGATACAGATTAGAAACAGCATTTTCGGCCCACCGAGTCCACGCTGACCATCTATCACCCGTTCACACTAGTTCTCTATTATCCCACTTTCTCATCCACTCCCTGCACACACAGGCAATTTACAGAGGCCAATTAACATGCGAACCTGCACGTGTTTGGAATGTGGCCGGAGAAAACCGGGGCACCCGGTGAAAATCCCACGTGGCCACAGGGAGAAAGGCCTGTCTCACGGTGCGAGTTGACCCACGAGGGATCCCGAGTTTTCACTCGTGGTAATCACGTACAATTAACGTAGCGGGAACGTCGGAACTCGCGCGCACAACTTAGCGACTCGCCGCGCTAACGGCAGATACCCGTGAGACTTGCTAACTCGTGAAAAAATTCAAACATGTTTGAGGTTTTCCACGAGTCAAATTTACTGTTCAAGTTAATAAATGAAACATTTAAACTCGTTGTAATAACGTAGTGGCCCGTGCGTTTACCTTAGTGACTCGTGAGTCTACCGTGGGCAGTCTTTAACTCAGCGGGACAAGCAGCATCTCTGGAGAGAAGGAATGGGTGACGGGATGGCATTTCCAAATGTCTGCTGCGTCTTTGTGCATCATCTCAAATGGTAAAGCTGCAACTTTAAACTGACATATGACAATCTTAACTCTTCACATTTTACAGAATTGGATGCGAAATCAGTGATATTCTTGGCCATTCTCCGTCACATATTGAGAGAGGGACGGGGAGCGGGGAACCATGGTGGATGTCTAAAGGATGTAACTCCAGGCCACTGCCCCACACACTGACCCTTGACTGAAGCCCAGGGACTGCTCAGAACAGACAAGTATGCCCTCTTTAACCTGACTCCCCTCCTTGTCCATTCTGCTGGAGCCCCTCCTCAAATCCCACCGGGAACAGTTGGGCATCACATTTGAATGGTGCAGCAGTACAGAGTGGTGTCCAGGGCATTTGGTGCCATCTGTCTGACACACACAGGTAGACAAAAAAGCGTCAGGGAAACGGGGGTGGTGGTGATGGGCAGACACGGACTGTGGGAAAGTCCCTGTGTGGAGGCTGATCCTGTCTTGATTTAGATTGTGTGATTGGAATTATTACTGTCACTCTCTGTATTACCCTCTTGATTTCACATTGTTTGTTGCACCAAGGTTTGGAAAGCTCACAATGTGTTCCGTGCTTCTAGTGATTGTGATTGAACTGTAGCATCGCAGTTTCATCAGCTCAAAAAACGAGCATCAAAATCAAAAGGATCTTGATGTGAATGACTTTGTGTGTATGTCTCCCCGTGACCTGCATGGGTTTTCTCTGAGATCTTCGGCTTCCTCCCACGACCCAAAGATGTTCAGGTTTGCAGGTTAATTGGCTTGTACAAGTTGTCCCTAGTGTGAGTAGGATGGTGTTAATGTGCAGGGATCATTGGTCGGCACAGACCGCGCTGACCTGAAACGTTACCCATCCTTTTTCTCCGGAGATGCTTCCTGACCTGAGTTAATCCAGCGCTTTGTGTCTATCTTTGGTATAAACCAGCACCTGCAGTTCCTTGTTTGTACTAATAATGGTTAAGTTTTTTTATTCTCTTCATGCCCAATTTAATTTGTTTCAACTTCCTTCCAGAGTCACCCTCTGTTCAAGTGCAGTGAAGGGATGGTGATGGAATGGTTGAAGACCTGTGGTGCAAATGTGGTGGAAGTGAATCAGTTGTGTCTTTAGTGTCTCTCTGAATGTATGTTTTGGACGGTGGCTGGTGGTGCGCAATAGGTTGAGGGTGTCTGTTTGTTTGTGGTCATTATTTTAGTTTAGAGATACAGATTAGAAACAGCCCTTTCGGCCCAACGTGTCCACGCTGAGCATCTATCACCCGTTCACACTAGTTCTGTATTATCCCACTTTCTCATCCACTCCCTGCACACACGAGCAATTTATAGAGGCCAATTAACTAGCGATGTTCCACAACCTACCATCAGCGGCGCTGTAGGTCTGCCACTGCCTGTGCGGGTGATTCCGGAGGCTTTGGGGGTGGGGGCGGGATTAAAATGCAGGTTTGTATTGATTGTCGGATATGGATTTCCTCGGGCTGCTAACTGATGAAGAAAAATCGTTCGCGCTTCTGTTCGAGGATTTTTTTTGTACTGGAGGTTTCCATAATCAAATCTGGTTTATTGAACAATACAATATCCAGAATTGCCTTTTCCCTAGAGGGCTTGACTGTGGGCTGTTCTAAGAAGTTGTGTCGCGGGCATTGGGTACATTCCTTCTCTCGGTATTCAGTATCAGCTTGATTTTCCCATTGTACCTGCATATTGAAATCCCTCATAACCACCGTAACCTCTATTGAGCGCAGACCATTCTTTATCAGAAAGGTGGATGTCAGGGAGGGTGGTGAAGACACGATAAGGGTGGGGGTTTGGGTCGGAGGCGGGCAGGAGAATGTACAGAGATAGACGCGAGGTGCTGTGTGGGATGATAAGGGTTCAGTGAAGAGAGGGGGGCGTCTAGGTGGTTGGAGTAACCTGGTGAAAAGAAGGGGATGGGGAAGACCCAGTGGAATCATTACTGAGTGGGAGTGGGGGGGGGGGGGGGGGGAAGCAGTAGGACCCAGGAGAGTCCGACCATTTGGTGTGTTTGAGTCTGCAGCATATAAGCTGTGGGCCTGGTGCTGAGCCTGGAATTCAGGTGAGGTGACAACTCTGGTCTATTGATGGGCAGTGGCGAGGCGAGGGTTTGCAGAGTCGCTGGTGGAGGCCCGCGGGGGGCTGGTGATGGGATGGGATCAGGAGAGAGCTGGAGCCCATAGTTAACAGGTCTATCAGGGTTAGAATGAGTCGTGAGTAGCTGGGAGTGAAATTATGGAGGCTGTGGATATGGGGCTAGGGTCTGAAGTGAGTTGGAGCTTGGGGAGGGGGTAGGTCTGTCCTCGGATATCAGGGTTTGTCTCGGGGAAGGCATTGTTTGAGCTGTGTGTGTCAGGGGAGGGAGAGTTGATGAAATCAGCACCTGGTCTGAAGAAGGGTCTCAACATGAAACTTCACCTATTCCTTTTCTCCAAAGATGCTGCCTGACCCGCTGAATTACTCCAACTTTTTGTGTTTATCTTTGTCTTAAACCAGCATCTACAGTTCCTTCCTACACACCTGGTTGTAACTGTAGGCTAGCGGCCCAAAAAATAGGTTTTCACTGGAGATTGTAGATCATCCTGTCAAAGTTCAGCATTGTAATTTAGGGTCACCTCGAGATCCTGCCTATCCATTCGCAATGCTTCAATCTGCTTCCTCTCCCTCTCTTCCTCTGAAGGGGTGACCCGTCCATGTTAGTTTCCAAGGTCAAGATCATGAGAGACTGGGTCTGTTGCTGCTGGATATGTTTGCTGACAGGTCTGTATTGATTTTCCCCTGGAATATTACTCTGGTGTCCTGTCTGTGAATTCTTAAGCTTCTGCCTGTTGTGAAGTGTGATGAAGAATATGAAGTGTGGCACTGTTTACGTTGATGTTTAATTGCATAGACCGCAGTTCCTAGTTTCTACGTGACTTTAAATATCACGGAAAGTGTGTTTTGGACAGTGGCCTGTGCTGCGCAACAATGTTGGTCTGTAAAAAGACTTTGGGAGCTAGTTTGCGGCTACCATTTTCTAATGCCAAGTTAAAACCAGTGGTGTCCAGAAAGTCAATGTTTTGTTTGTGTGTAGTGGTTTCAATCTTGGTGGTGTGTGTGAAAGATGTGAATGAATTCCTCTAACTCTGTTTCTGAATGTGACATTCCAAAATGTCACTCAGTTCTCTGTGAAAATACATTGATCGCCTGGGCCACTTCTAGACCAAAGCCTCGTCTAGTCTTTCAGGGCCAGCATTTTTCTCTGAGATATGTTTAATTGTTGTACGTTCCTGTCTGTTCTGTTTGTGGTCGGGCCTTCGATGTCCATGTAAGTACGGCATAAGGTGGCACAGTCAGGAAGTATGACGTGGTCTGAAGTGGAGGTGCTGCTCTGCCAGTGGATTAAGAAAGGAGTCGATGTATTCTGCTACCAAATAGAATTCACTACCACAGTCAGACACAATTAGCCTTCCTGGACGTATTTCCCCAGGTTCTGCCCACCTGTCCGGGTGTTTGTGTATTTTGGGAGAATGTAGAATTTTCATGCCCGTGGTTCAAAGGTTTCAAAGATCTTTTAAAGTCACATGTTCCAATTAAGGTACAGTGATATGTGAAGTATCTTCGGGTATTCTAATTGTTTCTGACAATGTGGAGTTTGTGACCTGCGTGGGTTTACTCCGAGAGGTTCAGTTTCCTCCCACACTCTAAAGACGTACAGGTTTGTATGCTAATTGGCTTGGTATAAATGTTAATTTTCCCTTGTGTGTGTAGGATAGTGTTAGCATGCAGGGATCACAGGTTGGCGCTGGCCTGTTTCGCACAGTATAATGAACTGGATTTGATAAGGAAACTAGAGCTTGTGACCATAATATGAAAAGTTTTAATCTACAATTTGAGAGGGAGAAGGGAATATCGGAAGTGTCGGTGTTACAATTGAACAAAGGGGACTATGGATCTGTGAGGGAGGAGCTAGCCAAAGTTGACTGGATAGCAGGCACGTGCCGTGAGTAATTACTCAGGGTAGGCAGTCAGTCGGCTTTAAAAAAAAAATTAAACCCGCATGCGCAGATTGTTCACTCCGTAAAAATTAAAATAAAAACAGTAACAATTCAATTTGTCCATGGCGTCCGAGTCTCCTTTATTCTTAATTACTGAATGGGTGGGGAGTGAAGGGTGATGGCAGGTGGAGCGATGATGGGAAAAACGGGAGTACAGGGAAAGGCTGAATCAGTTGTCATCTAATTGAATGACAACACTTGTTCAAGGGTCCAAGTGTTCCTTTCACAGTGTGTGGAGAGTCTGTGCCAGGCATGAAGTTGTGCGGAGGGCAGGAGTGTTGAGTAGGAGGGGGTGGGGGATAATGCCAGTAACTCATTCACTCACCGCTGCTGCGGCGTTCCGGGCTCCGGGCACAAAGCCATCGCACTGTAGCCGGGAATAGAAGCAGCTCGGGGAGCTGCGAGCAGCCACCGGGACCCGACAGCAGAACTGGACGCCACTTCAGCGCCTTCTGCCGGCCCGCTCACCTCTGGCACGTGTTCTCCGTCTGAACACCTCTAACCTGCCACTCGCCGATTTCACTCATGTCAGCGGCTTCCTGCAAATCCTTAAATTCCCACAGCCGAGTAACCTCAATCGTGCTGTTGGAATTTAAGGATTTGCGGGACATGAGTGAGGCCAGCGAGCGGCAGGAGAGAGGTTTTTAGACGGAGAGCTGCCAGAGGTGAGCGGGGACCGGTAGAAGGCGCTGAGGTGGCAGCCAGTTCCTCTGTCATGCCTCTCACAGCCACCCAAGCTGCTTCGCCCCCCCGTGCAAGGAGCGTCGCAAGTGACATTACCCGACCCCTCCTTCACAACATTCATGCCATCCCCGCAACTTTACCCCAGGCCAGACTCCCCAAACGCTGTGAAAGGAGCTCTCCCCCCACCCCCACACCCCAGGAAATACAGTATTTAAAAACATAAACACAAAATGTACTTACCACATTATTGGTACACAAACTCCATCCTTCTCTCTTTGTTTCCTAAGATACACTTAAAATATTGCCAATCCATATTTGAAAACCCCGCCAAGAAACTAGCGCTGCGCATGTGCAGTAGGCTGCTGCGCATGCGTAGTGCTGCAAAGGCAGAATTTCAGCTGCCTTCACCCCCGCTTATCATTGACGGCTTCAGGCAGCGCTGATGGCACGTGGGCTGCACAGACCTTCAAGGGTTACAAGCGCTGTGGTTGAAAGGCACGGAGAATTATGCCTACCTAAGAGATCGATCTCTTAGATAGGCACAATTCTCCCATTCCTTTACTATTTATATTTAGTTATTACCATGTTATAATTTTAGTCATGGTAGGCAGTGCCTACCTTGCCTACCCTGACGGCACGTGCCTGCTGGAAAGATACCCTAGCAAGGATGACAGTGGAACAACAATGGCAGGTATTTTTGGGACTAATACAGAAGGTGCAGGATCAGTTAATTCCAAAGAGGAAGAAATATTCCAAGGGAGTAAGGGGCGACCATAGCTGACAAGGGAAGTCGGGGACAGTATAAAAATAAAAGAGAAATATAACATAGCAATGATGAGCGGGAAGCCAGAGGATTGAGAAACTTTTAAAGAGCAACAGAAGATAACTAAAAAGGCAATGCGTGGAGAAAAGATGGTACGAAGGTAAGCTAGGTAAGAATATAAAGGACGATAGTAAACGCTTCTTTGGGTATGTGAAGAGGAAATCATTAGATAAGACCAAAGTTGGACCCTTGAAGACTTGAAGAATTCATTATGGGGAATAAGGAAATGTCAGACGAGTTGAATAAGTACTTTGGATCCATCTTCACTAAGGAAGACACAAACAATCTCCTGATGTACTTGTGGCCAGAGGATCTAGGCTAACGGAGGAACTGAAGGTAATTCACATCAGGCAGGAAATGGTGTTGAATGGGCTGATATATCTCCAGGGCCTGATGGTCTGCATCCCAGGATACTTAAGGAAGTGGCTCTAGAAATTGTGGACGCATTGGTGATCATTTTCCAATGTTCTATAGATTCAGGATCAGATCCTATGGATTGGAGGGTAGCTAATGTTATCCCAATTTTTAAGAAAGGCGGGAGAGTGAAAACTGAATCATGGAGCAGTTAGCATGACATCGGTGGAGGGGAAGATGCTGGAGTCAATTACAAAAGATCAGGTGGAATGGCCCTATTTATTTCCGGTGATGGAAACATTTCAACTGGGCGAGAAGTTTAGTGCATGGGTAAAACTTTTATATACTAATCCAACAGCTAGAATATTAACAAACCAAATGTTATCAACTAAATTTAACTTATCTAGAGGTTGTAGACAAGGATGCCTGTTATCCCCATTATTATTCGCACTCGCAATTGAGCCACTAGCAGAAAGAGTTAGGGCCCATGCAGAAATATACGGGTATAATACTAAAGACACTCTTTACATGCAGACGATGTATTAATCTACATTACAAAACTTGAAATTAGTATTCCAAACCTATTAAAGTTAATAACTCAATTTGGTTTGTTCTTGGGATACAGAATTAATTGGAATAAAAGCAAAATCATGCCAATAATGGAAATCAATCTACATATATTACAACAATCCCCCTTTAAAATAGTTAATGAAAAATTTAAATATCTCGGAATTTATGTAACTAAGACATATACTTCTTTATTTAAATTAAACTTTCCTCCTTTACTGAATAAATTGCATAAGAACATTCAATATTGGAAAACACTCCCTAGCTCAATGTTTGGTAGAATTAATGCCATAAAAATAATTTTTCTTCCACCATTATTGTACCTCTTTCAATCAATCCCGATATATCTTCCAAAAAATGTTTTTAAAAAGGTGGATTCCATAGTCACTCATTTTATCTGGGATTATAAGAATCACAGAATAAACAAAAAACATTTATGTAAATCAAAAACAAATGGAGGTTTTGCTTTACCTAACTTCATGTTTTATTTCTGGGCAGTTAACATTAAAAATATGAACTTCTGGTTGGAAGAAATGGACCAGCAACAGACTGGTTAAAAATGGAAAAGGAAGACTGCTTACCCTTTGAAATTGGTTCGATTCTGTTTGCTACCACTAAATTGAACAAAAAAACCTATAGTGAAAACCCTATAATATACAGTGGTATACAAATTTGGAATCAATTAAAAAATAATTTAAAATTGGATAATCTATCACTCTTTCTTCCCATTGTAAACAACCCTGCATTTAAACCTTCAATGTTGGATAAAGGTTTTTTACAATGGAAAAATCATGGCATTAAAAAGATGGGTGATCTTTATAGGAAAGGTACTTTTCTTTCATTTCAGGAGCTACAACAAACTTACGGACTCCACTCAAATGACTATTTCAGATATTTACAATTTAGAGATTATGCTAAATCAAATACACAGGATTACAGAACTAGAGATCCAGAAACCCTTTATGAGTGTTTGAATAAACATCCTAATACAGAAAAAATAATATCTCATATCTACAATATCCTATTAGACAGTGAGGCACCACCGACAGAATTATATAGGCAAACATGGGGAAATTAACTAGGCCAACCAATAATGATAGATATTTGGGACGAAAGCTTACAACATATACATCAATGCTCGTTAAATGCCAGACACTCTTTAATACAATTTAAAGTATTACATAGGTTACATTACTCAAAAACGAAATTAAATAGAATCTTTCCACATATATCACCTATCTGCGAAAAATGTCAGCATTTAGAGGCTAACTTAATTCACACATTTGTAAATTGTATAAAAATTAAAAACTTTTGGACGGACATTTTTAAGATAGTTTCGTAAGTTGTCAACACCCAATTGGATCCCGACTCAAAACTAATAATATTAGGAATATCAGAACAAAGTCTAACACTTACTACAAGCCAAATAAACTTTATCGACTATAGTATAATAATTGGGAAAAAATTAATATTAACATTTTGGAAAGGTCCTAAAACCCCCACAATTCAATTGTGGATTATGGAAATGTTGGAGACCCTACATTTGGAAAGAACTGGACTTGTCTTATTGGACAAACAAGAACTTTTTATCAGAATATGGTCTCCACTTATTGACTATTTGAATGGGCAGACTGTTCAGCACGAGAACCTGACTGTAGCTCGAATCAAGGATTAGATGAAAAGTTATACTTTATAATTAACAAACCTATCTCCAATGTTGTATTATTAGTAAATTATTCCATTCTTCTTTATCATGCTTTTTTTCTCTTTATTATTTCCTATCTAAAAAAAAATATATATATATATATATATATATAGAGGCAGAGTAATTAAATTATTGATGAAATTGATAATATTAGCAATGTATGACTGTTATACATGAAATGTTCTTATTATGTACTTGCTTCTAATGAAAAAATACTATAAAAGATGAAATAGCGCCACATTTGGATAGCAGTAACAGGATCGGTCCGAGTCAGCATGGATTTACGAAGGGGTAATCATGCTTAACTAGTCTTCTTGAATTTTCTGAGGATGTAACTCGGAAAATGGACACGGGAGAGCCAGTGGATGTGGTGTTCCTGGACTTTCAGAAAGCATTTGATAAGGTCCCACCTAGGAGAATGGTGGTAAAAATTGCAGCGCCAGAGATCCGTGTTCAATCCAGACTACTGGTGCTTACCTGTTCGGAGTCTGTTTGTTCTCCCCGTAATCGGTTTTCTCCGAGATCTTTGGTTTCCTCCCACACTTCAAAGACATACAGGTATGTAGGTTAATTGGCTTGGTGTATGTGCAAATTGTCCCTGGTGTGTGTATAATAGCGTTAATGTGGGGGTGATCGCTGGTCCGCGATGACTCTGTGGGCCGAAGGGCCTGTTTCCGCGCTGTATCTCTAAACAAAGAAAATAGGTGCAGGAGTAGGCCATTTGGCCCTTCAAGCCAACACTGTCATTCAATATGATCAGTGCAGATCATCCAAAATCAGTACCCCATCCTGCTGTCTCCCCATATCCCTTGATTCCATTAGCCATAAGAGCTATATCTAACTCTTGATTACATCCAGTGAATTGGCCTCCACTGTCTACTGTGATGGGGAATTCCACAGATTCACAACTCTGGGAGAAAAAGTATTTCCTCATCTCAGTCTTAAATGGCATACCCCTTATTCTTAAACTGTGACCCCTGGATCTGGACTTCCGCAACATCGGGAACATTTTTCCTGCATCCAGCCTGTCCAATCTCTTAAGAATTTTATATTCTATAAGAATCCCTCTCATCCTTCCCAAGGGTCTGTCCCACTTGGCTGTCATTTGCGCCTCATTTATGCGTCATATGTAAAATAGGTTGACGCGCAAATCACGCGCAATCATGCGTCAGAGCATCCGTCTGGTGCACGTGACGCCATTAGAATACCCTGTATCCCTATTCTGCATCATGACCATCATGGAAGAACTACAGATTTTATTGCTACAGCATCAACATAGACATATGTTAGCGGCAGCCCTCAAACTTACAGATCAGCCAGGCAGGAGTACAACAAGAAAGACTAGCAAGAAAACCAGGGAGAGGTCTGTGTGGACCAGGTACGTGCCGTGAGTGATTACTCCGGATAGGCAGTCAGTCAGCTTTAAAACAAAATCTTAAACCGCGCATGCGCAGATTGTTCTCTCCGTAAAAATAAAAATAAAGACAGTAACAATTCAATTTGCCCAAGGCTTCCAAATCTCCTTCATTCTGAATAACTGAATGGGTGGGGGGTGAATGGTGACGGCAGGCGGAGAGATGGTGGGAAAAACGGAAGCACTCCAGGACAAGTTGAATCAGTTGTCATCTTATTGAATGACAATACTTGTTCAAGGGACCAATTAGGGGGAGAGTTCCTTTCACAGCGTGTGGAGAGTCTGGCCAGGGGTAAAGTTGCAGGGAGGACAGGAGTGTTAAGAAGGAGGGGGTCGGGGATCATGCCAGTAACTCACTCACCGCTGCCGCAGCGCTCCGGGAGCGGAGCCACCGCATTGTGGCCGGGAAGAGAAGCAGCTCGGGTGGCTGCAAGCAGCTGCTGGGACCCGACAGCAGAATTGGCCGCCACTTCAGCGCCTTCTGCCGGTCCGCTCACGTCTGGCAGCGCTCTCTGTCTGAAGATCTCTCACCAGCCACTCGCCGACTTTGCTCATGTCAGCCGCTTCCCACAAATTCTTAAATTCCGACAGCCGAGTTACCTCAATTGGTCCCTTGATCGTGCTGTCGGAATTTAAGGATTTGCGGGAAGCAGCTGACATGAGTGAGGCCGGTTGCGGCGGGAGAGAGGTTTTCAGACGAAGAACACTGCCAGAGGTGAGTGGGGGCCGGCAGAAGAGGCTGAGGTGGCGGCCGGTTCCGCTGTCCGCTCCCGGCAGCCGCTCTCAGCCACCCGAGCTACTCCTCCCCCCCCCCCCACCACAATGCGGTGGCTCCGTGCGCAGAGTGTCGCAAGTGGGTTACTGGCATGATCCAAGACCCTCTCTTTCTCAACACTCCTGCCCTCCCCGCAACTTTACCTCTGGCTAGACTCCCCATTCGCTGTGAAATAAACTCTTCCCCCACCACCCCACCTTGGGAAATACTGTATTTAAAAACATACAGCACCAAGAAATGTACTTACCACATTATCGGTACACAAACTCCATTCTTTCTTTATTTCCTAAGATACTCTTAAGATAATGGCAATCCATATTTCAAAAAAACCCGCCAAGAAACTTGTGCTGCGCATGTGCAGTAGGCTGCTGCGCATGCGTAGGACTGCTAAATATTTTTATTAATTGTAAATACATAATAATAGAAAACACTTCTTACATACATTCGTAATATTATTAATATTAACATTTAAGACATTTATATTTCTATACATTTTTTTTACAAGTAAGAAAAGATAGAGAAAAATAACATAGAGATAAGAAATCAAAAATAAAGAAGTGAATGGAGTATTAAAAAGTTATCCATCGTTGGAGATATGTCCATGATTTGTTATACGGATTTCTTCATCTATTCCATTATGCAGGTTTCAGTCAGGCTCTCGCACCGAGCCATTTTGACCCTTTAGATATTCAATGTATGGAGACCATATTCCTCTGAAAAGATCCAACCTGTCCATTAGGACAAGCCTCAATCTTTCCAGATGGAGTGTCTCCGACATTCCTGTAATCCACATTTTGATTGTGGGGGATGTAGGACCTTTCCAGAATTTCAATATTAATTTTTTCCCAATTATTAAACTATAATCAATAAAAAATATTTGATTTGTTGTTATTAATTGATCTGTTTACAGTATTCCCAGTATTATTAACTTTGAATCAGGAATCAGATTCATATTAACAATATTTGAAATTATCCTAAATATTTCTATCCAAAATTTTGTAATTTTTACACAATTTGTAAATGAGTGTGTCAAGTTAGCTTCTAAGTGCTGACATTTATCACATATGGCAGATACATTTGAAAAAATGTTATGTAGTTTGGATTTTGAGAAATGTAGTCGATGTAATATTTTATATTGTATAAGAGAGTGTCTAGCATTTAACGAACAGTGGTGTATATGTTGTAAACTTTCATCCCATACTTCTGGTCTAATAATTTGGCCTAATTCGTTTTCCCATGATTGTCTATATATTTCTGTCAATGGGACATCATTTTCCAATAAAATATTATAAATATATGATATCAATTTTTCTGTGTTTGGATGTTTATTTAGATATTCATCTAAAATTTCTGTCTTTCTATTTCTAATTTCCTGTGTGTTTGCTTTTACATAGTCTCTAATTTGTAAGTATCTAAAATAATCTTTTGAATGTAATCCATAAATTTGTTGTAATTCTTGAAATGAAAGGAAAGAATTTTCCCAGTAGAGATCTCCCGTCTTATTAATTCCCTTATTATTCCATTGTAAAAGCCTTTGTCCATCATTGAGGGTTTAAATGTAACATTATTTACAATGGTAAGGGCAAGTGGTATACATTCCAATTTTTAAGTTTTCTTTATTTGTTTGCAGATACGTATTCCACTTTCTATTATAGGGTTTTCGCTATAGGTTTTCTTACCTAGATTAATATTGGCAAATATTATCGAACTAATTTCAAAAGGCGAACAATCTTCTTTTTCCATTTTTAACCAAATTGGTTGTTTATCTGTCTCTACTAACCAAAAATTCATATTTTTAATATTAACTGCCCAGTAATAAAACATAAAGTTTGGTAGTGCTAGACCTCCATTTATTTTTGATTTACATAAATGTTTTTTTATTTATTCTATGGCTGTTATAATCCCAGATAAAGTTGGTAACTAAAAAGTCCACCTTCCTAAATACATTTTTAGGAAGATATATCGGAATCAATTGGAATTATAGTAATTGCGGAAGAAAAATCATTTTTATTGCATTGATTTTACCTAGCATTGAGATAGGTAGTGTTTTCCAATATAAAATGTTCTTATTTAATTTATTCAAGAAGAGTGGGAAGTTGGATTTAAATAAAGAATCGAATTGTTTTGTTACATAAATTCCAAGATATTTAATTTTTTCGTTTGTTATCTTAAAAGGAAATTGTTGTAATATATGTAAGTTATTTACCATTATTGGCATGTTCACTTTTATTCCCATTAATACTATATCCTGAAAAAGATCCAAATTCAGTTATTAATTTTAATAAATTTTGGATACTAATTTCCGGTTTTGTAATATAAAGTAATACATCATCCGCATATAAGGAGATTTTATTTTCAGTATCTCTGGTATCATACCCATATATTTCAGGATGTGATCTCACACGTTGAGCTAATGGTTCTATTGCAAGTGCAAATAGTAGTGGGGATAAAGGGCAACCTTGTCTGCAGCCTCGAGATAAATTGAATTCAGTTGATAGCATTTGATTTGTTATTATTCTGGCTGTTGGATTAGTGTATAATAATTTGACCCAAGTAATAAACTTCTCTCCCAATTTAAAAGTTTCCATAACCGAAAACAAGTAAGACCATTCCACCTGGTCGAAGGCTTTCTCCGCATCTAAGGAAATAACTACTAGATCTTTATTAAAACCTCTTTTCGAATATATAATATTGAATAAACGTCTCAGGTTATATGAGGAATATCGTTTTGGTATAAATCCTGTTTGATCGGGATGAATTAATTCATTAATAACTGTACTTAGCCTTTGTGCTGATATTTTAGTTAATATCTTTTGATCAGTATTTAAAAGAGCTATAGCTCTAAATGATCCTGGGTCATCCAGATCTTTGTCTATTTTAGGTATAAGCGTTATAATAGCTTCAATTGACGTTTCTGGTAGTTTCTGCTAGGTATAAATATATTCATAGAGTGTCTTCAAGCGTGGTGCAATCAGATCATAAAATGTTTTATAAAATTCCGAGCCAATACCATCTGGTCCCGGTGTTTTACCATTATTTTTAATGATCTGATAGATTCTTCGATTTCTTTTACTGAAATTTCATCATTTAATTATTCTCTATTTTGTGAATCCAACCCATTCAGATTACATTTTTTTTTAAATGCTTCTATTCCTATCCTGTTTTCTGCCGTTTTAGCAGAGTATAATTTTTTATAATATTGCAAAAATCTCTCATTAATATCTTTAGGTTGTACTAGGGGTTTGCCATTATGTGATTTAATCCTATGGATTATTTTTTTCTCCCTCCATCTTCCTTAATTGGCGAGCCAATAATTTTTGAGGTTTATCTCCAAATTCAAACTGTAATTGTTTAGTGTATTGATAGAGTTTTACAACTTGATCTGAATATATTTTATTTAATTTATATTTCAGTGCTGCGATTTTATTATGTATTGTTATGTATGGTTTAGCTGCATTCTCTGTATCTAATTGTTTAATCCCCTTTTCCAGTTCCTGTTGATCCCTCCGATTCTTTTTATTATAAAATGCTTGAGAATAAATCATAATTCCACGGACATATGCTTTAAAAGTTTCCTATAATAAGGAAGAAGATATTTCCGGTTTATCATTTATTTCAAAGAAAATCTTGATCTGTTCTATAATATATTCCGTAGTTGCTTTGTTTTTTAAAATTTATGGATTAAATCTCCATTGTCCCCGTTTTTTCCATTTTACCATTTATTTTAATCTTAAATGTTAAAGGTGCGTGATCTGAGATTATAATATTATGGTATTTTGAATTATAAGTGAGTGAGATAAGTTTGGCATCGACCAAAAAATAATCTATTCTTGAGTAAGTTTTATGTACAGGTGAATAAAAGGAATATTCTCGTCCAGTTGGGTTTTCTACTCTCCAAACATCTTTAATATTACTAGTTTCCATATATGCATTTAATAAGTCACTGGAATGGGATTTAATTTTCCTTTGTCTTGTGGATCTGTCTAAGTAAGAATCTAATGTACAATTTAAATCTCCTCCAATTATTAAGTTATGTTGTGTTATTTCCGGATTGTTGTTAAATATTTTCTTGAAAAACAATGGACTATCAAAGTTTGGTCCATATACATTAACAAAAATCATTTTTTGTGCATTTAATTCTCCTATTACAATAATGTATCTGCCATCATTATTATAGTTGATGTATGTTTGAATAAAGTGCCTTTACGAAATAATATTGCTACACCTCTTGATTTGTGTGTAAACATAGAAACATAGAAATTAGGTGCAGGAGCAGGCCATTCGGCCCTTCGAGCCTGCACCGCCATTCAATATGATCATGGCTGATCATCCAACTCAGTATCCTGTACCTGCCTTCTCTCCATACCCCCTGATCCCTTCAGCCTCAAGGGCCACATCCAACTCCCTCTTAAATATGGCCAACGAACTGGCCTCAACTACCTTCTGCGGCAGAGAATTCCACAGATTCACCACTCTCTGTGTGAAAAACGATTTTCTCATCTCGGTCCTAAAAGACTTCCCCCTTATCCTTAAACTGTGACCCCTTGTCCTGGACTTCCCCAACATCGGGAACAATCTTCCTGCATCTAACCTGTCCAACCCCTTAAGAATTTTGTAAGTCTCTATGAGATCACCTCTCAATCTCCTAAATTCCAGCGAGTACAAGCCAAGTCTATCCAGTCTTTCTTCATATGGAAGTCGTGCCATCCCAGGAATCAGTCTGGTGAACCTTCTCTGTACTTCCTCTATGGCAAGAATGTCTTTCCTCAGATTAGGAGACCAATACTGTACGCAATAGTCCAGGTGTGGCCTCACCAAGACCCTGTACAACTGCAGTAGAACCTCCCTGCTCTTGTACTCAAATCCTTTTGCTATGAATGCCAACATACCATTCGCTTTCTTCACAGCCTGCTGCACCTGCATGCCTACTTTCAATGACTGGTGTACCATGACACCCAGGTCTTGCTGCATCTCCCCTTTTCCTAATCGGTCACCATTCAAATAATAGTCTACCTTCCTGTTTTTGCCACCAAAGTGGATAACCTCACATTTATCCACATTATACTGCATCTGCCATGCATTTGCCCACTCACCCAGTCTATCCAAGTCATCCTGCAGCCTCCTAGCATCCTCCTCACAGCTAACACTGCCCCCCAGCTTCGTGTCATCCACAAACTTCGAGATGTTGCATTTAATTCCCTCGTCCAAATCATTAAAGTATATTGTAAATATCTGGGGTCCCAGCACTGAGCCTTGCGGCACCCCACTAGTCACTGTCTGCCATCCTGAAAAGGACCCGTTCACTCCTACTCTTTGCTTCCTGTCTGCCAGCCAGTTCTCTATCCACATCAATACTGAACCACCAATACCGTGTGCTTTAAGTTTGTATACCAATCTCTTGTGTGGGACCTTGTTGAAAGCCTTCTGAAAGTCCAGATACAACACATCCACTACTTCTCCCTTATCCACTCTACTAGTTACATGCTCAAAAAATTCAATAAGATTCGGCAGACATGATTTACCCTTCGTAAATCCATGCTGACTTTGTCCAATGATTTCACCACTTTCCAAATGCGCTGCTATCCCATCTTTAATAATTGACTCTAGCAGTTTCCCCACTACCGATGTTAGACTAACTGGTCTGTAATTCCCCGTTTTCGCTCTCCCTCCCTTTTTAAAAAGTGGGGTTACATTAGCTACCCTCCAAACCTCAGGAACTACTCCAGAATCTAAAGAGTTTTGAAAAATTATCACTAAGGCACCTGCTATTTCTGGGGCTACTTCCTTAAGTACCCTGGGATGCAGCCTATCTGGCCCTGGGGATTTATCGGCCTTTAATCCATTCAATTTACCCAACACCACTTTCCGGCTAACCTGGATTTCACTCATTTCCTCTATATCATTTGACCCGCGATCCCCTGCTATTTCCGGCAAATTATTTATGTCTTCCTTAGTGAAGACAGAACCAAAGTAGTTATTCAATTGGTCTCCATTGGTAAAAGAAGAATGATACGTTTTATCTATCCGTTTAGCTTTCAGCCTATGCTCAGCATCTTTTTTTAAGTGAGTTTCTTGAATGAAAATCACATCAGCTTTGCTTTGAGATTTGCTAATACTTTACCTCTCTTAATTGTTTCATTAATACCTTTAACATCCCAGCTGCAAAACGTTATTCCTTCATTCCCCGTGTTCATTTTTAAGTCTTGCATCTTATGTCTATGGGGGTCTGTAATAGAGCCAATGATTCAGTTCGACAGACCCGACCTTACACCCAAACTCCGAATAGATGAATTTTAAGTCCCTTGAAAGTCTCTCACTTGTATATCTCCTTTGATCCAATATATAACTCCATTCAAACTGAAAATAACAATAATAGTTTATAATAGAAAAGAAAAGAGGATAGATTAAGAAATTAGTATTGTGCACAAAGAAGGAAAAAACTACATCTAGTATTGGTGTAGTTACTGTTAGCCATACTAGCATGGCTAACCATCTACCAACTTCCGTAGTTGATGTTATGAACTTAACCAGCTCCCTGGTTTTTTGGAATTATTATTCCATAGTGGTATTTTACTGGGGATATTACATTTAAAATATTCGGGTTATAATAGTCGAAAATGTGAGAATACATATATTTAAAACTTATTTGAAAATTTAATTATAAAAAACACACGAAAAGAAAGGAAAATAGAAAATAAAAATGAAAATTACTAGTACAAAAGAAAGGTTGCCAAAGAGGACAAATGAAGTCAGACTCTATATTTGACTCTAATCATTCCAATGTAAGTAAACATTAGTCATTTGTAATAATGATTCATTTTAATTAGTAAAAATACCACGGTATAATTTTAATATTTATTAGTTATTATATTAGTAGTGTAGTTAGTGTCATAATGATTAACTCTGATTAGTGAAGATACCACGGTATAATTTTAGTATTTATTAGTTATTTGTATTAGTAGTGTAGTTATACTCATTATTAGTATCCATGGGAGGGTTTCCGATCCACATCTTTCCCCAGCTTCCATCCAGTACTATCCAGTTCCATCCAGTCCTGCAAAGTCAGTGTATTCAATGGTGAGGCCTTCTCAAGTCTTAATCTTCCAGGCAAGGTCCAGTGCTTCCACAGGGTTGGAGAAGAAATGTTCCTTCTTGTTGTAAGTGACAGAGTAGCTGGGTAGTTCAGGCCATATTTCAAGTTTTCCACCCCCCTCAAGAGACTTTTAGTCTCATTAAACGCTTTTCGTTTCCTGGAGACCTCTGCTGGATAATTTCTATAGATGCTGATCTTGTATCCTTCAAATGTAAGGTTTCTGTTTCTTGATGTTTTTTGCATTATCTCCTCCAAGACGTGGTCGTATTGTACTTTTATTATCATTTGTCTTGGGGGAGCATCTGATCTTGTCTGACGTCTCATCACTGTGTGCTCGGGCTAGCAAATGGTTTTGTTCCAGAGATAAAACATTTTTCAGTAAATTCGCAGTAAATTCTCGGGGATCTTTATCTTTCTCTCCCCCTTCAGGAATACCCGCAAGGTTATTCTTAGGTTCTGTCTTCTCTGGCGACCTTTCAGTTCAGTACATTTCTCGGTTATTTTGGTCAATAAATCCGTTAGACATCCATTTTCTGTGATAAGCTTTGCTGTAGTCTGAGCACTTGTTTCAGCTAGTTCTTCAAGGCTTTTTATGCCAGCCGTCTGTTGGTCCAGTGCCTTCTCCACAGGATTCAGCCTTTCTTCAAAATCAGTTTTCACATTTTTAATCTTATCATTCGTCTCCTTTGACATTTCAATCATAATTTCTGCGATTTCTTTCTTCAAATCATCCGATATTTTCTTAGTCTTAGTATTAATGTTGGTATTAATTTCAAGCTTCAAGTCTTTCATTTCAGCATTCATCCGGTTTATTTCTTCCTTTAAAGCAGCAATTTCACATGCAATAAAAGTTTTAAGTTTTTCACTTTCCGTTTTTTTTCGTCACATCTCCTTGGGATAACGTCCTACCTGAGTCTGAGGCTTCAGTCAGGCCTTCCCCCGGTTTCTGCCTGGTAGCCCGACTTTTCGGTTTCTCGGGTGGGCTGCGCAGTGTATACATAACAAGCCGCGCGCCTGATGACGTCACTCACAGCAATCGGTGCAGAGACGGCAGGTAGGCCCGTTATTCCCTGATTTTCTTTAAACTTTTTACAAGGAGCTGGCTGGCGTTAACCTCCAGCCCTCCATAGCGCCACCGGAAGTCATGGGTAGGACTGCAAAGGCAGATTTTCAGCTGCCTACAGACCTGCTTGTCATTGACGGCTTGAAGCTGCGCCGACGGCATGTGGGCTGCACAGACCTTTGCGTTTTACAAGTACTATGGATGAAAGGCACGGAGAATTAAGCCTTCGACAGAGATCGATCACTTAGATAGGCATAATTCTCCAATGCCTTTACTATTTATATTTAATAATTACCATTTTATAATTTTAGTCAGGGTAGGCAGGGCTCGAAATTAGCGGTTGCCCAGGTGCCAATGGAAACTTGCAGTCCTGCCGGGCAACCTAAAAGCCATGCCATTTTGCCCGGCTTGGCAAGCAACCGGGACACCCGCCTGCCATCCGTGTCCTGGTCTCGGTTCTCCGCTCGGCGCTAGCTCTCAGTTCTCGGCTCTGTGCTCGGCTCTCGGGTCTCAGGTCTCTGCTCGGCACGGCTGGCAGCCGATCACATCATCGGCCGTGGTTGTGCGTGTGTGCGGCCCTGAACATGCGCACTGCCACGGCAACTGGTCGGCGTTGGCCACTTTCTCCCTCCCTTTGCATTGTGGGAGTTCTGGCCACCATTGCTGTCCGGTCGCTGCCTCACCGTGACCGCTGAAAAACAATGCAGAATCACTCCCTGGAGCTACAGTAACTCTCTGGAGTAACTCTTGCTTCGTGGTTTCTTGTTCCTCCAAAAATATTTGCAATGGAATTTGAACTGGTGGACCCACCACCACCACCAAACTCTGGAAAAATAACAGCCTATTGCATTTTATCTGTTTATTTATTGTGTATATATATGGTCTCTAGTATATAGACACACTGAACTTTTATCTCCTTTTCTGCATTATGTTTACATATTCTGTTGTGCTGCAGCAAGCAAGAATTTCATTGCCCTATCTGGGACACTTGACAATAAAACTCCCTTGACTTGGACTTAAGCAAAAAAGGGTTCTTGGGGGGAAAAAAAAGCTACCTTAAATTTAGTTGCATCTGTTTGGTACCTATGGTAGGGTGAAGACTATTCCATGCTTTAATTGTGCGGGGGAACTCCATGGAGCAGCCAGCATCACTGGATAGAAAACATTGGGCGACGTTTTGGGTAGAAACCCTTCTTTACATTTCCTCTGGTTTTAGTGTTTTTAGTTTAATTTAAAGATACAGCGTGGAAACAGGCCCTACGGCCCACCGAGTCCACACCGACCACCGATCACCCATAGTCCAGTTCTATCCCACACATCAGCGACGTAGGTCAAGAGTGTTTTATTCTCTCACGTCCCAGTTAGAACAATGAAACCCTTACTTGCTGCACCACAAGAGAATATGTAAACATAGTACTCTGTAAACAATGTTATAAAAGAGAAATCAAAACTCCATACAGTCAGCACGCATATTCAGGATCAATTCCGGGTCTCTGGCAATTATCGGCAGCAAATTTATGGCCAATGTACTGCCCCAATAGCCTTGAACTGAATTAAAACATACAGTAGCTGTAAAGGGGGACATCGCGTCACATAGAGATTTAAGACTGAAAATGGATAGTCTCTTTTTTTTTTAGTAACCAAGTTATCAACGTATAATTTTTTGTGTGTTGGAAAATAAAATATAGTGGCACAGCCATAGTCTGACGTGGTGGACTTGCTGCCTCACACGCCAGAGATCTGTGTTCGATCCTGTTCTTGGGCGTGTCTGTGTTGAATTTGCACATTCTCCCTGCAAGCATGTGGGCTTCCTCCCACATCCCAAAGACACATTGGCTTTGTAGGTCAACTTGTCTCTGTAAAATTGCCCTTAATGTGCAGGGAGTGGGTGAGGAAAGTGGGATAACAGAACTTGTGTGAATGGGTAGACAAAAATGCTGGAGAAACTCAGCAGGTGAAGCGGCATCTATGGAGCGAAGGAATAGGTGACGTTTCGGGTCGAGACCCTTCTTCAGACTGATGTCGAGAGGGGTGGGGGGCGGGAAAAAGAAAGGAAGAGGCAGAGACAGTAAGCTGTGGGAGAGCTGGGAATGGGAGGGGAAGGAGGGAGAAAGCAAGGACTACCTGAAATTGGAGACGCCAATGTTCATACCGCTGGGGTGTAAACTACCCAAGCAAAATATGAGGTGCTGTTCCTCCAATTTGAGGTGGGCCTCAATGTGGCCATGGAGGAGGCCCAGGGGACAAGGTCGGATTTGGAATGGGAGGGGGAGTTGAAGTGCTGAGCTGTCGGGAGATCAACTTGGTTATTGAGAACTGATTGGAGGTGTTGTGCGAAGCGATCGCCAAGCCTGAGCTTGGTCTCACCGAGGTTGATCATATGCTGAATAACCATATTTTTGTTTGGAAGTGGAAAGAGATAACATAAATTGCATTCATTGCAACGTGTAAAAAGAGATGAGATACTGTACTGTAATTTTGTTGCATGTCATTGTGGTATATATCATGTCTTGATTGGTGAATATGTTTAGTTTGTGACTTTATTTGAAGCAGAAATAATATGTGAATGCTTCATTGACCATAATTCCGACTGGTAACTATGCACTTCGTCCGAGCACATTATCGCACGAGTCATGCAAGCTGTCCTTAAATGACCACCTAAAAACTGGCATTTGGGAACTTAAAAAGCTGCCGAAGTTGCCCGGCTGGCAACAGGGAAAAAAAGTTAAGCGAGAGCCCTGATAGGTAGTGCTTACCTTGCCTACGCCAACGACACGACGAGGTTACATAACGCGTAAAAGGTGGGCCGACTGGGTATGGGCGGCGCACGGCGTTGCCCGTACTTTGATGCACGGTTTACGTAACCATGCGTCACCACGCGATATACGGCATGCGACGATAATGCGTCAGCGTGCGTGGCCAATGCGTCAGTGTCCGTACGCGATATGTCACGGAGATGGCGCGCGAGGATTTTGTTACACTACCGCGCTCCACTGCATGCGGTTTCATGCCTTACCATGCGCAATGCGTGCGTCACCCACGCGCACCCCACGCGTCTCCCTATTTCATAAATGATGCGTAAATGAGACGCAAATGACGGTCAAGTGGGACAGCCCTTTAAATTCCAGTAAATATAAGCCAGGATAGCATTGGTGTGGGGGGATCGCTGGGTGACGCAGACTCGGTAGGCCGAAGGGCCTGTTTCCGTGCTGTATCTCTAAACTAATCTAAACAGGATGGCTAGTGGTCAGTTTACAAGTTGCTCTGAGAAGCCTCTCACCTTACATATCCACAATAATTCATTGTAAGTTGATACAAAGTTTGGCTTGCATTTCGCTGTAAACTGGAAGTGTTAGACTTTCAAATTGTTGATAGAAATAAAGTATTTAGAAAGAAGAAAATAATCCGGTTACAAAGTACTCTAAAAGCTACAATTGGTGTGCTTACCAGCTTTTGTAGCTGAAGGATGAGGTGCAGCCATTCACACCTCTATTCATTGCAACCATTCAATGACTGTGTTTCCCTTGGAACGGTTGGCTTGCCTGTATTTGTGAGATGCAGGCTCTGTCTGCACAGGGCCTCAGATAGTTAATTCCCTTTGCACTCAATTTGTATTCTACTCTGACTTTTATGGTTGATGCTGTTATCAGACGACACAATGGACTCTGCCAAATTAGGTTGGGAGAATGGGATTGCAACCTTATCTCATTTTAACTAATACAAATGAGTGTCGAATATTAGAGTTGTGTGTGTGCGCAATGGAGTTAAAGATGGGTTTTCTTTCATTGATATCAGCAATTGATATTTTAAATGAAAAGCGGGAGGTACAGCTTGCATTTCGAACTACAAATGCAACTGAAACTTCCAGGAATGAGAAACGTATAATAAACAAATCTTGAGCAAATTGTTCAAAATCACAATCTGCGAATTAAGTCGCCATAATCGGGGTGATGTCGGTTGGTCAGAAGAGAGAGAGTGAGCTGCACGTGAACCACAGTGAGCACTACACCGCTGAGTTATGACTGACTGACTCTCTGACGGGGGCAGGGGTGAATTTAGCGCCTTCACATGAGCAGCCCCAGTGAGTAATTGCTTCTTCAATGTGGACCTGCCCCCTGACAAAACTCTTGCCCACATGCTTTAGGTCCTGGGGGGGGGGATGTGGGATTGGGATGACTGGCTCTGGAGGGTGGGTAGGCTTGCGCCATCCCGCCTGGAGGGGTCGCGGGGTTAGGTGGGGTGGCGCCAGAGGTAATGACAAGGCCTCCCGCCTTGGTGGATTTGTTACGAGCCAAGTTTACGGTTGAGGAGGAGAGGCAGCAAGCGGCTGGCTGGTTGGTGGAGCGGAAAGGCAAGGCCAGGTGAGTAACTTGCTGTGCACCTTGTGACTTTGTGCTTCTGAGTTTCAGCTTCAGCCGAGCCCGAAGTGTGGCAGGTGCGACACACTCTGCTTGGGTCCCTGTGAGGGCAAACACTGAGGGTGGGTGATGGCTCCTTGATCTTCAAGCCCTCAGCCTGACCGTCACCTGGTGCTTGCTCATCCAGATTCCACACAGGACATCGATCTCAACGCAGCTTCCGGCTCCTTCGATGGGACAAATCAAGAAAGGTTTCCCTCAAAGGGATTCTTCACCATCACCCGAGCAGTGCTGTCAATCCCTCGTCCTCCATGGCCATCGCAAAGGTGACAGTGAGCAGAATTTTTCTTCTGGAATGAGAGTTACGTTGCCTGTCAGTCTCGATCCGTAAAATGACTCAAATCATTAACCATCAGCAATTGGTTGATTTTATATGCGCAAGGGGAGATGTGTCTCAGTCAAAGGCTGTTATCACATTTCCAATGTTAGTCGGCATAGCAGGATATTTATACACTAAGGTGATGACTTGATAATGTGAAGTAGATTAATGTGTTAATCATGAGGTCTGCTCGTAATATACACAAAGGCAATGGCTTTTGATGATGTGAGGAAGATCAATGTGTTAGTCACATTGCTGAGTTTGCATTAATCACCTAGGTTGAACATTATTGTGTGAACTATCTCATTATACATTGCAGTACTAAAGATTTTTCTTCTATGCTCCCTCCTCTTTTTCCTTTAGGACAACTGGCTGATCTTTTTCTGCCATAATAGTGAGTGTGTGAACCACTTCTTTAACAATCTTACCTGGGTCAGTTGGTTGCGCCAGCATTAGCGCTGGTCCTATGGTGACAAGGGCCGTAGCTGCCTCAGCAACGCCGGATCAGGGCAGCAACACAGTAAAAGGCGGTGATTATGACAACAACAATGACGAGACCCTGTAGGTGGCTGGTACAGATGCTTCCAAGCCACCCTGACACAAAACCCTTCTGTGCCCAAGAACTGGTTGGCTCTTAGTGTAACTTTGCGGATTCCTTGCGAATATAGTTTGCTAGATTAATAATATTTTCAGAATTATCCGGGACTTGTGATGATATTGAGTTTACCCATCCGAGAGCCCAAAACTAAAACTAAAGTCAAAACTTTAAGTTTTATCTGTTATAGAAACTTAGAAAATAGGTGCAGGTGTAGGCCATTCTGACCTTCGAGCCAGCTCCACCTTTCAAAATGATCATGGCTGATCATCTAATATCAGTACCCCATTCCTGCTTTCTCCTGTTAAAGGAAACTTTAAAACACAACACAAAGATCGGGTAA
Source organism: Okamejei kenojei (assembly GCA_035221665.1). NCBI lineage: Eukaryota > Metazoa > Chordata > Chondrichthyes > Rajiformes > Rajidae > Okamejei > Okamejei kenojei. The sequence goes on from CM069165.1 coordinate 5,908,995, forward strand.
GACAAAGAAGACTTTGTTCAAGAGTTTCAAAATTCAGTGATCACTGGGAGCAATCTAGGGAATTGCTCAACGAACAAAGATTCATCTACTCCTTATACAGAATTTTGTTTATTGCAGAAGAAACTTTAGAAGTTTTTCTTCTTCCAAATGGTCCAAAAACAAACATACATTGTGCACCTCCGAAAGACACAGCAGAGTAAGCCAAATTCCACACCATTGCAGATAAGTAAATGTCCTGTTACCCAATCCACCTTATTTTATTGTTTTATGATTGCCATTTGTCCTTTGCCAACAGAGAACAGAATCTGACTAAAGATCTAAACCTGTCCCAATTGGGCAACATTTTCAGCAACAGCCTGAAAAGAGGTTGTCGTGGGGTGACGCATTTATTTTTATTTAATTTTTTTTATTTTTTTATTATAGAAACAATATATACAGAGTACACTCTTATGCGGCATTAAAAATTATATAATATACAAAATTATATAATATTGATTATCAATTGATACTGTTTGTGTTATTTGTAATGTTATCCATTATACATTTCCTGGTTATTTATTTTGTATAATTGGGAGTGTATGTAGTATATTCCTAAAATAAGCAATATACTCATACTTCTCATACCATACATATTTCTTCTAATTACCAAAATACAAATCCCCCCTAATATAACTACATAATACCCAATCTTAACCAAACTTCTATGATATTCATGATATTTTCATAATATTAAGAGTGTTTTGTATTATTATTAACTTTATATTTCAAAATTATTATATAGTTGAAAATGCGCAATTTTATATAATTACAAATATAAGACATCTATAATATTTTCATACAACTAATAATATGTATATTCATACTAATATTAAGAATATATATAATATGTTTCTATACTTTTTTTTTCCTACTTAAAGATAGAAAGATAGAGATAGAAAGTAGAAAATAGAAAAGAAAATGTGAAAAGTTTGGTGGAGATTAAAATATTACTCAATAATCCGTTTCTTGGAGATACATTCATGATTTATTATATGTATTTCTTCATCCATTCATGATATTCAGGCCTCAGTCAAGTCCCCGCGCCGAACCATTATGACCCTGTAAATATTTAATGTATGGAGACCAAATCCCTTTGAAGAGATCTAACCTATCCATAAGGACAAGTCTCAATCTCTCCAAGTGAAGTGTCTCCGACATTTCTGTATTCCACATTTTAATTGTTGGGGATGCAGGGCCTTTCCAAAATTTTAGTATAATTTTTTCCCAATTATTAGAGAATAGTCGATAAAAATTCTTTGATTCCTTGTAATTATTTGTTCCGTTTTCAGGTATTCCAAGTATTATTAACTTTGGATCAGGAATCATAGTAATATTAACAACATTCGAGATTATCTTAAATATTTCGTTCCAATATTCTACAATCTTCGTACAATTAGTGAATGAATGTGACAAAATTTGCTTCTGAGATTTGACATTTATCACATATAGGCGATAATTTTGGAAATATATTATGTAATTTAGATTTGGAGTAATGTAATCTATGTAAAATTTTAAACTGTATAAGAGCATGTTTAGCAATTTAACGAGCAGTAATGTATGTGTTGTAAGCTTTCTTCCCATATTTCTGGGCTTATTATTTGACCTAATTCATTTTCCCAAAAACTGTCTGTGTGTTTCCGATGATGGAATATCACTTTCCCAACAAAAATATTGTAAATATATGATATCATTTTTTCTGTATTTGGATGTTTATTCAAGCATTCATCTAAAATTTCACTCTTTCTATTTCTGAATTCTTGTGTATTTGCAGAGATATAGTTTCTGATTTGTAAATATCTAAAATATTCATTATTATGAAGCCCGTAAGCTTGTTGTAACTATTGAAATGAAAGAAAAAAATTTTCCTTATAAAGATCCCCTATATTTAAAAATTCCTTTATTTTTCCATTGTATAAAAGCCTTATCCATCGTTGAGGGTTTAAACGTAAAATTGTTGGCAATAGTAAGACCTAACGGTATAAATTTTAGTTTTAATGTTTTCTTTATTTGTTTCCAAATACGGATTCCGCTTTCTATTATCGAGTTTTCACTATAAATTTTCTTAGGTACATTAGTATTAGCAAATATCATAGAACTAATTTCAAATGGAAAACAGTCTTCTCTTTCCATTTTTAACCAGTTTGGTTTATTATCTGTTTCTTCTAACCAGAAGTTCATATTTTTAATATTAACTGCCCAATAATAAAAACATAAAATTTGGTAATGCTAATCCCCCAGTTTTATTTTAGCTTTACCATAAGTGTTTTTTATTTATTCTATGGTTCTTATAATCCCAGATAAAAGTTAGTGACTAGAGAGTCTACTTTTTAAAAAAAAAAAAATTTTAGGGAGATATATCGGGATTGATGATTGAAATAAATATAATAATTGTGGGAGAAAAAATCATTTTTATTGCGTTTATTTTGCTCTAACATTGAAATAGGTAAACTTTTCCAGTATAAAATATTTTTATTTAATTTATTCAGTAATAACGGGAAATTAGAATTAAATAGAGAGTCAAATCTTTTTGTAACAAAAATACCAAGATATTTAATATTTTCATTTGTTATCTTAAAAGGAAATTGTTGTAATATCTGTTAAGTTATTCATGGCTATTGGCATAAGTTCACTTTTATTCCAATTGATACTGTATCCTGAAATTAAAACCAAATTCCGTTATTAGTTTTAACAAATTACGGATACTATTTCCGGTTTAGTGATATAAAGTAATACATCGTCCGCATATAAACAAGATTTTATTCTTAGTATCTTTAGTATCATTATCCATATATTTCCGGGTGCAATCTTACCCTTTGGGCCAGAGGTTCGATTGCTAACGCAAACAGTAAAGGTGATAAAGGACAGCCTTGTCTACAACCTCGAGAAAAACTAAATTTAGTTGATAACATACGGTTTTTTTTGTGTTATTCTAGCTGTTGGGTTTGCATATAACAATTTGATCCAAGTAGGTAAACTTCTCACCCAAGCTTAAAAGCATTCCATCACCGAAAATAAATAAGGCCATACCACCTGGTCAAAAGCTTTTTCTGCATCCAGCGAGAATAACTACTAAGTCTTTTTTATCACTTCTTTTCGAATATATGATATTAAATAACCGTCTTAGATTATATGAAGAATATCTTTTAGGTATAAATCCTGTTTGATCAGGATGAATTAAATTTGTTTAACAACTGTGCTTAATCTTTGTGCTAGTATCTTTGTTAAAATTTTTTGATCCGTATTTAATAAAGCAATTGCTCTATATGATCCTGGTTCATCCAAATCTTTATTTATTTTGGGTATAAGTGTTATAATAGACTCGTTCAGTGTATCTGGTAATTTCTCTTGTGTATATATCTGTTCATAATAATGATTTTAAATATGGGACCATTTGATCATGAAAAATTTTATAAAATTCCGAACCTATACCATCCGGTCCTGGAGTTTTACCATTTTTTAATGATTTAATAGATTCTTGGATTTCTTTTATTGAAATATCAGCATTTAATAGTTCTCTATTTTTGTAAATCTAATTCTTTTAAGTTACATATGTTTAAAAAAGCATCTATTTCTGTTTTATTTACTGTCGCTTTAGCATATACAGATTTTTATAATATGCATAAATCTTTCATTAAATATCTTTGGGGTTGTATTAATAATTCACCGTTTGTGATTTAATCCTATGTATAATTTTTTCAGCTTCAATTTTCCTTAATTGTCGAGCCAATAATTTTTGGGGGTTTGTCTCCAAATTCAAAACTGCAATTGTTTAGTATGTTGTAATATTTTTTTTTTTTTAAAACTTGATCAGTATATATTTTGTTTAATTTATATTTTCAATGCTACAATTTTATTATGTATTATTATATCTGATTTTATTTGCATTCTGTATGTCTAATTGTTTAATCTCCCTTTCTAAGTCCTGTTGTTCCTTCCGAATCTTTTTATTATGGAATGCTTGTGAAGAAATCATAATTCCTCGAAGATATGCTTTAAATGTTTCCCATAATAAAGAGCGAGATATTTCTGGTTGATCATTTATTTCAAAAAAAATCTTAATCTGAGTTATAATATATTCCTGAGTGGTTTTATTTTTTAAAATTTGTGGATTAAGTTTCCATTGTCCTAAATGGAAACTTATGGGTGACGCATTTAATGAAGCGCCGTGTCTCCCTGCCGCCGCTGGATTTTGGAATGTTCAAAAAATTTCTGCGACATCTGCATGACTCATCATGTCGTGCGCCCTGTCGCACGCTGACGTAGGTTGTCCTGCATGTGACGCGCATGGTGACACAAGGTCATGACCTTTAATAATTAATTTTGTGTCATCATGTGTCACCATGCATCAAAGATGCGTCATTTGAGCGCAGCATCACGTCTTATTCTTGTGAATGAAACATAAACCAAAGGAATAGTTAGATCTCAGGCCAGGTGTTGAGCAGCCAGTTGTTGTCTCAGCGGTCAATGTCTGCCGGGCCCCCCGAGTCCATTTGGTGGGTGGGTAGAGAGGCACCCAGAGGTGACATGGTGGCTGTCTGTTGTTCTGCTCCGCATTCACAGGCTGGGCTCTGGCGGAGTCCCCATCTCCGCATGCTGGCATTGAAACACCCAACTCCAGTACGAAGTCTGTATAGCTTCACCCATGCTCTTCTGGGGAGGTCAGACTCTGGACGGCTTTCAACTGGTGAAGAGATGTAGCTGTGTAATGGAGTTGAGGTTGCCTTCCACTCCTGTGACCACTTAGTGGCTATCCAGTATGCGTTTGTCTCAGTTGACTAGATGGATGCTAGACCTCTGTTCTCTGCTGATGGAGGAGGCGATCTGAGTCCATGGTACGACGAGATAGTGCCAGAGTTACTGCTTGCCTTCGGATCCCTGCAGGCGGAATGCCTGCAAGTATAGGGAGCTGCTCGACTGGAGTAAGTTGAAGGCAGCCAGTGATGGCTCGTAATGTGCTGTTCAGGCTCGTGTCTACCAGGCTGGTATGTCTACTTCTACTCTATACAGGTGTGCAGTACTCTCAGCTGGAGCATACGCAACAGCTAAGGCAAGGTGCGAAGAGTTGGACTGGCTCCCTAACTGGGATCCTTTAAATATACCCACGTGATCACGCCGCACTACGTGATCACACACGGGTAATAAAAGCTCCGACTTTCAAAACATTTTTCACTTGCAACAGAGACGATCGTAAAATGGCACCCAAGAGAAGCAGGGTTCATCAGACTAGCAAGGCACAACAAAAACCATCCATGTAGGAGAAGACCCAGGTTCAGCAGATTGATTGAGGTTGAGGAGAAGGAGACCATGGAGGTGAACATGGAGGGTTCATGGCCACAGCACCACCCCACTCAGGGCCAGATTTTCCAAAACTGCTGCTTCTTCAGCTGCTCCTGCTGGAGTTGCTAGATTTGCTGTAGATTGGGATTCAGATTTTGCTGAGGATACTGATGCCTCAGCTGAGCCAGTTAAGATCATGAAGAAGAGGCAAATGGTAACCAAGCCATATGAATTCAGCAGGGAACAAGAGGGGGGCCTGGTAGATTGGTATCAGGCCAACCCTGAGTTGTATGATAAAAACAGCAGACATTTTAGAAACAAGGAGCAAAAGTACGTGCTGCTTGAGACCAAGGCGAAGGAGTTCCCTGGCTGCACTTTTTAGTGCACACTTCCTTTGTTGTTTGTCTGCATTTCTTTCATTATAATTACAATCATAATTAAAATTACAATATGTTCCACTGATCTTCATCCTGTGTTTTCACAAACGACCAACTGTGCCAATGGTTTAAGAGCCAGAGGACAAGGTAAGGCAAGCTGTCGCACAGTTTGCACAAGTCTGGCTCTGGCAGTAAGTTCATGACCCAGAGGCAGCAGTGGATAGTAGAAAAATCGGCCTTTATAAAGAATCATATCATTCGAGTGGAGAGGAGGCAGAGCACCAAGAAGGTGATTATTATCAACAAATATTTTGACATTGATAATTTGATTATCATCTTGCTTGCCCCTTCCTGATGGTCTTAAAATTTGTGATACACATTTATTATCTTCCAGTTTAACAAGGAGAAACCACAGCGTGCCATCTCCAGTGAGGATGAGCATGATCCTCCTGAGGGACCCTCTGGATCCACTACCCCGACCAGTCAGGTGCACAGCCAAAGAAAGCAGACCATTGCCATCCCCACTGCAGACTGCAGCACAAATGCAGCTGAGGAAGAAGAGTCTAGACAGGCAAGTCAGCGGGAGATGATCAAAGAATTTAGCATCTACAAACATCTACACCCCAGTCCTCCTTACCCAGCAGGGAATTTTTAAGTAGGCATAACAGGTAAGAGAGATCAAGATTCTTATTGAATCTTGTTTCGACCGCAGACCCAACCAAACCCCATCGAATGATACTCTCCTCCGCCTAGCGGAGCTGGTCCTTACCCTTAACTACTTTTTGTTTGACTCCTCCCATTTCCTCCAAATACAAGGCGTAGCTATGGGCCCAAGCTATGCCTGCCTCTGTGTAGGCAGGGCTGGATTTACGTATAGGCTTGACAAGCGTAAGCTTAGGGCCTCGTGATCTAGCCGGATTTACCACTAGGCTTCATAGGCTGAAGCTAAGGGCCTCAAAATCTAGGCGGCCTCCGGACAAGGCAGGACACCTGCCATTCAAGTCTGAGTGGGCCCCCCTCTCTATATCTCTCTCTCTCTCTCTCTCTCTCTCTCTCTCTCTTTTTTTTTTCCCCGTTTCAAAAACTTTATTGACACAATCATATAATACAACACATCAAACCATAATCAAAAATGGCACTATATACAACCATTATAGTACAACAATACAATCATTGTTCACAATACACTGAACCCCACGTGGTGACCAGCGCCCACGGAAGGCCTCCAGAGTCCCCGTGGACACCGCATGCTCCCGCTCCAGGGACAACACAATCATATAATACAACACATCAAACCATAATCAAAAATGGCACTATATACAACCATTATAGTACAACAATACAATCATTGTTCACAATACACTGAACCCCACGCGGTGACCAGCGCCCACGGAAGGCCTCCAGATTCCCCGTGGACACCGCATGTTCCCGCTCCAGGGACACACGTGCACGGACGTAGGCCCGGAAAAGGGGCAGGCAGCGGACTCTAGCCTGACCATCGACCGCCCGCTGCCTGGACCCACGAATGGCCATCTTGGCCAGGCCCAGGAGCAAACCGACAGGGAAGTTCCCCCCCCCCCCCCCCCCACTCGGCTCTCCCCCACTCCCTGCCTTGTGTCCGAACAACTAGAATCGTGGGACTAAAATGCAACCAGAACTTGAGGAACAACTCCTTCAGATATTGGTACAGGGGCAGTTAGCCTCTCACACTTCCATATACACGTGGAACACGGTCTCTTGCTCGCCACAGAAAATTACATGCTGCGGACGAGCCCGTGAACCGACTCAAAAGTTTATTACAAACCACCGCTCCTGTGCAACACTCTCCACCCCAGGTCCCCAATGTTAAAGGGGAACAACTCGCTTATAGAAGGTCCCCCACTGAGGACCTCCCCCCGCCTTCAGGTGGTAAACACCGTCCGCCATGGTGTATCGGGACGGGAGACGAAGGTAAGGAGGTGCAAAATGTGCAGGAGCATCCTGTACAGTGTGCGTCTCTTCGCATCACGAAATGGCAAGCTGGTCATCTCAGAAAGGCGGCTTAGATTGTGGTGGAAACCGGTACCCGAGAAATATCCCGGATCCTAGGCCCGATGAGCAGATCTGACGGAGCGGGGGTAAGCTCTATCAGAACCACTCTAGGCACTCGCCTCTCCTCGACAACCCGCCATGACAGGGTGAGGACCGGCCACTCCCGCAGCACGACAACCCCCTCCCCTCTTGGAACAATACGCTGGCTGAAAACAACCAAATTCTTCACTCTTAGCACATCCCGGTAGAAGACAGGCAAGCCCCTTAGAGCGGGTCGACTGATACCCGCCACCGGGAGCCATGAGACCCCCCTTAGACAACGACCCCAACGGAAAAAATACGTGGCCAGAGCGTGCCATCTGGGTGGGTTCTCTTCGTACATGTTACCTCCGCAGAGTCCTGAGGCGGAGAGCAGCCACCTGGTACGCACACATACCAAAGGACCTGGCCGCCCTCCTCTAACGGGAGACTCAGGACCGCCGCGGAAACCCAGTGCTTCCTATTTCCCCAAAAGAAATCTACCAGCTTCTTCTGTAAAGCAGTTGCAAAAATAGAGGGCGGCACAAGAGTAGCCAGCCGGTGCCATAACATGGAGGCCACCAGCTGGTTTATGACCAGCACCCTCCCACGAAAGGAAAGAACTCCAAGCAGGCCTGACCACGCCCCAACCGGGCGATCACTTTCGTCTCCAACTCCCGCCAGTTTGCCGGCCAAGCATCCTCAGTGGGACTCAGGTACACCCCCAGATAGAGGAGGTGCGTGGTACTCCACGCAAACATTACCATCTCCTCTGGCAGGGAGTCTACACACACCCAGGGGAGCTAACCTCAACACCTGATGAGATAACTCCCTCAGAGGTCCCCTGAAACGAAGGGGCATCCTCCCGCTCCGAGGACACACCACCAGAGGAGTCAACCGCATCACATGGTCTTATAACACTCGCGGAAGATCCCTGAGATAGAGGCCCAACCTCCGACCCGGAGGACACCTGTTCAAGACCACCAACCACATCAGTGGTGGAAGGTCTGGAGAAAGACATCCCCCTCACTTTGGACCCCACGCCCTTGCTCTTCCTCGCCAGGCACTAACCTCCTTTTTTGTCCCGCTAGCATGTGGCAGTACGGTGACCTCCATAACAGAAGTGTCTTCGGCCTCCACACTATCCCCAGCCACTTTAACCACCCACACATTTTTGCTTCCCTGCCCCCGTCTGAAAACACCTCAGCTCCTTGCTGGACCACGACAGGTGCAAACTGCACCACACTGGAGCTGGCAGGCACCACCTCTTGGGTGGTATCAGAACTCGGCAGGTGCACACCCGCTCCCGTTTTAACTCGCTCGGGCGGACTTTCTCCTCTCCTTCTTCTTCTCCTGCCTCTGCTTCTCCCGAATTGCCCCCTTCCTCACCCCCCTCCCCTGTGCCTGCCTTCAGCCACCACCACAGGTTCAAGACATGGGGGGCGGGGGCTATCGCTGCCCTGGGTCCCCAAGGCAGAACCTGCAGGCCCCAGATGGGCTATTACTGCCGCCCTTGATCACCGAGGCAGAGCTGGCAGCCCTAGCCGGTCAGCAGTACCAAACACCCCGCGCCACTGAGGTTTGACGAGCCAACGCCGGATGGGCCAGCAGCGCATCCCTGGGGCCACTGCGCTAGAACTTCTCGCAGTGACCCCGCGAATAGGACACTCCCTCCGGAATGTCCAAATTCGCCGCACGCATGACACCGTGCCTTTTCCCCAACTCCAAACGCACGGTTCTAGGGAGACCCCTATACTTCACCTCGAAACTCCCCTCAGCGCCATCCCCCTCACCCACCTTCAATGAACACCCTCCTCTTGAAACTGAAGACCCCTTTTCCTCTGGGTCCCCCCCAGGGTGCATGAGCCTAAAGCACTTAGGACCGCACCTCCCCAAACTTAGACAGTGTGGAATAAGTGATGCGTCTGGAATACATGTGGGGCAACTCCGCAGGAGAACCGGTCTCACCCTGGATACCCACGGATCCACCTGTATGTGACCCCCCTCACTGAAACCCTCAGCTCCAATGCTCGGGCCACACCCTCCCGGTCTTTAGTATCACCTCCACCGTTCCTCTTTCGAGCTCGGAAGAGACAATAGCTCCCCTCCCAAGAAGTTCATTCAAGGCCTTTGTAATGTCTCCCCTTGACATCATAGGCCCAGTTTTGAACCGAGATACCAAACCCGTCCCAATCCAAGTCAACATGAGGTTCATGCTCAGATGGCCTCGTACCCGCCACTGTTGCTACTGCGTATGTCCGGTCCTTCGGGCCGCGCCCCAGCCATCGCCATCCCTGACAGAGGCACAAACCAGCTCCAGGCACCCCAGCAGCTCAGCTCCAAGTTAAGTTCCAGAAACAGTCACAGTCAAAGACAGCAGCAGAAAGCAGAAACCTCCAGCAGAAGCAGGAAAGTCCCCAAGTTCGTCCACAGCCGAGAGCAGCTTTTGGGGAAGCTCTATCCCAGTCGAGCCAGAAGCAAAAGTACCTTCTTCACATTAAGCCAGGCAGCCGCACTGTGCAAAATGAAATTTAGGGCAGAGAAACGGTGCAAAAAAGACAAAGACACAGCAATCTTCGTGCCCTCGATCTCCAGGCACTCTTGGCAGTCCGCCAACGACAACCGCACCCTCGACAATGTAGAGAAAACTCAGGAATTTTCGCACTAGTAAAGGAATCCTAGACCAGAGGAAAGTTTCAACAGCCCAACGATAAGTTAAACTATGAAGCCCCTCTGCCTCTGTTCCTTCTCCAACAGCAAAATCCTTGAAAGGCTGCTTCAATCCTTCTCAACCGCAGAGCTGAGAAGAAAACACAACCTCTCTCTCTCTCTCTCTCTCTCTCTCTCTCTCTCTCTCTCTCTCTCTCTCTCTCTCTCTCTCTCTCTCTCTCTCTCTCTCTCTCTCAATCTCCGTCTCCACCTGCTATCCGTGTCCGGGCCGCCGGGTTTCCGCTCTCCGCTCGCTCCTCATACGCCGGCACGGCAGGCCGCCTTGCACATGCGCACTGCTACGGCCAGCACATCCTCCCCCCTGCACATGCGCACAACCACGGCCAGCACATCATTGGCCACCTAGTGCATACGCACTGCCATGGCAACTGGGAGGCACTGGGCACTTTCTCCCACGCTTTGAATTGTGGGAGATCTTGCCGCCATTGCTGTTAAGTCGCCGCCTCGCCACGACTGCTCAAAACCAACACAGAATCACTCCCTGACCCTGGATCTGGAGTAACTCCCTGGAGTAACTCTTGTTTCTGGTTTCCTGGTCCTCCATAAATATTCAAAATGGAATTTAAACTGGAGGTGGTGGAGTGCTGAACAATAACAGCCTTTTGCATTTTATAACCATATAACCATATAACAATTACAGCACGGAAACAGGCCCTCTCGGCCCTTCCAGTCCGTGCCGACCATTTGTTTTCCCCTAGTCCCATCTACCTGCACTCAGACCATACCCCTCCATTCCCTTCACGTCCATATACCTATCCACTTTACTCTTAAATGTTAAAATCGATCCTGCCTCCACCACTTCTGCTGGAAGCTGATTCCACACAGCCACCACCCTCTGAGTAAAGAAGTTCCCCCTCACGTTACCCCGAAACCTCTGTCCCTTAATTCTCATGTCATGCCCTGTTGTTTGAATCTTCCCTACCCTCAATGGGAAAAACGTATCCACGTCAGCTCTGTCTATCCCTTTCATCATTTTAAAGACCTCAATCAAGTCCCCCCTTAACCTTCAGCGCTCCAAAGAATAAAGACCTAACTTGTTCAACCTTTCTCTGTAACATAGTTGCTGGAATCCTGCCAATATTCTAGTAAATCTCCTCTGTACTTCTCTATTTTGTTGACATTCTTCCTATAACTAGGCGACCAAAATTGTACACCATACTCCAGAATTGGTCTTACCAATGCCTTGTACAATTTTAACATTACTTCCCTACTCCTATATTCAATGCTCTGATTTATAAAGGCCAGCACACCAAAGGCTATCTTTACCACCCTATCTACATGCGATTCCACCTTCAGGGAACTATGCACAGTTATTCCTAGATCCCTCTGTTCCACAGCATTCCTCAATTCCCGACCATTTACCATGTACGTCCTATTTTGATTTGTCCTGCCAAGATGTAGCACTTCACACTTATCAGCATTAAACTTCATCTGCCATCTTTCAGCCCACTTTTCCAAATGGCCCAAATCTCTCTGTAGACTTTGAAAATCTACTTCATTATCCACAATACCACCTATCTTAGTATCATCTGCATACTTACTTATCCGATTTTCCACCCCATCATCCAGATCATTGATGTACATGACAAACAACAGTGGACCCAACACAGATCCCTGAGGCACCCCACTGGTCACCGGCTTCCAACCTGACAAACAGCCATCCACCATTACTCTCTGACATCTCCCATTCAGCCACTGTTGAATCCATCTTGCTACTCCACCATTAACACCCAAAGATTGAACCTTCTTAACCAACCTTCCATGGGGAACCTTGTCAAAGGCCTTACTGAAATCCATATAGACAACATCCACTGCTTTACCCTCATCAATTTCCCTAGTTACCGCTTCAAAAAATTCAAGAAGGTTTGTCAAACATGACCTTCCAGGCACAAATCCATGTTGACTGATCAGACCCTGTTTATCCAGATGCTTATATATATTATCTCTAAGTATCCATTCCATTAATTTGCCCACCACTGACGTCAAACTAATAGGTCTATAATTGCTAGGTTTATTCTTTGAACCCTTTTAAAACAATGGAACAACATGCGCAGTACGCCAATCCTCCGGTACTATTCCCGTTTCTAATGACATTTGAAATATTTCTGTCATAGCTCCTGCTATGTCTACACTACCTTCCCTCAATGTCCTAGGGAATATCCTGTCAGGACCTGGAGACTTATCCACTTTTATATTTTTCAAAAGTGTCAGTACTTCCTCCTCTTTGAATCTCATAGTTTCCATAGCTACTCTACTTTTTCCCCTTAACTCACCGAGTTCAATATCCTTCTCCTTGGTGAATACCGAAGAAAAGAAATTGTTCAATATCTCCCCCATCTCTTTTGGCTCTGCAGATAGCTGTCCATTCTGGTTCTCTAATGGTCCAATTTTATCCCTCGTTATCCTTTTGCTATTAATATAGCTGTAGAAACCCTTTGGGTTTACTTTCACCTTTCTTGCCAAAGCAACCTCATATCTTCTTTTAGCCTTCCTAATTTCTTTCTTAAGATTCTTTTTACATTCTTTATACTCCTCTAGCACCTCATTTACTCCATGCCTCCTATAATTATTGTAGATATCTCTCATTTTTCGAAACAAGTGTCCAATTTCCCTTGAAAACCATGGCTCTTTCCAATTTTTACTATTTCCTTTCAACCTAACAGGGACATAAAGATTCTGTACTCTTACAATTTCCCCTTTAAATGTCCTCCATTTCTCTTCTACATCTTTCCCATGAAACAATGTGTCCCAATTCACTCCTTTAAAATCCTTACGCATTCCCTCAAAGTTAGCATTTCTCCAATCAAAAATCTCCACCCTAGGTCCAGTTCTGACTCTCTCCATAATTATATTGAAACTAATGGTATTGTGATCACTGGTCCCGAAGTGCTCACCAACACATACCTCCGTCACCTGACCTGCCACATTTCCTAACAGGAGGTCCAGCACTGCCCCTTCTCTGGTCGATACCTCTATGTACTGCTGCAAAAAACTATCCTGCACACATTTTACAAACTCCAAACCATCCAGCCCATTTACAGAATGTGTTTCCCAGTCTATTTTTGGAAAATTGAAATCTCCCACAATCACTACCTTGTGCTTACTACTAATATCTGCTATTTCCTTACATATTTGCTCTTCCAATTAACGCTCCCCATTTGGCGGTCTATAATACACCCCTAAAAGTGTTGCTACACCGTTCCCACTTCTCAGTTCCACCCAAATAGCTTCCCTAGACGAGCCCTCTAATCTATCCTGCCAAAGCACTGCTGTAATATCTTCTCTGACAAGCAATGCAACACCTCCCCCTCGGGTCCCTCCAATTCTATCACACCTGAAGCAACGAAATCCTGGAATATTTAGTTTCCAATCACAGCCCTCCTGCAACCATGTTTCACTGATTGCCACAACATCATATTTCCAGGTGTCAATCCAGGCTCTAGATTACTTACAATAGATTACTCCACCTTACTTACAATGCTCCTAGCATTAAAATATACACATTTTAGAAACCCACCATCCCTTATTCTCTGTCTATTATCTTTTTCATCTTTCTCGCCTACATTTTGGATCCGAGTGCTTCCCTTCTCTGCCTCTTGCCCCACACCCTGACCCCTAGCCCCCTCTACCCGAGTCCCTACCCCCAGCCTTTCTAGTTTAAAGTCTCCCAGTAGACTTTGCAAATCTCCCTGCCAGGATATTGGTCCCCCTCGGGCTCAAGTGCAACCCGTCCTTTGTGTACAGATCATGCCTTCCCCAAAATAGGTCCCAGTGATCAAGAAACTTGAATCCCTGCCCACTGCACCAGTCCCTCAGCCACGCATTTATCCTCCACCTCATTTCATTCCTACTCTCACTGTCACGCGGCACAGGCAGTAATCCTGAAATCGTTACCCTTTTGGTCCTTCTCCTTAACTTTCCCCCCAACTCCCTAAATTCTCCCTTCAGGACCTCATCACTTTTTCTGCCTATGTCATTGGTACCTATGTGTACCACAACATCAGGCTCCTCTCCCTCCCTTATCAGAATCTTTTGTACACGTTCTGACACATGCGAGACCCTGGCACCAGGGAGGCAAACTACCATCTGGGTCTCCCGACTGCATCTACAGAATCGCCTATCCGACCCCCTAACTATAGAGTCCCCTATTACAATTGCCCTCCTCTTTTTGCTACCCTTCTGAGCATCAGGGCCGGTCTCTGTGCCGGAGGCCCGGCCGCTGTTGGTGCCCCCAGCTAGGCTGTCCCCTCCAATTGTACTCAAACCTGAGTACCTATTTTCCAGGTGTACGGTCGCAGGGGTACTCTCTAGCCCCTGCCTCTGCCCCTTGCCCTTCCTAACCGTGACCCACTTGTCTGCCTTCTGTGGTCTGGGAGTGACTACCTCCCTGTGGCTCCTCTCTATGACCTCCTCACTCTCCCTGACCAGACGGAGGTCATCGAGCTGCTGCTCCAGGTTCCTAACACAGTCCTTTAGGAGCCCCATCTCAACACACCTGGCGCAGATGTGGATGTCTGGAGGGCTATCAGATTCCCTGACCTCCCACATCTGACATCCAGAACAGTACACTGCCCTTGCCTTCATACTGCCCCCCCTTACACAGGATACAATATATCTGCTTATTTATCTGTTTATTTATTGTGTATATATATGGTCTATAGTATATAAACACACTGAACTTTTATCTCCTCTTCTGTATTATGTTTACATATTCTGTTGTGCTGCAGCAAGCAAGAATTTCATTGTCCTATCTGGGACACATGACAATAAAATTCTCTTGACTTGGACTTAAGCAAAAAAGGGTTCTTGGTGAAAAAAGAGGTACCTTAAATTTAATTGCATCTGGTTGGGTAACTATGGCAGGGTGAAGACTATTCCATGCTTTAATTGTGCAGGGGAACTCCATGGAGCAGCCAGCAACTCTGGATAGAAGAAATTGGGTGATTTTTCGGGTATAGACCCTTCTTTATACTCCCTCTGGTTTTAGTGTTTTTAGTTTAATTTAAAGATACAGAGTGGAAACAGGCCCTTCGGCCCACCGAGTCCACGCCAACGACTGATCACCCGTACACTAGTTCCATCCCACACATTAGCGGAGTAAGTCAAGAGTCAAGAGTGTTTTACTCTCTCACGTCCAAGTTAGAAGAATGAAATCCTTACTTGCAGCAGCACAACAGAATATGTAAACATAGTACTCTGTAAAAAATGTTATAAATGATAAAACAAAATGGTGTATATTTATACATGAATATATAACTATATATATATATATATATATATATTATTTATGTGTGTGTGTATAATATACCCTCACACACACAATATCCCTTCTGGGATTAATAAAGTTATTTCAGTTTTAAATCTCCAAGTGACGCTATGTCCCCCTTTACAGCTACTGTATGTTTTAATTAAGCTCACGACTATGGGGCAGTACATTGGACATAAAGTTGCTGCCTAAAAGTGCCATAGACCCGGAATTGATCCTGAATATGGGTGCTGTCTGTATGGAGTTTGCTCCTTTTCCCTTTGATCGCATGGGCTTTCTCCAGATGCTCTTGTTTCCTTCCAGATTCCAAAGGTGTGCAGGAACCTATTTCAGACCCAACCCAAAACATAATATTTTCCTTTGTCCAGAGATTCTGTCTGACCTGTTGAGTTACTCCAGCTTTTTGTGTCTATCTTCAGTTTAAAGCAGAATCTGCAGTTCCTATCGCTTCGCCCAACACCTCCGCTCGGTTCACAATAACCAACCTGCTCTCCTGGTGGCTCTGCACTTTAACTCCCCCTCCCATTCTGAATCTGACCTTTCTGTCCTGGTCCTCCTCCATGGCCAATGAGGCCCACCGTAAATTTGAGGAGCAGCACCTCATATTTCGCTTGGGCAGTTTACACCCCAGGGATATGAGCATTGATTTCTCCAATTTCAGGTAGTCCCTGCTTTCTCCTCCCCTTCCCAGCTCTCCCTCAGCCCATTGTCTCCGCCTCTTCCTTTCTTTACCCCCTCCCCCACCCTTACATCAGTCTGAAGAAGGGTCTCGACCCGAAACGTCGCCTATTTCCTACGCTCATTAGATGCTGCCTCACCCGCTGAGTTTCTCCAGCATTTTTGTCTACCTTTGATTTTCCAGCATCTGCAGTTTCTTCTTAAAGATTCTTATTGTAGTTGTAAATACATACTGTATATTTAATATGATACTAAGTAGATATATATCAACAATTATCAAATTATTTTGTGCCAAAATACTCAGGAATTATTGAAAATATGTGTAAGGAAAGGGTGTCAGAATGGCTAAAACCCATGAATTTCATGAGCCGCTGGACCCCACCCGCAAGTGCTCGATAGCTTCGCTTGCTCGCAAAATTCTCCCTGATCGGAAAATCCCAATGTTGGCAGCTCTGTACTTATGAGTAAAACTGCATCATGATGAATAGCCAACACAGCATCAGGGTTTCAGCCCCTGATTATACTAACCAGCCATCTCTTCCTAGGGGCCTACACGTAGAGCAAAATAACGCAGCAACTCCAAACCTAATCCGAAGATGTGATGGACCTCCCAGAGCGGGATGAACACCAAGTCCAGCCCCAATTCGCTAAGTTGATGTTGATAAACCACAGGAGTGGGTGGCCCTACTAACCGCAAAAAAGACTATTAGTATCAGGACAGGAAGGAAATTTTGAAATTAAATGAAAATCTTTCATTGGGAAATTTTAGGAGTAGCAGAAAGCCACTGGACCAAATCAGGGGAATTTTCCAATCAAGGATACAAGATTTTATATGTAGGAAATAACTCAATACACCGCGCAGGAGTCGCACTTATTCTTACTAAGAAAGCACAAAATGCACTTCTTGGATGTAACCCAATTTCAGCACTCCACATATAGGCAAGATTCAAAACACAGAACGGAGCAATGACCATTCTTCAAGTATACGCCCCAAACTCAGCTGAATCAGAAGCAATTATTGATGAATTCTATGATCTTCTCCAAAGTACTGTTTATAGAACTCCGAAAAGTGATGTTCCCACTCCCCATCATCATGGGAGACTTAAATGTCAAAGTCGGAACCGACTGGCAACAATGGGCAAAATACCATAGGCAAACGTGGATTTGGCCAAGTAAACCAGTGAGGTGAAACCTTCTGCATTTCTGCACTGCAAATGACTTATGTATTAATCACACAATGTTTAAACAGAAAAAGGATTCCAGACAATGGACATGGGGATCTCCAGATCAAGCAACACACAACAAAATAGACTACATCATGATAAGCAATAAATGGAAAAACTGTGTGCAAAATGCCAGAAACGCTGACATTGGATCTGACCATCAGTTTGTAAGAGCTAATATACGCATGAAATTCCATACAATCAAGAAAGCCAAATATACAAAGCAGTATGATATCTTAGATATGATAGCTAAGACTCAAAAACACAGATATTAGAAGTGATAATGAAATTGAAATTGGAGGACGCTTTGCTCCACTTATGGAGCATGACAATTGCGACACAGAAAGCATGTGGACAGAAATTAAAAATGCCTTTAGCGAGACATCGAAGAAAGTTTTTGGATACAAAAAAAGCCAAAAGGTAAAACCCTGGATCAGTGAAGAAGTTATCCAGCTTACTAAGGAAAGAAGCAAAGCCAAACAAGAGAAACTTCTTGATCCAACCAAACGAAGCAGACACAACTACCTAAATCGTGAAATCAAGAGAAAAACCAAAGAATGCTGTGGCAACTGGCTCAAAGAGTTATGCGTCAAAGTAGAGCAAAGACATCAAGCTGCTAAATCCAAAGAGGTTTATTCAATAATTAAGAACATTACAAGGAAATCAACCACCAAAAATGCAGATGGTAAAAATCAAAGAGGGAGAAATATGTACTAGAATTGATGATGTCAAAGGTGGAAAGAGTACGTCCAAGACCTCTACAACAAGAAAAACCCGATTGACGAAGAACTCACAAATACCTTCCCCAAATATCAATCACTACTGTGGAACCAGTTATTCTGCACGACGAGATCGTCGGCTCAATTAGAAAGCTTTCTGATGGGAAAGCCCCGGGCTATGACTGCATTACTGGAGTAGAACTCAAAGCAGCTGGAGACAAAGGAGTTGATATTATCCACAAACTGCAAGAAAATATGGGACCCAGTAGAATTTCTCAATGACTGGGGAAAGGCAATCATTATACCAATCTACAAAAAAAAGACAAGCTACACTGTGCTAATTATAAGGGAATCAGCCTGCTTAATAATTCATGCAAAATACTCATCCTAATACTTCAAAGACGCATCACGAAAAGGGCAGAAGAGATTCTATCAGAAGCCCAAGCAGAGTATAGACCAGGGGTACACAAAATGCTGGAGAAACTCAGCGGGTGCAGCAGCATCTATGGAGCGAAGGAGATTTCGGGCCAAAACCCTTCTTATGACCACCAGGTTGGTCAACCATTGATCAACTGTTCACTCTAAGACAAACAATGGAAAAACACCTCAAAAAGAAAAAAGGACTTGTTGCTATATTGACTTTGAAAAGACCTTCGACCGTTGGTTTTTCTAACAAAATTATAAGGCCACTAAAAGCACTTTACCAGAAATCTACAAGTGCTGTAAGAGTGAATGGGGAACTAACAGATTGGTTTACCACTGCAGTTGGAGTGTGACAAGGGTGTGTGTTCTCACCACAGCTATTTAACATCCTGTAACGTCTTGTATGCATTGCACGGCACAAATATAGGCGTAAATATCCAAGGTCAGCTCCTAAATGGCTTCGCAAATGATATCGCACTGATTGCTGCGAGTGAAACCAAACTTCAGACTGTGGTAAACCTCGTACATGAAAGCAGTAAAGTGCTGGGACTGAAAATCAACTTAGAAGTGCAGGCAATCTCCAAAGCGAACATAAAAATAAATATCAAAATCAATGGTACATCATTAGCTCAGGTTGAGGAGTTCACATATCTAGGAGGAAAGACATGTCACACTGGATTATTGTGCCTTCCTGTTTTTGCCACTAAAGTGGATAACCTCACATTTATTAAACTGCATCTGCCCACTCACCCAACCTGTCCAAGTTACCCAGCATTCTCCTCGCAGTTCACACTGCCATCCAGCTTTGTGTCATCTGCAAATTTGCTAATGTAATTTTTAATTCCTTCATCTAAATCATTAATGTATATTGTAAACAGCTGCGGTCCCAGCACCGAGCCTTGCGACACCCCACTAGTCACTGCCTGCCATTCTGAAAGGAACCCGTTTATCCCTACTCCTTGTTTCCTGTCTGCCAACCAATTTGTTTTATCCATGTCAGTACCCTATCCCCAATACCATGCGCTTTAATTTTACCCAGTAATCTCCTATGTGGGACCTTTTCAAATGCTTTCTGAAAGTCCAAGTACACCACATCCACTGGCTCTCCCTTGTCCATTTTCCTAGTTACATCCTCAAATAACTCGGACCAATCCTGCTACTGCTATCCAAATGTGCCGCTATTTCATCTTTTATAGTCAGAGTGACACTATAATGTGGAGGTGGGGATCAGGGAGGGGAGGTGCGCAGGGGCGGAAATCCTGGGGGGGGGGGGGGGACGCTTACCCCCCCCCCCCCCCCCCCCCCCCCCCCCTGCGTTGAGAGGTGGGAGACAACCCCCCCTCGCCCTCGTGTTTTGTAATCCGGACTTAATCAGACGCTTTCTAAGGACTGAATCGACCCGTTTGTGGTGCCTTTCAGCGCCCGGCGCGGCTTAAAATCAAACTGCTGATCGATGTTGGAGCCCCCATCGGCCGATGAAAGTGCACGTGAACGGGCCAATTCAAGCCCCACGATTTGGGGCGGACGAAGCTGCTGTTGCTGGAGTTCGGAGTCGCTCATCAACCAGGTCAGCTCCCGATGTTACCGTCCACAGAACCCACGGCCAAAGCCTCGCGTGTGCGCGCATGTACGTGCGCAGCCGCCAAGAAATTGTGTTCCCCGCATGTTTTGATAGCGATTTTTAATGTTTGGAGGGGCTGGTTGGAATGTTGGGGTGGTGGTGCCGCAGTTGTCATGGTTCCTGTCCTGACCTCCCGGGGGGGGGGGGGGGGTGTAACCGTGACACAAACTAACACTCTAGAATGTAGCATTTTGAACAATGCAGGCAATGGGCAGTGGCACCGTGGGCAGGATATAGAAACAAACACAGATAGACGGCTTTCGAGGAGGTCATGTCTGGTGTCTGCTCTGCTCAGCTCAGCTATACTCTACGCTCATCTACCATCATCTACAATACTATACTATACTTTAGGTGCGGCGGGGACAAGCTACGACCAGAAGGTTGAAGTGGCCACACTCCCACTCCTTATTCCCGGCGCCGCTGGGAAGCTTCTGCCTCTCGGACCCCGCAGGGACCATCAGTCGGTGAGTCTGTCTGTCTGTCGTCTCAGTCCCTGGCCCCGCACAGGTGACTGCTCCTCCCGGCACCGAGGGCCCTGCGGACGTGGGCGGCTCCCAGCCTCACCCCCTTGACTTGCCTCCCCTTAAACACCTACCCATGGCAGCGCTGTCAGAGCCCAGTGGCGCTTCTGAATTAACTAACCGTACATTTTAAAGAGGTATTGTACAAGACGCTAATAATAGTCAGTATTTAAAGGATTAAGGTGTTTTATCGCTGTGAGAATTTGCTGCATCTACTCTGACACTTTAACTTTATAGTTAATGTTTATTATTGTCAATATGATCCACCGCTGCGTTTGGTCAGGGCCGAATTTAGATGAAGAGAGCCCCTAAGCAGTTCCACTTGGGAGGCCCCTCCCAATCCCCCAACCCCACGACTAGAGGAAGATGGTCCACCAGATTGACACCGATTTGCAGCCGAGCGTGGCCAATGAGATAAGGGGCTTGAAAGCTGCGCTTATTTATTTATTTATTGCGTGCTAGTGTTGAGTTATTGTCTTAAAACACTACTATTCTGAAATGGAGGGCAAGGAAAATGACTGAAGGGTTTATTAGAGACTACAATGCGTATGTAAGAAAGGTCCATGACAGTGTCAAAAATATTATACACCTTGCAGGGCTCTCACTTAATTTTTTTCTCTGTTGTCAGCTGGTCGACCTTGGCAGCTTTTTAAGTTGCCAAATGACAGTTTAGGTGGTCATTTTAGACGGCGTGCGATAATGTGCTCGGACGAAGTGCGTAGTTACCAGTCAGAATTATGCTCAATGAAGCATTCACACATTATTTCTGCTTCAAATAAAGTCCCAAACTAAACATATTCACCAATCAAGACATGATATATACCACAATGACATGCAAAAAATTATAATACAGTATCTCAACTCTTTTTACACATTGCAATGAATGCATTTTCTATTATTTCTTTCCACTTCCAAACAAAAATGTGGTTGGATTATTCAGCATTTGACAAACCTCGGTGAGACCAAGCGTAGGTGCTTCGCACAACACCTCCGCTCGGTCCGTAATAACCAACCTGATTTCCCGGTCGCTCAGCACTTCAACTCCCCCCTCCCATTCTGAATCTGACCTTTCTGTCCTGGGCCTCTTCCATGGCCAGAGTGAGGCCCATCGTAAATTAGAGGAGCACCACCTCATATTTCGCTTGGGCAGTTTACACCCCAGTAGTATGAACATTGACTTCTTCAATTTCAGATAATTCCTGCTTTCTCTTCCCCTTCCCAGCTCTCCCTCAGCCCACTGCCTCCGCCTCTTCCTTTCTTCTTCCCGTCTCCCCCACCGTCACATCAGTCAGAAGAAGGGTCTCGACCCAAAACATGGCCTATTTCCTTTGCTCCATAGATGCTGCCTCACCCGCTGAGTTTCTCCAACATTTTTGTCTACCCATTCACACAAGTTCTGTTATCCCACTTTCCTCACCTGCTCCCTACACATTAGGGGCAATTTTACAGAGACAAGTTAACGTACAAAGTCAATGCGTCTTTGGGATGTGGAAGGAAACCCACACGCTTGCAGGGAGAATGTGCAAATTCAACACAGACTGTGCCTGAGGACAGGATCGAACACAGATCTCTGGCGCGTGAGACAGCAAGTCTACCAGCTGTGCCACTATATTTTGTTTTCCCACACACTAAAAATTATACGCTGATAACTTTCGTTAGTAAAAAAATGTAAATATCCATTTTCAGTTTTAAATCTCCAAGTGACGCTATGTCCTCCTTTGCAGCTACTGTATGTTTTAATTACGTTCAAGACTATAGAGCAGTACATTGGCCATAAAGTTGCTACCTAAAAGTGCCAGAGACCCGGAATTGATCCTGAATATGGGTGTTGTCTGCATAGAGTTTGCTCCTTTTCCCTTTGATTGCATGGGTTTTCTCCGGGTGCTCTTGTTTCCGCCACATTCCAAAGGTGTGCAGGAACCAATTTCAGACCCAACCCAAAACCTAATATTTACCTTTTGTCCAGAGATTCTGTCTGACCTGTTGAGTTACTGCAGCTTTTTGTGTCTGTCTTCAGTTTAAACCAGCATCTGGAGTTCCTTCCTACACACACTATACTATACGATAGAACAGTATTAATCCCAGGAGGGAAATTGTGTGTGTTTGTGTGTGGGTATATATATATATTACACACACGCGTGCGCGCTCGCACACACACACACACACACACACACACACACACACACACACACACACACACACACACACACACACACACACACACACACACACACACACACACACACACACACACACACACACACACACACAGAGTTATGTATTCATATATAAATGTACACCATTTTGTTTTCTCGTTTATAACATTGTTTACAGGGTACTATGTTTACATATTCTGCTGTGCTGCTGCAAGTAAGGATTTCATTGTTCTAACGGACGTGGGAGAATAAAACACTTTAGACTCTTGACTTACTCCACTAATGTGTGGGGTAGAACTAGTGTACGGGTGATTGGTGGTCGGCGTGGACTCGGTGGGCCGAAGGGCCTGTTTCCACGCTGTTTCTTTAAATCAAACTAAAATTCCCTTTTAGAATTACAACAGAAAAATTTAAATATTTGGGCATCCAAATTACTAGGAACTATAAATCATTACTCAACACAAACTATATGCCTATATTAACTAAATTAAATGGGCTGATTAAGTTTTGGAAGACACTGCCGATGTCATTAATAGGCAGAATAAACGCGATAAAAATGATCTTCTTACCACAAATATTGTACCTATTTCAATCAATACCAATATACATACCTAAAAAATTCTTCAAAAAATTAGATTCTGATATTATAAACTTCATATGGGATTATAAATCACACAGAATTTAAAAAAAAAAAACACTTGTGTAAATCTAAAGAATCAGGGGGACTGACACTCCCTAACTTATTGTATTATTATTGGGCAGTGAATATTAAAAATATAATCTACTGGTTGGATAGTTCTGCCCAACAGGTAGATTGGATAAGAATGGAGAAAGAGGATTGTTCCCCTTATAATATAGGAGCGATCCTCCTTTCCCCAATAAAACTGAACAATGTAATATACAAGAAGAATCCAATTATTCATAGTATAATACGAATTTGGAAACAAATAAAATTAACTTTAAAATTAAGAAAATTATCGCTTCTTTCTCCAATAGCTAATAATTCCTCATTCAAACCATCCATTATTGATAAAACGTTTACCCATTGGGAAAGAATAGCAATTAAAATGATGGGAGATATGTATGAAATGGGAAAACTTTTATCATTCCAACAATTACAACTAAAATATAATTTGAAAAGTAATCAATATTTCAAATGCCTTCAAATTCAAGATTATTTGAAAAAGTGTATACAAGGATATCAAACGTTAACCCCAGATCTACTGGACGAAGGAATGAATAGAAAGGCAGAATCAAGCAATTTAATATCTTACTTATATAATATAATTCTAAATATAGAAACACCACGACAGAAGCAATTAGAAGAGACTGGGAACAAGAGTTATTGATAAAAATTCCGAACGATAGATGGGATAAAAATTTATTATATGTAAACAAATGTTCAATGAATGTAAGACATAACCTAATTCAATTTAAAATTTTACATAGATTATATTATTCGAAAACAAGACTGAATAAAATATTTTCAAATGTTTCCCCCATCTGCGACAAATGTCTAACTCAAAATGCCA
The DNA here is from genome assembly GCA_035221665.1 of Okamejei kenojei. Taxonomy (NCBI): domain Eukaryota; kingdom Metazoa; phylum Chordata; class Chondrichthyes; order Rajiformes; family Rajidae; genus Okamejei; species Okamejei kenojei. Next base: position 5,933,606 of record CM069165.1, read on the forward strand.
CTATAGCACATTCCTTTGTCTCTTGTACAAAACTGTATACATTTTGGAATGAAATTTTTGGAATTTTTACAAAACTATTTAACACAAAATTGAACCCCAATACTGAATTGATTATCTTTGGATCAATGGAAGAGGGAAGTAAACTAACTATATTCCAAGAAGTTTTTCTTAATTATGGTCTCATAACAGCGAAAAAACTTATACTTAAATTTTGGAAAAACGCACCTACGTCAACATTCAAAATGTGGATCTCAAACATGTCTGAAACGCTACATCTTGAAGAAATGAGATGCCTCTTACTAGGCAAAGTAGACCAATTCTTAAAGATTTGGTCTCCGTTTATCAACTTTATGCAAGCATGTGGTGCAACATAACATAACCTTAGAAATTAAATGGTTTAGAACTGGGTGACGGATGGGCAAAAATATGAGATAGGTAGATCTCTCCTGATCTCTCTTTTCTTTTTACTTTTTCCTTCTCTTTCAATCTTTTAACTTCTCACCTCTCTCTTTTTTTTGTTTTCTGTTTCTACTCGCTTGTCTATCTATTCCGACACTCTTTATTTCTTTTTTCTCTCACTGTTCTTTTATTATTGAACTATATTTAAATTAAAAAAAAAAAAAAAAAAAAAAAAATCAAACAAAAAACAGAGGGAGTCCAAAGAAGGGTCTCTACCCGAAACGTCACCCAATTTTTTTTCTATCCAGAGTTGTTGGCTGCTCCATGGAGTTCCCCCGCACAATTAAAGCATGGAATAGTCTTCACCCTACCATAGTTACCCAACCAGATGTAACTAAATTTAAGGTACCTCTTTTTTCCCCCCAAGAACCCTTTTTTGCTTAAGTCCAAATCAAGAGCCAAGAGAGTTTTATTGTCATGTGTCCCAGATAGGACAATTAAATTCTTGCTTGCTGCAGCACAACAGAATATGTAAACATAATACAGGACAGGAGATAAAAGTTCAGTGTGTTTATATACCATAGACCATATATATACACAATAAATAAACAGGTAAAATGCAATAGGCTGTTATAGTTCAGCTCTCCACCACCTCCAGTTTAAATTCCATTTAGAATATGTATGCAGGACCAGGAAACCAGAAGCAAGAGATGCTCCAGAGAGTTACTCCAGATCCAGCATCAGGGAGTGATTCTGCTTTGGTTTTCAGCCGTCCCGGCTACCGGACAGCAATGACGGTCACATCTCCCACAATTCAAAGTGAGGGAGAAAGTGCCCAGCGCCGACCAGTTGCCGTGGCAGCGCGCATTTGCAGGGCAGCCGATGACGTTCTGGCCGTGGTTGTGCGCATGTGCCGGGGGAGGATGTGCTGGCCGTTGCAGTGCGCATGTGCAAAGTGGCCAGTCATGCCGGCGGATGAGGAGCGAACGGAGCCTGGCGGCCCGGATACGAATGGCGGGTGGAGAGGGAGATGGAGATTGACAGACAGAGAGAGAGAGAGAGAGCGATAGAGAGGGGGCCCGCCCACAGTTGAACGGCAGGTGTCCTGCCTTGGCAGGAGGCCGGCTAAATTTTGAGGCCCTAGGCTTCAGCCTATGAAGCCTAGTGGTAAATCCGGCTCTGCGAGGCCCCCCTAGATCTCGAGGCCCTAAGTTTAAGCTTGTCAGCCTTATACGTAAATCCAGCCCTGGGTTTGGTGGATCATAGACTTGGGTGTCCAGTTCAAGGAGAGGCCAACGAAAAAAAACAGTATGGAATCTTCACACTCTCTTGAAGGTCTGTGCTAATCCCGGGCTTTATCTGAGTATCTGTGCCGGCATCTCGGCACCATTGATGCATTGATGAATTTGGGATGTTGTGGCCCTGACGCCAGAGAGGTTTTCAAACCATATCTTCCTGTGATATCTTGTTGCAAACTTCCGTTATATCTAATAGCTGGTGACTCGAGGATGAACGGTTATAATAGAATACCTATTAGTATCCTTATGATTAATCAAAGCAAAAGAACAGACCACTGACCCTTTAAACTTTTGGGAAGACGAAAACTATGATCGATTATGGATCAAAACAAAGACAAAGATCTTTTATTTTACGGTGTGTGTGTGTGTAAAAACTGTGTATGATCCATTATGGAAATTATTTGATGATGGATCAAAATAAGTAGGCAGAAGTGGTATTATCCAAACATAGCCTTATAGGTTCTAAGTGCTGTTGAACTTGAAAAACTCCGTGCCTGGTGGAAACAGGATATTTTAATTGTCTAAATTTGAACAGGAAAATAACGAAAAAGGGGGAATACTTGGGATGTACGTACCGTGAAGGTTTAGGTCCACAATTTTGCAGGAACATCACGATATGGTTACAAAATAAAAAAGTCATGAAATCTCCAATTATGGGGGATTCTTTGGATATAATTCAAGGGATCAGGGCTGCAAAAGACAGACCCTGCAAGTATGAATGATGTTAAAAAAATGCTTAATATAACTAAGGAGTGGTGATTGGTTCACCTGTACTAGGGGAAAACCATGATTTCAGGTTTGCACTCAAAAGTAAATTTTAAAAAAAGGGATTAATCAAAGAACGTACATTTGTATATTATAAAATTACCTTAGTGTAAAGATTCATGGTATAAACCCTACAATAATATCATTATTTACACTTTCACAGTGTAAGAAAATAGAAACATCTAGAACATGGAAAACTGTTGTGATTAAACAAAGTGTTAATCAATATTACAGGTGCTTGAAATTAATTAAAGTGGGTCAAGCTGTGCAAGTTAAAACTTGTCCAAACAATCAATCAGTTCAAGTTGTTAAACTGAACACTGAAGGAACAATATACTGATAAAAGATCAGCACTTGCACTAATGAGGTACATGGTATGGTTATCTCGATTACATTTAAATTAGAAGAGATAAAGAGCAGCTGCAAATTAGTGCCTGCCATTATAAACCTGGTGGACTTGACCCATTACATAAAGCATATGCTCAGGCATTAATAAAATATTTTTAAATTACTATTCTGAATTCAGAAGTAATTTAAGCACCATAAGAGTGGGGAGAATTGTTCCATGATACAAATATGTATTATTGTTGTTGACATACTTTGTTCCTCCATTAGGTTAGGGGAAAATATAAATAAAGTTCCAAAAGAAGGAATACAGAAGCTTATAGAATATGTATGCCTTGTGAAGAGGTTTATGCAAAATATCAAATGATACGTTATCATTATTAGTAATGTAAAAAAGGTTCATAAGCTGCTTCAACTATTTAATTACAACTGAAGCAAGATTACAGATGATGTACAGCTTCTGTGAATGTTTGGGTAAAGATAAGAATATTATCTATTCTTATAACAATAATTGATATGTTTTTTGTTGAGTGGACTGCAGACAATTATACCAGGCAAACATAAATGGTTTGTCCTAAGAATTTTCCAAACATTCGTATTAATTGTTGAAGTATAAGGAGTTATGGATAAAAAAGATTGATTGTTTTATTATGGAACTGTCCATGTCATATTAAGATGAACAATACCACGGCTGTGGCATATGTTAACTATGGTCAAATTTGGGAGGAAAATATATTGTCATTATTTTGCATACTTACGATTAATCTGGTTGTATACAGATTAAATCACTGATTTTAAATATTTCTTGTGGGTCACAAGATAAGTCAAACAACAATTATGGGATTATCTAAGTAAACAGATGTGGTATGTTTTAAAGTTAGTCCACCTGTTTATCTCTAAGAAAGAGACAATGGTATCGGAAGATAACTAATTTGGTAAGAAAAACATATTGTCATTAATATGGATTACTTACGATTAATCTGATTGCATACAGATTAAATCACTGATCTTTCGAATATTCTTGTGGGTATCTAAGAACAGTGAAGGTGGATGCTTTTCTCCAAATTACATGAGGAAAAGATTCTTTGTGTTCCTCTTTTTTGTTTAATAGGGCAGTGTCTGATGAATATGTAGCAGGACACTGCCAGAGGCATTTTGGTGGCCCAATATGGGTCCTTTATGGTTATTTATATTGTGTGATTTTGAACTGCTGGTGATGATTCATAATGGCAGTAATTTATTGAAGTCAAAAAAGGGGTCTCGACCTAGGTCGTTGCCTGTCTCCCTTTGTTCTTTGGATGCTGCTGCACCCACTGGGATCTCCAGGTTGAGGAAACCCTGCAGTAATTTATTGTTGTACAAAAACCTCCATAAGTGAAAATATGAATTTGACTATCTACAGGTTGACTAGACCATCTCAAACAGCTGATTGTCAAAGAAGTCTATGAATGTAAACCAATATTACGATATATCAATAAATAATTATGTATAAAGAAGTGTTATACCTGCAATTTGCGGAAATAAGTCTAAATAACTATATTTTGTTATAAAAATTGGAGGTCTGTATATACAGTAAAGTTTTTTTGTCATTTAGATATATGTGAATTCCTTGTGGATTGCATTTTCTAAGTATCTAATTGATAGAGCCAATTATATGGCTCAGAGTGTTACCGTCTTATAAACGGACAATATATTAACCAAGAAGTTATCAGATGCATTCATAATATCCCAATATGGAAAGGGATATATATGTAAATGTTAATAAAATATATATATGTGTGTGTGTGTATATATATATATAGATATAGATATAGATATAGATATGTGTATATGTATATATAATCTGTCCAAAATTGTAAAAAATATAAAGGCAGGAGATAAAAAAAAATCTTGAAATGCCTTAAGAAATGGACTTTAACTCTATCTATGATTCAAAAAACTTAAACATTGAAAATAATAATTCTGAGAACTTTAGTATCAATATAAGAGTGCAAACATTGCAAATGTTACGTTATAATGGCATGTGGATACAAATTGCATTATCATATATGTTTATGAATGTACCAAACAAAGCACGCCAAGAAGACCTGAAAACAAAACCAAGGTAAACCTATAAGCACATCCTGCTGGCTTTAAGGTGTGTGTGTGTGTGTGTGTGTGTGTGTGTGTGTGTGTGTGTGTGTGTGTGTGTGTGTGTGTGTGTGTGTGTGTGTGTGTGTGTGTGTGAACATTGATGAAAATGTTGCAGTAGGTAAGAGTCTGTGGCAATGAGACTGCTTATTACACACAAAAACCACATTGGGTTCAGTAAAACTGATGGTTATAGAGGAATGTATTTCTAGATGGTTAATAATTGGATACATTCAGTAGGAACTAGACACTGAAAGGTGGAAAATCACTCTGTTAATGAGGAAAATACATTCACAGGAATGGCACAGGATGAGCCACTCGAGCAAAGATGCAAGGCCGCAGGAGGCTGTAGATTACTGTTAAAATAAAGGAACCAGTCATGGTGTCAGATTTAGACACGCAATGTTCGGTTCGCTATAATTGTTGCTTTGTCATGCCATAAAAAATATATATCAATTGGTAATTGTGATAAATTTGCTTTTCAATAGAAAGGGCATTATTTTCATTTTTTATAATGTGAAAATTATTTATCACATAACTTGAGGCAATGTTTGGGGAAAATGTGTTATTCGCTCGTTATTGTGTTAATGAGCCGTACTGTCGTATGGAATAAATTCTACGACACGAAAAACACGGAAAGCTTTAAACTCTTCACGTAGTCACTCACGTGACTCCGATAAAATAGTAAGATTAAACGAGAACTTACCAGTTCGAAGTTTGATCGTTATTTTATGAGGAGTTACGATGAGGGATTACGTGCCCTCCACTCCCCACCCTCATAAAATAAATGATCATCTGGTAGTTCTAAGTCTATTATGAGCCTTACTATGTTACTTCGGCTATTTTGTGTTCTGTGTTTTTCATGCCGCTGCTTTGAAGTATGCCGTTTGCCAGCGCCAGGCGGGCTCTTCACGTAATCCCTCATCGTAACTCCTCATAAAATAACGATCAAACTTCGAACTGGTAAGTTCTCATTTAATCTTACTATTATATTGCAAATTTGTGCTATGGTCCTAAATGGGAAATTATGTCAACAGGGCTTAGTAGCAGGCCTGCTTAATGTCTCCCTCAGGGTACACAAAAAGCTGGAGAAACTCAGCGGGTGCAGCAGCATCTAAGGAGCGAAGGAGATAGGCAAAGTTTTGGGCCGACACCCTTCTTCAGACTGGTGGGAGGTGGAGGGGCGGGGAGAAGAAAGGAAAAAGGAGGAGGAGGAGGAGCCCGAGGGCTGAGGGAGAGGTGGGAAGGGGAGGAGACAGCAAGGGTTAACAGAATTGAGAACATTCAATGTTCAAGCCAAGAGGATGCAGACTCCCCAAGTGGAATATGAGGTGCTGTTCCTCCAATTTGCGGTGTTGCTCACTCTGGCCGTGGAGGAGTCCCAGGACAGAGAGGTCGGATATGGAATGGGAGGGGGAGTTGATGTGCTGAGCCACCGGGAGGTCGGGTTGGTTATTGAGGACCGAGCGGAGGTGTTCGGCGAAACGATCGCCAAGCCTCCGCTTGGTCTCACCGATATAGATCAACTGGCATCTAGAGCAGCGGATGCAGTAGATGAGGTTGGAGGAGGTGCAGGTGAACCTCTGTCAGACCTGGAAGGACTGCTTGGGTCCCTGAAAGAAGTGGAGGGGGGAGGTAAAGGGATAAGTGTAGCATCTCGTGCGGTTGCAAGGGAAAGTGCCCGGGGAAGGGGTGGAGCGGGAGGGAAGGGAAGAATTGACAAGGGAGTTGCGGAGGGAGCGGTCTTTGCGGAAGGCAGACGGGGGTAGATAGGAAGATGTGGCGAGTGGTGGGTGATGCTGGAGGAGGACTATGTGTTGTATGTGCCGGCTGGTGGGGTGAAAGGTGAGGACCAGGGGGGCTCTGCCCTTGTTGCGAGTGGGGGAATGGGGAGAGAGGGCAATGTTGCGGGGTATGGAGGAGACCCTGGTGCGAGCCTCATCTATAGTGGGTGAGGGGAATCCCTGTTCTCTGAAGAATGAGGACATTTGTGATGATCTGGTGTGGAACACCTCATCCTGGGAGCAGATGCGGCGTAGACGGATGAATTGGGAATAGAGGATGGAGTCCTTACAGGAAGCAGGGTGGGAGGAAGAGTAGTCCAGGTAGCCGTGGGAGTCAGTGGGTTTGTAGTGGATGTCGGTCAGGAGTGTATCCCCTGCAATTGAGATGGTGAGGTCAAGGAATGGTAGGGAAGTGTCGGAAATGGTCCATGTGTATTTGAGTGCCGGATGGAAGTTGGTGATGAAACGGATGAAGTCAGTCAGTTGTATGCAGGAGGTGACACCAAAGCAGTCATCGATGTAACGGAGGTAGAGGTCGGGGATGGGGCCCTGGTACGCCGAGAACAAGGATTGTTTGACGTACCCGACAAAGAGGCAGGCGTAGCTGGGGCCCATGCATGTGCCCATAGCTACGCCTTGTATTTGGAGGAAATGGGAGGAGTCAAAAGTGAAGTTATTGAGGGTAAGGACCAACTCCGCTCGGCGGAGGAGGGTGTCAGTGGACGGGTATGGGTTGCTCCTCTGGTCGAGGAAGAACCGGAGGGCTTTGAGACCATCCTGGTGGGGGATGGAGGTGTAGAGTGACTGGACACCCATGGTGAAGATGAGAGGATGGGGGCCTGGAGAATGGAATGCGCGGAGACGACGGAGAGTGTCTGAGGTGTCTTGAACGTAGGTGGGGAGGGATTTAACCAAAGGGGATAGGATGGAGTCAAGGTATGTGGAAATGTGTTCGGTGGGGCACGGACAGGCAGAGACAATGGGTCTGCCAGGGCAGTCAGGTTTTTGGATTTTGGGGAGAAGGTAAAATGTCTCCCTCATGTAGGAGGAGAGCATGCTGCGTCAGTATTAGTCGGATGCTGGGGCCATGGCAAAGTCGGCATTTTGCTGAAGCTGCCCCAGCAGCACCTTGTAACAGGGCTGCTTAATGGCTTCCTCATGTAAGAGGAGAGCATGTGGGATCGGTATAGTCTGACGCCGAGTCTGAGGGTATAGCCATAAAGCATGCCCAAGGGTTACAGGGCATGTGCCAGACGTCTATGCCTGGCAGGAAAGTTGCCATCCCATACACATATGCAGTGAACACCACTCTCAGGGGGACATTACAGTTGGCCGCCGAATCTTCTATTCAGGTAAGACCTTTCCATAGGCGAAACCTGGAGGGCGAAGCACAAGCTATTGGAACGAGCAAGGTTTCATAGTTTCGGCGACAATGCACCCCACGTCTTCTTTGGCAGTAAGCGGTTCACTGAAGTTGGTGACAGCATGAAAGCTGGCCAGAGATTCCATGCACTGTACCTGTGCTACTCTACCATTAAAGGACCACTTACAGCTTGGTAAAGTGTACACTTAGTTATACATTACAAATGATTGAGACATTATCAGCTACTTTGAGGGGTCTAACCATGTAAAATGGACAATACTAGCTTTTCAAGCAGGTTAGAATTGGGCAGGTTCAGTAGAAGGACCAAGATTGTCTTGCAAGACTGGCTCGGAAATCGGGCCACAGTTGCTGTTTACGGTAGATACCAAGTTGCAAATATCATCTCGAGTTTGGAGGTGGAGCAGACTTGCCAAATTTTCTGTTATTGGTATCCACTATCTATGGACCCTACAGCAGGCACGTGTCATCAGGGTAGGCAAGGTAGGCAGTGCCTATCCTGACTAAAATTATAAAATAGCAATTATTTTATATATAAATATGATATATATAAAATATATATAAAACATACATAAAATGGTCATAAATAGTAAAGGCACGGGAGAATTATGCCTCCCTAAGAGATCAATCTCTTAGGGTGGCATAATTCTACCGTGCCTTTCATCAGCAGTGCGTTTTAAACGCAGAAGTATGTGCTCTCGCGTGCCGTCGACGCTGCTTCAAGCCATCAGTGGGAACGGTCCGTAAAGGCAGCTGAAACTCTGCCTTTACACTGTGAACTGTGTGCATGTGCTGTGCTGCGTTGCGCATGCGCACCAGCCTACTGCGCATGCGCAAGTTTCTTAGCGGGATTTTCAAGGGTGGATGGTGATTAACTGAAGAGTTTCACGAAGCAACCTTGTGGATATTTTTGCTGCAAACAAAGAGAGAAGAATGGATTTTGTGCACAAATAATATGGTATGTAATTTGTTTTCGAGCTATATGTTTTTAAATACTTTATTAAGAGATAGGACCTATTGAAAACAAATTACATGATAAAAGTCGAGAGAACAATCTGCGCATGCGTGGTTTCCACGATTTAAAAATAGCCGAATGACAGTACACCGGGGAGGGAACAATGCCGCATGCGCGGTTTTCAAGATAAAAAAATGCCGTCCGGCAGTTTACCGGGAGGGAACAATGTGCACATGCGCAGTTACAAGATTTAAAAAAAGCCAACTGACAGCTCACCGGGGAGAGAATAATCTGCGCATGCGCGGTTTTCAAGATTTAAAAAAGCCACTGCCTACCCTGGCTGATTACTCACGGCACGTGCCTGCCCTACGGGCATTGTATGGGTTAAAGAGTGATTGGACAAATATGCATATTGTCATGCTCAGGTTCAGGTTGATACATTATGATGATGGCATATGTTAGTCACGAGGGTGCAATCTGTTAAAGACCCCTGGAATGGTTACATTATCTTGTTGCCACAGGAGAATCATCAAGTATAGGTTAATGGCAACACAGATTCGGTGTTGAATCACACTATTATGAAATTCCGGTTAAATGGAACACCTAATATAAATATATACATCGGTTTCATGTTTATTTCACTGGTTGCAAAATATGTGGCATAACAGTGGCGAAAGATACATTCTCGCTAAAAGGTCTTTTATGGCTCCCTCCATTTTGGTTCATCAATCGAGGCTTCATCAATAAAGTCATTAAGAGGCCGCTTAGGTTCCTATTGTGATTATGCAAATTGATTCCCAATTTGTCGTGAATAATAATATAACCTTATTTTAAACGTAATTTGCTGGTTCAGCCTGAGGCTTGGGAAATCAGTTGTTGCATGATAAACTCAAATTATGTTCTGCAGGTTTAATAAACTGCACTAAGGTTTGGATTGTTACATCTATCTTTCTATGTGTTCAAAGTGCTTGGATAGCACCAAACCACAGAATTTTTCTTTTCCAGGAGATGAAAGAGTTTGTTTATGCTCATGTTCCATTGAAAATGGTATAAATTGCTAATGTTTGGAGTTCATGTTAAATGATCATTTGTTGATTATTGAGTTATACAGCTATTAATTGGGTCAATGAGCTTTCTCATTGAGTTGGCTGTAGCAAACAAGACTCGCTCTGTCGGGTCCACACTGGATATCAAGTGGTAGGTTATCTTCAACATAGGTCTCCCAGGACCAGTACAATGCCATATGCGATGTTGACATTTGTGAACACTATTTCACCAGGAGAATCCAGCTATATCCTTAAATTTGGCTGGAGTTTATTAGGTAGTTAACCTTCTGGTGTTGGTTTAGCGCAGCAGGTTCAGTGGCTACATAATTGTGATGATACAGGATCATTACATCTGTAAATTATAATATATAATATTATGTTATAAATACTTGAGCAGACCAGAAGGGGGTCAGGTCTCAAAATAGTCACAGGCATGCCAGGGGACCTTTGATAAGGTAAGCACACATATATACAACAATACGTCAAGGTCACCAAGAGCCTTGGAGGTTCTGGGTTAGCAATGTTGTTAGTTGTAGATGATATGTGTGTACACCTTTAATTGATAGTAACGATGTCCATGCTAACCACTCCCCCACCAGTTAGTATAATTGTAACCCACATGCCCCTAGCTCTCTCTCTAGTGTTCGTGACAGACCACGTACTGCCAGGGCTATGTATAATGTATGCTTAATAAAGTACTGACGACTTTAAGGTGTCTGTGTACCCTCTCTAAATGGTGTCAGAAGTGCTTCTTTCTGCGTCTCCAGTCTAGCGCGTTTTATTTTCTTAGTCCCAGTACCCCCTCCCTGTGCCGTGATGGCTTCTGCCTGTCGTAAACCTGACATCCTAGTCTTTGATGCAGACATCACTCATCGCTAGAGTGTGTTCCGACGGGACTTTGAGCACTATGTTACAATCGCTCACCCTGCTGTGGCCCCCGCTGTCAAGGCTTCCCTGCTGCTTAACCTGGTTGGTCCAGAAGCGCTCAAGCTTTCGGAGTCGTTCATCTATGGACATGGTGAGAGTATCCAGGACCCCGATTGCCTGCTTGCTAAATTTACGGCGCTGTGTGACCTTCCCACAAACCACATCTTAGAGCGTTTCAAACTGTTCTCCAGACGCCAGAACCCTGGGGAATCTATTGACAATTTTGTGGCCGCGCTGCGCCAGCTGGCTCGCCGATGTGACCTGCATGTTCTGACCCCTGATACTTTGACCCATGACATTTTAGTCTTTGGTCTGCGGGATGATAAGCTGCGCTCTGAGCTGCTGCGTAAGCCTGATCTGACATTTGATGAGGCGCTGCATGCCTCTCGTTTAGCTGAGGCCGTCTCCTCCGCTGTACCTGACCCTGTGGTCCACACAGCCAGTCTCGCTGGTCCCCAGTACAATGCTCCCTGGTGACAGAGGGTACGACCACTGCAGGGCTTCAGGCCGCCTCAATGATGTCCAAATTGTAACTTTGTCTCACACCGTTTTAATATGTGCCCGGTGTTGGGGAAAACCTGTAATTTCTGCAACAGGCCCAACCACCTCTCGGCTGCATGCCGTTCCCGTGGGATCCCTGCACAGCCACAGCAGAAACCGTCTCGCTACCTGACACGTGATGATTCGGCGTCTGGTTCCCATCTCCAGCACGATGATCTTCCCCCGTCTGACCATGACTCTTCTCAGAGCGAGCTGAGTGTGTTTTCCTTGCGAGGTGCAGCTGGACTGATAACGGACCCGACAGTCCGAGTCACAGTGAATGGCATGGCCTTCTCTGCCAAGGTCGACACGGGGGCAGCTGCCAACATTATGTCAACAAGCCTGTTCAAGAAGATAAGAAATAATGAGCCCGTTTCCACAGACAGTGCTGTTTTGCGTGCCTATGGGGGTGGCGTACTTGTTCCTGTGGGGAGGGCCACTCTCCACTGCAAGGTGCTGACGACCACTCGGCCCCTCTCTTTCTTCCTGCTAGACGGTAAATGTGACCCGCTGCTCGGCGTGGAGGCCTGCCAGGACCTCGGATTGGTGAGCTTCCACAGTGATGTCCACCTGGTAGAGGCACCCCTGAACCCGCTGGCCGAATTCCCGGACCGGTTTGACTCGAAGCTGGGGAAGTTGCCCTGCAGCTACAGGATCGCCCTCAATCCCGACATCACGCCGGTCGTCCGTCCCCCGCACCGTGTGTCCTTTGCCATGAGGAGCAAGGTCGAGTCTGCTCTTCGCGAGATGGTGGCCACGGGCATCCTGAAGCCAGTAACGGACTCCACCCGGTGGGTTTCTACTATGGTTGTCGCTGCGAAGAAAGACGAGCGAAATACGGATCTGCATGAACCCTAAGGACTTGAACTTGGCCATCAGGCGCCCGCACTATCCCATGCGGACGGTGGAGGATGTTGCTGCACAGGTCGGCCCTGCCACCGTGTTCTCGGTTCTTGATGCCAAGAGTTCGTTCTGGCAGATACCTCTAGACGAGCAATCCTCGCACCTGATGACCTTCAGCACGCCCTTCGGCAGGTATCGCTTCCTCCGCATGCCGTTTGGGATCAACTCTGCCAGCGAGGTGTTCCAAAGGACCATGGAACAACTGTTTGCTGGACTTCCGTGTGCCATCATTGTCGACGACATCCTGGTTTATGGGAAGAATGTCGCTGAGCACGACCACCACCTTCGCCAGGTGCTGCAGCGGGCCCGGGAGGTCAACCTGAAGCTCAACCCGAAGAAGTGCCGATTCCGGGTCCCTGAGGTCACCTACGTGGGGCATGTTTTCACAGCATCGGGGCTGAAGCCCGACCCGCAGAAGACGGCCGCAATATCCGAGATGCCTGCACCTGCTGACGTGCCTGGCCTGCAGCGCTTCTTGGGCATGGTCAACTACGTGGGAAAGTTCATCCCCGACCTGAGCGAACTGAGTGCCCCTCTGTGGGATCTGGTGAAAAAGGACACTGCCTGGGCCTGGTTCCCGCAACACCAGCGTGCATTCGACACCCTCAAATCTAAGCTGATCAGCATGCCAACGCTGAAGTACATCGACCTCCAGCGCCCCATCGTTCTCACGTGTGATGCATCTAAGTTTGGCCTCGGGGCCGCCTGCCTGCAGATCCATGACGGGGTGCAACTGCGTGTGTCCTACGCATCCCGCACAATGACGAGCACTGAACAACACTATGCCCAGATTGAGAAAGAACTGCTGGCGGTTGTCTTTGCCTGTTCCAAATTCAAAGACTATATCCTGGGCAACTGCTTCACTGTCGAGACGGACCACCAGCCTCTGGTAACCATCCTCAACAAGCCGATACACATGGCCTCCTACCGGCTCCAGCGCATGATGCTCCAGCTACAACGCTTCACTTTTGCAGTGGTTTATCGCAAGGGCAAGGACATGTTTGTTGCTGACACGCTGTCTCGGGCGCCTCTCTCATCCACAACCCAGCATCCGTACGAGACATCCGATTTGATAGTCCTGGGCGTGAACTTCGTGCCCTCCGGTCAGTTGAAGTCCCTGGCCGAGCACACGGCAGCAGACGCTTCGCTACAGCAGCTGGCCGCGATCATCAAGCAGGGCTGGCCAGACCGCCGTTCTTCCCTGCCGGCCGCAGCGGTGCCTTACTTCTTGGTTCGTGACGAGTTGGTGCTGCGTGATGGTGTGATTGTGAAGGGGCACAAGGTGGTGGTGCCCGAAGCACTACGAGAACAATACTTCAAAACCGCTCATCGTGGCCATCCCGGGGCCGAGGCGACCCTTTGTGTCGCTCAGAGCCAGTTTTTCTGGCCTGACATGCCTCGCTACTTCCGGGATTGGGTCTCTGTGTGCCCTACCTGTAACAGCCTCGCTCCACAGCAACAGCGGCAGCCGCTCCTGCAGCAGCCAGCTGCTGACCTGCCATGGTCTGCGCTAGCAACCGACATCTTCGAGTGGCACGGAAAGCACTTCCTGGTGCTTGTCCACTCTTACTCCAGCTGGTTTGAAGTTGACCAGCTCCACTCCCTCTCTTCCTCCGCGGTCATTGCGCCGCCACTTTGCCACCTTCGAGTCCCCCGTCAGCCTGCAGTCGGACAACGGCAGCCAGTTCACCAGTGCCGAGTTCCGCGCTTTTGCTGAACGATGGAACTTTCATCATTACACCAGCAGCCCCGGAATACCCACAGAGCAATGGACTGGCCGAGCGCGCGGTCCGCAGTGCTAAAGGATTGTTGGAGCGTTGCCGCCTATCCCGCTCCAACATCTACCTGGCCCTGCTGAACCTCCGAAACATCTCCCGCGACCATGCCCTGGGCTCCCCGGCTCAGCGACTCATGTCCCGAGTCACGAGGCCCATGGTCCCGGTGTCTCAGCAGTCCCTGTCCCCCTCCGTCTTTAAACCTGCCTTGGTCCGGGAACGCATTGCCGAAAAACACAGTATCCAGAAGCGGTCCCATGACAGGTCCTGCCGTGTCCTCTGCCCTCTTCTCCCCGGCCCGGTCGTCCGTATGTGGTCCTCTTCTGGCCGTTCCAGGCTGGCCGTGGTCGTCGGTTCTGCCGGTTCCCCTCGTTCGTACCTTGTCAACCACGACGGACCGGTGTACCGCCGGTCCCGCCAGCATCTCCGGCTCGTGAACGAGCCTCTCCCTCCCCCGTATGCCCCCCCCCCCGCTGCCACTGTCGCGGCCCTGTGCTTTGCCCGTTCCTCTGGGGCCGACCTCCCCTCGTCCTCCTCCGGAACGCCTCCCGGCTGCGGTCCCGCTTTCTCCGGCTTCCTCGCCCTTCTCTTCGCCGCCCCCCCCCCGATGCCTTCGTCACCAAGGGGTTCTCCTGCCCGTAGCCCCCACCATGCCCCAGTGTCCCCGCTTGTTCCCGTCGGGGAAGGAGGTGATGGCGAGGTGCGGACCCGGTCTGGTCGCCTGGTCAGGCCGCCGGTCCGTTGCGGCGATTACGTGTGATCCTGTATCCCTGTGCTTTACTGTTTGCACTCACCCTGGCGCATGAGACGTGGTCGCCCTGTCACTCACTGTTTGTTTTGGTAGAGGAAGGATGTAGATGATATGTGTGTACACCTTTAATTGATAGTAACGATGTCCATGCTAACCACTCCCCCACCAGTTAGTTTAATTGTAACCCACACGCCCCTAGCTCTCTCTCTAGTGTTCGTGACAGACCACGTACAGCCAGGGCTATGTATAATGTATGCTTAATAAAGTACTGACGACTATAAGGTGTCTGTGTACCCTCTCTAAATTTTGCCCTCACAAAAACTTTGGAAGAACGTATTTGTTCAGGCCACTCCAGATGATAAAACGCAGTTTGCGTTATGTATGAAGGGATTCTGATTCCAGAGTTCATTCCACCAGGGCTGCTACAACATCAGCAGCAAGGGTATTCATGTTCCGCTGGGTCGCATTGTTACGGCTGCAGCATGGCCCAATGAATGAATCTCCAAACATTTATAATAACTCATTGCTGAACCAGGGGTATTTGTTAACTCTATTTATGTTTCTGGTGATATTTTCCGTCCGGGTCAGAGATGGAAATATTATTATTTCATTTAAACAGCATCAACATGTTTTACATCTATGTCATGATTGTATGCATTATGAATGTTTTCCCTTCATTTGTCAATGAAGCAGCTGTGATTCTGTATACTCGTTTCACACGGCATGAAATCACAGAGCTTTGAAATCTTCACGTAGTCACTCACGTGATCCGAAGTTAAATAGTAAGATTAAATGAGAACTTACCAGTTTGAAGTTTGATCTTTATTTTATGAGGAGTTACGATGAGGGACTACGTGCCCTCTGCTCCCAACCCTCATAAATATAATCTGGTAGATCTAGCCTTTTGTTCTTACTATTATACTTCAGTCACTATTATCTGTGATTTCACACCGTTGCTTTGAAGATTGACGCACGAACGTCTGTACGGGGTTCACGTAGTCCCTCATCGTAACTCCTCATAAAATAAAGATCAAACTTCAAACTGGTAAGTTCTCGTTTAATCTTACTATTTTGCTTGTTTGTATGCATGCGCGAGTGATTAAAAAACTCTGCCAAAACGGTATACGATAGCGCTACAATTTTTGGCCCACCATTGTCCTAGGGAATCCATTAGCCAAGTTTCATTTAGATTGATGTTATTATTTACAATTTATTGACATTTGAAACTTTACAAAAACTACTTTTAAAGCACGCTTCCACTTGCGCTGCCTGTCAATCACATCACAATGGAATCCCGAATCTCATTTACATAAAATTCAAAACAAAATCTGTTTTATTCAAATTCTTCTGTTTTCATTCACACTAACGTCACACAGGGAATCTGAATCTCATTTACATAAAAAATTGTGAGTGTGGGGTGGGACGGGAGAGGTGAGGAGTGGGGAAGCTGGGTGGGAGAGGGTTTATGGAGGGAGGAAGGGAGTGACTGAGGGAGAGGTGATTGAGCGAGGAGGGGAAAGAAGAGGGAAGGTGAAGAAGCCTGGTGTGGGCTGAGCCCCAGGGCTGTAGCCAGGCACGGGGTTTGGGCGGCGGGGAGTGGACACAGACACGGACTGGGCCCTGAGTGCAGCTCCGGGCCCTGGCCTGGGGTTCAAGTTCGTGTAGCAATGTTATAAAATTTTGAGATTTAAAAAATAAAGTCGGCAAGTTATCCCATCAGATAAAGCATAAAAAGTTTAATTTGACACCTAATTCACTTTCATATCTTCAGTATTTAAAAAGTTACGGCCATTTTCATACTCTGAAATTAGCATCTTGTCCCCTATTGCTTTGCCATTGACTTAACACAAAAGCTGTGATCGAGGACAGTCAAAAGCCCATAACTTCCTTAAAAATGAAGAGAACTGAATGAATTTTTGAATTAATATAGATTGAAACATTCTGAAACAAATATGAAACAATCTTACTTGGATGACCTGAAATTAAAGCATATAATTAGTTACCTAATTGTAGCTAATTACAAAATTGACCGTTGTGACGGAAATAGTAATAAACATCCAGACTGCTTTGAAAATTCAAAAATGTGATATTCTCAAGATCAAAACTTTAATATTATTGTATTATATGCTGTAAGTCCGCTATTGATGGGTAAATAATTTACAATTTCTAACAAAAGACCGAGTCGTTATGGAGAAGATCAGCTGCTAGCTGGTACATTGCATTTCTTCGGAGACATCTGTTTATAATGTAAATTAAAAAAAACACTGAACAGCATTAACAGAAACAAGTTATTAGTTGCAGTTTTAGAAAAAAAAGATAGAAATGATAAAGTTAAACGCTAAAACATAGTAAATACCCAACAAGAAATTCATTTTCATCAGTTTCATCTAAATTCAATTACTAGATCTAAACATCTATCCATTTCTTAAGAAAAGGTTAATATTTTTAAATAGCTTAAGTGCCCAAATAACATTCACATAATAATTCACAATATAACATGATTTTTAAATCTCATTGTCATGAATTTATAGGCCAAATGGAAGGAATTTAATGTTGAATTCCCATAAATTAATGGGCATTTAAATAATCTTGCGAGTGGGTTTTTGTGGAACGCAATCGATTGGAACGGTGCGGTTGCTGTGAATTTGAACCCCATGTCAGTAGGAAAAACATTGCTGGTTCGTATGGGGCCCAAATCACATTTTCGCAATGTAAAATTTGATTAAAATCATCCCAAGAAGCAGATTTATATGTAAAATACACGACTTGCCCCGTGTTTTGTCCCATACTTGAGATCCGTCATGTTGTAGGCGTTGACGGCGTTAGAAGTAGCTTTTTATTTTAATCCAGCGATTAAATTGTCCAGCGATTTAAAAAACAAAGCAAAAAACATTGAGAACGGAAGTCCGGTTGATTTTTCATCAGTAGCTGGCAGCCCGAGGAAGTCCGCCTCCGACAGGCAGGAGAAAACGGCATTTTAATCCCCCCCCCCCCCAAAGGCGCCAAAGTTGCATGCACGGCCAGTGGCAGAACTGCAGCGCCGCTGCAGATAAGTTTTGTAACATCGCTAGGTGTGGGGTCCGGTGACTGCTGCTCCGGGCCCGTGGGTAGGGAGGGGAGCGGGACCTGGGTCAATAACTAGGCCTCAGCCTCTCCCTCCCATGGCTCCAGACTTGTCGACACGTGACGCCTGTATGGTCGTGAGTAGTCGCCCAAGGACCCCCAGATCATGCTGTACTTCCCCTTTTCCCAACTTTGACACCATTAATCTGCCTTCCTGTTTTTGCTAGCAAAGTGGATAACCTCACATACATTCACATTAAACTGCATCTGCCATGCATCTGCCCACTCACCCAACCTGTCCGAGTCACCCTGCATTCTCATAGCATCCTCCTCACAGTTCACAATGCTACCCAGCTTTGTGTCATCTGCAAATTTGCTAATGTTACTTGTAATCCCTTCATCTAAATCATTAATATATATTGTAAATAGCTGCGGTCCCAGCACCAAGCCTTGCGGTACCCCACTAGTCACTGCCTGCCATTCTGAAATGGACCCGTTAATCCCTACTCTTTGCTTCCTATCTGCCAACCAATTTTCTATCCATATCAGCACTCTACCCCTAATACCATATGCCCTGCCATGTGCAGGGAGGGTGTGTAGGATGACAGCAATGTGTCCCCTTCCTTCTCTGGGCCAGCGGGCATGGTGCCAGTGCCCAGTGCAGGCCTGCCCCTCACACTGTCTTTCTCTTTGCTCACAGTTAGTGCGGAAGACTCGCAGTGCCGTGATCGGGCTGGGGCTCGGGGTGGTGGTGCCACGGTGAGGATGTCTCACTGCAGTCCCTGTCTCACCACCAACGGCTATTACCAGCACATCGACGACACCTCCAGCAGCAGCGGCAGCTCCGCCAAATCCGGCGCTCCCTCTTAACAAGGAGACTCCTGTCAGGTATGTTTCTCTAACTTTCTCTTGTCCCGTTCCCCCCCCTTCGTTCTTTCCTCTCTAAGCTATGCTCCTTTCTAACAATAAAGATGCAGCCTTCCACCCTAATACCTCACTCTGGGAACTGTGTATCAAAACCCCAACTACCGCCCCCCCTCCCTCTCCTCCTCCAGCACTGCCGCCCAACTCCCAATCCCCCCACCCTCAACTGAACCTTTCCCAACTGTATTGTGTACAGTTTTGGTCTCCTAATTTGAGGAAGGACATCCTTGTGATTGAAGCAGTTGATAGGTTCACGAGCTTGATCCCTGGGATGGCAGGACTGTCATATGAGGAAAGATTGAAAAGACTAGGCTTGTATTCACTGGAGTTTAGAAGGATGAGGGGATCTTATAAAAACATATAAAATTAATAAAAGGACTGGACAAGCTAGATGCAGGAAAAATGTTCCCAATGTTGGGTGAGTCCAGAACCAGGGGCCACAGTCTTATACTAAAGGGGTCATTTAAGACTGAGGTGAGAAAAAACTATTTTACCCAGAGTGTTGTGAATTTATGGAATTTCCTGCCACAGAGGGCAGTGGATGCCAAATCACTGGATGGATTTAAGAGAGAGTTGGATAGAGCTCTAGGGGCTAGTGGAGTCAAGGGATAAGGGGAGAAGGCAGGTATGGGTTATTGATAGCGGACGATCAGCCATGATCACAATGAATGGCGGTGCTGGCTTGAAGGGCCGAATGGCCTCCTCCTGCACCTATTTTCTATGTTTCTAACAGGAAAAGGTTCTAGACAAAAACTCAAGGAAAGTTCCAACAGCCTCTTCTTTCCTGCTTGGAATCTCGGGTGGAGGATGATAGGATGTACGGTATATCTTCCATTTCCCAAGGGCAGGATTGCCGTCCCAATAAGTTTTTGATGAAGCTATTCCGTTGATGGGCTCATGAGGGATGTTGGAGGGAATGTGAACAGGGGCTGCCTGACCCGTTGAGTTACTCCAGCACTTTGTGACTTTTTTATAAACAGCATCTGTAGTTCCATGAGGAGGGGAAGAGGGAGAGAGAGTGATATTCCTTCCCCCTGTGAAACAAACTTCTTCCCCCTCTCCATTCCCAGCTCTGACAAGCGATTCTCTCCATCCCTCCCCCACCCAAGTCGCATCAGCTTTTCATTCTCACTTAGCAAACAGATAACAATGGCCCGTTTCCTTTACTACGTTACTTTTTTGCATAGCTTTCATTCATTTGTTCGATATTTCACTACATCACCATCTCTATCTCTCGTTTCCCTTTCCCCAGACTCTCAGTCTGAAGTAGGGTCTCCACCCGAAACATCACCTGTTCATTCTCTCCAGTGATGCTGCCTGCCCCGCTGAGCTACTGCTGCTTTTTTGGTCTATCTGGTATAAACCTGTATCTGTAATTCCTTCGCATACCTACCTGTGAGATTTCTGCTGCCATCTTTTAGTTTAGTTTGTTGGTTACATGTACCGAGGTAAAATTTATTGTAGCGTGCTAACCAGTCTGCAGAAAGAGTATATGTGAATACTATCGAGCCATTCATGGTGTACATGATAAGGTGAATGGCATTTAGTGCCAGATAAAGCCAGTAAAGTCCGATCAAAGATAGTCCGATGGTCTCCAATGAGGTAGATAGTAGTTCAGGGCAGCTCTCTGGATATTAGTAGGATGGTGGTTTACACCGTAGGTAGACACAAAATGCTGGAGGAACTCAGCGGAACAGGCAGCATCTAAGAGAGAAGCAATGGGTGATGTTTCAGGGCGAGACCCTTCTTCCGACTCCCAGTCTTAAACATAGAAAATCAGTGCAGGATAAGGCCTTGTCCAATCCTCTAAAAATGTTATGTGTCAATATATCCGAGCCACCCCAGTAAACCAACTGCCTGTCCTCGCTGGCATCGTCCCAGCCAACATCAGAAGAGAAGTAGCTACGCTGGCCCTCTCTCGAAAGACACAGACCAGTGAATCCCACCTCCTCCATCAGATTGTCACAGAGACACCACGACGAGTGCGCCTCAAGTCACGGCAACCCTTTGCCACGTAAGCCCAAGAGCTGCTCTACACAACACCAGCTGACGCTTCTAAGGCCGCCTGGGTCAAGACGAGATGGAGAGACCAGTGGAAGTCAGCGGAACCATGTAGGCTACACCATTACATCAATAACCCCATGGAGGTCGCTGGCCAGGACCTGCCCCGAAAGCAGTGGACAGAACCCACAACCGCTTGAGGACATCGGACGTTATGGAGTAGCGATGAAGAGGTGGGGCCTCGTGGACAGTGCCTCCTGCGAGTGTGGGGACCCAACACAGACAGTGGAGCACATCTTCACCAGTTGCCCCAAACACCGGCCACCGAATGGTGAACGAGGTCTGATTGACCTGGACGATGACACGTTGGCCTGGCTCGCCTCAACGGAGCTGCAGGTCTAAAAGACATACGACAGAAGAAGTCCAGTCGACCTATTCTTTCATCATATGTTAGTCCCGCCATCCCAGGAATTAAACTGGTGAACCTACACTGCACTCCCTCAATAGTAATAATGTCACAACCCTCTGGGTGAACCATTTATGTTTCACACAGAGAGTTGTGAATTTGTGGCATTCTCTGCCACAGAAGACAGTGGAGGCCGATTTTCTGGATGCATTCAAAAGAGAGTTAGATGGAGCTCTTAGGGCTAGCGGAATCATGGGATATTGGCAGAAAGCAGGAACGGCGTACTAATTGTGGATGATCAGCCATGATCATATTTAATGAGGCTGTCTCGATGGGCCGAATGGACTTTTCCTGCACCTATTTTCTATGTTTATAACCCATGCCCACAATGTGCTTTGGATTGCTGTGCCAATTTCACAGAAGTTGCTGCTTCTCTTTCACAGTCCTGGTCTGCCTCCACCCTAAATCATCTCCCTTTATCGTTTCAGGTTGCACAAGAAAAGGTCAAACAGCAAGGAACCGGGACCTGTGCCTGGCGCCAAACGCTCGCCATCCAACAGTTCAGTCAACAGTCTGAGTTGCTACATCAGCAACATCACCAACGCCTCCAAGCGCTCTCAGCACTCTCAGCGCTCTCAGCACGTCGGCAGCAGCAGCGGCTGGCAAGAGCCCGTCATTATGTGTCCGGGGAGGGCAGCGCGGTGGGTGGAAGCAGGGCACCAGCGCATTTCTTTAGTCAGAGTGTGGTGCATCAGTCAAATTCATTGCCACAGAAAGCTGTGGAGGCCAAGTCAGTGGGTATGTTTAAGGCAGAGATAGATCGATTCTTGATTAGAACAGGGGTTACGGAGAGAACGCTCAAAATGGGGTTAGGAGGGAGAGATAGTTCAGCCATGATGGAATGTCGGAATAGACTGGATGGGCCGAATGGCCTGATTCTTCTCCTATCACTCATAAACTTTTGCCAGCTGTGTTCTTAAAGCCTTAACCCTTCCCTCCAACAGACTGTTTAAAAGGCTTCTTTTGTTAAAGATGTTAAAGTACCGCCATCACTGGTGCACGTCAGAGACACGTGCTGCAGTATCTCAGTTTTAGTTGGAAACGAGCCCTTTGGCGCACCGAGTCCGCCCTGACCAGCGATCATCATGTGTGTGGTAACCAAAGATCTTAGAGTTACTGTGGGGGAACAGTGGGTCGGGGTCTGATGCCCCCTGGTGGTGTGAGGTAACTGACAGTCACAGAGAGGCGAGGGATTTTACCAGGGGTGGGGGACCTGCGGCCTTCTAGGCCATTAACTGCAGCCTTTTGAATTTATTAACATTTTGTTGAACAAATCCTTTTATTTTTATTAATATGGGTTTTTTTTTCATCTTTTATTATTTTAATTTTAAAATGAACGTATTTAAAATACCAAAGAGTAAAAGAAGATTCAACAAAATAATCCTCCCCGACCGATGGCCACAATTAAAACATTAGTAAGTCACGAGGGCTATTTTAACAAAACAATGTACATTTTGAAGTGTATATAATTGAAGTTTCTTGGATGCGGCCTTATTAGATTACAGCTAACTTAATGCGGCATTCGAACATGAAAAGGTTCCCCACCCCTGGATTATACCTTCCTTTTATAGGAAGGGACTGCAGATGCTGGTTTACACTAAAGATAGACACAAAATGCTGGAGTAAGTCAGCGGGACTGGCAGCATAAGGTCATAAGTGATAGGAGCAGAATTAGTCCATGCGTCCCATCAAGTCTACTCCACCATTCAATCATGGCTGATCTATCTTTCCCTCCTAACCCCATTCTGCCTATCCCCCATAACTCCTGACACCTGTACTAATCAAGAATCTATCTATCTCTGCATTAAAAATATCCACTGATTTGGCCTCCACAGCCTTCTGTGGCAAAGGATGCCACAGATTCACCACCCTCTGACCAAACATATTCCTCCTTATCTCCTTCCTAAAGGAGCATTGTTTAATTTTGAGGCTGTGAGAGTCCTCGACTCTCCCACAAGTGGAAACATCCTCTCCACTTCCACTCTATCCAAACCTTTCACTTTTCGGTAAGTTTCAATGAGGTTCCCCTTCATTCTTCTAAACTCCAGCGAGTACAGGCCCAGTGCCGTCAAACGCTTTTCTGGAGATAAAGAATAGGTGATGTTTTGGTCGAGACCATTCTTCAGACTTAGTCGGGGAGACGGAGATCTGGAAGGGTAAGGTGCGAAAACGAGAGATGAAAGGGGATAAAGATCAAGGAAAATGTAGAATAGATCATTGTTAGCTAGGGGAAGGTAACAACGAAGCACACAAAGATAAAAATTTAATCAGGGGGACAGTTAAACTGGCCGGATGATGGTGGAGGGATGGAGCTAGGATGCTGGAGGGATGGAGAGAGAGAGGGAAAACAAGTGTTACTTGAAGTTAGAGAGGTCAACATCATATTGTTGGGTTGTAAGGTGTCCAAGCGAAATATGAGGTGTTGTAATATTTTCCTGCGATGACTTGCTTCGGTAACCTGTATCTCAAATCCAGCAGTCAGAAGGCCCTCCAGCTTTGAGGACAGCTGCGAAGACAAGTTAAACAGAGCATACGGCAGGATGGGGATACTGACGGCGCCTTCCACTTCTTCCAACATCTACTTGTCGTCGACATCTGGCTACTCCGCCGAGGATGAGCTACACGGTAAGTGGAACGTTCATCATCTCACATCCCACGTCCCACATCCTGAACAGCTAACGTGCAGGCATGTTGCACTATCGGGAGAGAGGACACACCAGCTGGGGCTGGAAGAGAGGCTTTAGGCATTAAATATTGAATGAAGTTGGGCAGTGGGACAGCTGAGCGTGCACTTACTGCGGTGGGTGGGTGTGAGGTGTTAGGGTGGGTGGGTGAGTGGAAGATGCTACTAGGGTGGGGCAGATGGATGGGGGGGTTGGTTGGTGGAGGTGATAACCAGGGTGGGGGCAAAGTTGGTGGGTGGTAGATGTTGGGTGTGGGCAGTGGGTGAATGGGGATGTTGCTAATGTGTGGACAGGGTGGGTGAGTGGAGGATGTTGGGGGGTGTGGGGGAGGTGGGTGACTGGAGGGTGTGGAGAGTGTGGGTGACTGGAGAGTGTGAGTTGGGTGGGTGGAGGATGTTGGGGATGGGGGTGAACATCCCATTGTTGGGGTAGGGTGAGGTTGAGTGGGCTATTACAAATGAGAGAGGGAAGGAGGGGGAGAGAGAAAAAGAGGGGGAAAAGAAAACTTGAAAAAAGAAAAAATAAATAATGAGAAAAAAGAAAAATGATCTGAAAAAATAAAGACGAGAAAAAAGAGAAAAAAAGTAAAGAGGAATAAAAAAGAGAAAAACGAAAAAATAAGAAAAGGAGGAAAAGGAGGGAAAAAAGACATAAAAGAGAAAAAAAGATAAACGAGAAAAAAGAGAAAAACAAAGAAAAAAGAGAAACGAGAAAAATGAGAAAAAAAGAAAAAAGTTAAAAGAAAAAAGAAAAAAGGAAAAAAAGAAAAAAAGAGAAAAAGAATAAACAAATAGGAAAAGGAGGGGAAAAAAAGAGAAAACGAGAAAAAAAGAAAAGAAAAATGAGAAAAGAGAAAAAGAAAAAAAGGAATAAAAGAGAAAAACAAGAAAAAATAGAAAAAGGAGGGAAAAAAGAGAGATATAAAAGGACAAAGATCAACTGGAAGCGAATGCTAACTCCCTAATAACTGTTGGACAGAGTGAGACCCTGATTGGGTAGAACAAAACTGCAGATGCTGGTCGATACTGAGATACAACAGATGACCAAGGAAGGGTGGAGCCCACAATGGCCCATTGTTGACTGGGGAAGAGGTGATAACGACAGGGATACAAGGATGCTAACAGTGGAACTAGTAGGATGCCCAGCGTGGGGGAGAGAGTGAATGCCGGAGTTACTTGAAATTGGAGAAATCAATGTTCATACCACTGGGGGGTAAGCTGCCCAAGCAAAATGTGGGGTGCTGTTCCTCCAATATATGTGTGTCCTCACTCTGACAGTGGAGGAGGCCTAGGACTCAAAGGTCAGTGTGGGAATGAGAAGGGGAGATGCCGTGACATGTCGACACGTGATACCTGTATGGTCGTGAGTAGCCGCCCAAGGAGTCGTACCTTTTTCGTAAATCTTCTCTGTACACGTTGCAGCTTGATAACATCTTTCCTATAAATTGGCGCCCAGATCTGAGCACAATACTCTAAAAGCAGCCACACCAACGTCTTATACAACTGCAACTTGACCTCCCAACTTCCATACTCAATACTGTGGCTGATGAAGGCCAATGTGCCAAAAGTCTTTTTGACCACTCGATCTACCTGTGACTCCACTTTCAGGGAACCATGCACCTAGATTCCTCTGCTCTACAACATTCCCCAGAGCCCCACCATTCACTGTGCAGGTCCTGCCCTTGTTAGTCTTCCCAAAATGCAACACCTCACATTTTCCTATGGCCTAATTCTGCTCCTATCACCTATGAGATTAAACTGTTAGTCAGCATAGAAGACATTTTAGGTTGAGGACCAAATGATAGAAAGAGATGGAATGTTGCAGCAGAGCGGTGCATTTGGAGAGGCAGCCGTGCAGTTGGCAGGCGGTTGGCTGGAAAGGCAGGGGAGGGATGGAGGAAGCCTGCAGTTAGTTGGAATATGATGCCAACCATATGGCCAGCAAGAACTGTGCCAACACTGGGGTGCACAACCAAAGGTCAAGACAATTACATGGCACTGTAGCTGGACCTAGCGAAGAGCTACAACCCGTGTAAGATTGGCTGAATGCAAAAGCTGAAGCTGTTCAGTGCTGCAATCTCGCTTGGAAGCAGGTCGGATAATCCTAAATCATGTTCCTCATGTAGTGACATGTTTTGTGTAGTGCTTCACTGGGCACTAAATTGTAACAGGGCCAATCACACACAACAGCAGTATTTTGCTTATGACAGGCGCTGAGGGATTAATGGGACAGAAAAGCCAGCAGAGTTTAGAAAGTGTAGGAGAGAAATTAAAGGTGACAAAGGAGAGTTTGAAAATATTTGGCAAATAAAACCAAAAGATATTTTATGTACGTGAAGAGCAAGAGAATGATCAAGAAACGAATAGGGTCATTGGGGAACATTTAGACTTTAGAGATACAAGCCCTTCGGCCCACCAAGTCCTCACCAACTAGTCATCACCCCTTAAACTAGCATTATCCTACACACACTAGGAACAATTTATAATTATCAGTAGCCCATTATCCTACAAAGCAGGTTTGCCACTGCTACACGGGTGGTTTTAAACTGAATAAGGGTGGTGGGGTGTCAAATGGGATAGTCGAGGATGGAGTTAAAGAGAAAGAGAGTAAAGGGATTGTTAATGACCCCTGAATTAATGGGAAAGGAAGCTCACAAACAGATAGGAGAGTATGGTCAAGTGTAATAGGGATTGATGTGAAAGGTGAGGCGTAAGGAATTAAAAGTATTGTTTATGTATGCGCAAAGTATAAGAAGTAACGTAGATGAGCTTGAGGGTCAGTTAGAGGTTGGTGGCTATAAAAACATAGAAACAGAGAAAATATGTGCTGGAGGAGGCCATTTGGCCCTTCGAGCCAGCATCGCCATTCATTGTGATCATGGCTCATCGTCCCCTATCAATAACCCGTGCCTTCCTTCTCCCTATATCCCTTGACTCCACTAGCCCCTAGAGCTCTATCTAACGCCCTCTTAAATTCATCCAGTGATTTGGCCTCCACTGCCCTCTGTGGCAGGGAATTCCATAAATTCACAACTCTCTGGGTGAAAAAGTCTTTTTTCACCTCAGTCTTAAATGACTTCCCCTTTATTCTAAGACTGTGGCCCCTGGTTCTGGACTCGCCCAACATTGGGAACATTTTTCCTGCATCTAGCTTGTCCAGTCGTTTTAGAATTTTATATGTTTCTATAAGATTCCCCCTCATCCTTCTAAACTGCAGTGAATACAAGCCTAGTATTTTCAATCTTTCCTCATATGACAGTCCTGTCTTCCCAGGGATCAATCTTGTGAACCTACACTGCACTGCCTCAATCACAAGGATGTCCTTCCTCAAATTAGGAAACCAAAACTGTACACATTACTCCAGATGTGGTCTCACCATAGCCCTATACAACTGCAGAAGAACCTCTTTACTCCTATACTGAAATCCTCTTGTTATGAAGGCCAACATTCCATTAGCTTTCTTCACTGCCTCCTGTACCTGTAAGCCAACTTTCAGTGACCAGTGTACAAGGACACCCAGATCCCGCTGCACTTCCCCTTACCCAACCTAACCCCATTGAGATAATAATCTGCCCCCTTGTTTTTACCGCCAAAGTGGATAACCTCACATTTATCTATATTATAATGCATCTGCCACGCATCTGCCCACTCACTCAACCTGTCCAGGTCACCCTGCATCCTCCTAACATCCTCTTCACAGTTCACACTGCCACCAAGCTTTGTGTCATCCGCAAACTTGCTAGTGTTGCTCCTAATTCCCTCTTCCAAATCATTAATATATATGGTAAACAGTTGCGGCCCCACCACCGAGCCTTGCGGCACTCCACTCGCCACTGCCTGCCATTCTGCAAAGGATCCGTTCACTCCTACTCTTCGCTTCCGGTCTGCCAACCAATTTTCTATCCATGTCAACACCCTACCCCAATACCATGTGCTCTAATTTTAGTCACCAGTCTCCCGTTCGGGACCTTATCAAAGGCTTTCTGAAAGTCTAGATACACTACATCCACTGGCACCCCTTCATCCATTTTACTTGTCACATCCTCAAAAAATTCCAGAAGATTAGTCAAGCATGATTTCCCTTTCATAAATCCATGTTGACATGGACTAATCATTTTACTGCTATCCAAATGGCCCATTATTACCTCTTTAATAATTGACTCCAGCATCTCTCCCACCACCAAAGTCAGGCTAACTGGTCTGTAATTCCCCGTTTTCTCTCTCGCTCCTTTCTTGAAAAGTGGGATAACATTAGCTATCCTCCAATCCACAGGAACTGATCCTGAATCTATTGAACATTGGAAAATGATCACCAATGCATCCAATATTTCTAGAGCCACCTCCCCGAGGACCCTGGGATGCAGACCATCAGGCCCAGGGGATATATCATCCTTCAGTCCCATTAGCCTACCCAATACTATTTTATCGCCTAATGACAATTTCTTTCAGTTCCTCTACCCCCTTAGATCATCTGTCCTCCAGTACATCTGGGAGATTGTTTGTGTCTTCCTTAGTGAAGACAGATCCGAAGTACCTATTCAATTCTTCTTCCATTTCCTTGTTGCCCATAATAAATTCACCCATGTCTGCCTTCAAAGGACCCACATTTGACTTTGCTACTCTTTTTCCCTTAACATATCTAAAGAAGCTTTTACTGTCCTTCTTTATATTCCTGGCCAGCTTCCCTTCATACCTCATCTTTTCAGCCCGTATTGCCCGTTTTGTTTCCTTCTGTTGTCCCATGAAAGTTTCCCAATCCTCTGGGTTCTGGCTACTTTCCTGTGTTATACATCTTTTCTTTTAGTTTTAGTCTATCCCTAACTTGCCTTGTCAGCCGTGGTTGCCTCCTACTCCCCTTGGAATCTTTCTTCCTTTTTGGAATGAAATGATCCTGCATGTACCCAATTATGCCCAGAAATTCCTGCCATTGCTGTTACACCGTCATTGCTGCTCTGATCCTTTTCCAATCTACTTTGGCCAGTTCCCCTCTCATGCCTTCATAGTCCCCTTTGATCAACTGCATCACTGCCACTTCAGATTTAACGTTCTCCTTCTCAAATTGCAGATTAAAACTAATCATATTATGATCACTACCTCCAAGCGGTTCCTTTACCTCGAGTTCTCTTATCATATCTGCTTCATTGGACAACACTAAATCCAGAATTGCCTTTTCTCTGGTCGGCTCCATTACAAGCTGCTCTAAGAATCCATCTCGGAGGCATTCTACAAACTCTCTTTCTTGGGGTCCTGAACCAAGCTGATTTTCCCAGTCTACCTGCATATTGAAATCCCCCATCACCACATTGGCATTACCTTTGTTACATGCCAGTTTTAACTCCTGCTGCAACTTACACCCTACATCCAGGCTACTATTTGGGGGTTTGTAAATAACACCAATTAGTGTCTTCTTGCCTTTACAATTCCTCAATCCACAGTAACTCTACCTCGTCAGTCCCTATGTCTTCCCTCGCAAGGAACTGAATTCCATGCCTCACCAGCAGAGCTACCCCCCCCCCCCCCCTGCCTATATGCCTGTCCTTTCTATAAGGTGTATAACCTTGAATATTAAGTTCCCAGGCCCGATCCTCCTGCAGCCACGTCTCAGTAATCCCCACAATGTCATATCTACCAACCTCTATCTGAGCCTCAAGCTCACCTACTTTACTTCTTATACTTCGCGCATTCATATACAATACTTTTAATTCCTTACGCATCTCACCTTTCACATCGATACCCTATTACACTTGGCCATACTCTCCTATCCCTTTGTGAGCTTCCTTTCCCGTTAATTCTAGGGTCATTAACCATCCCTTTACTCTCTTTCCCTTTAACTCCTTCCTCGACTATCCCATTTGACACCCCACCCCCCTTATTCAGTTTAAAACCACCCGTGTAGCAGTGGCAAACCTGCCTGCCAGAATGCTGGTCCCCCACCTGTTAAGGTGCAATCTGTCCCTTTTGTACAATTTCCCCCTTACTCCAAAACTGATCCCAGTTATCTAAGAATCTAAATCACTGCCCCCGTTCCTCAGCCACACATTCAGGTCCCGTATCTCCCTATTTCTGCTCTCGCTAGCACAAGGAACTGGAAGCAAACTGTAGATAACAACCCTGGAGGTCCTGCTTTTCAGCATTTTTCCGAGCTATCTAAAGTCACGCTGCAGAATATTCATCCCCTTCTTTCCAACATCGTTTGTGCCGACATGCACTGCCATTTCCGGCTGTTCACCTCCGTCCTTGAGGATTTTCTGCACTCTGTCCGTGACATCCTGTATCCTGGCACCAGGAAGGCAGCACACCATCCTCGAATCCCGTCTGTTGCTGCAGAAACCCCTGTCCGTACCTCTCACAATGGAGTCTCCAACTACAATGGCGTTGCCTGACCTTGGCCTCAATGGCGTTGCCTGACATTGGTTTTGGCTCAACAGCCCTTTTTGCTTCGCAAGCCAGTCCGCCGCTCAGTGTGATAACGTCTTCTGTCCCGACAGCTTCTAAGTGGGTGCAGCTGTTCACAGGAGGTACAACACCCGGGGACCTTTGCATTCCAAGTTTCCCTCCCTTTCTCACCGTCACCCACTTTCTCTCTTCCAGTACCTTAGGTGTAACAATCTTACTGTAGGACTCGTCGAGGAAGGACTCCGTTTCTCGGATGAACCTGAGGACATCCACTTGCTTCTCCAGTTCCCCAACACAGTCCTTCAGGAGCTGTACCTGGATGCACTTCTCACATTTGTAGCAGCCAGAGGCACCAGTAGTGTCCTTGACCTCCCACATACCGCAAGCATCACACTGAATCAGCTTGCCTGACATCTCCTTCTTTCACCTCTCCCCCTCCAGCGTTTTGCGCAGCCTGCACTCTTCAGCCTCCTCGCCGAAGACTCTCGAGCCAAAGACTCACACTTTACTTACAGGGAACTTCCCTCACAATGCCGCTCCCTAAGAGCCGTCCTGCTTATATTGACTGATAAATTGCCTAATTTACCAATTTCCAAACCAAATTCCTCAGTTTTAAACTGTTTTCCCCGTCTTACTCACTTCTAACACTCCTCCCACTCGGGCTAGAGCCAATCAGTGTTTTCTCCTGCTTCACTTTGTTGCTGTTGCTTCAAATATGACATTGTGGGGATTACTGAGACGTGGCTGCAGGAGGATCCGGCCTGGGAACTTAACATTCAGGGTTATACATCCCATAGAAAGGACAGGCAGGTGGGCAGAGGAGGGGGGATGGAATTCAGTCCCTTGAGAGGGAAGACATAGGGACTGATGAGGTAGAGTCACTGTGGATTGAGTTGAGGAATTGTGAAGGGAAGAAGACACTAATTGGTGTTATCTACAGACCCCCAAATAGTGGTCCGGATGTAGGGTGTAAGTTGCAGCAGGAGTTAAAACTGGCATATAACAAAGGTAATGCCACTGTGGTGATGGGGGATTTCAATATGCAGGTAGACTGGGAAAATCAGCTTGGTTCAGGACCCCAAGAAAGAGAGTTTGTAGAATGCCTCCGAGATGGATTCTTAGAGCAGCTTGTAATGGAGCCGACCAGAGAAAAGGCAATTCTGGATTTAGTATTGTCCAATGAACCAGATATGATAACAGAACTTGAGGTAAAGGAACCGCTTGGAGGTAGTGATCATAATATGATTAGTTTTAATCTGCAATTTGAGAAGACGAGGGTTAAATCTGAAGTGTCAGTGATGCAGTTGAATAAAGGAACTATGAAGGCATGAGAGGGGAGCTGGCCAAGGTAGACTGGAAAGGGATGCTAGCAGGAATGACTGTGGAACAGCAATGGCGGGAATTTCTGGGCATAATCCGGAAGACGCAGGATCATTTCATTCCAAAAAGGAAGAAAGATTCTAAGGGGAGTAGGAGGCAACCATAGCTGACAAGAGAAGTTAGGGATAGAATAAAACTAAAAGAAAAATATATAACACAGCAAAGAGTAACGGGAAGCCAGAGGATTGTGAAACTTTCATAGGACAACAGAAGTAAACAAAACGGGCAATACGGGCTGAAAAGATGAAGTATGAAGGGAAGCTGGTCAGGAATATAAAGAAGGTCAGTAAAAGCTTCTTTAGATATGTTAAGGGAAATAGAGTAGCAAAGTCAAATGTGAGTCCCTTGAAGGCAGACACGGGTGAAATTATTATGGGCAACAAGGAAATGGCAGAAGAGTTGAATAGGTATATTGTATAGGCATCCCTAGGTCCTCAGGGGAGGTGGCTCTAGAAATAGTGGACATATTGGTGATCATTTTCCAATGTTCAATAGATTCAGGATCAGTTCTTGTGGATTGGAGGATAGCTAGGTCCCGCACGGGAGGCTGGTGACTAAAATTAAAGCACATGGTATTGGGGGTAGGGTGTTGACAGCGATAGAAAATTGGTTGGCAGACCGGAAGCAAAGAGTAGGAGTGAACGGGTCCTTTGCAGAATGGCAGGCAGTGGTGAGTGGAGTGCCGCAAGGCGCGGTGTTGGGGCCGCAACTGCTTACCATATATATTAATGATTTGGAAGAGGGAATTAGGAGCAACACTAGCAAGTTTGCGGATGACACAAAGCTGGATGGCAGTGTGAACTGTGAAGAGGATGTTAGGAGGATGCAGGGTGGCCTGGACATGTTGAGTGAGTGGGCAGATGCGTGGCAGATGCATTATAATATAGATAAATGAGGTTATCCACTTTGGTGGCCAAAACAAGGGGCAGATTTTTATCTCAATGGGGTTAGGTTAGGTAAGGGGGAAGTGCAGCGAGATCTGGGCGTCCTTGTACTGAAAGTTGGATTACAGGTACAGCAGGCAGTGAAGAAATCGAATGGAATGTTGGCCTTCATAACAAGAGGATTTCAATATAGTAGTAAAGAGGTTCTTCTGCAGTTGTATAGGGCTCTGTTGAGACCACATCTGGAGTATTGTGTACAGTTTTGGTCTCCTAATTTGAGGAAGGACATCTTGTGATTGAGGCAGTACAGCGTAGCTTCACGAGATTGATCCCTGGGATGGCGGGACTGTCCTATGAGGAATGATTGAAAAGACTAGGCTTCTATTCACTGGAGTTTAGGATGAGGGGGGATCTTATAGAAACATATAAAATTATAAAAGTACTGGACAAGCTAGATGCAGGAAAAATGTTCCCAATGTTGGGCGAATCCAGAACCAGGGGGCCACAGTCTTAGAATAAAGGGGAGGTCATTTAAGACTGAGGTGAAAAAATACTTTTTCGCCCAGAGAGTTGTGAATTTATGGAATTCCCTGCCACAGAGGGCAGTGGAGGCCAAGTCACTGGATGGATTTAAGAGAGAGTTAGATAGAGCTCTAGGGGCTAGTGGAGTCAAGGGATATGGGGAGAAGGCAGGCACAGTTTACTGATTGGGGACGATGAGCCATGATGACAATGAATGGCGGTGTTGGCTCGAAGGGCCGAATGGCCTCCTACTGCACCAATTTTCTAAGTTTCTAAACCTGTACATCTTTGGAGTGTGAGAAGAAACTGGAGCACCCAGAGAAAACCCATGCAGTCACAGGGAGAAGGTACTAACTCCGTAGAGACAGCACCCGTAGCCAGGATTGAACCCGGGTCTCTGGTGATGTGAGGCAGCAACTCTACCACAGAGCCACTGTGCCGACCCAAAAGGTTGTCTGCGAGTGGCAATGTGTACGATGAATGAATATTTAGTGATGTGGTTACAATGGACAGAGGGGATGCTGCTGCAAAACTTCAACTTTGCCGTGTATTGCGATACGTGACCTGCAGGGTGACAGGCGATTAGACATGGTTGTTTTTGCTTGACTGGTACAGATGGGCTGAATGGCCTCCTGTGTCATCGATGTTTAAAATCATCTTACACCCTGGCATCTGGAAACCAGAGCACTGCTCAACCACAGTGCCGGTAACCTCTACCCTGACCCAGCTAGTCTGATTTAAAGTGTAGGCAGTAACTGTGGATGCTGGTTTACACCGCAGGTAGACACAAAATGCTGGAGGAACACAGCGGAACAGGCAGCATCTAAGAGAGAAGCAATGGGTGATGTTTCTGGGCGAGACCCTTCTTCCGACTCCCAGTCTTAAACATAGAAAATCAGTGCAGGATAAGGCCATTTGGCCCTTCAAGCCAGCAGCGCCAATCAATATGATCATAGCTGATTGTCCAAAATCAGTACCCCGTTCTGGCTTTTCCCCCCCATTTCCCTTGATTCCCTTAGCCCTAAGAACTAAATCTAACTCTCTCTTGAAAACGTCCATTGAATTAGCATCCAGTGCCTTCTGTGGCAGAGAATTCCACAGAATCACAACTCTTTGGGTGAAAAAGCTTTTCATCATCTCAGTCCTAAATGGCCTACCTCTTATTCTTAAACTGTGACCCCGGGTTCTGAACTCCCCCAACATCGGGACCATTTTTCCTGCAACTAACTACCTTGTCCAATCCTCTAAAAATGTTATGTGTCAATATATCCGAGCCACCCCAGTAAACCAACTGCCTGTCCTCGCTGGCATCGTCCCAGCCAACATCAGACAAGAAGTAGCTACGCTGGCCCTCTCTCGAAAGACACAGACCAGTGAATCCCACCTCCTCCATCAGATTGTCACAGAGACACCACGACGAGTGCGCCTCAAGTCACGGCAACCCTTTGCCACGTAAGCCCAAGAGCTGCTCTACACAACACCAGCTGACGCTTCTAAGGCCGCCTGGGTCAAGACGAGATGGAGAGACCAGTGGAAGTCAGCGGAACCATATAGGCTACACCATTACATCGATAACCCCATGGAGGTCGCTGGCCAGGACCTGCCCCGAAAGCAGTGGACAGAACCCACAACCGCTTGAGGACATCGGACGTTATGGAGTAGCGATGAAGAGGTGGGGCCTCGTGGACAGTGCCTCCTGCGAGTGTGGGGACCCAACACAGACAGTGGAGCACATCTTCACCAGTTGCCCCAAACACCGGCCACCGAATGGTGAACGAGGTCTGATTGACCTGGACGATGACACGTTGGCCTGGCTCGCCTCAACGGAGCTGCAGGTCTAAAAGACATACGACAGAAGAAGTCCAGTCGACCTATTCTTTCATCATATGTTAGTCCCGCCATCCCAGGAATTAAACTGGTGAACCTACACTGCACTCCCTCAATAGTAATAATGTCACAACCCTCTGGGTAAACCATTTATGTTTCACACAGAGAGTTGTGAATTTGTGGCATTCTCTGCCACAGAAGGCAGTGGAGGCCGATTCTCTGGATGCATTCAAAAGAGAGTTAGATGGAGCTCTTAGGGCTAGCGGAATCATGGGATATGGGCAGAAAGCAGGAACGGCGTACTAATTGTGGATGATCAGCCATGATCATATTTAATGAGGCTGTCTCGATGGGCCGAATGGACTTTTCCTGCACCTATTGTCTATGTTTATAACCCATGCCCACAATGTGCTTTGGATTGCTGTGCCAATGCTTCTCTTTCACAGTCCTGGTCTGCCTCCACGCTAAATCGTCTCCCTTTATCGTTTCACGTTGCACAAGAAAAGGTCAAACAGCAAGGAACCGGGACCTGTGCCTGGCGCCAAACGCTCGCCATCCAACAGTTCAGTCAACAGTCTGAGTTGCTACATCAGCAACATCACCAACGCCTCCAAGCGCTCTCAGCACTCTCAGTGCTCTCAGCACGTCGGCAGCAGCAGCGGCTGGCAAGAGCCCGTCATTATGTGTCCGGGGAGGGCAGTGCGGTGGGTGGAAGCAGGGCACCAGCGCATTTCTTTAGTCAGAGTGTGGTGAATCAGTCAAATTCATTGCCACAGAAAGCTGTGGAGGCCAAGTCAGTGGGTATGTTTAAGGCAGAGATAGATCGATTCTTGATTAGAACAGGGGTTACGGAGAGAACGCTCAAAATGGGGTTAGGAGGGAGAGATAGTTCAGCCATGATGGAATGTCGGAATAGACTTGATGGGCCGAATGGCCTGATTCTTCTCCTATCACTCATAAACTTTTGCCAGCTGTGTTCTTAAAGCCTTAACCCTTCCCTCCAACAGACTGTTTTAAAGGCTTCTCCTTGTGTTAAAGTACCGCCATCACTGGTGCACGTCAGAGACACGTGCTGCAGTATCTCAGTTTTAGTTGGAAACGAGCCCTTTGGCGCACCGAGTCCGCCCTGACCAGCGATCATCATGTGTGTGGTAACCAAAGATCTTAAAGTTACTGTGGGGGAACAGTGGGTCGGGGTCTGATGCCCCCTGGTGGTGTGAGGTAACTGACAGTCACAGAGAGGCGAGGGATTTTACCAGGGGTGGGGGACATGCGGCCTTCTAGGCCATTAAGTGCAGCCTTTTGAATTAATTAACATTTTGTTGAACAAATCCTTTTATTTTTATTAATATGGGGTTTTTTTTCGTCTTTTATTATTTTAATTTTAATTTTAAAATGAACGTATTTAAAATACCAAAGAGTAAAAGAAGATTCAACGAAATAATCCTCCCTGACCGATGGCCACAATTAAAACATTAGTAAGTCACGAGGGCTATTTTAACAAAATAATGTACATTTTGAAGTGTATATAATTGAAGTTTCTTGGATGCGGCCTTATTAGATTACAGCTAACTTAATGCGGCATTCGAACATGAAAAGGTTCCCCACCCCTGGATTATACCTTCCATTATAGGAAGGAACTGCAAATGCTGGTTTACACTAAAGATAGACTCAAAATGCTGGAGTAAGTCAGCGGGACTGGCAGCATAAGGTCATAAGTGATAAGAGCAGAATTAGTCCATGCGTCCCATCAAGTCTACTCCACCATTCATTCATGGCTGATCTATCTTTCCCTCCTAACCCCATTCTGCCTACCCCCCCTAACTCCTGACACCTGTACTAATCAAGAATCTATCTATCTCTGCATTAAAAATATCCACTGACTTGGCCTCCACAGCCTCCTGTGGCAAAGGATGCCACAGATTCACCACCCTCTGACCAAACATATTCCTCCTTATCTCCTTCCTAAAGGAGCATTGTTTAATTTTGAGGCTTGTGAGAGTCCTCGACTCTCCCACAAGTGGAAACATCCTCTCCACTTCCACTCTATCCAAACCTTTCACTTTTCGGTAAGTTTCAATGAGGTCCCCCTTCATTCTTCTAAACTCCAGCGAGTACAGGCCCAGTGCCGTCAAACGCATTTCTGGAGATAAAGAATAGGTGATGTTTTGGTCGAGACCATTCTTCAGACTTAGTCGGGGAGACGGAGATCTGGAAGGGTAAGGTGCGAAAACGAGAGATGAAAGGGGATAAAGATCAAGGAAAATGTAGAATAGATCATTGTTAGCTAGGGGAAGGTAACAACGAAGCACACAAAGATAAAATTTAATCAGGGGGACAGTTAAACTGGCCGGATGATGGTGGAGGGATGGAGCTAGGATGCTGGAGGGATGGAGAGAGAGAGGGAAAACAAGTGTTACTTGAAGTTAGAGAGGTCAACATCATATTGTTGGGTTGTAAGGTGTCCAAGCGAAATATGAGGTGTTGTAATATTTTCCTGCGATGACTTGCTTCGGTAACCTGTATCTCAAATCCAGCAGTCAGAAGGCCCTCCAGCTTTGAGGACAGCTGCGAAGACAAGTTAAACAGAGCATACGGCAGGATGGGGATACTGACGGCGCCTTCCACTTCTTCCAACATCTACTTGTCGTCGACATCTGGCTACTCCGCCGAGGATGAGCTACACGGTAAGTGGAACGTTCATCATCACACATCCCACGTCCCACATCCTGAACAGCATGTTGCACTATCGGGAGAGAGGACACACCAGCTGGGGCTGGAAGAGAGGCTTTAGGCATTAAATATTGAATGAAGTTGGGCAGTGGGACAGCTGAGCGTGTATTTACTGCGGTGGGTGGGTGTGAGGTGTTAGGGTGGGTGGGTAAGTGGAAGATGCTACTAGGGTGGGGCAGATGGATGGGGGGTTGGTTGGTGGAGGTGGTAACCAGGGTGGGGGCAAAGTTGGTGGGTGGTAGATGTTGGGTGTGGGCAGTGGGTGAATGGGGATGTTGCTAATGTGTGGACAGGGTGGGTGAGTGGAGGATGTTGGGGGGTGTGGGGGAGGTGGGTGACTGGAGGGTGTGGAGAGTGTGGGTGACTGGAGAGTGTGAGGTGGGTGGAGGATGTTGGGGATGGGGTGAACATCCCATTGTTGGGGGTAGGGTGAGGTTGAGTGGGCTATTACAAAGGAGAGAGGAAAGGAGGGGGAGAGAGAAAAAGAGGGGGAAAAGAAAACTTGAAAGAAAAATAAATAAATAAGAGAAAAAAGAAAAATGATCCGAAAAAATAAAGACGAGAAAAAGAGAAAAAAAGAAAAAAGAGGAATAAAAAAGAGAAAAACGAAAAAAAATAAGAAAAGGAGAAGGAGGGAAAAAAGACATAAAAGAGAAAAAAAGATAAACGAGAAAAAAGAGAAAAACAAAGAAAAAAGAGAAACGAGAAAAATGAGAAAAAAAAGAAAAAAGTTAAAAGAAAAAAGAAAAAAGGAAAAAAAGAAAAAAAGAGAAAAAGAATAAACAAATAGGAAAAGGAGGGGAAAAAAGAGAAAACGAGAAAAAAAGAAAAGAAAAACGAGAAAAGAGAAAAAGAAAAAAAGAAGGAATAAAAGAGAAAAACAAGAAAAAATAGAAAAAGGAGGGAAAAAAGACAAAGGAGAAAAAAGAGAAAACAAAAAAGAAAAATAGAGAAACGAGAAAAAAGAAAAATGAGAAAAAAGGGAAAAAAGAAAAAAGTTAAAAGAAAAAGAAAAAATAGACAAAAGAAAAAAGAAAAAATGAGAAAAAGGATTAAAAATAGAAAAAGGAGGAAAAGGAGGGAAAAAAGAAAAACAAAAAAGAGAAAAAGGGAAAAGAGAAAGGGGAGAAAAAATAAATAATAAATAAAGAAAGAGAAAAAGGAGGAAAAGGAGGCAAAAAAAGAGAAAATGATGAAAAAGAAAATAAAGGAAAAAAAGAAAAACAAAAGAGCAAAAAGAGAAAAACGAAAAAAAGAAGAGAAAAGGAGAAAACGAGAATAAAAGACAAAAAAGAGAAAAAACAAAAAAAAAGATAAAAATAGAAAAAAGAGAAAAGAGAAATAAAGAGAAAAGAGTGAGAAAATAAAATTTAAAAAAAGAGAGGAAACGGATAAAAAATAGAAAAAGGAAGAAAAGGAGGCAAAAAAGAGAAGAGAAAACGAGGAAAAAAGACAAAAAAAGACAAAAAAGGCAAAATGGAGAAAAACAAAAAAAGAAAAAAAGAGAAAAACGAAAAAAAGAAAAAAGAGGAATAAAAAAGAGAAAACAAGAAAAAATAGAAAAAGGAGGAAAAGGAGGGAAAAAGAGAAAAAAGACAAAAGAGAAAAAAGATAAACGAGAAAAAAAGAGAAGAAAAAAAGAGAAAAATTAGAAAAAAGAGAAAAAAAAGAAAAAAGTTAATAAAAGAAAAAAGAAAAAATAGAAACAAGAAAAAAAAGAAAAAAGAGAAAAAATAAAAAAGAGAAAAAGGATAAAAAAAATAGGAGGGAAAAAAGACAAAAAAGAGAAAAAAAGAAAAACGTGAAAAAAAAGAAAAAAACAAAAAAGAAAAAAAGAAAAAAGACGAAAAAAAGAAAATCCAGAAAAAAGGCAAAAACAAAAAAAGAGGAAAACGAAAAAGGAATAAAAAGAGAAAACAAGAAAAAATAGAAAAAGGAGGGAAAAAATAAAAAAGACAAAAGAGAAAAAAAGAGAAAAGCAAAAAAGAAAAAAGAATCCAGAAAAATGAGAAAAAAGAGAAAGAAAAGAAAAAAGTTCATAAAAGAAAAAAAAAGAAATAAGAAAAAAGAGAAAAAAGAAAAAAGAAAAAGAATAAAAAATAGAAACAGGAAAAGGAGGGGAAAAAAGAGAAACCGAGAAAAAAAAATAAAAAAGATTAAAAAAGCAAACAAAGAATAAAGATAAATATAGAGAAAAAAAATGAAATAAAAAAGGAGAAAAAGGATAAAAATAGAAAAAGGAGCAAACGGAGGCAAAAAAGAAGAGAAAACGAGGAAAAAAGAAAATAAAGAGAAAAAAGAGAAAGAGAAAAAGGAGGAAAATAAAAAAATAGAAAAAGGAGGAAAAGGGGGGAAAGAGAAAAAAGAGAAAAAAGAGAAAACGAGAAAAAAGAGAAAAAATAGAAAAAAAGAAAAACGAGAAAAAAGAGAAAAACAAAAAAGAAAAAAAAGAAAAGAGAAAGATAAATAAAGAGAAAAGAGAGAAAGAAAAAAAGAGAAAAATGATTTAAAAAAATAGAAAAAGGCGGAAAAGGAGGCAAAAAAGAGAAGAGAATGATGAAAAAGAAAATAAAGGAAAAAAAGAAAAACAAAAGAGCAAAAAGAGAAAAACGAAAAAAAGAAGAGAAAAAGAGAAAACGAGAATAAAAGACAAAAAAGAGAAAAAACAAAAAACAAAAAAGATAAAAATAGAAAAAAGAGAAAAGAGAAAGAAATAAAGAGAAAAGAGTGAGAAAATAAAATTTTAAAAAAGAGAGGAAACGGATAAAAAATAGAAAAAGGAAGAAAAGGAGGCAAAAAAGAGAAGAGAAAACGAGGAAAAAAGACAAAAAAAGACCAAAAAAAGCAAAATGGAGAAAAACAAAAAAAGAAAAAACGAAAAAAAGAAAAAAGAGGAATAAAAAAGAGAAAACAAGAAAAAATAGAAAAAGGAGAAAAGGAGGGAAAAAGAGAAAAAAGACAAAAGAGAAAAAAGATAAACGAGAAAAAAAGAGTAGAAAAAAATAGAAAAATTAGAAAAAAGAGAAAAAAAAGAAAAAAGTTAATAAAAGGAAAAAGAAAAAATAGACAAAAGAAAAAAAAGAAAAAAGAGAAAAAAGAAAAATTGAGAAAAAAGATAAACAATAGAAAAAGGAGGAAAAGGAGGAAAAAAGAGAAAAAACGAGGAAAAAAGAAAATAAAGAGAAAAAAGAGAAAAAAGAAGAAAAGAAAAAAATAGAAAAGGGAGGAAAAGGAGAAAACGAGAAAAAAAGACAAAAAAGAGAAACAAAGAAGAGAAAGATAAATAAAGAGAAAAGAGAGAAAGAAAAAAATAAAATTCATAAAAAATAGAAAAAGGAGGAAAAGGAGGCAAAAAAGAGAAGAGAAAACGAGGAAAAAAGATGAAAAAGAGGAAAAAAAGAAAATCGAGAAAAAAGAGAAAAACAAAAAAGAGGAAAACGAGAAAGGAATAAAAAAGAGAAAACAAGACAAAATAGAAAAAGGAGGAAAAGGAGGGAAAAAATAAAAAAGACAAAAGATAAAAAAAGATAAACGAGAAAAAAAGATAAAAGCAAAAAAGAAAAAAGAGAATCGAGAAAAAAGAGAAAAATGAGAAAAAAGAGAAAGAGAAGAAAAGTTAATAAAAGAAAAAAAGACACAAGAAAAAAAAGAAAAAAGAGAAAAAATAAAAAAAGGATAAAAAATAGAAACTGGAGGAAAAGGAGGGGAAAAAGAGAAAACGAGAAAAAAAGACAAAAAAAAGCAAAAAAAAAGAACAAAGAGAAAAACAAAAAAGATTTAAAAAAAGAGAAAGATAAATAAAAAGAAAAGTGAAAAAAAGAAAAAGGAGGCAAAAAAGAGAAGAGAAATTGTGGAAAAAAGACGAAAAAAAGAAAATCGAGAAAAAAGAGAAAAACAAAAAAGAGAAAAACGTAAAAAAGAGGAATAAAAAAGAGAAAACAAGAAAAAATAGAAAAAGGAGGAAAAGGAGTGAAAAGAAAAAAGACAAAAGAGAAAAAAAGAAAAACGAGGAAAAAAGATGAAAAACACGAAAAAAAATCGAGAAAAATGAGAAAAAAGAAAAAGAGGAAAACGAGAAAGAGGTATAAAAAAGAGAAAACAAGACAAAATAGAAAAAGGAGGAAAAGGATGGAAAACAATAAAAAAAGACAAAAGATAAAAAAAGATAAACGAGAAAAAAAGAGAAAAGCAAAAAAGAAAAAAGAGAATCGAGGGAAAAAAGAGAAAAAATGAGAAAAAAGAGAAAGAAAAGAAAAGTTAATAAGAGAAAAAAGAGAACCAAGAAAAAAAAAGAAAAAAGAGAAAAAATAAAAAAAGGATAAAAAATAGAAACTGGAGGAAAAGGAGGGGGAAAAGAGAAAACGAGAAAAAAAAAAAAAAAAGACAACAAAAGGTAAAAAAAGAACAAAGAGAAAAAAGATTTTAAAAAAGAAGAGAAAGATAAATAAAGAGAAAAGTGAAAAAAAGAAAATCGAGAAAAAAGAGAAAAACAAAAAAAGAGAAAAACGTAAAAAAGAGGAATAAAAAAGAGAAAACAAGAAACAATAGAAAAAGGAGGAAAAGGAAAAAAGACAAAAGAGAAAAAAAGATAAACGAGAAAAAAAGAGAAAAGCAAAAAAGAAAATCGAGAAAAATGAGAAAAAAGAAAGAAAAGAAAAAAGTTAATAAAAGAAAAAAAAAGAAGGAAAAAAAAGAAAATAGAGAAAAAAGAAAAAAAGAAAAAGGATAAAAATAGAAACAGAAGGAGGGGAAAAAGCGAAAACGAGCAAAAAGACAAAAAAGAGAAAACAAGCAAAAAAGGAAAAAAGAAAGATACATAAAGGAAAAAAAAATAATAAATAAAAATAAAAAAGAGAAAAATTATAAAAATAGAAAAAGGAGGAAAGGAGGCAAAAAAGAGAAGAGCAAACAAGGAAAAAAGACGAAAAAAAAGAAAATCGAGAAAAAAGAGAGAAACAAAAAAAGAGGAAAACGAAAAAGAGGAATAAAAAAAGAGAAAACAAGAAAAAATAGAAAAAGGAGGAAAAGGAGGGAAAAAAAGAAAAGATAAACGAGAAAAAAGAGAAAAGCAAAAAAGAAAAAAGAGAATCGAGAAAAAAGAGAAAAATGAGAAAAAAGAGAAGAAAAAAGTTAATAAAAGGAAAAAAAATAGAAACAAGAAAAAAAAAGAAAAAAGGGAAAAAATAAAAAAAAGAAAAAAATAGAAACAGGAGGAAAAGGAGGGGAAAAAAGAGAACGAGAAAAAAAGACAAAAAAGAGAAAAAAAGCAAATAAAGAAAAAAGAAAAAACAAATAAGATTAAAAAAAGAAGAGAAAGATAAATAAAGAGAAACGGGAAAAAAGATAAAGGAGGCAAAAAAGAAGAGAAAACGAGGAAAAAAGACGAAAAAAAGAAAATCGAGAAAAACAAAAAAAGAAAAAACGGAAAAAAGAAAAAAGGAATAAAAAAGAGAAAACAAGAAAAAATAGAAAATGGAGGAAAAGGAGTGAAAAGAAAATAGACA
This sequence comes from Okamejei kenojei, assembly GCA_035221665.1. Lineage (NCBI taxonomy): Eukaryota > Metazoa > Chordata > Chondrichthyes > Rajiformes > Rajidae > Okamejei > Okamejei kenojei. The sequence continues at coordinate 5,976,988 of CM069165.1, forward strand.
AAAGTGAAAAAAAGATAAACGAGAAAAAAAGAGAAAAGCAAAAAAGAAAAAAGAGAATCGAGAAAAAAGAGAAAAACAAAAAACAGAAAAACGTAAAAAAGAGGAATAAAAAAGAGAAAACAAGAAAAAGTAGAAAAGGAGGAAAAGGAGTGAAAAGAAAAAAGACAAAAGAGAAAGAAAGATAAACGAGAAAAAAAGAGAAAAGCAAAAAAGAAAATCGAGAAAAATGAGAAAAAAGAAAGAAAAGAAAAAAGTTAATAAAAGAAAAAAGAAAGGAAAAAAAAGAAAAAAAGAAAAAGGATAAAAAATAGAAACAGAAGGAGGGGAAAAAAGCGAAAACGAGCAAAAAGACAAAAAAGAGAAAACAAGCAAAAAAGGAAAAAAGAAAGATACATAAAGGAAAAAAAATAATAAATAAAAAAAAAAAAGAGAAAAATGATAAAAATAGAAAAAGGAGGAAAGGAGGCAAAAAAGAGAAGAGCAAACAAGGAAAAAAGACGAAAAAAAGAAAATCGAGAAAAAAGAGAGAAACAAAAAAAGAGGAAAACGAAAAAGAGGAATAAAAAAAGAGAAAACAAGAAAAAATAGAAAAAGGAGGAAAAGGAGGGAAAAAAAGAAAAGATAAACGAGAAAAAAGAGAAAAGCAAAAAAGAAAAAAGAGAATCGAGAAAAAAGAGAAAAATGAGAAAAAAGAGAAGAAAAAAGTTAATAAAAGGAAAAAAAATAGAAACAAGAAAAAAAAAGAAAAAAGGGAAAAAATAAAAAAAAGAAAAAAAATAGAAACAGGAGGAAAAGGAGGGGAAAAAAGAGAACGAGAAAAAAAGACAAAAAAGAGAAAAAAAGCAAATAAAGAAAAAACAAATAAGATTAAAAAAAGAAGAGAAAGATAAATAAAGAGAAACGGGAAAAAAGATAAAGGAGGCAAAAAAGAAGAGAAAACGAGGAAAAAAGACGAAAAAAAGAAAATCGAGAAAAACAAAAAAAGAAAAACGGAAAAAAGAAAAAAGGAATAAAAAAGAGAAAACAAGAAAAAATAGAAAATGGAGGAAAAGGAGTGAAAAGAAAATAGACAAAAGTGAAAAAAAGATAAACGAGAAAAAAAGAGAAAAGCAAAAAAGAAAAAAGAGAATCGAGAAAAAAGAGAAAAACAAAAAAAGAGAAAAACGTAAAAAAGAGGAATAAAAAAGAGAAAACAAGAAAAAGTAGAAAAAGGAGGAAAAGGAGTGAAAAGAAAAAAGACAAAAGAGAAAGAAAGATAAACGAGAAAAAAAGAGAAAAGCAAAAAAGAAAATCGAGAAAAATGAGAAAAAAGAAAGAAAAGAAAAAAGTTAATAAAAGAAAAAAGAAAGGAAAAAAAAGAAAAAAAGAAAAAGGATAAAAAATAGAAACAGAAGGAGGGGAAAAAGCGAAAACGAGCAAAAAGACAAAAAAGAGAAAACAAGCAAAAAAGGAAAAAAGAAAGATACATAAAGGAAAAAAAATAATAAATAAAAATAAAAAAGAGAAAAATGATAAAAATAGAAAAAGGAGGAAAGGAGGCAAAAAAGAGAAGAGCAAACAAGGAAAAAAGACGAAAAAAAGAAAATCGAGAAAAAAGAGAAACAAAAAAAGAGGAAAACGAAAAAGAGGAATAAAAAAAGAGAAAACAAGAAAAAATAGAAAAAGGAGGAAAAGGAGGGGAAAAAAGACAAAAGATAAACGAGAAAAAAAGAGAAAAGCAAAAAAGAAAAAGAGAATCGAGAAAAAAGAGAAAAATAAGAAAAAAGAGAAGAAAAAAGTTAATAAAAGAAAAAAAAATAGAAACAAGAAAAAAAAAGAAAAAAGGGAAAAAATAAAAAAATTAAAAAAAATAGAAACAGGAGGAAAAGGAGGGGAAAAAGAGAACGAGAAAAAGACAAAAAAGAGAAAAAAAGCAAATAAAGAAAAAAGAAAAAAACAAAAAAGATTAAAAAAAGAAGAGAAAGATAAATAAAGAGAAAAGGGAAAAAAGATAAAGGAGGCAAAAAAGAAGAGAAAACGAGGAAAAAAGACGAAAAAAAGAAAATCGAGAAAAACAAAAAAAGAAAAACGGAAAAAAGAAAAAAGGAATAAAAAAGAGAAAACAAGAAAAAATAGAAAATGGAGGAAAAGGAGTGAAAAGAAAATAGACAAAAGTGAAAAAAAAGATACACGAGAAAAAAAGAGAAAAGCAAAAAAGAAAAAAGAGATTCGAGAAAAATGAGAAAAAAGAGAAAGAAAAGAAAAAAGTTAATTAAAAAAAAAACAAGAAAAAAAAGAAAAAAGAAAAAGGATAAAAAATAGAAACAGGAGGAAAAGGAGGGGAACAAAGAGAAAACGAGCAAAAAGACAAAAAAAGAAAAAAGAAGAAAAAAGAAAGATAAATAAAGAGAAAAAAATAAATAAATAAATAATAAAAAAGAGATAAATGATAAAAATAGAAAAAGGAGGAAAAGGAGGCAAAAAAGAGAAGAGAAAACAAGGAAAAAAGACAAAAAAATAAAAACGAGAAAAAAGAGAAAAAGGAGGAACAGGAGGGGAAAAAATAAAAAAGACAAAAGAGAAAAAAAGATAAACGAGAAAAAAGAATCAAAAAGAAAAAAGTTAATAAAAGAAGAAAAAAATAGACAAAAGAAGAAAAAAGAGAAGAGAAAACAAGGAAAAAAGACGAAAAAAAGAAAATCGAGAAAAACAACAAAACAAAAAAACGAAAAAAGAGGAATAAAAAAGAGAAAACAAGAAAAAATAGAAAAAGGAGGCAAAAAAGATGAGAAGACGAGGAAAAAAGAGGAAAAATAGAAAATCGAGAAAAAAGAAAAATAAAAAAGAAAAACGAGAAAAAGGAATAAAAAAGAGAAAACAAGAAAAAAATAGAAAAAGGAGGAAAAGGTGGGAAAAAAGAAAAAAGACAAAAGAGAAAAAAAATAAACGAGAAAAAAAGAGGAAAGCAAAAAAGAAAAAAGGGAATCGAGAAAAAAGAGAAAAAAGAGAAAAAAAGAAAAAAGTTAATAAAAGGAAAAAAATAGAAACAAGAAAAAAAAGAAAAAAGAGAAAAAAGAAAGAAAGAAAAAGGATAAAAAATAGAAACAGGAAAAGGAGGGGGGGAAAGAGAAAATGAGAAAAAAGACAAAAAAGAGAAAAAAAGAAAAACGAGAAAAAAGAGAAAAACAAAAAAAGATTTAAAAAACGAAGAGAAAGATAAATAAAGAGAAAGAGAGAAAGAAAAAGGAGAAAAAGGTTAAAAAATAGAAAAAGGAAGCAAAAAAGAGACGAGAAAACAAGGAAAAAAGAAAAAAAATTAAAAACGAGAAAAAAGAGAAAAAGGAGGAAAAGGAGGGGAAAAAATAAAAAAGATAAAAAAAGAAAAAAGTTAATAAAAGAAAAAAAAAAAAATAGATAAAAGAAAAAAGAAAAAAGAGAAAAAATAATACGAGAAAAAGGATAAAAATAGAAAAAGGAGGAAAAGGAGGCAAAAAAGAGGAGAAAACGAGGAAAAAGGAAAATAAAGAGAAAAAAGAGAAAAACGAAAAAAGATTAAAGAAAAACAAGAAAGAAGAGAAAATATTATAAAAGAGAAAAATAAAAAAGGAGGAAAAGGAGGGAAAAAAGAGAACAAAGAGAAAACGAAAAAGACAAAAAAGAGAAAAAAAGAAAAACAAGAAAAACAAGAAAAAAGAGAAAAACAAAAAAAGATTTTAAAAAAAGAAAAGAGAAAGATAAATAAAGAGAAAAGAGAGAAAGAAAAAGGAGAAAAAAGATAAAAAATAGAAAAAGGAGGAAAAGGAGGCAAAAGAGAGAAGAGAAAACGAGGAAAAAAAGACGAAGAAAGGAAAATCGAGAAAAAAGAGAAAAACAAAAAAGAGAAACAAAAAAAAGAAAAAAGAGGAATAAACACGAGAAAAAGGATAAAAATGAGGAAAAGGAGGCAAAAAAGAGAAGAGAAAACGAGGAAAAAAGAAAATAAAGAGAAAAAAGAGAAAAACAAAAAAAGAGAAAAACGAAAAAAAGAGTAAAGAAAAAAAAGTGAAAAAATTAAAAGAGAAAAATAAAAAAAAGAAAAAGCATAAAAAATAGAAAAAGGAGGAAAAGGAGGCAAAAAAAGAGGAGAAAACAAGGAAAAAAGAAAATAAAGAGAAAAAAGAGAAAAACAAAACAAGATTAAAAAAAGAAAAGAGAAAGATAAATAAAGAGAAAAGAGAGAAAGGAAAAAAGAGAAAAGGAGGCAAAAAAGAGGAGAAAACAAGGAAAAAAGACGAAAAAAAGAAAATCGAGAAAAACAAAAAAAGAAAAAAACGAAAAAAAGAAAAAAGAGGAATAAAAAAGAGAAAACAAGAAAAAATAGAAAAAGGAGGAAAAGGAGGGGAAAAGAAAAACAATACAAAAGAGAAAAAAGATAAACGAGAAAAAAAGAGAAAAGCAAAAAAGAAAAAAGAGAATCGAGAAAATAGAGAAAAATGAGAAAAAAGAGAAAGAAAAAAAAGTTAATAAAAGAAAAGAAAATAGACAAAAGAAAACAAAGAGAAAAAAGAAAACAAGAAAAAGGATAAAAAATAGAAACAGGAGGAAAAGGAGGGGAAAAAAGAGAAAACGAGAAAAAAAAGACAAAAAAGAGAAAAAAAGCAAAAAAAGAAAAAAGGGAAAGATAAATAAAGAGAGAAAAAAATAAAAAAAGAGAAAAAGGATAAAAATAGAAAAAGGAGGAAAAGGAGGCAAAAAGGAAGAGAAAACAAGGAAAAAAAGACAACAATAAAAACGAGAAAAAAGAGAAAAAGGAGGAAAAGGAGAGAAAAAAATTAAAAAGTCAAAAGAGAAAAAAAGATAAACAAGAAAAAACAGAAAAAAAGAAAAAAGTTAATAAAAGAAAAAAGAAAAAATAGACAAAAGAAAAAAAAGAAAAAAGAAAAAACAAAAATGATTAAAAGGATAAAAAATAGAAAGAGGAAAATGTAAAAATTAGAAGAGAAAACGAGGAAAAAAGAAAATTAAGAGAAAAAAGAAAAACAAAAAAAGAGAAAAACGAAAGGAGGGAAAAAAGTGAAAAAAGAGAAAACAAAAAAGACAAAAAAGAGAAAAAAAGAAAAACGAGAAAAAAGAGAAAAACAAAAATAGATTTAAAAAAAAGAAAAGAGAAAGATAAATAAAGAGAAAAGAGAGAAAGAAAAAATAGAAAAAGGAGGAAAAGGAGGCAAAAAAAGAGAAGAGAAAACGAAGAAAAAAAGATGAAAAAAAGAAAATCGAGAAAAAAGAGAAAAACAAAAAAGAGAAATACGAAAAAAAAAGAAAGAGGAATAAAAAAGAGTAAACAAGAAAAAATAGAAAAAGGAGGAAAAGGTGGGAAAAAAAGAAAAAAGACAAGAGGAAAAAAGATAAATGAGAAAAAAGAGGAAAGCAAAAAAGAAAAAGAATCGAGAAAAAAGAGAAAAAAGAGAAAAATGAGAAAAAAGAAAAAAAAGAAAAAAATTAATAAAAGAAAAAAAATAGAAACAAGAAAAAAAAAGAAAAAAGAGAAAAAGACAAAAAGAAAAAGGATAAAAAATAGAAACAGGAGGAAAAGGAGGGGGAAAGAGAAAACGAGAAAAAAGACAAAAAAGAAAAGAAAAACGAGAAAAAAGAGAAAAACAAGAAAAAAGTTAATAAAAGAAAAAATAGAGAAAATTAAAAAAAGAAAAAAGAGAGAAAAAAAAGAGAAAAAGGTTAAAAAAAATAGAAAAAGGAGGAAAAGGGAAAAAAAGAAAAAAGAGAAAATGAGGAAAAAAAGACATAAAAGAGAAAAAATAAAAACGAGAAAAGAGAGGAAAAAAATAAATAAAAAAGAGAAAATGGATAAAAATAGAAAAAGGAGGAAAAGGAGGCAAAAAAGAAGAGAAAACAAGGAAAAAGAAAATAAAGAGAAAAAAGAGAAAAACAAAAAAAGAAAAATGAGAAAAAAGAAAAAAAAGAAAAAATTGAATGAAAGAAAAAAGAAAAAAAATTGAAAAAAGAGGCAGAAGAGTAAAACGAGAAAAAAAAGAAAAAAGAGAAAACGAGAAAAAAAGAGAAAAAAGAGAAAAAAATAAAAACGAGAAAAAAGAGAAAAACAAAAAAAGAGAAAGATAAATAAAGAGAAAAAAGAGAAAACAATAAATAAAAAAGAGAAAAAGGATAAAAAATAGAAAAAGGAGGAAAAGGAGGCAAAAAAGAAGAGAAAATGAGGAAAAAGAAAATAAAGAGAAAAAAGAGAAAAACAAAAAAAAGAAAAGAAAAGAAAAACGTGAAAAAACAAAAAAACGAAAAAAGTTAATAAAAGAAAAAAGAAAAAAATTGAAAAAAGAGGCGGAAAAGTAAAATGAGAAAAAAAAGGAAAAAGTGAAAAGATAGAAAAAAGGGGGGAATGAAAAGAGAAAAAAAGAGAAAAACTAAGAAAAGAAAAACAAGAAAAAAGAAAAAAAGAAAAAAGTGAAAAAATAAAAAGGGGAAAAAAAAGAAAATGAGAAAAAAAGAGATAACGAGAAAAACTAGAAAAATGAGAAAAAAAGAAAAATGAGAAAAAAGAGAAAAATGAAAAAAAGAAAGAGACAAAAAGAAAGATGCTGGTTCACACTAAAGATAGACACAAAATGCTGGAGTAACTCAGCGGGACAGGCAGCATAAGGTCATAAGTGATAGGAGCAGAATTAGTCCATGCGTCCCGTCAAGTCGACTCCACCATTCAATCATGACTGATCTATCTTTCCCTTCTAACCCCATTCTCCTGCCTATCCCCATAACCCCTGACACCCGTTGATATCCCTGCGACCTATTTTTTCCTCAGGTGCCCTATAGCTCCCCTGGATTCTCCTGCCACCACCTTGCGGTGGACTTTCTGTGGTGGTCCCTGCAGGGGAGAAGGTTTCTCAGCCTAACATGGTTTTACAGTATCAGTGTGTTCTGTGTTGGGGAGACTGAGCTCTGTCCGTTTCCACTGATGGGAAGGATCAGGGAACAACGTTGTCTAATGTTGTGTTGCTGTCTCAGAAAAAGCTTTGCCCCCGGTGTACTGGTGGTTGGGCACAGCCTGGTGCCAGTTAACAACGGCCATCTCCTTGATCAATGTCTTTGCGCTGTGCAGGTATGTGATCACGGGATCCACAGACTTCCTTTCTCCAGCTGGTCAACTGAAGCAGAGTCACCCATCCCCGCTGCCTCCTCCATCTCCTCCCCACCTCTGTACTGAACACACCCTCCCACAGGACACCCAGTCACAGTAAACCCCCGATAAACCGACCACAGAACAGCCCTCTCTCACTGCTACAGGTACACTTGCCATAGAACAGCCCATTCTCACTGCACCCGACAATGCCTTACAACGCTTACAGTGGCAGACACCCAGATCCATCCTGACTACGGGTGCTGTCTGTTCAGAGTTTGTACGTTCACGTCACGGTGCGCCTCGAACAAGGAATTTTCGACTTACCCTACAAAGAGGCAGGCATAGCTGGGCCCCATGCGCGTGCCCATAACTACACCTTGGATTTGGAGGAAATGGGAGGAGTCAAAGGAAAAGTTGTTGAGGGTAAGGACCAGCTCCACTAGGACAGTAGGACAGAGCAACTTGGAGCAGTCAATGGAAGTGTCTTGCGGGCAGTCAGTGTTACCGTCGAGGAAATACTGGAGGTACTGTCGTGTTTGAAGGTAGACAAATCTCCGGGACCTGATCAGTTATATCCAAGGACATTGCGGGAAACTAGAGGGAAAATTGCGGGAGCCCTGTTTGAAATTTACGAGTTGTCCTTGAATACTGGAAGACTGGAGGGTGCAAATGTTGTGCCTCTTTTCAAGAAGGGCTGCAAGGAAAATGCTGGGAACTGTAGGCCGGCGTGCTTAGCATCTGTAGCTGTAAAGTTACTAGTGAGTATTTTGAGGCATAGGTTATGCAGGCATTTGGATGGGCAAGGGCTGATTGGGGATAGCCAGCATGGTATTGTGCATGGGAGGTCGTGTCTCACAAAGGTATACAAAATCATGAGATGAATAGATCGGGTCGTTGCACAGTTTCTTGCCCAGAGTAGGGTAATCGAGGACCAGGGGACATATGTTCAAGTTGAAGTGGAAAAGATTTAATAGGAATCTGAAGGGTAACATTTTCACACAAAATGTGGTGGGTGCATGGAACAAGTTCCCAGAGGATGTAGTTAAGGCTAAGACTATCCCATTGTTTAAAAAAAAAACAGTTAGATAGGTATATGGATAGGATAGGGTTGGAGAAATATGGACTAAACGCAGGCAAGTGGGACTAGTGTAGCTGGGACATTGTTGGTCGGTGTGGGCAAGTTGGGCCAAATGCCCTTTCCAAACTGTATCACCCTATGGCTAGTCTGTGTAGGGTAGTGTTAGTGGGCAGGAATCGTTGGTCGCTGCGGAATCGGTGGGCCAAAGGCTGTGTCTGTGCTGTGCCTTTAAACTAAACTTAAAAAATTATAACCCATTTATTGTACCCTAGGTAAACCCACCACAGGCCAATGCACGTACTACCCCAGATAACCCACTAGAAACATAGAAAAATAGGTGCAGAAGTAGGCCATTCGGCCTTTCGACTACATGATAGCTTGCCCTCAATCTACCCCAGATACACCCACCACAGAACAGCCCTCTGATACTGTACCCTAGGTTGACTCACCTTTGCACCAGTGTCACCATGGCTCTGAGCTTTGGGTGTGTGGAGTGAAGGTCTGTCAGCAGCGTGGGTCCATGGAGGGGTCTGTCCATCTCTTGACCATAATCATTGACCTGATTCTGTCTGTTTGATGGGAGCATTTGATTTGCTTGAAACGTGTGTGTGGGAAGGAACTGGAGATGCTGTATTAAACCGAAGATACTCACAAAAAGCTAGAGTAACTAACTCAGCAGGTCGGCGGCATCTCTGGAGAGAAGGATTGGGTGACATTTCAGGATAATGCCCTTCTTCAGACTCCCGAGATGCTGCCCGACCCACTGAGTTACGGCAGCTTTTTGTGTCCATCTTGCTTGAGACGGGTTTGGGTTCAATAGACGGCTGACGTGTGTGTTTCCCCTCCAGGTGTGTCCCTCACGTGAAGAAATGGCTGCTGGTGCTGCTGGCATTACTGGGTATGGACCTGCTCCATTTCTTCATCGATCATTGATGTCTGCAGGACAATATGAAAAGAAAATCTTCACAGAGGGTTTGAGCAGTTGAGGCAAAGCATGAGGAGAAACAGTCAAGTTGAGAGTAAAGGATTAAAGGTGGAGGGAGGGATTGGGGTGGGCCCTGGGCTGTATTTTGCAGTCTGTTTGGCAGAACAACGCTGGCCAATTTATAGTGTAAACTGAGTATCCGGAGCCCAAGGTTCTTATTGGAATTAGAGAATGAGGTCCAAGCAGCTGAATTGAGGTTGTGTTATATTGTATAGGCCCAGTGCCTACAAATGCTCGTCACACGTCAACCCACTCATTCCTGGGATCATTCTCGGAAACCTCCTCTGGACTCTCTCCAACACCAGCATATCCTTCTTCAGATATAGAGCCCAAAACCACTCACATTACTCCAAATGTGGTCTGCCCAGTGCCTTATAAAGCCTCAGCGTTACATCCGTCTTTACATTCTATTGTCAGGGTGCTTGTATTTGATAATCTCGCTGTTCTAATGTGTGCAAAGATGCTAATCTCCAGATTGCTCCCAGTAGCTGGTACAGTGAGTGTAGGTGTGGGAAGGGAGTGTGGGTGATGAGTAGGGGAGTGATGGTGGAGGAGGGAGGGCTGTCATCTCAGGCACTGGCACTGGTTCTGAGGGCAGGTGGCACCTCGAGGCTGAGACCAATCTCCTCGATGGGTTTGTTAATGCCGTTTGGATGGGTTGATATGATTTGGTATGGAAGGAAATTTGAGCCAAGATTTGGGGGGAAGATGGGCAGAACAGGGAACAAGGGCTTGAAGTTAGTGAGTGTTTGGGAGGAAGAGGAAAGAAAGGCTGGAAAATCCAATGGAGGAGTGTGGCTCCACTTGATGCAAGGATTCCATCAAGGGGAAAATGTCAAAGGCTAGAGGGCATAGCTTTCAGCTGAGAGTGGTGATTTTTAAAGGAGATATGGCCCCAAAGTTGTTTTTTAAGAGTGGTTGGTGTCTGGGGAATGTGCTTCCCGGGATAATGGTGGAAGCAGATACGATAGTTGATGTTTAAGAGTATTTTAGGTTTTAGATATGCACATGGATATGCAGAGAATGGTGGGAAATGGATCACATGCAGGTAGAGATTAGTTTAACTTGGCATCATGTTCGGCACAGACATTGGGCTGAAGGTCCTGTTCCTGTGCTGTTCTATGTTGGAGGATGACTTGCTTTCGCTCTGAATTTGTTATGAGCAGCTCATTATGGAGAAGGGAGACGGAGGGATGACAGTCCTAGGTAATGAAACGCTGTAAACTGTGAAAGGAATGATATGTGTAGGAAGGAACTGCAGGTGTTGGTTTAATTCGAAGAAGGGTCTTGACCCCGAAACGTCACCCATTCCTTCTCTCCAGAGATGCTGCCTGTCCTGCAGAACTTATTTCAGCATTTGCGACTATCTTCAGAAGGAATGATTAGTTGTATCTATTCACGCGAGGGGGATAATATTGTTACAGTAAACAAATGTGAAATATTGTGTGGGTCGTGCAGAGAATAAGGGGAGGAGGCATCAAGGCATCATTTTAGTCAATGCGTAACTCACCAGGCTTGGATTAAATGTATCCCAGGTTGTTGAAGGGAGCCAGGGAAGAAATTATAGATGCTCCAACTATGATAGTTTGATTCTTCCTCACTGCAGGAGTAATAGATTACTAACATACTTTTGTTTAAAAAGGGAGCATGGGAGAACCCAAGTAATTACAGGCTAGTTTGCTTAACTTGTGGAGGACAAACTATTGGAATAGATTCTAAATGGTATAACATTCATTTAGAAGTGAATGTTTTTTAGAACTGAGAGTAAACATGCAGGTACAGCAGGCAGTGAAGAATGCTAATGGCATGTTGGCCTTCATAACAAAAGAAGTTGAGTATAGGAGCAAAAAGTTCCTTCTGCAGTTGCACGGGGCCCTAGTGAGACCACACCTGGAGTATTATGTGCTGTTTTGGTCTCCAAATTTGAGGAGGACAGTGTTGCAAATGGATGCCAATTCTCTGGATGCTTTCAAGAGAGTTAGATAGAGCTCTTAAAGATAGCAGAGTCAATGGATATGGTGAGAAGGCAGGAACGGGGTACTGATTGTGACTGATCAGCCATGATCATATGAATGGCGGTGCTGGCTCAAATGACATACTCCTGCACCTATTGACGTCTCTAAAAGTTGAATTAAGGAGAGGTCGTCAGGATGGAGTTCTTGCAGGAAGGCTCAGTCTGACTGATGGTTACATTGTTTGAGTTGGTGACAAAGAATTGATAAGGGCTGCATGTTTCATGGAGACTATGGTTTTCAGTGAGGTTTTTGGTAAGGTCCCATATGGCAGGCTGGTCAAAAGGTAAAAGGTGAGTGGTACATTGGAACCAAAATTTGATTTGTGGTAAAAAGAAAAGGTTAATGTGTGGGAAGGAACTGCAGATGCTGGTTTACACCGAAGATAGACACAAATTGCTGGAGTAACTCAGCGGGTCAGGCAGCAACTCTGGAGAAAATAAATAGGTGACGTTTTGGGTCGTGACTCGAGAGTCGGGGGAAGGGAAATGAGAGATATGGACGGTGATGTAGAGAGTTATAGAACAAATGAATGAAAGATATGCAAAAAAGTATCAATGATAAAAGAAACAGGCCATTGTTAGCTGTTTGTTGGGTGAGAAAGACTACAGACAATGAGACTCATCAAGACGTCTTTGAAGCTGGTACAACTTGGGTGGGGGAGGGATGGAGAGAGAAGGAATGCAAGGTTTACTTGAAGTTATAGAAATCAATATTCATACCATTGGGTTTTAAGCTGCCCAAGCAAAATATGAGATGTTGTTCCTCCAATTTGCATTTGGCCTCACTCTGAGGACAGAAAGGTTAAGTGTAGGATTGGAAAGGGGAATTAAAGTTAGACAAAAATGGTGGAGAAACTCAGCGGGTGCAGCAGCATCTATGGAGCGAAGGAAATAGGCAGCGTTTCGGGCCAATACCCTACTTCAGACTGATGTGAGGGTGGGGGGGGGGGGAAGAAGAAAGGAAGAGGAGAAGCCAGAGGGCTGGGGGGAGAGCTGAGAAGGGGAGGAGACAGTGAGGACTCCTGAAATTAGAGAAGAGTTCAAGAGAGTTTTATTATCATGTGTCCCTGATAGGAAAATGAAATTCTTGCTTTGCTTAGCACACCAGAACATAGTAGGCACGAATACAGAACACATCAGTGTGTCCATATACCATTGTGTGTATATATATATATATATATATATATATATATATATATATATACATGAATAAATAAACTGATAAAGTGCAAATAAACTGATTATTAGCTAATAATGTTCAGAGTTTTGTCCGAGCTGAGTTTAATAGCCTGACGGCTGTGGGGAAGAGGCTGTTCCTGAACCTGGTTGTTGCAGTCTTCAGGCTCCTGTACCTTCTCCCTGAAGGTAGTGGGGAGATGAGTGTATGGCCCGGATGGTGTGGGTTCTTGATGATGCTGCCAGCCTTTTTGTGGCTGCGACTATGATGGACGGGAGGTCAGAGCCGATGATGGACTGGGCAGTGTTTACTACTTTTTGTAGTCTTTTCCGCTCAAGTTTCCGAACCAAGCCATAATGCAACCAGTCAGTATGCTCTCTACTGCGCACCTGTAGAAGTTAGAGAGAGTCTTCCTTGACATACCAACTCTCCGTAATCTTCTCAGGAAGTAGAGACGCTGATGTGCTTTCTTTATGATTGCATCAGTGTTCTCGGACCAGGAAAGATCTTCAAAATTATGCATACCCAGGAATTTGAAGCTCTTGACCGTTTGCCAAAGTCAATGTTCATACCGCTGGGGTACAAACTGCCCAAGCAAAATATGAGGTGCTACTCCTCCAATTTACGGTGGGCCTCACTCTGGCTGTGGAGGAGGCTCAGGACAGAAAGGTCGGATTCGGAATGGGATGGGGAGTTGAAGTTCTGAGCCACCAGGAGATCAGGTTAGTTATTGCGAACCGAGTGGAGGTGTTCGGCGAAACGATCGCCAAGCCTACTCTTGGTCTCAATGATGTAGATCAGCAGACATCTAGAGCAGCGGATGCAATAGATGAGGTTGGAGGAGGTGCAGGTGATCCTCTGTCGCACCTGGAACGACTGTTTGGGTCCTTGAATGAGTCAAAGAGGGAGGTAAAATGACAAGTGCAGCATGTCTTTCGGTTGCAAGGGAAAGTGCCCGGAGAGGGGGTGGTTCCGGTGGGAAGGGACGAATTGACCAAGGAGTTACGGAGGGAGCGGTCTCTGCAAAAAACAGACAGGGGAGGAGATGGGAAGATATGGCAAGTGGTGGGGTCAAGTTGGAGGTGGTGTAAATGACGGAGGATTAGTTGTCATACGTGACGGCTGGTTGGGTGGAAGGTGTGGACTAGGGTGACTGCCCTTGTTACGAGTGGGGGGATGGGGAGAGAGAGCAGTGTCACGGTGTATCGAAGAAACCCTGGTGAGAGCCTCATCAATGGTAGGAGAGAGGTACCCCCATTCCCTGAAGAATGAGGACATCTCCGATGCCCTGGTGTGGAACACCTCATCCTGGGAGCAGATGCGGCATAGACTGAGGAATTGGGAGTAGGGGATGGAGTCCTTACAGGAAACAGGGTGGGAAGAAGTGTAGTCCAGATAGCCATGGGAGTCAGTGGGTTTATAGTGGATGTCAGTCAGAAGTCTATCACCTGCGATGGAAATAGTAAGGTCTAGAAATGGTAGGGAAGTGTCGGAAATGGTTCAGGTGAAATGGATGAAGTCAGTGAGTTGCGTGTCGGTGCAGGAGGTAGCACCAATGTAGTTGTTTAAAGTTGAAGTGTTTGGCAACCGGGAGATCAGGTAGGCCCAGGCAGACTGAGCACAGTGAGCGGATTGAGTCAACTGCATACCTTGAATGTTGCTTGCTTCAGTGCAACCTTTCTGCCTCTGCAGGTGTTGGCCTCTTGATGTCATCCAGAGGTATCTGGTCTCGTGCCGAGAAGCCGGGCGCGCTGGAAAACACTCAGGTGAGCCCCATACCGTCCCATCCTCGTGCACTCTCGCTCTTCCTCCTGGAGCCCTTTGCCTCCGCAGGTCACGCTGACCGTGAGCAGTCCGGGTGTCAGGGGTTATGGGGAGAAGGCAGGAGAATGGGGTAGGAGGGAGAGATAGATCAGCCATGATTGAATGGCGGAGTAGATGGGCTGAATGGCCAAATTCTGCTCCTATCACTAATGACCTTATTACCCTGGAGCTTCACCAGCTGTAGGATCCCTCGCAGTCTATTCACCCCTTTCCTACATTCTGGTACAGCCACCAGCATCCTAGTAACTTTCACAATCACAGGAGCTCCTCGACAAAATCATGTCCATTCCATGTTTGAAAATCTTTTTACATTATTCCAAAAACAAAATCTACATACAAAGTAGTATAGCATTCATATCAAAAGCTGCCTGTATTGGCAGTTTACAAACAAGACAAAAATTCAAATTAAAATCCCGCCATCCTTGTCTATAATACAATCGACCTCCCATGGCGACCCCGTGAACACCGTGTGTTCCCTCTCCAGGAACACGCGGGCACAGATGTAACCCCGGAAAAGGGGCAGGCAGCCGACCCCTGGGCAGCCGTCAACTGCCCGCGAATGGAATCATCCTGGGAATCCAGGATAGCTATGGAGTTGTTGTCATGCAACATGTTGTTAGTTGGCCTTGCCAAGCAAGTTGGCAAACTGGGCTCATTTGGCCCACAGTCCTCTAAACCGTTTGTCAATATTTCTGTCCAAATGTCTTTTCAGAGTGTCAGAAACCCGTGAGTACCTGGTGTATCTTGGCATTCACTGAAACTCTTCCACAGCAGTAGGAGCTTAAAATGCATATTTAATATTCCATGTGTGGGTTTTAGTGGATTGGAAGTTGTTCTTCATCATTCCACGGCCAAGTCTGACCTAATCAGCCATCCTGTCGATCAGAATAGGCTGTCCTCCCTGCCAATACACTTCAATACACCATCCCTCTTGCCAATCACAATACCGAATACATTTGGCTGGCCCTCCCTCCTTGTCTATTGTGCAGGGGCTTCAATCAGTCATCACTCCCAGCTTCTCACTGTGCCTTTGTCTAGTTGCCCGTTCACTTACACTGAAGGCCTGTCCTCCTGATGCAGCTGATGCTTGCAGTGGGAACGGCATGTGAATTGGCCGCAGCACTAGTGCAGCTAGTGGCATGTGCTTCGCAGATCTGAAAGGGAAGGGTGGGAGAGAGCAAGAGCGGAAATCCCGGGAGGGATTTTTGAGAGGTGGGGGGCAATCCCACCCATGTTTTGTAATCCAGATTGTGAAATTTGGTGAAAACAAAATCTATTAAAATTTCCGCTTTCTGCGAGACAGTTGGGGTGTCACTGTTAAGCGCTTGTTAATTGTCTCTAGTAACATCGTATTAACATGATGTGTCACCAATTGTGTTTTGACCTTCGAGTATTACTGAAGGTATTCACGAGAATTCCTTAAAGCTTTCTGATGCGGGTCCAATTACATTTGAACTAATTGGATGTATTGGTGGATGGGAAAGATTTGAACGGTTCGTACGGGTTTCCTGGCTGGCTTGCAGGTAAGTCCTTCATTCAGGTCACTCACGTTATTTAGTATTTTTTCCCACCTCTCTCTCTTTCCCCCTCCAAGGGCGGTTCTTCTGTTTGCCTTTATTTGCTTCAGTTTTATTTGTTTAAGTGCTATTTATCACATTGTAACTTTTGAAAGATTCAAGCGGGTATCAGATGTTTTCTAAGGGCTGAATAGGCCGATTTGTGGGGCCTTTCATCGCCCGGCACGGCTTAACATCAATCTGCTGCATCGAGGCTCCGGATATTGAAGCCCACGCCGGCCAATTTTAAACTGCGCTGGGCGATGAAAGGCCCCGCGAACAGGCCGATTCAAGCCCCACGATTCGGGGCGGACAAAGCTGCTGTTGCTGGAGTTCCGAGTCGGTCACCAACCAGGTCAGCTCCAGATGTGACCGTCCACAAGGCCCATGGCCAAAGCCTCGTATGTATGTGTGTGTGTGTGTGTGTGTATGTGCGCGCATGCGCGTGGCTACCAAGGAATTGTGTCCCCCCCCCATGTTTTGATAGCGATTTCCGCCCCTGGGAGAGTTAAAGTACCCCAGAATGACAGCAGGGGCACTGCACCTCCTTGAATTCACGCTCTGAATCCCACTCCAGCCTGCCCTAACTGATTTCTGAATTAAGTACAAAGCTGCTGGTTCAGTTTAGTTTAGAGATAGAGCATGGAAGCCAGCTCTTTGGCCCACTGAGTCCGCACCGACCAGCGATGCTCGCACACTAACACTACTCGACACACACCCGGGACAATTTTATATGCATACCAAGCCAATTAACCAACAAACTTGTATGTCTTTGTAGTGTGGGAGGAAACCAAAGATCTTGGAGAAAACCCTAGCAAATCTCGGGGAGAACGTACAAACTCTGTACAGCACCCGTAGTCAGGATCGAACCCAGATCTCTGGCGCTGTAAGACAGCAAGAGCCACCGTGTCGCTCCTCGAATGTGGGAGGAAACCGGGGCACCCAGAGGAAACTTCCACGGTCATAGGGAGAATGTACACAAGAGAGCACCCGTAGTCAGGATCGAACCCAGATCTCTTGCAATGTGAGGTAACTTGGTCGGCTTCGATGTTGGGCTGAAGGGCCTGTCTCCGTGTTGTATGATTCTGCAGACCTGAGCCCTGTGCTTCCAGATCAGCAGCAAGGACCCATACTGCAGTCGTCCAGGTTCCCAACACCACTGAACCGACCACTGTGCACAACTGCACAGACTTGCTAGACATTAAATGCTGGAGTAATTCAACAGGTCGGGCCGATTAACTGGAGATACGGAATAGGTGACATTTCTGGAAGGTCTCGACCAGAAACATCACCTATTCTTTCTCTCCAGAAATGCTACTTGACCTGCTTAGTTACTCAAGTTTTTGTGTCTCTCTTCGGTTTAAACCAGCATCTGCAGTTCCCTCCAATGCATTTTGACAGCTTGCTAGCTGTTTCTTGACACTAGCCGTGCTGTACAGCTTTGAGCTCTCCGCCCGTGTGTGTGGTTTGCACATCCTTCGTTAGCTGCCCGCTTCTGTGTGGCCAGCTCACCTCCCTCGTGAGAAAAATTCATGGGCCAACTCTTGCTTATTTAGATCCAAAGCATTCTCGGGATAATCTTTGTCATTTGACGGTTTCCGCACATGGTATGGATGTCTGCTCCGGTCAGTAAATGTGGAATCAAGGGCGGCATCGTGGCATAGCAGTCGAGCTACTGCCTTACAGTGCTTGCAGCACCGGAGACCCGGGTTCAATCCTGATTACGGTGCTGTCTGTGCAAAGTTTGTACGTTCTCTCCGTGACTGCGTGGCTTTTCTCCGAGATCTACGGTTTTCTCCAACACTCCAAAGATGTACAGGTTTGTTGGTTACTTGGCTTGGTATAAATAGTCCCTTGTGTGTCTGGGACTGTTAGTGCATGGTGGAGCAGTGGTGGAGTTGCTGCCTTACAGCGCCAGAGATCCGAGTTTGATCCTGACTACAGGTGCTGCCTGTTCGAAGTTTGTATGTTCTCCCTGTGACCTGCATGGGTTTTCTCTGAGATCTTCGGTTTCCTCCCACACTCCAAAGATGTACAGGCTTGTAGATTAATTGGCTTAGTATTAATGTAAAATTGTCCCTAGTGTGTGTGAGATGGTGTTAGTGTGCGGGGATCGCTGGTCGGTGCGGACCCGGTGGGCCAAAGGGCCTGTTTCCTTGCTGTATCTCCAAACTAAACTAAACTGCACACAATCCATAGGCAGAAAGAGCAATGAGACTTGCAGCTTTGTGGCTGTGGTTGGGAGGTGTTGGCCAGAGTTGCCACCCAGGGACAAGGCAGCGTTTAATTTCACACCTGAGAGGTGTCGCACCCACACACACACACTCACGCCCAAGGTGGGATTTGACCTTCCTGCAGCACGTAAGTGTTCTTGCCGACTTGAACCCGAGCACCAGGCTGTCACTGGAGAAATGTTGATCAAAGCTTTCCCATGGCCAGTGGGGGGATGGGTGACCAGAGATGAAAGGCAGAGAAGTGCTGGAAATGTGGGTGGAAGGAAGGAGCAGCAGGGGGAATAGCCATTCAGCCCACAATGTCAATGTCGAACATAATGCAAAGATGACTAATCTTGCTAGCCTGCACACAATCCATATCCCGCCATTCCCTGCATATCCATACGACTATCAAATGCCTCAGTGGTATCTGCTTCCACCGCCTCTCCTGGCAGAGCCTGATCCAGGCATCCTCCTGTTATAAAAAATCTATCTATCTTTTATACTTTATTCCTCTCATCGTAAAGCTATACCTTCTGGTCTTTGACATTTCCATCCTGGGGAAAAAGTAGTTGAGGGAAAAATAGAGGAGAGATGTGAGATAGGTGGAGGAGAAGGGTGGGCTGCTGGGTGGGTTGGGGGCAGAGTGATTGGGGTGGAGAGTTGGGGGTTGAGATAGGGTTGCAGGATGGAGAGTTTGCCTGTGTTGGCTGCAGTTGGCTTGCATTAGGTTAGAGGTGCCCCCCACAATGCTGTGGAACCTGTCCTTGACAATAAATGTGCAGTGCACGGTCTCATTGAAGGGCGGCGATGGCTATATTCTGGGTCAGGTTGATATGGACTTTAGTTTAGAGATACAGTGCGGGAACAGGCCTTTTGGCCCACCGGGTCCACACCGACCAACGATCCCCGCACACTAACACCATCTCACACACACTAGGGACAATTTTACATTAATACTAAGCCAATTAATCTACAAGCCTGTACATCTATGGAGTGTGGGAGGAAACCGAAGATCTCGGAGAAAACCCATGCAGGTCACAGGGAGAAAATACAAACTTCGAACAGGCAGCACCTGTAGTCAGGATCAAACTCGGATCTCTGGCGCTGTAAGGCAGCAACTCCACCACTGCTCCACCATACTGCCCAAGCTGACTGTCTTTCTCTGATCCTAGGCTGGCCTGCAGGTGCGTGTGCAGAGAATGGAGCAGGAGCTGGAGCTGCTGACCGCTGACTTCCAGGCTTGGCTGGACTGGGGAGGTCGGCCGTCTGAAACCATACGCTGCCTTCCCCCGCTGACACCAGCCCACATCATCAAGCTGCTGAGCAAGGTAACCCTTCAGAGACTGGAGGAGCTTCGGAACATGCTGCCCTTCGAGTCGCCGGAGAGGGAGTAGGTGAGTGTCAAATGCTGGCAGCTTGGCCTCTTCCCCCACCCCTGCCTGGCAGTGATGTGTAGTCTGTCTGTAGGGGGGTGAGCAGAGCCGTGATTGACACGGGAGGAAATCCAGCTGTTAGTTAACGTGTTTCTTAACCTGCCTGGTAGTCATTGAGAGAGATGGCATGGAAACAGACCCTTTGACCCACTGAGTCCATGCTGACCATCGATCACTCATTGCACTAATCTAATCCATTTGTTATCTGGCAACTGAATAAGTTTATCACAACTAAAGAGCAGTCCTGAACTACTATCTATCTCATTGGTGACCCTCGGACTATCTTTAATCAGATTATACTATCTTTACCTTGCACTAAACGTTATTCTCATATCATATATCTATACACTGTAAATGCCCCGATTGTAATCATGTATTGACTTTCTGCTGACCGGATAGCATGCCACAAAAGCTTTTCACAGTACTGGTGACAATAAACTAAACTGAACTGAACTTTATTCTATCCATATTGTCTTCAATCCCCTCTCCCCCCAGATTCTCCACTTGCCGACATGGGAGATGCAATTTACAGCGGCCAATTAACCTACGAATCTGCACACATTTGGTATTCTCTCTCTGCAAAGGCTCTCGCTGTGTTGGACAGAAGTGGGGTGGGTGCGTGCCCTTGGTAAGACTGTAACGCTGCGTGTGTTCGCTTCCAGGCTGACATCGCCGCCATCCAACAGAAGCACAAGGAGCGGACGGAGCTGGCGCTGCGGGCAGTTGGTTGCAATACCAAGTTGGGTGCGGGGAGAGAGCAGCTGCTGGTGTGCGAGAAGGGGTAGAGAGGGCACAGGCAGAAATGGTTTATAAGTGATAGGAGCTGAATTAGGCCTTTCAGCTCATCAAGTCTACTCCACAGATTCACCACCCTTTGATTAAAGAAATTCCTCCTCATCTCCTTCCCAAAGGAACGTCCTTTTATGCTGAGGCTAAGGCCGCTGGTCTTAGCAAGGCAAGCTTTCCATCACGTTCTGCCTGAAATGGCTGCTTTTAGTATTTTTTTGATTTGTTTTAGAGATACAGTGTGGAAAGTCTGCGCCGACCAGCGATCCACACACATACTACTACTATCCTGCACATACTAGGGACAATTTACAATTTTACTAAGCTATTGAGCCTACAAAGCTGCACGTCTTTGGAGTGTGGGTGGAAGCCAGAGCACCTGGAGAAAATCCACGCAGGTCACGGGGAGAACGTACAAACTCCGTACAGATAGCACCCGTAGTCGGAATCGAACCTGGGCCTCTGGTGCTGTGAGGCAGCAACTCTACCACTGCACCACCGTGCTGCCCCTCAGCTGCTCTACCTCTCAGTCAATCAGACCATTTATCTCGGCACCATTTAACAACATACTCTCAATTCCGTAATATCAAGGTCAAGGGCTGGTCTCCGTAACCACTTGGGCAGAGAATTCGCTGTATTTCCCATCCTCTGGGTGTTAAGCTGCTACAGTTCAGTGAAGTTTGCTTTAAATTGGATGGTGGATTCTGCGGGCAATTGATGGGAGTTTGTGAGGAACTAGTTTCAAGGAAAATTCGTGAAGGACTGGGATTCTCTGAGAGCTGGCATTGATTTGATGGGCTGAAATGGCCTATGTCATCAGGAAATATGAAGTATGGAAAAATGACTTTTCTGCATGACAAATTTGTAAATGTTGCAGCGGCCCCTACAGCCTGTCTGTCTTTTTTTTTTGTCTAGTTAAATGTAGTTGTTTGTGTTTTTTTTTGTATTGTTTTTCTAACTGTGTATATGTGGGGGGGGGGGGGGAGGGAAGGGGAAACATTTTTAATCTCTTCCCTGCATGGGAGACCTGACTTTTTCCATGTCAGGTCTCCGTTGTCGTTGGGGCCTAGTGCCGTGGAGAGGCCTCCGACCTGGACGACCTGGGGGCTCCTGTCACAGAGCCTACGGAGCTGCGGACTTACCATCGTGAGGCTGGCCGGCCTCGGAGCGTGGGGAGCGGTGGTGGATGGCCACTGCGGCCCGACTCCGGGGCTCCAGGTCCAGCTCCAGCTGCGGCACGACTCCGGAGCTCCAGCTCTGGCTCCAGCTCCGGCTCCGGCTCCGGCCCGACTCCGGGGCTCCAGCTCCAGCTCCGGCCCGACTCCGGGGCTCCAGCTCCGGCTCCAGCGCCGGCCCCGGCTCCGGCCCGACTCCGAGGCTCCAGCTCCGGCTCCGGCTGCGGCCCGACTCCGGGGCTCCAGCTCCGGCTCCGGCTCCAGCTCAAGCTGCAGATTGCTGCCGGCGGACTGTTGGGACATCAGGAGCTCGCGGGTCCAGGTGGGAGACCGCTCTCCGGAGCTCCGCAACACAACTTCTCCAGCCCGTGTCGCGGGGTTGGAATGACCCTGAGCGGGGCCGAGCATCGCCCGGCGCGGCTTTAATGGCCGCGGGACATTCCAGCGCCCGCCGGGTGCTCCAACTTTGTGACTTTGGGCCTGGAGCGGGGCCGTACATCACCCGGCGCGGCCTCAATGGACATGGAACTTAACACCGCCCACCTGGGGCTTCGACATCGGGAGAGGAATGGTGCGGGGGGGGGAGAGAAGAACTTTGCCTTCCATCACAGTGAGGAGGAGATCCACTGTGATGGATGTTTG
The DNA here is from genome assembly GCA_035221665.1 of Okamejei kenojei. Classification (NCBI taxonomy): domain Eukaryota; kingdom Metazoa; phylum Chordata; class Chondrichthyes; order Rajiformes; family Rajidae; genus Okamejei; species Okamejei kenojei. The sequence goes on from CM069165.1 coordinate 5,998,979, forward strand.
TGTGAATTTAATTGTTTGCGTGTTTTTTTATGAATTGTTCTGTTTGTTTGTTTGTATGGCTTGTAGAAACGGAGTTTCGTTCGAGCCTCTCTGAGGTTCGAATGACAAGTAATAAAATCAAATCAAATCAAATCGAAATAAGTAGCTGCGAGTAGAATTAAAATGCCTCCGAACTTGAAAATAAACTTTTTAAATTTCTATTCCCAGATGTTGCAGAAGGTGAAGGAAATGGAATCTGCAGTGGAAAGGTACAGAGTGTTTCTAGCCAGGAGTGGAGCAGCAGAAGACCCTTGGGTGGGGGGGGGGGGGGGGGCGGGCTTCGTCGGTTGCTGCGTGAAACAGGTCAACGTCGTTTTTAATTTAGAGGTACAGCGTGGAAACAAGCCTTGCTGGGCAGATGAACGATCATCCTTACAGGTAGTCAGGATTGAATCCAGGTCTCTCGCTCTGTAAGGCCGTAGCTCTACTGCTGCACCACCATCTCGCCTCTGCTCGTGCACTCTGATGGCTTGCTTTGTCCTGTAAAGGACAGGTTTTGTCTGGGCCACAGCCAGTAGTTTTCCAGGAACACTACCTGTACTCAACAGCCAAAAGTCTGTAGGCTCTTTTTACTCTGGTACTGTATTTTCACATGTTTACATTTTAATGTTTTATTTTTAATTGTCTACTGTATATCATGTTTTTATCCTTGCAAGCAAAGCACCAAGACAAGTTCCTTGTATGTATACATATTTGGCTAATAAAATTATATTTATTACTATTATTATTATTATTATTATTATTATTATTATTATTATTATTATTATTATAGGTTGACAGATGAACAGAAGCAGCTACTAACTGCACTGGCGCTGCTGGATGAGCAGCTCAGCCAGACGCGGCTGGAACTGCAGGATGCACGTGCGGCACAGAAGGACATGGACTCCAGCATGCAAGCATTGGAATGCAGTGTTAAAAGTATAACTGATGTAAGTTTTCCCAAATAGTTTTTATTTAGCTGTAAAAGGCCAAAACTTACCACTTCTTCTGAGATGATCAAAGAGATTGAGGTGGTGGAAAGTACGGAAAGTATCTTGCCCACTTCCCTCCCCTTCTCTAACACTCAACTCCCACTCTCCCCCTCCCTCTCTACTGCGTTCTTCCCTTTCTCTCACTCTCTCCTTTTCCCCCTCTGCTCCTTTCCCTGTGTTCATGACGTGGTCTTCTCTACATTGGAGAAACCAAGCAGGCATTGGGTTTCTACTTTGCGGAGCACCTGTGTTCGATCCATGGGGCACTCCTGAGCTTCCTGTTATCTCGTTCTGACTCTTGGATGTGGGAGTGACCGAACAGTCTGTGACTTCCTGCGCTGTTGCAATGAGGCTCAAGTAATCTTGAGGAATGGCATCTCATCTTCCATTTGGGCTCATGACAGTCCTCTGGGCTTGAACTAAATTCGATAATCTTGGGTGACTTGATTCCTCTGTTAGTATCAGTTGTCCATTTGTGATAATAGGGTTGGCTTGTTTTTTAAAATCTCTTTCCAAAAGTGGAGGGCATGTCCATGCTGACCTGCCAGACATGTCATTTCTGAAAAGCATCTCCACCTGAAACGTCACCCATTCCTTCTCTCCAGAGATACAGCCTGTCCTGTTGTCTATCTTCGGTTTAAACCAGCATCTGTCGTTCCTTCCTAGACATGTTGCAAATGCTATGATTTTTTTGTCTATTTATCTTATCACCTAACCGCTCCTATTCACTCCCTGACCAGATAGCTTTGCTTGCAGCTTATCCCCATGGTCACCTGGTTTTAAACTATCAGAGCCATCTACCCACCTGTGTAGCTTTACAAGTTTCTTTTGTCGCCTCCCCAGTTCTGACAAAGGGTCTTTGACTTGAAACATGAATTCTGTTTTTCTGGCTACAGATGCAGCCCGAACTGAGTGCTCCCAGCATTTTGTTTTTTCAGATTTATTCCATCTGCAGTTTTCACGTACTTATTCTAATTTTTTTTCCGATACGACTGCCACCTTTCAGTCCATGTTAGCACACGTCCTCCAATATCTTGGGTGCACAAAAAGCTGGAGAAACTCAGCAGGTGCAGCAGCATCTAAGGAGCGAAGGAGATAGGCAACGTTTCGGGCCGAAACCCTTCTTCAGACTGATGGGAGGTGGGGGGGGGGGGGGGGGCGGGGAGAAGAAAGGAAAAAGGAGGAGGAGGAGCCCGAGAAGGCAGGAGACAGCAAGGGTTAACAGAATGGAGAAAATTGAATGTTCAAGCCAAGAGGATGCAGACTCCCCAAGCGGAATATGAGGTGCTGTTCCTCCAATTTGCGGTGTTGCTCACTCTGGCCGTGGAGGAGGCCCTCCAGTTGAAGTGCTGAGCCACAGGGAGGTCCGTTTGGTTATTGCGGACCGAGCGGAGGTGTTCGGCGAAACAATCGCCAAGCCTCCGCTTGGTCTCACCGATATAGATCAGTTAGCATCTAGAGCAGCGGATGCAGTAGATGAGGTTGGAGGAGGTGCAGGTGAACCTCTGTCGTACCTGGAAGGACTGCTTGGGTCCCTGAAAGGAGTGGAGGGGGGAGGTAAAGGGACAAGTGTAACATCTCTTGCGGTTGCAAGGGAAAGTGCCCGGGGAAGGGGTGGAGCGGGAGGGAAGGGAAGAATTGACAAGGGAGTTGCGGAGGGAGCGGTCTTTGCGGAAGGCAGACAGGGGGGGAGATGGGAAGATGTGGCGAGTGGTGGGGTCACGTTGGAGGTGGCGAAGCTGGCGGAGGACTATGTGTTGTATGTGCTGGCTGGTGAAGTGAAAGGTGAGGACCAGGGGGACTCTGTCCTTGTTGCAAGTGGGGGAATGGGGAGAGAGGGCAGTGTTGTGGGGTATGGAGGAGACCCTGGTGCGAGCCTCATCTATAGTGGGGGAGGGGAATCCCTGTTCTCTGAAGAATGAGGACATTTGTGATGACCTGGTGTGGAATACCTCATCCTGGGAGCAGATGCGGCATGGATGGAGGAATTGGGAAGAGTAGGAAGAGTAGTCCAGGTAGCCGTGGGTGTCAGTGGGTTTATAGTAGATGTCGGAAAGGTCCAGGTGTATTTGAGTGCCGGATGGAAGTTGGTGGTGAAACGGATGAAGTCAGTCAGTTGTGTGTGGGTGCAGGATGTGACACCAAAGTAGCCGTCGATGTAACGGAGGTAGAGGTCGGGGATGGAGCCCTGCTATGCCGAGAACAAGGATTGTTCGACGTACCCGACAAAGAGGCAAGCGTAGCTGGGGCCCATGCGTGTGTCCATAGCTACGCCTTGTATTTGGAGGAAATGGGAGGAGTCAAAAGAGAAGTTATTGAGGGTAAGGACCAACTCCGCTAGGCGGAGGAGGGCGTCATTGGACGGGTATGGGTTCCTCCTCTGGTCGAGGAAGAACCAGAGGGCTTTGAGACCATCCTGGTGGGGGATGGAGGTGCAGAGTGACTGGACATCCATGGTGAAGATGAGTGGATGGGGGCCTGGAGAATGGAATGCGCGGAGACGACGGAGAGTGTCTGAGGTGGCTTGAACATAGGTGGAGAGGGATTTAACCAAGGGGGATAGGATGGAGTCAAGGTATGTGGAAATGTGTTCGGTGGGGCACGAACAGGCAGAGACAATGGGTCTGCCGGGGCAGTCAGGTTTTTGGATTTTAAGGAGAAGGTAAAATCGGGCCGTACGGGACTGGGAAACGATGAGGTTGGAGGCTCGGGGGTGCAGGGAGCCGGAGTTGATGAAGTCAGTTATGGTGCTCGAGATGGTGGCCTGGTGCTCGTCAGCGGCCTGGTGCTCGTCATGGTCCAGGGGTAGGTAGGAGGAGGTGTCCGAGAGTTGGCGCGTGGCCTCCGCTTTGTAGAGATCGACAAGCCAGACTACCATGGCACCTCCCTTTGTCGGCGGGTTTGATAACCCAGTTCTTACGGAGTGAGTCAATTGCAGTACGTTCGGGGGGGGAGAGATTGGAGTGAGACAGGGGAGTGGAGAAGTTGAGGCGGTTGATGTCCCGACAGCAGTTCTGGATAAAGAGTTCTAAAGACGGAGGGCCACGAGGGGGGGTCCACGAGGAGGTGGTTCGTTGGAGACAGGAAAAGCGATCATCAGTGGGGGGCAAGGATTTCTTCCTGTGGAAGAACGCTGTGAGGCGGAGGCGACGGTAGAAGAGTTCCAAGTCGTGGTGGGCGCGGAACTCATTGAGGTGGGGACGGAGGGGGACCAAAGGTAAGACCTCTGCTGAGGACCGACCGTTCGGTGTCAGAGAGGGGGAGGTCCGGGGGGATGGTGAACAAGCGGCAAGGATGGGGGTTGTGGCCGGAGGAAGGCAGGTGAGTGGACTGAGGACGAAGTGTTGTGTGGTGGAGGGGTGGAGGGTGGTCGGGGGTGGGGGGGTATGAGGGCTGTGGTGTGGGTAGGGAAGAGCAGGGGTCACAGATTTGGAGGGGGATGGGGAAGACCCAGTGGAATAGCCACTGAGGTTACCAGGGTTGGGAGACGGGCACTGGGACCCAGTGCCTGTCGGTACCGATAGTCCGGCTGGGGTCCGAACTGGGAGGCAGGGAACTGGAGCTGGAAACCACGAGGTATGAGATGGAGGCACAGACAAGCCCCGAGGAAGCAGATGTGGCTGTGGTATCGAGTCTGGGTAAGGATGTGGTCGTAGAGTTGGAGGGAAGGGGGTATCACAGAGGGGGGGCGGTTAGAGAGGAGGTTGTGAAATTGTCTCCATAGGGAGGAGGAGAACGTCTTCAAAGTAGGCATACCTTGAGGAGATTTCGCAGTGGAGTAGACAAATTAAATATCTCCAATATATCATCCAATATCTTGGGCTCTTCATTTTTTTGCAGCAGCCTCATATGTGGTAAATGCCTTTTGGAGATCTAAATACACACTACATTTACAGGAGATAGACACAAAAAGCTGGAGTAACTCAGCGGATCAGACAGCATCTCTGGAGAAAACAAATAGAAAATTCCTTTTCTCCAGAGGTGCTATCTGATCCGCTAAGTTACTCCAGCTTATTGTGTCTATCTTTGGTTTAAACCAGCATTTACAGTTCCCTCCTACTACATTTACAGGTTTCCCTTATCAACTCCCTATCACATCGTGTCAAGTTTTGTCACACATGATTTTCATTAAACCATGTCGGCTGCATTTGATTAGATTCAGCTTACCAAATGATTAGTTATTTCCTCTTGCGAACTATGAGTGCTGGATGAATTAGAATCATAGAGTGATACAGTGTGGAAACAGATCCTTCAGCCCAACTCGCCCATACCCGCCAACATGTCCCAGCTACACTAGTCCCACCTGCCTGCGTTTGGTCCATATACCTCCAAACCCGTCCTATCCATGTACCTGTCAATTGACCTATAGTTCCCAGCTTCTGTTTTACATGCTGGGAGGCAAGGTGAATCTCACTCACAGCCTCTTCTACTGCTGGTCCAGGTGCCCAGTAAATGTGAGATCTGCTTCCAACAGCCATTCAGGCAGTGAACCTTTGGCCCACTATACGAATTGCATCAAACCCTTGTGTCAATTGAATTACATTTCCAATTTTGTGTAGGAAAGATGGTTACCTTGTTTACTCTGAATGGACCAGTCAGAATACACCTTATGTGTAGGAAATAACTGCAGATGCTGGTTCACACCACAGATAGACATCAGCAAGACAGGCAGCATCTCTGGGGTGGAGGAATGGATGACATTTCGGGATGAGACGTCTGAAGAAGGGTCTCAATCCGAAACATGATCCATTCCATCTCTGCAGAGATGCTGCCTGTCCCGCTGATTTACTCCAGCATCTTGTCTTTTTTTCTATAATATAACCACTCAAACAATCTACTTGCTGCAGTTCCTGGCGACTCTCTCCTTGCAACCTTTCTTCTCAGTCCTGCCAATGTCGTAAACCTTTCTTGTGCCTCTCTAGTGCACTCCCATAAATCCTGTAGCGAGGCAACCAGAATCCACACAATGTTACAGGTACAGCTGAGCTAACATTTATCACAGTTCCAAGATGTCTGTCCCACTACCTTCAATGGCCCATGAACAAGCTTACCAAAGATAGACACAAAGTGCTGGAGTAATTCAGTGGGACGGATAGCATCTCTGGAGCATTAGATGCTGTCTGGTCCGCTGAGTAACTCCAGCATTTTATGTCTATCTTCAGTGTAAACTAGCAGCTGCATTTCCTTCCGACACAACAAGTTCTCCAGGATCTTTCTGTTCCCCACCATGGTTCAGTATCCTTTCAGCTATAATGTATTCCCTTGCCTTGTCTCCTCACCAAAGGCTCAACAATGTAAAATAATGTTTATTTTAAGATGACATAGATACTGGTTTGTATTGATTTCAATGTTCACAAGGAGGAGCACTGACTATCCTGCTCTTGTGTGTTTAGAAGGAGACGGCGTTGCTCCCATTTGCGCACAAGCTGCTCTTCGGTTCATCACAAGACAACACAGGGGAACCACTGGCAGCACAGCTGGTGCATCGCAAGGAACTCAAGGCCCTCCTCCCTGACTTGGAGAAGAAGATCCTCTGTGATGCTTCACTTTATCCTGTTCTGGCAATGGGGGCACACTCGGCAGCTGTCAGAGCAGGGATTATTAAGGTACAAGCATGCAAGCAGCCAGTGGCTCTAACTCTGGAACAGACTATTGTATTTCAGAAAAGTAATTTATTCATAATATATACAGTTAATGAAATTGGGGCATGTCTTGCTCTACGTTCCATCAATTCAGCACTTTCGATTAAAACGGGTCAATGAACACCACATCCTTAAACAGTGCTCCCACGAAGTGTCTGAGAGTCCCTCAGTGTCTAGTGAGTTCCTCTGTCTGCTTGGGGAACCATCTGATGGGATCCATCAAGTCCTTCTTCCACATTGCCTGAAGCTCGTTCTATGTTGGTCACTTGTGGTCAAAGGTAGTTTTCTTCAGGAACCTTTCTGTGAAGGACAGGTAGTAAGGCAATGTCAAACTGAATGGGACATTGCATAAATCTACACTGGCCAACATGTCCCAGCTAAACTAGTCCCACCTGCCTGTGTTTGCCCCATATCCCTCCAAACCTGTCCTACCCATGTCAATGTACTTTAATAATTATTGACCTGATCACATAATCCTGCCGCCTTCTATGCAGTATACGTGGGCTCTCCATTGCTCGCTGTTATTAGACCTTGCTAATTCCAGATTATGGGAATGGATAAGAAGAAAACATTTTGTGGAAGCAGTTTGAAGGGAGCATTGCACATCTGGTTTCTGTATGTGTGTGGGCTCTGCACTCTATTGCACTCTACTGCCCCCTTCTTATCCCAGATTATTGTTATTTTTTCCTTTGGTAGGAAGTGAAAAGCATTGTGGAGCAAGCGCTGAAACTGTACAGTGCTGACAGGGTTGGATTGGTGGATTATGCACTGGAATCTGCTGGTAAGAATCAGAGAAAAGCCCGGGCCAAGTAAAACTGTGAATGTAACAGATTGAAAGGGTGTTGAGTGGGCTGGCACTTTAATCATGTTTGACTTGCTCCCAAGGAATGGGGTGCTCTTTCACACTAGGCGATATGTCCTGAATAGGCAAGTACAAATCTATGTTCACAGTACAGGTTTCCCCAGAGCTGCTGAGGTTCACACTGCTGAATGTTAATTTAACTTGTAACTGCCTGATGTTGCGCCAACCACAACTAATTTAAAGGCTGAGCCATCGGTGGGATGGCCTTGCCCTGGGGCACCATCGGCCATCTTCATTCTGTCCACTGCTCCGCCATCCCTACAAACACATTGTTTAATCTCTTGTGCACTCTTTCCTAAGCTTCGTGCCTTTCTGAGGGCCAGGCAGCCAGGACTGGATGCACTACTCCAGTTGTGACCAAGCCTGTGTTTTACAAAGTTCCCCATTATTTATTTGCTCTTATACCCTGAGCCATTATTTATAAAGTACAGTAGTTTTTAAACAACATCCTAAACTTCCTTCTTTCAGTAAACTAGGCACATATATCACCCATGTGTGTAAGAAGGATGTGAAGGTCTGATGAAGGGTCTCAACCCGAAACGTCACCCATTCCAGAGACACTGTTGTTTCTTCACTCCTTTTAGAATTGTGCCCTCTAGTTTACATTGCCTTATTCCTCCTCCTAAAATGAAATATTTCACATTTGAATTAGACCTGCAACCAGCCTGTTCAAAACTGCCGTCGCGACATCAACCGCCTCAACTTCTCCAATCCCCTGTCTCACTCCAATCTCTCACCCCCCCCCGAAAGGACTGCCATCGACTCAATCCGCAACAACACAGACTGGGTTATCAGACCCGCCGACAAAGGGAGGTGCCGTGGTAGTCTGGCGCGTCGATCTCTACAAAGCTGAGGCCACGTGCCAACCATCGGACACCTCCTCCTATTTACCCCTGGACCATGACCCCACCGGCAAGCACCAGGCCACCATCTCTAGCACCATCACCGACTTCATCAACTCCGGCTCCCCACACCCCCGAGCCTCCAACCTCATCGTTCCCCAGCCCCACATGGCCCGATTTTGCCTTGTCCCCAAAGTCCACAAACCTGACTGCCCCGGTAGACCCATTGTCTCTGCCTGTTCGTGCCCCACCGACTTCATTTCCACATACCTTGATTCCATCCTATCCCCCTTGGTTAAATCCCTCCCCACCTATGTTCAAGACACCTCAGACACTCTCCGTCGTCTCCGCGCATTCCATTCCATAGGCACCCATCCTCTCATCTTCACCATGGACGTCCAGTCACTCTACACCTCCATCCCCCACCAGGATGGTCTCAAAGCCCTCCGGATCTTCCTCGACCGGAGGAGCAATCCATACCCGTCCACTGATACTCTCCTCCGCCTAGCGAAGTTGGTCCTTAACCTCAATAAATTACCCCCCATCAGTCTGAAGAAGGGTCTCGGCCCGAAACGTTGCCTATCTCCTTCGCTCCATAGATGCTGCTGCACCCGCTGAGTTTCTCCAGCATTTTCTGTACCCAGTTCAAACTCTAATCTGTATGTGCCTCAAATTCCATTAATATCCCCAGTTCACGGTATCATCTGCAAATCTGGAACTCCTGGTCATTTAATGCATTTGAAGAAAATGCATTTGGCCAATTTTACAACTTTACCCTACAAGCCTGTACATCTTTGGAGTGTGGGAAGAAATCCGAGAAAAGCCACAGTCTTAGAATAAATGGGAGACCATTTAAGAATGAGGTGAGGAAAAACTTTTTCACCCAGTGAGTTATGAATTTGTGGAATCCACTGCCACAGAGGGCTGTGGAGGCCAAATCACTGGATGGATTTAAGAGAGAGTTAGATAGAGCTCTACGGGCTAGTGGAATTAAGGGATATGGGGAGAAGGCAGGTACGGGTTATTGATTGGAAATGTCAAATATGTGAGGGCATAGAGTTAAGGTGAGAGGAGGGAAGTTTAAAGGAGATGTGTGAGGCAAATTTTTCTTGCACAGCTGTAGGTGTGCTGTCAGGGGAGGTGGTGGAAGCAGATACAATAGTAATCTTTAAAAGGTATTTGGACAAATAAATGTACAGACAGGGAGTAGAGGGATGCAGATCATGTCCAGTCAGATGGGATGAGTTAGGCTGACATCATGGCCGGTGCAGACACAGTGGGCCGAAAGGTCCTGTTCCTGGGTTGTAAATATATGTTCAACAATATATGAAAAATATATGTTCTACAAAATAAATTGTCCTTTCTGGTTAGTCTCTAAACTAGGTCAGATGTAATGCTATATGGCTTTATATAATTGAGAAAAAAAACCTATGCAGACAGCAGTCATTTGTTGCACGTGTTCCCAGCGAACTGCCCACAAATAACACTATTTTTATACCTTGGTCAGCTGGTAGAAGTTTTGTTTCCATTTTATGTTATAGAAATCTTTCTCATTGTACTTATTTTTTTGCAAAAATAGCTCGTTGTTTATTATAGTTGTATTGAATGGAAGAATTATGAGAGCAAGTATATGGTTAATATTTGGGAGGGTACTTATCCAACCACTGCCACCTGGTGGCCATTCAGCTGTACATTTAAAGTTTCAGCTGGATTCTGTGCTCCAACCTGTTGGACATTGTATGAAAATTAGCTTTCAAGTTTACTTAAACAATTGCGATTGTAACATTAAATTATTTCTGAAGTGGTGCTGGATGTGTTGAGTTCTTGGACAATTTGGAAAATTCTTCTTAGTGGTCAGCACTCAACCAAAAACTTTCCAATCCCTCTGCCAGAGTTTTGCAGTTCACTGCAAACCTGCATATATCTTGAAGGATTCATGATTAACTTTGTCCATTCAGTAATATGATTATGAGTATTTTTTCTCTTGTTAGGTGGCACTGTGATCCACACACCCTGCACAGAGACGTTAGAGACCAAGACTATTCTTAGTCTGTTTGGCATTCCACTGTGGTACCAACCTCACTCACCCAGAGCTGTCATTCAGGTATATAATCCTTGTACTGCTGCTCCCTTCTGTCTTGAAAGCAGTGACCTTCGAATCCTCTAGGAGAAAGGTACAGGGATACTATAGGTCCACAACTTCAAGATTTGCTGTCGGGGGCACCATAACCAGTCTGTGTCTTCTGCTTTTCCCAGGTTAATGTGAAACATACTCTGTCTGCATAACAGTTCTTCCCAGTCAGAAGAATGCAAGGTATTGATATATATGTCAAAAAAAATAATGTATTGGCCCATTCAGTGCCACAGTTCTGGGATATGGAATAGAAACATGGAAATTATGAACAGGACTAAGCAATGCGGCCCTTCAAGCCCACTCAACCCCTCAATGATCATGGCTGATCATCCAAATGGAGTCCACAATTGGGGAACTCCCCATACCTCTTGGTCCCACTAGCTACAAGAAGAATATTTAACTCATGAGTATATTCAACAATCTGATTTCAATTGCATTCCATGATAGAGAATTCCTCTGGTTCACCACTCTGAATGAAGAGATGTCTCCCCCTCTGAGTTCTACATGACCTTGCCTCGTTCTTGCACTGTGAAACTGGTCCTGAAACTCCCCAGAATCTGGAACATCTTACCTCTAATCTTTTCAGTCCTGTTAGAACTTCTAAATGTGTAGGTTTCTATAAAATTATCATTCCTTCTAAACTCCAGTGAATATTGACCAGATTGCTCTTCATACGTCAGCCCTGCCATCCCTACAGTTAATCTGCTTCACATTTGATGTGTTCCCTCCATAGCAAAATTATCCTTCCTGAAGGAAAAGTGGGCTCCTTCCATTTTCTTTAACCTAACTACAACGCTTTATGCTTCCCATGCTCCTCACCTGGATGTAGATTGCTAGTGCGTTTGTCAAATCTTCAATAGAGATTTTTAAAGTCCACATGGAGTCATAGCACAGAAACAGGCCCTTTGTGCCCAACACGTCCACATCAACCATCAAGTACCCGTACAAGTAATCTCATTTGCCAGCATTTGCCTGTAGCTCACAGAGGTGCATAAGTCCAGAGGGTATAGGTTTTAAAGCAAAGAAAGATTTAGAGGAAATCGGAGAAAGCATATTTTGGGTTCCATGTGATCACACTGCCCGAGACAGTGGTCCTGCTCATTCAGGTACTTGTCCTGATACTTTGTAAATGGTGTGAGAGTATCTGTCTTGGGGGAAGTGTGTTAAACATGTCTCAGTAACTCCTGTTCTCTGTATTAACTTAATAATTGTCACACCAAAGCAGCAATGGGCTCTGCTGCAAAATTGTAGCGCAATTTCTCATTATGCAAGGTTGAGGTAAATTGGCATAAATCATAGAGGGATAGACACTGCAGATTCCTGCCAAAGCAACCTTCACCCCAACAACCCATCCCTGTTCCCAAAATAACCCATTCTAATCAAGAATGTGTCTATCTCTGCTTTAAAAATATCCACTGACTTGGACTCCACAGCCCTCTGTGGCAATGAAGTTCCTCCTCACCTCCTTTCTAAAGACGCACTCTTTAATTCTGAGGCTATGACCTCTGGTCCTAGACTCTCCCACCTAATATTTTTGTTCTTCTTTCTTGCAGCCGGAGGTTCATCCTGGGAACTGTCAGCCATTTAAAGGCTCCCAAGGCTTTGTTGTCATCGAGCTTGCTGTCTGGATCAGGCCTACAGCCTTTACCCTGGAGCACATTCCACGATCAATTTCTACGCATGATTCAATTAGAATTGCCCCTCAAGACTTCTCTGTTTATGTGAGTGAAACGTATAGAATATGAATGAATGTTTGGGAACCATGGTGTTTGTCTGGAGCATGCTGCTGAACATGGCAAGGCTTTCGTGGACATTGGATTCCATGTTCAGGGTCCCGAGTGGTCTCACAATCCATGTCAATAGCATTAACAAGTTCTGCTAAAAATGAGCAAATTCAATTTCCCAGTCCAGAACAATAATCCCTCAAATAGAAGGCTCTCTGATATAATCTTCAATGCTATACAAGTTGCTCATAATGGTGTTTGAACTGTAATTCTGAGTTTTCACTGTTTTCACTGAGTTTTGTCACTTTATTGCATTATCCTCAACACAGCTAACCACAGAATCATCATACAGTGATTAAGCAACTTTACAACCAATAGATTAGATTTTACTTCGGAGTCACGTGAGTGACTACGTGAAGACCCCGCCAGGACGCATGCGCGACATATCGTCGAACGCATTGCGGAAGCGACAGTCGGGAGGAGCGCCGCTCCTCCAGCGCGAATTTTGAAAAATTACTGAAGGTAAGTCTTACCTTTTCTGGTGAGCGTGGCGACTCGGTGTAATTTCTTTTTCAGGAGGAAGCACCATGGAGTCGCGCAGGGGAGAGCAGCAGCTGATACCGCTGCTGTGGAAGCAGCCAGCAGCGTGCCGTCTCTCCAGAGCTGCAGGTGCTGCCAGCAGCTGCCGGCTTCTCGCCGCTACAGACCGCAGGTGCGCCGCGGTCGGCGGCAAAACCACCCGGAAGTCGGACAGGTCCGTTGACTCGGCTGGGTCCGGACCTGAAGACACCCCGTTCACAGATAGCGACGGCGGGCGTCTTTCCCGCGGGAGCGGGTGGGGAGCAGTGCTCCAGCGTGACCTGCTTATGCAGGGGCAGAGTCACAGTGGGTCTCTTCGCAGACCCACGGCAGGATCCTTTCAAGGACTGCCAAATGTCTCACCCTCTTCGCAGGGGAGCATTAGGGGTCAGAGCTGGGCTGACCCTGAAGAAGGGGCAATGGCTGAACAGTCAACTGTGAGGGGTGCCAGAAGAGAGAGCAGCAGAAGATTGTGAGACACATGCTGTATCAACTCAAGAAGGACTGCCTATACAAAGCTGCAAGCCAGTACAAAATACATGGCTACAAACCAGCTACAGGAGCAAGCCATTAACTTTATGGCTGGGAAGTACATTGCTCCAGAGAACTCCATTTCTCTTAAAGTACCAGCAGTCTATGACCCCATCTGGGGCAACAGGAGCCCATCTATAAGGAGCCAGGAGGTGAAGCTCCAGAGGAAACTGCTGACTGCTAAAATCACAGCAGTACCAGGACAACTGATGGGGTTGATTTGCCTGAAGAGTTACGTGATGCTCTAGCAGACTGTGTAATACTCAGTGGAGATTTACAGTTACAGGAAGAGTATCATCAAGAAGTGCGGAATTATGCAAGACAAGTAGCACACAGGCGCCAAAATTGCTGTTGGGGGACCTCCCGAAGCAGGTGAAAGACCTGCATGAGGAAGCCAAGGCTATAGGCCTGATCAAGGTGCCAAGCACCTCTAAAACCCACTATCAACAGCGGCAGCACCCCTACACACCCACCAGACATCGGTGCTATGGAAGACCATCTGGTGGTGAAAGCTCGAAGGCCGGCCCACCTGCACAGCGGTCTTTCAGACCATGGCCCAGCCCGGCCTTCATGGAAAATGCGCCAACCCCACAACGCAGCAACACAATACCAGAAGAAACAACTGCGGAGACAACCCACACAACACCGGTAACCATGGAGGTAGGTGGGTCTGGTTGTCTTAAAAAACATTGCATGTCCGATTCATTAAAGTTGGGGGACGGTTGCACTTGTTTCATCATGTGTGCTGCACTTTTACCTCTGAACTTTTACATACTCGGAAGTATTCAGAATTACAAATTGAATTTGTATACGAACTACCGTCCCAGTTCAGCATACGCCTAGCAGGAAGTTCATACTTCACAAAAAGAGAGAACAGCAGGCCATGCTGAACTGTTAAGACTAAACACAAAAGGGATTGAGAAAACAATCAGAGAATTTCAAGAGTTCGTATCAAATATATTTATAAAAAACTAAAAAGATGGTGGTTGCCGTATCATTACAGATTTGACCGAACTAAATACTTCCGTTCAGTATGCCCATTTCAAAATAGACACGTTTGTCACACACAGGGTCATCGTAAATACCTGAAATTTATCTGGATGGGACAGCAATGGCAGGATGCCTTATCTAATAGGTTGTCATCAGCACCCAGGCTATTACAAATTTATTAAAACCAGCTTTAGCATACTTAAAGAAACATAACCATATCGTCATGGCTTACCTTGATGATATTCTCATTGTAGGTGAAAATTGGAGCTGGCTACATTGGTGGTATCAGCCACAACACAGAGATTTAACGTACATCCAGATAAATCAAAATTGGAACCCTCCACTACCATGGATTATTTGGGGTTCACTATTGACTCTGTTCATATGTCTATCACCTTGCCACCAAACAAAGTGACAGACTTGATGGGAGTATGCAAAAGCCTCACTGGCATCAGGGAACCATCCATTCGGCAAGGAGCAAGAGTGATTGGGAATTGGTGGCTGCGTTCCCAGCAGCACAATTGGACCACTCCATTATTAAAACCTGGAAGAGGGAAATTTTAGCTCTCAAAAATCATACAGGCCATTTCAATAGGCCTATGCAACTACCAGGGAAAGTAAATTAGAATTAAACTGGTGGATAGAAATGTTCCATATTATCCTAACCCCATCACCCCATTCTATATCCCTAGGGTACATTACAGACTGATGCCAGTGCTAAAGGTTGGGGAGCAACTAATACCACCGCAAGTTGTGGTGGCAGATAAGTGCACAAAAATTATTCTGTTTAAAGCACTAGGAATTAATTATCTAGAAATGCTGGGAGCGTTTCATGGACTCAGGGCCTACTGCTCAGATGAGCACCAGTTGCATGTACGGTACAGATTGATACCACACTGGGGGCCTATATATAATCATATGGGTGAAATAAAGTCGATATCATGTGATGAATTGCCTAATAATATCTGGCGCTGGTGTCTGGGAGAGAAATTTGGATCTCAACCACTTACCTTCCAGGTAAGCTAAATACAGTGGCAGACATCAGGTCACTTAAATTCAACGACAACATTAAATGGATGTTGGATCGGAAAGTGTTTACAGATATTATAGACCGGTATGGGACAGCAGATATCGACCTTTTTTCCATCCGGACTAATTCACCAACTACCAACATATGTTGTTTGGGAACCAGACCCAGGGGCAGCAGCGATGGACGATTTCTCGCTGCATTGGGGGGGGGGGGTTTGTTTTGCTATGCATTTTCCCCTTCTGCCTCATCAGGCGAGTCTTACAATAATTAAACAAGACGCCGCAACGGGTACCATGGTTCCCAACAGTACAAAGATGGTCTCAGAACCCTGCATCTGGATCAACAACGGCCAAGGAGGTTGGCACACCCCGTGCGGGAAAGTATCCGTGCCATGACTGTATGAACTTGTTGATTTGCAGTTTCTGAACAGGCCATTTCTGGGATACGGACTCTCCGACAGGACGATCAATGCCATCTCAGCGTCGTGCAGGGAGTCCACGAGAAGACAGTACCTGACATATGTCAGGAAATGGGAAGTGTTCTGCACCAGGACGAACACTACATATGACTCAGCCACCAACACTGAAGTGCTGGAGTTCTGGCCACCCTTCATTTCGATGAAGGATTGAGTTACAGTGCCATTATTGTGCAAGGAGTGCCCTATCTAATATCTGGGCAGAGGGAGTGATCACCTGGCTATAGGATCACACCCACTAGTACCTAAACGAATGAGGGGTATTTGTACTCTATTCCCCCAGGCCCAGATACACCCATATATGGGACATAGGTAGTACACCATGTTACGAGGATGGACACCAATATCGGGGCTCACTCTGGACAAACTAATATCCTAGATGGGAATGATTATGGCACTTGGATCAGCACAACGGGTCCAGTCCTTACACAAGCTAGAATAGGACGTCATGTCTGTCACAAATGGCAGATACCCTGCTACATACAGGGGTACTTAAACTAGACTGACCCGGTTCCTTTGGCCAATATTAGAGTTCTGGCCTATCCTGCAGATAGTCGGCCCTGCATAGTGACACATACTTTCCAATATATAGTCACCAAGACACTTATGGGCACGGAGAGAGCTTTCTCATTAGCCATAAATGCCCTCACCTAAGGTCACAGTGCAAACCATATCCAGATGGTTCGGGTGGTATTACGTGCAGTGGTGAATACTAATGTTTCAAATCTCACTCCAACAGGGCTGCATCTACATCGGACGCTAGGATGATGGGAGTTCCTATGGACCACATTCTTGCCACAGCGGGGTGGAGCAATGAACGCATTCAATGCTTTATAATAAACCCGTGGCCGATCCTGAGACGTTTGCAGGGAAAAATTAAGTTCTGTAAAATAAATTACCCAATGTGGGGCATATTATTTTAGGTATGAATAATACCTTTATTGTTTTTCAGCACAGTGTCGTGTGTGAAATACGTCCATCCTCCGTCCCAGAATGGCAGTGTGTGAGCATGGTCTCGTTCCAGGGCATGAAATCACAGAGCTTTGAAATCTTCACGTAGTCACTCACGTGACTCCGAAGTAAAATAGTAAGATTAAATGAGAACTTACCAGTTTGAAGTTTGATCTTTATTTTATGAGGAGTTACGATGAGGGATTACGTGCCCTCCGCTCCCAAAACCCTCTATTATAAAGTTCAACTGGTATGAAAGTTCTCTCTTATCTTACTATATTAGTCTACTCTGGTATCTGTGATTTCACACCACTGCTTTGAAGAATGTCGCGCATGCGTCCTGGCGGGGTCTTCACGTAATCCCTCATCGTAACTCCTCATAAAATAAAGATCAAACTTCAAACTGGTAAGTTCTCATTTAATCTTACTATTAAAGTTAACACTACCCTACAAATACTAGGGACAATTTTTATGCCAATGCTTTCCTGAATGGGGGTGAACAATTCTTCACTGGTATTCTCAGGATTGAGGATGACTTGCTTCCACTATAGTTCTGTTGGTATAGAGGTGCCTGATGAGGCCCCTGTGGTGGGACACATTGATTCTACCACAGATGAGAGTTGATGCTGCATATGCAGGACATCGTTTCATTCTGTTTGATTGTGTACTGATTCACTTCTAGTGCTAAATGAGGTGATGACATTTTTCCAATTGACTTTTAGGGAACTACTAGTTTTGTTTGAAATGAAATGACTTTATATATTCAAACAAGCTTTCTTCCAGGCAAGAGTGAAAGCCCTACTTTCACCAGGCTGGTATAATTGTTGGGGTGACTGGAGAATAAAATCAAGCCAAAGGGGTCCTGTTGAAAGGGGATTAAATCCATACGTTTGAGGTGCAGGTATGGAAGTGCATAAAGAATCATTGATTCTTTGCTGGAACAATCCTATAACCATATAAACCATATAACCATATAACAATTACAGCACGGAAACAGGCCCTCTCGGCCCTTCCAGTCCATGCCGACCATTTGTTTTCCCCTAGTCCCATCTACCTGCACTCAGACCATACCCCTCCATTCCCTTCACGTCCATATACCTATCCACTTTACTCTTAAATGTTAAAATCGATCCTGCCTCCACCACTTCTGCTGGAAGCTGATTCCACACAGCCACCACCCTCTGAGTAAAGAAGTTCCCCCTCACGTTACCCCGAAACCTCTGTCCCTTAATTCTCATGTCATGCCCTCTTGTTTGAAACTTCCAAATGGGAAACTCAATGGGAAAAACGTATCCACGTCAACTCTGTCTATCCCTTTCATCATTTTAAAGACCTCAATCAAGTCCCCCCTTAACTTTCTGCGCTCCAAAGAATAAAGACCTAACTTGTTCAACCTTTCTCTGTAACATAGTTGCTGGAACCCTGGCAACATTCTAGTAAATCTCCTCTGTACTCTCTCTATTTTGTTGACATCCTTCCTATAACTAGGCGACCAAAATTGTACACCATACTCCAGAATTGGTCTTACCAATGCCTTGTACAATTTTAACATTACTTCCCTACTCCTATATTCAATGCTCTGATTTATAAAGGCCAGCACACCAAAGGCTTTCTTTACCACCCTATCTACATGCGATTCCACCTTCAGGGAACTATGCACAGTTATTCCTAGATCCCTCTGTTCCACAGCATTCCTCAATTCCCTACCATTTACCATGTACGTCCTATTTTGATTTGTCCTGCCAAGATGTAGCACTTCACACTTATCAGCATTAAACTCCATCTGCCATCTTTCAGCCCACTTTTCCAAATGGCCCAGATCTCTCTGTAGACTTTGAAAAACTACTTCATTATCCACAACACCACCTATCTTGGCCTTTTCCTGCAAGCTTTTATTTTCCTTTGCTGAAGTATTTGTCTATTTTTTACAAACATAGGCTTTGCGATGTGGAAACTTAACCAAACTCTGGCATGTGCTAACATGTGACAATTAGCACACTGATGTGTGATTCTGAGTTTTGGTGCTGACCCATGTTTTAGCACCGATCAGCAATCTCTTAACACTATCAATCGACAATAGGTGCAGAAGTAGGCCATTCGGCCCTTCAAGTGAGCACCGCCATTCAATGTGATCATGGGTTATCATCCACAATCAGTACCCCGTTCCTGCCTTTTCCCTATATCCCCTGATTCCGCTACCTTCAAGAGCCCTATCTAGCTCTCTCTTGAAAGTTTCCAGAGAACCCTCCTCTGAGGCAGAGGATTCCACAGACTAACAAGACACACACGAGGGCAAATTTACATTTATACCAAGCCGATTAACCTACATTATTTATACCTTCAATTAATTCACCTGGATCAATAAAATGGCAGAAATCGGCGCCTTAACGGACAAACTGCTAGTGCACTTGAAGGCACTAGCGATATCGCGATCTTCCACAGCTGTGGGAGACCCCGACTGCAAGCATTCCCTCAATCGCTGGAGAGCACCTGACCCGACTGGGGATCACAGGTACTGTACCTGGAATCTCCGGAGCCGACGGGCAGGATCAGCGGAGCTGGAGCTTCCGTCTGTGAGGGAACCCGTTCGCAATGGAGCTGGAGCTGCCGTCTGCAAGGGAATTCCCATTCCAGTGCAGGTTCGCAAAAACAGCAGGTATAGTAATACAGTACCTGGAAACAATCCGGAAAAGTTGCCAATGGGCTGGACTTCAGGTCAGACTGATGTGCAGGGGACTTTGACCCCCTCTCCCTACCATCCTCCTGGCCAATGTACAGCCCCTTGAAAATAAAGTGGAGGACTTACGAGCAAGGCTGCTTTACCAAATGGAGCTGAGGGAATGCTCTGTGTTCTGTTTCACAGAGATATGGCTCACCCCCAGCTCCCCAGACTCAGCAGTCCAGCCTGAAGGTTTCTCCATCCATCGCATGGACCGTACACTGGCATCTGGGAAAGGGAGAGCAGGGGGCGTCTGCCTCATGGTCAACTCTGCATGGTGCTCAGACGTGGCAGTCCTATCCAACCTCTGCTCTCCACACCTGGAACACCTGGCCGTCCCTTCTACCTGCCGAGAGAATTCACCTCCATCATCCTGACTGCAATCTACATCCCTCTCCAGGCAGATGTCCATCTGGCACTGGGGGAGCTGCACGCCATGGTCAACAAGCACCAGACGGCTTACCCCGAGGCATTTAACGCCATAGCCGGGGATTTCAACAAAGCCAACATTAAGAAATTGCTCACTAACTTCCACCAACATGTCTCCTGCAGCACCAATAGACAATAGGTGCTGGAGTAGGCCATTTGGCCCTTAAAGCCAGCACCGCCATTCAATGTAATCATGGCTGATCATCCTCAATCAGTACCCCGTTCCTGCCTTCTCCCCATATCCCCTGACTCCGCTATTTTTAAGAGCCCTATATAGCACTCTCTTGAAAGCATCCAGAGAACCTGCCTCCACCACCTCCAGGCAGAGAATTCCACAGAATTCCACCAGAGGACCAAATACCCTCGACCACTGCTACACGACAATCAAGGATGCTTATCACTCTATCCCTCGCCCTCACTTTGGTAAATCCGACCATACTGCGGTGCTGCTTCTTCCTGCCTTTTGGCAGCAATTGAAGGGCTGGGAACTGTACAGAGCTGATCGGGGCGGGGGGGGGGGGGGGGGGGGGGGGGGGGGCGCAGAGGAACAACTCCAGGACTGTATGGAGTCTGTAGACTGGGCAATGTTTAGGGACTCGGCAGTGGACCTGAATGAATATGCCAGTCACTACAGAGTTCATTAAGAAATGTGTGGAGGACTGCATCCCAACAAAAACCTTCCGAGTGTTTCCTAACCAGAAGCCTTGGATGAACAATGGGATCCGCATTCTTTTGAAGATCAGAACCCCAGAGAAGATTACGGAAAGTCGGTATGTCAAGGAGGACTCTCTCGAACTTCTACAGGTGCACAGTAGAGAGCATGCTGATCGGTTGCATCGTGGCTTGGTTCGGCAACTTGATCGTCCAGGAACGGAAAAGGCTGCAAAAAGTTATAAACACTGCCCAGTCCATCATCGGCTCTGACCTCCCTACCATCGAGGGGATCTATCGCAATCGCTGCCTCAAAGGCTGCCAACATCATCAAGGACCCACACCATCCTGGCCACAAACTCATCTCTCCGCTCCGTAGAAGGTACAGGAGCCTGAAATCTGCAACATCCAGGTTCAGGAACAGCTACTTCCCCACAGCCATCAGACTATTAAACACAACTTTAAAACAAATTCTGAACTATAACAGCCTGTTGCACTTTATCTGTTTATTTTATGTGTGTGTAGCGGCACCAAACGTGGTGAATAAGGCCAGACATCAGGCAGGTTCGAACAGTTGTGTTATTCATAGAAACATAGAAACATAGAAATTAGGTGCAGGAGTAGGCCATTCAGCCCTTCGAGCCTGCACCGCCATTCAATATGATCATGGCTGATCATCCAACTCAGTATCCCGTACCTGCCTTCTCTCCATACCCTCTGATCCCCTTAGCCACAAGGGCCACATCCAACTCACTCTTAAATATAGCCAATGAACTGGCCTCAACTACCCTCTGTGGCAGAGAGTTCCAGAGACTCACCACTCTCTGTGTGAAAAAGGTCTTTCTCATCTCGGTCTTAAAGGATTTCCCCCTTATCCTTAAGCTGTGACCCCTTGTCCTGGACTTCCCCAACATCGGGAACAATCTTCCTGCATCTAGCCTGTCCAACCCCTTAAGAATTTTGTACGTTTCTATAAGATCCCCTCTCAATCTCCTAAATTCCAGAGAGTATAAACCGAGTCTATCCAGTCTTTCTTCATAAGACAGTCCTGACATCCCAGGAATCAGTCTGGTGAACCTTCTCTGCACTCCCTCTATGGCAATAATGTCCTTCCTCAGATTTGGAGACCAAAACTGTACGCAATACTCCAGGTGTGGTCTCACCAAGACCCTGTACAACTGAAGTAGAACCTCCCTGCTCCTGTACTCAAATCCTTTTGCTATGAAAGCTAACATACCATTCGCTTTTTTCACTGCCTGCTGCACCTGCATGCCTACTTTCAATGACTGGTGTACCATGACACCCAGGTCTCGCTGCATCTCCCCTTTTCCTAATCGGCCACCATTTAAATAATAGTCTGCTTTCCTGTTTTTGCCACCAAAGTGGATAACCTCACATTTATCCACATTATACTGCATCTGCCAAACATTTGCCCACTCACCCAGCTTATCCAAGTCACCTTGCAGTCTCCTAGCATCCTCCTCACAGCGAACACTGCCCCCCAGCTTAGTGTCATCCGCAAACTTGGAGATATTGCCTTCAATTCCCTCATCCAGATCATTAATATATATTGTAAATAGCTGGGGTCCCAGCACTGAGCCCTGCGGTACCCCACTAGTTACTGCCTGCCATTGTGAAAAGGACCCGTTTACTCCTACTCTTTGCTTCCTGTTTGCCAGCCAGTTCTCTATCCACATCAATACTGAACCCCTAATACCGTATGCTTTAAGTTTACTAATATCTTATGTGGGACCTTGTCGAAAGCCTTCTGGAAGTCCAGATATACCACATCCACTGGTTCTCCCTTATCCACGCTACTAGTTACATCCTCGAAAAATTCCACAAGATTCGTCAGACATGATTTACCTTTTGTAAATCCATGCTGACTTTGTCCAATGATTTCACCACTTTCCAAATGTGCTGCTATCCTATCTTTAATAACTGACTCTAGCAGTTTCCCCACTACCGATGTTAGACTAACTGGTCTGTAATTCCCCGTTTTCTCTCTCCCTCCCTTCTTAAAAAGAGGGGTTACATTTGCTACCCGCCAATCCTCAGGAACTATTCCAGAATCTAAAGAGTTTTGAAAGATTATCACTAATGCATCCACTATTTCCTGAGCTACTTCCTTAAGTACTCTGGGATGTAGCCTATCTGGCCCCTGGGATTTATCGGCCTTTAATCAATTTACCCAACACCACTTCCCGACTGACCTGGATTTCACTCAATTCCTCCTTTGACCCACAGTCCCCTGCTATTTCAGGCAGATTATTTATGTCTTCCTTAGTGAAGACGGAACCAAAGTAGTTATTCAATTGGTCCGCCATATCCTTGTTCCCCATGATCAACTCACCTGTTTCTGACTGCAAGGGACCTACATTTGTTTTAACTAACCTCTTTCTCTTCACATATCTATAAAAACTTTTGCAGTCAGTTTTTATGTTCCCTGCCAGTTTTCTTTCATAATCTATTTTTCCTTTCCTAATTAAGCCCTTTGTCCTCCTTTGCTGCTCTCTGAATTTCTCCCAGTCCTCTGGTATGCTGCTTTTTCTGGCTACTTTGTACGCATCATCCTTTGCTTTGATACTATCCCTGATTTCCCTTGTTATCCACGGATGCACTACCTTCCCCGATTTATTCTTTTGCCAAACTGGGATGAACAATTTTTGTAGTTCATCCATGCAGTCTTTAAATGTCTTCCATTGTATATCCACCGTCAACCCTTTTAGAATTAATTGCCAGTCAATCTTGGCCAATTCACGTCTCATACCCTCAAAGTTACCTTTCTTTAAGTTCAGAACCATTGTTTCTGAATTAACAATGTCACTCTCCATCCTAATGAAGAACTCAACCATATTATGGTCACTCTTGCCCAAGGGGGCACGTACAACAAGACGGCTAATTACCCCGTTCCTCATTACTCAAAACCCAGTCTAAAATAGCCTGCTCTCTCGTTGGTTCCTCTACATGTTGATTCAGATAACTATCCCGCATACATTCCAAAAAATCCTCTTCCTCAGCACCCCTGCCAATTTGATTAACCCAATCTATATGTAGATTGAAGTCACCCATTATAACTGTTTTGCCTTTGTCGCACTCATTTCTAATTTCCTGTTTGATACCATCCCCAACTTCTCTGCTACTGTTAGGTGGCCTGTACACAACACCCACCAGCGTTTTCTGCCCCTTAGTGTTTTGTAGCTCTACCCATACCGATTCCACATCCTCCAAGCTAATGTCCTTCCTTTCCATTGCGTTAATCTCCTCTCTAACCAGCAACGCTACTCCACCTCCTTTTCCTTTCTCTCTATCCCTCCTGAATATTGAATATCCCTGGATGTTCAGCTCCCAGCCTACGTCACCCTGGAGCCATGTCTCCGTGATCCCAACTATATCATAATCATTAATATCTATCTGCACGTTCAACTCGTCCACCTTATTACGAATACTCCTTGCATTGAGACACAAAGCCTTCAGGCTTGTCTTTACAACGCACTTACCCCTTATACAATTTTGCTGAAAAGTGGCCCTTTTTGATTTTTGCCCTGGTTTTGTCTGCCTGCCACTTTTACTTTTCACCTTGCTACCTAATGTTTCTACCCTCATTTTACACCCTCCTGCCTCTCTGCTCTTGTACCCATCCCCCTGCCACATTAGTTTAAATCCTCCCCGACAGCACTAGCAAACACGGTGTTACATGTTAAGTTGCGCCGCTAGCGTAATTATCATTGCTGCTGTAGCTGAGCGAGGTTGTTCTCTCGGGCTCAGCTACCTGTTTACTCCCTAGGTCTCGAAGTGAGATAACCTTAAGTAGCAGGACACTCCCTCTAGCCCATGACATCACGTGCCAGCCCTCGTACCTACTGACGAGGGTTCGACCATAAGGGGTCTGTGTATAGATCTGTTCTGTATTGATGCCTACAATATTCCATTGTGCTGCAGCAAGCAAGAATGTTATTGTCCTATCTGGGACACATGACAATAAACTCTCTTGACTTGACAAACCTGTATTTGGTGTGGAAGGAAACCGAAGATCTCGGAAAAAACCCATGAGGAGAATGTACAAACTCTGGAACCCGGAGCTGTAAGGCAGCAACTCTACCGCAGCGCCCTTTTCTCACTTAAAACATATTTTCTTCAGGCAAAGGCTTTATAGAATGCCAAGCTGATTCATTCCAGTAATGGAGATCAAGGTGGCAAAGATCAATCACATGATCCAGGAGCCACCAGTGAGTGAATGGGGATGAACTCCAGTGAAGGCAACTAAAGCTTGAAATTCTGGCACGGTGCTGTTTTCATGCAGTGTCTTGAAATTCCGTTTACTCTGGAAGCTGCAGTATTTACTGTGATTGTCCCTGTTGTACATCTGATGTGGTCTCGCATTGGTCTTGGCAGGGTGTTGTCGTTCTTTCTTCCTCTGGGGCATTGCCGCAGACGTTCAACCAAGTTGATCATGCACAGGATACTGCGTCATAAAGAACTTACTTTTTTGTGTTTCTTCCAACCATTTTCCTGCATGATATTTCATCTGCATGTCCCTGCTCATTCACTTAACCTGTCATTATCCAAAGAAGCCTCTCCTAATCCTGCAAACTTCGAAACATTTTGATCCCTTCGTCCAAATTATTAATGGGCCTTAGTTGGACACTTTCTGAAAGTCTAAATACACACCATCTTACTCCTGCTAGTTAAATCTTTAAAACAAACTTGAATGGATTTGTCAAACATTTGTCATTTAACATCAATCTTGACCCTACCCAGCATGTATATTTTAAGCATCATGTTACTACTTCTGTATTAATAGGTTGCATTATTTTCCATAACACTAAAAGGCAGATTGATCTGTAACTTTCCATTGTTTTAATCTCCCTCCTTTCTGGAATTTGCACCCTTCTGTTTTGTGGAAAAAGCTCTACAATTTATGGAATTTTGAAAGATGACAACCACTGTTGCTATAGTCACCTTTCAAAATATTAAGATGTAGTTTGTCCAGCCATGGTGATATATCATCTTTAGTTAAAGTTGCTGGATGTATTGGTCTCCACAATGTATTTCTACCTTCACAATGCAACACTGGTTTTAACCAAAGGTAGGCCCTGTACTGGCCTCTTGATCCCCAAGATCTAACCCCAATCATTCTTGTTCCTGCGCCACTGATCATGGAGGCACTATTGTAGACTCTTGTCCAACCCCCCTTCCCACAAACTTGCTTGCAGCTGATCCCTTCTTAACTGAACAGATTTGCAGCCCCCTTCAGTAATGCTCATGGGTCTTGGCTGTAAGATCTGACCCAAGGGATCAGATGTACTATCAGTAAGTTCTCTCACATGTGTCTTTTCCTGAAGATTAAATATGTTTGGCAAGTATGTGAGGAGTTTGTGATTTGCAAACAGTGCATTGTGGAAGAAGGAAATGCTGATGCTGCAGATGCTTTAAGGGCCTGTCCTACCAGCATCCGACTCCATGCGGTGAGCGCGATCAAACCGGCAGTGGGTGCCGCGTGGAGGTCGGGTGATCCCTGTACAGGGCCGTTCCCAACAGTATGCGCTTGCATGCGAAGAACGCGACCAAACCAGCAGCGGGGGCTGCGCGGAGGTGGGGTGAGTGGCGCAACGCGGCGCAAAGTGAGGCGAACTTGGACCGAAGTCTTAAAGGTCGGTTCGCCAGGACAGAGAGGGACACACAGAGAGGGGCACAGAGGCACACACAAAGAGGGGCACAGAGGCACACACAGAGAGGGTCACGGAGGCACCTACAGGTAGGGTCACGGAGGCACGATGTTGAGGCGGTGTGTAATGCGTCGAGGCGACAAGCCGTTGCCGAACGGAATTTTTGAACATGGTCAGTTTTTCGGAGCCCCGCGCGATGTCGGGACGAATCCCGCACAATTCCACATGGCTCCGGCGATCGAAGTGGGACCGACCCCGCGATGCCGGACGGCTCAAGGAACTATGTTAGGTCGCGCTCATCGCATGGAGTTGCATGCTGCTGGGACAGGCCCTTTACACCGAATATGAACACAAAATGCAGGAGTAACTCAGTGGGACAGGCAGCATCTTTGAAGAGAAGGAATGGAAGGCGTTTCAAGTCAAGACCCTTCTTCAGACTCGCATTAGGGTTAGGCTAGAAATACTCGGGTCAGGCAGCAGGTGTGCAGAGATACTTTTTTTAATTGACCATTCATGCAATCTGGTCAAGGATAAACATGTTTTCAAGTGCAGAGATAGTTATACCGAGGAGAGCTGGATCAGTGGCTGATCCACTTGAAGCATCTACAAGTTTCTAACTTGCTGAACTTGATTACAGATTGTAGAAACAAAAACCTGCAGATACCGGTTTACCAAGGAAAGACGCAAAATGTTGGAGTAACGCAGCAGGACAGGCAGGTCCAGAAATGCTGTCTGACCCACCCACTGAGATACTCCAGGCATTTATCTTTCAAGAATAGAAGTTTATTTTTCATGGCCACTTTATTCACAATTTGTCAGTTGCCACAAAGCAAGTTTGTTCTCTCCCCATCCACGATGCTAAATGGAGTAAAGCTGTTGCTCCAAGTATTTCCTGCTCTCATTTGAGATCCATGTTATTTTTATACCTCTGTAAAACATCTACTTTTTCCATGATAAAATGCTTGTTATCAATGGGAATAGAATGTCCTGAAATCCATGATCAGCAGGATGTTTTAAGTTTGGTTTGTAGCTAATCCTTCTTCTCCCCTGCCTACAATATTTTCATACTGAAGCACAGGTTCCCTGATCTGTCCATGTTTTTTTGTTTTGTAGAATAAAGATGCTGCAGCATTCAAACAAATTCAACTGAGGGTGAATAACAACTGGGGTCATCCGGAAGACACCTGCCTCTACCGGTTCTGTGTCCACAGAGATCCAGTGATGTGACGCTGGAAGTTGGCAACCCCGCGTTCGACAACCCTCCAACCTCTACCCCACACTCTACGTCGATTTCCCGCAACTATGTCAATTTCTGTCATAATTGTTAATGGTATTTTTAATTATTTATAATTATTTTATATTAAATATACTTAGAATGAAACATCCTTCATTTGAAAGTTTTTTCATTTACGGCGGGGGGGGGGGGGGGGTTGTGGGTGAAGGGGGGTATGTGGGCGGGTGTTGGTGGGGGATTGAGTGAGGGGGTTGTGTGGGCAGGGGTAAGGGGGCAGGTGGGCAGGAAGGGGGTGGGCCGGGGGATTGTGGTGAGAGGGGGGATGCGGGCGGGGGGGTTGTAGGTGGTGGGGGCTTGCGTGTGCGGGGGTTGTGGGTGGAGGGGTTGTGGGCGGAGGGGTGGTGTGGGCAGGGGGAGAGGGGTGTGTGGGGAGAGGGGTTGTTTGGTCAGGGAGGGTGTGTGTGGGGGAAGGGGGCTGTATAAGCGGGTGTGGGGGGAGGGGGCTGTGGGGGAGGGGCTGTTGGGGGGATGTGGGGGGCAGTGGAGTGTGGGGATGGGGTCTATGGAGGGGGGTGGTAGCAGAGAGAGAGCTCAGAGGGAGAGGGGTATCATGGGGGAGGGGGGCAGAAGCAAGCAAGGGTGACCAGAGGGGAAGGGGATGGAGCCGACGGTGCGATGGGAACTCACAGTGGGCACTGGTTGCTGGACATTCTCCGCCGGGTTCAGATTCTCTGTTTTCCGTTTGGCGACATCTCCCGCGCTGGGCTTCCATTCCCTCCGAAAATTGCGTACGGTTGGAAACCTCCACCGGCCATCAGCTCCAGTAAAGAGGTGATGACGCAGGAAGGGGCGGACCATCCCGCGGAGTTACAGGAGAAAAGACTAATCCACGCAGCACTGACTGGCAGGAGAGCAGATCTATCTGCGCACAGGCAGTTTTTAAGATTTTTAATCCTCGTTACCTTTTACATTAGACCACCGATCGGAACGAAACTTGGTGCACTCGCAGCACAGAAGAACGGTGAGCTGGCGAAAAATCATAATGCTATCACGTACCGTTTTTCCGCAAATCAGAAGATATAAAGATCAGAGCAGCAATTGTGAATCTATCTGTCAATCTGTCTGCCTGCCCGTCTAATTACTAAAACTCATCTTGTCCTCTTGCAGTTTGCGTTGTTTTTAAATTTGCACAAAAATGATCCCCCATAGCACTAAGAGTTTTTTGCCACTTTACTCACCAATCTCCTGTGCTGCGTCAAATACGTTTTTTTCCGATCGGTGAAATAATACAAAAGTTATTTAGGTTTAAAAAATCGGAAAAAAACGCCCCTTTCCGCACCCGCTGTCAATCTTGGCGGCGAGGAGAATAAAAAACTGAAGTGGTGCAGTGTGTTGAGCAGCGTGCGGAGAGTGAGCAGCGTGCGGGCAGTGAGCAGCTTGCGGAGGTTGAGCAGTGTTCTGGAAGAGAGCAGCATGCAGGCTGCTTCTGCCGCGACCAGCACGACGAGCCTGGAGCTGTGAGTTGAACCGGAAGCCTCCGTGAATTGCCGGAGTGGGACCGGGAGCTACTGCGTGAGGCCGAAAGCGGAAGGTGTAAGGTGAGCAGCGTGCGGGGTGAGCGGATTGCAAGCTACGTCTGCTACAACCACCTCCCCTCTGGATCCCAACTCACCTGCTGCCGCAAAGGATTGGAAGCACTTGCTTTGTATATGTGAGATATGAGTCACTACTCAGAGACTAAATCGTGGAAGCAAGAGATTCTTTATTTGAGAGTCTGCAGAGTCGGGTGCCTCTCCAAGTTGAGACACACCGAAGTCAGAAATGGTAAACCCATTTATACACACAATTCTTGGCATGTCCAGACATGTGCATGGTAATGAGCAGTTTCTTGATCAGGGGTGTGTTGTAATATTCATTTATTTTATTAAGCCTGATCAGTTGTCTATGACCTGCCCTAGTTTTGCTCACCTCCAACTGAACTCTCTCAGTTCTCCTATATCAGCACTAAAACTAAGCTATAGTGACAAGGGTCCCATCTCACTCCCTTCTACTGATAGGGGTCTATCTACATCACTCCCTTCTACCGCTATACAATGCTATCACTTCTTCCTCAAGGATGGCTCTGGTAACTTTTATACACAGCTGTGTCAGAACCCTCTCCCTGGCCTCTATCGGTTTGAATCCTCTTTAAAGCCCCTTACAATAGTGGGGTTTAATCACTTTATCCCTCACAATCCTCCCTTTTCCTTTTGCTACGCATCTATTGATTAAGCCTCAATTTCAAGCTCCTTCAGTTCGAATTGACGTAACATTGTCCTAATCTCCTTTTCCTGTAGATCCTGGACCTTCCCTGGCCGCATTATCATTATTTTCTGTATTACCCCTTTCTCTCCCATAGGCATGACTACAGCCTGCATCTGACATACTCCTTGTAATAAGTTGCCTAAAATAAGGGATGCAACAGGGGATAAAGATCAGTCCAGCCTCTGCACATAAAAACACGAGTCCCACCGTTCTCCACCATGTTCGTCCGAGGATGGAATCCCACCATCGGGTACCCATAATCGAATTCCACTTCTGTATTGGAACATGTGCATACTTACGGATTCCTTCTGATATGTCCATCACTGCCTGTCCATTGTCATCGATGTTTAGACAGCAATTAGAGAGGTTGAATTTCCCGCATACCCCTCCTTCTTCTGCCAGGAGGTAATCTAGGGCCAACCGGTTCGGGTATATTGCTGCTCTTATCTCTGACTGCTGCTTTGCCAGCATCTCCAGTGCCACCGCAGTTTGGTTGCTAATTACATCCAGTACTACCTGAAGTCTTATGATACGGTTTAACATGTATACCTGGGTTCGGTAGCCCCAGGATCCATCCTGTGCCCAAGTGGCTGGTCCATAGTATGAGATGATTCTTGCGGGTGGCCATTCGTCATCTTCCCATTCTCCAATGTCTATTTTCCTCTTCTTCCGATATAGGTCTCAAATACAGGTGTTCAAAGCGACCGCCCTTCTTCGGTGTTTAACAGGAAAAATCCCGGTTGTACCAGTCCAATAAAGCAAGTCCCGCTCCAATTTGTTAGTAACACCGAGTATGCCTTGTGTCCGCATATCCATAACAGTCCTTCAGGGGCCGGTCCACTAGAGGTAACCTTGTTCCATATGTCTCGCAACACCTGGATTCCTTGATAAGGGTTGTTACTGGTGCAGTTCCATAGTGCAGTCGATTCGATTCCATCAGTCTTCATCCATATAGTGCAGTTTCTCCCGTCTATCTTAGTTGGATACCATTTAGGCTCCTCTGGCCACCACACTCGGGACTGATTTGGCCACTGGGTGACGATGCGCTGGCAGGGGCTGCTGCCTACTAGGACGGCATCCTTTGCCCAGGGTTTAGCGATACACTCAGTCCCAACCGGAGCGTCTGTCAGGACCCATGCCTGGGGATCTCGGTCTTGTCCAACTGTCAGGTTCCACTCCATCAGGCCCCATACTTCAACAATGGATCCTCTCCACGGCCAATGTGAGCGCATCAGTGGTCCGCCAAAGACCCAACAGTTAGTCACATTCAGGGTTCCAGCTATTCGGAGGGCCAAGTCCACAAACAAGTTTTTCCCACCTTCAGGGACTCAAAATACCCAAACCTCCCTACATGTCCCCTATTCTCTACCCTATAATTGTTCTTTCCCCCGTCCTCACAAATAGTTCTAGTCCTCAGGTTATAGCAAACATCGTTCACATGGGAATGATAGGTAAATGATCTGGTTGTCCGCCCTCCGTATCTGATAGGATGATAACATTTATCACAGTTATTAATACTTTTTACCATAATTACATGCAGAGCAAGCAATACCACGACTGCTCCTTTCATACTGCTAGCTATACATTTTTTTTTTCTAAAAGTTAATGTTAGGGGCTTATTTCCTGGCTTCACCATCCACTGTTCCTCCTTATCAGAGCAGGAGAATCAACGGGTCCCTTAACCCGGATTGCGTGGGTCCACCCTTTTTCTTTTGTTCGTACTGCTGTCTCGGTTGTCAGTAATACTAGGTATGGGCCGGTCCACCTGGGCTGGAGTTTCTCCTTCTTCCAATTATTGACCAGTACCCAGTAGCCGGCCTTTACAGCATGTATTGGAAGGTTGAGTGGTGGGCTTTGAGCCAAAAATCCTTTCGCTTTTAATTCTGTAAGAGAACGAGATACTGCCAGTAAATAGTTCCTTAAGAATACATCACTGCCCTCTATGGTGGGTATTCCTTCTATCTTTCCCAAATAAGGTAACCCAAACAACATTTCATAGGGGGACACTGCTAACTTTGCATGGGGTCTCCGTTGCTTTTCTCAAAGCCTTTCTGTTTCCCTACTGCTCCAAACATGTGCCAGACTCCATGTACATATGCTGCTGGTAAAGCCTTAATTTCTGCCAATTGAGCTAAGCAAGATTGCAGGCAAGCTTCCAATTTGATTACCTTAAAGTCTAATTCATCCTGATGCATCACTTCAAACCCTGGATACTTGCTATTATGATCCCTTTAACAAGAAACATCCACAAGCAAAACCTTTTTGTCATACTTCCTAATCTAGTCTGAACTATATCCTGCCATCCCAAGATCATCATCATCTGTTCTACTGTCTGAGGGGGAACTTCAATTATCGCTTCAATTTGATCCGGCGCTATAGCTTTTACTTCTTTAGATATTACTCATCCAAAATATTCTACCTGCTGCTGACAAACCAACAACTTCTTCCTTGATACATTATGACCTCCTGTGTCATCTTTTCCAAGATAATTACAATGTCTCTCTCTCAAATTGCTTCTCACTTGTGGAACAAACCAACAAATCATCTACATACTATATCAACACCTTCCAAATCTGCCTACAACATCTGATTAAAATCATGGCGCTAGTATTTAAAACCCTGCCGCATCCTAGCCTAGGTGTATTTAATACCTCTTCTTAATGTTCTTACCATAGTTATGTTCACCATTATCTTAATGTTATTATTTCCTGATTACCGTACCTGTTCACATCCCCAACACACCTTATCCATTAGCTATCTCCTTACTAGCCTTCCTTGACCTCTTCCTTGAGATCCCTCCCTCCCTTGGGGACCCCAGTCCTGTCTGGGCTTATATCCAGATATATTTCACTCCTGATAGGGCATTTGAGGAAACAAATACATTTATTATTGGCATGGAATATCTGCCCCCTGTTTAGCTCTGTCATAGGACTCACTGTGCGTCGGTGCATCACATATTTCAGACTTTTCAAGCAGGTCAGTTGTTACTGACAACATTGTCTTTCCTTTTTCATGCTCTTTCTTTTTGAGCTCTTCAAGTTACATTTGCATCATTTTTCTCTGCACCTCTTCCTGCTGGTCTGCAAGTCTTTTTCCCATCTTTGCGATATTTCTCAAACTCATTGACCAAATGAGCACTGAATCAGGGGTGGGAAATAAATTACAATCCCACCACCTCCTCCAATCTAGACTTGACTTTAGGAGGAATTACATCCACCACAGTGGTTCAAAATATAGTGTTCATTAACTGGTTGCCTTCTATTTTTGTTCAGTTTCCAGTCTCCACCTTTTCAGCTTGTTCTCCAGATAGGCTGCTGGATTTTTGTCTGAGGGCCTGCCATACCCCCTGCCTGACTGTGTCAAACAGCATGCCATTGTTTATTGCATTGTTCACAGCATTTTTATACCAGCCATCTTCAGGAGTTCTGTCAGTTTAGTGGTTCCTATCACTTTCACCAACAGTGCCTTCAAATCTCCCATAGCCAATAATCGTCCTCCAAAGCCATAATCCATTTCCTGCCCCATCAGGAATATTGGGTAAGGTATTTCTTAGCCCTCTCAGTTTATGGGTGCCCCAAAGGATAATATGTGTCTGTCCTGCTCTTATCTGTTTAAAGCAGTCTCATCAATTTATCCCTCTGCTTCCCACTTTAATCCTTTCTGATCTGCCTTCTTTCTCATTCTAAATTCAATTTCTTACTTCTCAGATAGTTTATCCTCCTTTGCAAATTTATTCACCTTCCTTTTAAACTGACTTCTCGATTCTCATATTTTACCACCACCCCTTCTACCTCGGGGGCAGTCATCACTTTACCCCCTACCCCCGAGATTCTGACTTGTTTTTCACCCAATCCCATTCCTTCCGGTACCTTAGTTACACTTGATCTCTCCGATCCCGAATCTACCATAAATATCATATCCTCTCCCTGGGGTCCTAATTTCAAGTTTACCAGAGGTTCCCTTGTGTATCCCATACACCCCAGGGAGCGGGACCCCCGACTTCCCTATTCTTCCTCCATGAGTGCGTACGACTGCACCTCCCATCGTAGCCTGGGACATTCCCTCTTGAAATGACCCTCCTCGTTACAATAACACCGGGATGGCCCCGTGTACCACCCCCCTGATCCTTGTTCCTAGTTTTCCTGGGGACCCCAACTTCGGTCCCTCCATTCACCTCTTCCTCTGCCACTTCCCATTTTCCGGTCTCCATGAGCACCCGGCCTTCTATCACCTTCGTTTCACCTCTTCTTTACCCCTTGCTGTACTGCCTGCAACATCATTTTTGCCTTTCCCTTCTGTTTTTCCTCATCCCGTCATACACATACTTTCTGAGCCTCTGTTAACAATTGAGTTAATGGTTTGTCATTCCAATCCTCCAATTTTTCCAGTTTCTTTCTAAAATCTGGCCATGACTTGGTTACGAAATTAACCTTTAGTAACTGACCTGCTACTGCTGCTACCCACAGAGTCTGCAACCCCTTTCCCCAGATATTTATTCCTGCTTGTCTGACCATCTGTCTTTCTTCTGAAGTAAATAACTTTCCCATTATTGACATCATTGTCTGCCAACTGCTTTTTTTTTCCCCTGGGCCCCATTAATTTATTACCCTTCTCCAAGCAGAATGTTTATCTAAACAAACCATAAAAGCTGCTTGATGTTCAGCAATTAACTTATTTTTAATTTTGTTCAAACCATTCTCCCTACAATTCCCAAATTCCAATTCCTAGTTGAAATGCAAACAACTAACAATTTTCCAAATTAACTTTACTGAAAAAAGATCTATAGAAGCCAAGCAACCTACATTTTCCAACTTTCCCCTTTTAAGTTGCGATAATACAAAGCGTTGTCCGTTACCTTACAGCTGTTCGTAACCTCCCCCATTGCTTACAATTTCTTAAAGGAACACACACACCTACCCTTACAGCATGTGGCCTACAGAAAACAAACTTATCACATATATGAACTTTCTCATTCATACAAAACCGTTTTTTACGCACACACATCACATTCGTTCCATTCGTACTTCAATGAAATTATGCAATTTCCTACACAGATTAAAGTTTCAAAATTAACATTTATATTTGGAGGTTTCTGTCAATTTTTGTTCAAAATCTGTTTTTGAGTGATACTCTGAATATTCTGTACAGCCCAGTGCCACCAGACTGAACTCCCCCTTATTGGTTCCTTTTGTTAATCAAAATAACAGAACATAATCATAGTCTCCTTATCTTTACCCCCGGGGCTTCCTTCTCCCCAAAATTGTCACCTTTGCCCCAATGGACTATCAGGCAGAATGTGCAGCTCTTCACCATTGAGCCTTTTTCTTTTTCCCCCGGACTCTTACTTTTCCCGTTCCGGTTACCCATTGTCTTATCGTACTATTCACGTCCGACAGACCCTCGGTCGCCCAGCCAATACTTAATAGTCAGTTTTCTTACCCGGGTCTTGTGCACAAGAATCGCTCGACCGTCCCTTGTTTATTTATCTGACACTCCCTCTTACTTCCTGAGTCTCTTGTCCGAATATCACTCGCTCAAACCGCTGATGGCAAGCAAGGAGATCAGACTGCTGAAATCAGCAGGGTGCACCTTCCCTTCCTTCTGTGCTTCCACCGAGCAGCCGGAGTGTCGATCCCGGACGAGCCCCCACTTTGTGAGATATGCAATGTGCTCACAATCACTACTCAGAGACTAAATCCTGGAAGCAAAAGATTCTTTATTTGCGAGTCGCAGAGTCGGGTGCCTCTCCAAGTTGAGACACACCGAAGTCAGAAAGGTAAACCCCTTTATACACACAATTCTACATTCAACCTCCCCTTCGGACCCTCTCCATTCAGGGCACTGAGGTGCACAGTCTGTAGGTACGTCCCCCCAATATCTCCCACATCATACATCGCATGTCCAGACATGTGCATGGTAATGAGCAGTTTCTTGACCAGGGGTATGTTGTAATTTTCATTTATTTTATTAAGCATGCTCAGTTGTATATGACCTGCCCTAGTTTTGCTCACCTCCAACTGAACTCTCTCAGTTCTCATATATCAGCACTAAAGCTAAGCTATAGTGACAAGGGTCCCTTCTACTGATAGGGGTCTATCTACATCACTCCCTTCTACCGCTATACAATGCTATCAATTCTTACTCAAGGATGGCTCTGGTAAATTTTATACACAGCTGTGTCAGAACCCTCTCCCTGGCCTCTATCGGTTTGAATCCTCTTTAAAGCCCCTTACAATAGTGAGGTTTAATCACTTTATCCCTCACATATACTAAATAACTTCTTTGATGAGTGTGGCAATGATACACCAGAGACTCAAGACATTAATAAGCTCCGTCTCTTCTGGTGTATATGATTACATAGAGGAATGTACAACTTACGACTCTGCTATTGATGTACTAAGCAGACTCTTCATTAAGACACCCAACATGATATTCACTCGACACCTCCTTGCTACTCGGAAACAAAAACCTAGTGAGTCACTTGATGAATTTTTACAAGAACTTTAAAGACTTAATAAAGACTGCCTTCAAAGCAGTTACGGAACTTATTTGAGACTCTTTTATCAATGGTTTGGCATTGCCTTTAATACGACAGACTATTAGAAAACAAAACCTTGGATTTATAGTCAGCTTACAATTAAGCTTACTCATTAGATTTGGTTCAGAAACATTCAGATGCTTATGGCACATCTAATGTGTAT
The DNA here is from genome assembly GCA_035221665.1 of Okamejei kenojei. Lineage (NCBI taxonomy): Eukaryota > Metazoa > Chordata > Chondrichthyes > Rajiformes > Rajidae > Okamejei > Okamejei kenojei. Next base: position 6,035,456 of record CM069165.1, read on the forward strand.
TCTGCTGCAACTACCACAAATGAATTTCACCCAAGTACTAATATGGAGCAAGCTGAAACAATTTCTACTGATAAAGGTGCCCTTGCAGCAGCATATAATTATTCAAAAAGGAAGTGTTACATTTGCAGGGTTAATATTCATAAGAGAGACAGATGCCCTGCTCGAGAGGCAACTTGTAATAGCTGTGGCAAGAAGGGACGTTATTCTAGAGTATGCAAGTCCAAAGCGACTACTAAAATTGTGACTGCTGTCATGTATACGCCTTATTTATGTGCAATTACAGCTGCATTTCCTCAGAGCTTGTCTCATGCAGCTACAACGGTATCCATCAATGGCCATACACTTAATGTACTACTTGATTCTGGCAGTTCAGAAAGTTTTATGTGAACAAGTTGTGTCTCGACTAAATCTAACTATAATTCCTTCAAATAGAGAAATCTCGATGGCTCTGACAACTCTCAATCCTCAAATTATTGGATCTTGTATTGTAGACTTTATTCTGAACAAAACTAGCTATAAATCTGTATGTCTTGGTATTTTGAAAAATTTGTGTAGCGATATAATTTTAGGTCAGGATTTTCAGAAACTGCACAGATCACTTTAAATAATGTATGAAGGAACTATGCCTAATCTTGTATTGTCAAAGCCACCAGTATTGTGTGGGTTGTCTGCCGCATCTGTTGAATCGCCTTCATTATTCACTAATTTATCCTCTAAGTGCAAGCCAATTGCTACAAAATCAAGGGTTACACAAAAGGCTGGAGAAACTCAGCGGCTGCAGCAGCATCTAAGGAGCGAAGGAGATAGGCGATGTTTCGGGTCGAGACCCTTCTTCAGACTGGTCAGCGATGAGGGAAACGAGAGATATAGACGGTGATGTGGTGAGATAAAGAACAATGAATGAAAGATATGCAAAAAAGTATCGATCATAAAGGGAACAAGCCATTGTAAGCTGTTTGTGGTGTGAAAATGAGAAGCTAGTGCAACTAGGGTGGGGGAGGGAGATAGAGATAGAGGGAATGCCAGGGCCCGAGGGCTGAGGGAGAGGTGGGAAGGGGAGGAGACAGCAAGGGTTAACAGAATTGAGAAAATTCAATGTTCAAGCCCAGATGATGCAGACTCCCCAAGCGGAATATGAGGTGCTGTTCCTCCAACTTGCGGTGTTGCTCACTCTGGCCGTAGAGGAGGCCCAGGACCGAGAGGTCGGATACGGAATGGGAGGGGGAGTGGAAGTGCTGAGCCACTGGGAGGTCGGGTTGGTTATTGCGGACCGAGCGGAGGTGTTCAGCGAAACGATCGCCAAGCCTCCGCTTGGTCTCACCGATATAGATCATCTGGCATCTGGAGCAGCGGATGCAGTAGATGAGGTTGGAGGAGGTGCAGATGAACCTCTGTCGGACCTGGAAGGACTGCTTCGGTCCCTGAAAGGAGTGGGGGGGGGGAGGTGAAGGGACAAGTGTAGCATTTCTTGCAGTTGCAATGGAAAGTGCCCGGGGAAGGGGTAGAGCGGGAGGGAAGGAAAGAATGGACAAGGGAGTTGCGGAGGGAGCGGTCTTTGCGGAAGGCAGACGGGGGGAGATGGGAAGATGTGGCGAGTGGAGGGGTCACGTTGGAGGTGGCGAAACAGGCGGAGGACTATGTGTTGTATTTGCCGGCTGGTGGGGTGAAAGGTGAGGACCGGGGGGACTCTGCCCTGTTTGCGAGTGGGTGAATGGGGAGAGAGGGCAGTGTTGCGGGGTATTGAGGAGACCCTGGTGCGAGCCTCATCAATAGTGGGGGAGGGGAATCCCCGTTCTCTGAAGAATGAGGCCATTTGTGATGACCTGGTGTGGAACACCTCATCCTGGGAGCAGATGCAGCGTAGACGGAGGAATTGGGAATAGGGGATGGAGTGCTTACAGGAAGCAGGGTGGGAGGAAGAGTAGTCCAGGTAGCTGTGGGAGTCAGTTGGTTTGTAATGGATGTCGGTCAGGAGTGTATCATCTGCAATAGAGATGGTGAGGTCAAGGAATGGTAGGGAAATGTCGGAAATGGTCCAAGTATATTTGAGTGCCGGATGGAAGTTGGTGGTGAAATGAATGAAGTCAGTCAGTTGTGTGTGGGTGCAGGAGGCGACTCCAAAGCAGTCGTCGATGTAACGGAGGTAGAGGTCGGGGATGGGGCCCTGGTACGCCGAGAACAAGGATTGTTCGACGTACCCAACAAAGAGGCAAGCGTAGCTGGGGCCCATGCGTGACCCAACAAAGAGGCAAGCGTAGCTGGGGCCCATGCGTGCAAAATCAAGACATTTTAGTAAAGATGATAGGAACTTTATCAACACAGAAGTAACTAATCTTTTACAAGAAGGTATCACAGAACCCAGCTCGTCCCCTTGGAGGGCACATAGAAAGAGACTCTGCATTGATTACTCTCAAACTATAAACCAGTTCACGGAGCTTGATGCATATCCATTACCTCGTATAGAAGAGATTATCATTAGCCAAGTATAAAATATTCTCTACTTTTGACTTAAAAAGTGCTTACTACCAAATTCCTTTGAAGGAATCAGAAAAGAAATACACTGCATTTGAAGCAAATGGAAAATTATACCACTACTGCAGAGTTCCTTTTGGAGTAACTAATGGCGTGGCTGTTTTTCAGAGAGAGATGGAAAAACTTGTTGAACAGGAAAACCTTTAAGATACTTTCCCTTATCTTGATAATATAACGATTGCAGGAAAAAGACCAAGCTGAACATGATGAAAATGGACAACGGTTTTTGGATGTTGTAAATTCTAAAAATCTAACGTTAAATGAGGCCAAGTCAATAACATCAGTGTCATCAATTAATATTCTTGGTTATTGGGTTTGAAATGATATAATCAAGCCTGATCCAAAAAGACTCCGGCCACTCAGAGATACCTGTTCCAGCCACATTAAATTCTCTACGAAGGGTTCTTGGGATGTTTGCATATTATGCTAAATGGATACCAAATTTTCATGGCAAAATTCAACCTTTGATTCGAGCAAGTTTTTTTCCCCCTTGATTCTACACCAATTGGTGCCTTTACTTCTTTAAAGAAACAATTGGAATCTTCGACATTACATGCCATTGATGAGGATCTCCCCTTTGTTGGTGAATGGGATGCCTCTGATTTAGCAGTAGCAGCAACATTAAACCAGTGGCTTTCATATATCGTACTCTCCAAGGTAGTGAATTGCACTACCCACCCGTCGAAAAGGAAGCTACAGCAATTATTGAAGCAGTGAGGAAATGGAGTAATTTCCTTGCTCGCCAGCACTTCACTTTGATAACAGATCAGCGTTCAGTAGCTTTTATGCTGGATAATCGGAAACGAACAAAGATTAAAAACAGTAAAATTCATGAATGGAGGATTGAATTATCTGCATATGTGCTTCCTCCATTCATTGATCCGAATCCTTGAATCCTCCACATATTTCATTACACTATAACCATTTCAACACCCCTTCCCATTCCAACACGGCTCTTTATGTCCTGGGCCATTGTTAGCAGAGTGAGGCCACAAGCAAAGTAGAGGAAGAGCACCTCATATTCCACTCGGGGTAGCTTACACCCCAACTGTATGAACATTGAGATATCCAGTTTGCATGGTGGCACAGTGGTAGAGTTGCTGCTTTATTGCGCCAGAGACCCGTGCACAATCCTGCTATGGGTGTTTGTCTTAGGTATGTTATGAAACTTACCTTTAGCGGTGCTGCAGTTCTGTCACTGGCCGTGTGCGCGACTTTGGTGCCTTTGGGGGGGGGGGGGGAGCGGGGTTAAAGTGCGGTTTTCTCTTGCCATCCGTAGCTTTATTTTCTCGGAGTGCGAGATTTTTCTAAAGATTCGTTCCGACTGCCGGTATGTTCAATTTTTTTTTTTTATATAGCCCGACTATTTCATTGTTGCAGTAAAATAAAAATTAGCTCCTAATGCCGTGAACGCCGACAACGGGGACGGATTTTAAGTAGGACACAGGTAAGTGAAAGCTGTTTATTTTTTCATATAAACCTGCTTTTTTAGATGACCTTAATCAAACTTTAATGTTGCGAAACGGTGATTTATTCCCCATACGAACCGGCAGAATTTTTCATGCCAATATGCGATTTAAATTCACTGCAACCGCAACGTTCCAATCCATCGCTTTACAGAAAATCCCACTCGCAAGCTGATTAAAATGCCCATTAATTTACAGGCATTAAACACAAAATTGCTTCAATTTGGCCTATAAATTAATGACAATTAGATTTAAAAATCATGTTTTATTGTGATTTCTTGTGTGAATGTTATTTGGACACTTAGGCTTTAAAAAAATGTTAATTTTTTCTTAAGAAATGGATAGATGTTTTGATCTAGTAATTGAATTTTTTAATTAGCTACAATTGGGTAACTAACTAATTATATGCTTTAATTTCAGGTCATGCAAGTAAGATTGTTTCATATTTGTTTCAGAATGCTTCAATCTATAATAACTGAAAATTTCTTTCGGTTCTCTTAATTTTTAAGAAAGTTATGGGCTTTTGACTGTCCTCGATCACAACATTTGTGTTAAGTCAATAGAAAAGCAATAGGAAACAAGTTGCTAATTTCCGAGTATGAAAATGGCCATACCTTTTTTAATACTGAAGATATGGAAGTGAATTAGGTGTCAAATTAAACTTCTTTTTATGCTTTATCTGATGGGATAAATTGCAGACTTGATTTTTAAAATCTCAAAATTTTGTAACATTGCTACTTGTCTACCCAGAGTTTGTACGTTCTTCCCCCGAGCTGCGTGGGTCTTCTCCGGGATCTGTGGTTTCCCCCCATACACCAAAGACATACAGGTTTGTAGGCCAATTGGCTTGGTATAATCGTAAATTGTCCCCAGTGTGTAGGATAATGTTAGGGTGCGGGTCACTGGGTGGCACGGACTCGGTGCACCGAAGGGCCTGTTTCCGCGCTGTATCTGAACTAAACTCTGAACAACACCCCCCACCTTCCTCCCCTGAACTCCCTTCCCGCTGATGTTCCCTCTCCCACAAACTTCCTTATGCCCCATAGTTCTGGTCGCCCCATTACAGGAAGGCTTTGGAGAGGGTGCAGAAGAGGTTTGTCAGAATGCTGCCTGGATTAGAAGGTATTAGCTGCAAGGAAAGATTGGACAGACGTAGAAACATAGAAACATAAAAAATAGGTGCAGGAGGCCATTCGGCCCTTCAAGCCAGGACCCCCATTCATTTTGATCATGGCTGATTGTCCCCTATCAATAACCCGTGCCTGCCTTCTCCCCATATCCCTCGACTCCACTAGCCCCTAGAGCTCTATCTAACTCTCTCTTAAATCCATCCAGTGACTTGGCCTCCACTGCCCTCTGTGGCAGGGAATTCCATAAATTCACACCTCATTGGGTGAAAAAGTTTTTTTCTCACCTCAGTCTTAAATGACTGTGGTCCCTGGTTCTGGATTCGCCCCACATTGGAAACATTTTTCCTGCATCTAGCTTGTCCAGTCATTTTATAATTTTATATGTTTCTATAAGACCCCCCTCATCCTTCTAAACTCCAGAGAATACGCCTAGTCTTTTCAATCTTTCCTTTTATGACAGTCCCGCCATCCCAGGGTTCAATCTCGTGATCCTACGCTGCACTGCCTCAATCACAAGGATGTCCTTCCTCAATTTAGGAGACCAAAACTGTACACAATACCCCAGATGTGGTCTCACCAGAGCCCTATAAAACTGCAGAAGAACCTCTTTACTCCTATACTGAAATCCTCTTGTTATGAAGGCCAACATTCCATTAGCTTTCTTCACTGCCTGCTATAGCTGTAAGCCAACTTTCAGTGACCGGCGTACAAGGACGCCAGGTCTCGCTGCACCTCCCCCTTACCTAACCTAACCACATTGAGATCACAATCTGCCCCCTTGTTTTAGCCGCCAAAGTGGACAACCTCACATTTATCTATATTATACTGCATCTGCCACGCATCTGCCCACTCGCTCAACCTGTCCAGATCACCCTGCAACCTCCTAACATCTCTTCACAGTTTACACTGCCACTCAGCTTTGTGTCATCCGCAAACTTGCTAGTGTTGCTCCTAATTCCCTCTTGCAAATCATTAATATATATGGTAAACAGTTGCGGCCCCAACATCGAGCCTTGCAGCACTCCAGTCGCCACTGCCTGCCATTCTGAAAAGGACCCATTCACTCCTACTCTTTGCTTCCGGTCTGCCAACCAATTTTCTATGCACGTCCACACCCTTGGACTTGGATTGTTTCCTTTGGAGATTCAGAGGTTGAGGGGAAACCTGATGGAAGCTAATTATGAGAGGTAGAGAGTGAGAATCTTGTACCCAAGATGGAAATGTTAAATACTAAAGGGGATAGGTTTAAGGTGAGAGGGGGAGAGTTTAAATTTTCTTGAAAGTGGTGTCATAGGTAGATCAGGGAGGCACAGTGTCGCAGCGGTAGTTGCTGCCTTGCAGCGCTGGAGACCCGGGTTCGATCCAGACGCGCGCTGTCTGTACGCAGTTTGTACGTTCTCCCCATGGCCTGCGTGGGTTTTCCCCGAGATCTTTGATATCCTCCCACACTCCAAAGACATACGGGTATGTAGGTAAATTGGCTTGGAAAATGTGAAAATTGTCCCGAGCGTGTGTAGGATAGTGTTAATTTGCAGAGATCGCTGGTCAACGTGGACCCGGTGGCCCGAAGGACCCGTTTCTGTGCTGTATCCCTAAAAATAAAGAAGCCTTTCGGCACATTAGTCTTCATCAGTCAGGGTATTGAGTATAAAAATTATGTTACAATTGCCGTATGTTGCCGGGACTTGAGGGCCTGAACTATAGGGGGAGGTTGGGAAATTAGGTGCCTTAATCCTTGGAGTAAAGGAATGAGGCAGGCAGATGAGGGATGATCTTGCAAAGGAGTACAAGATCATGAGGGAACAGGTGGGGTAGATGCATAGAGTCGGGGAACCAAGAACCGTATGATAGGTTTAAAGATCCTGAAGGTCAACTCTTTCACAGAGGGTGGTTGGTATAGGGAACGAGCTGCCAGAGGAGGTACCATAGCAACAATTAAAAGATTTCAATGAGAATGTACATAGTATAAATAGAAAGTTTGCAGACGACACTAAAATGGGTTGTATTGTAGATAGTGAAGTTGGTTGCAAAGATTGCAGCAGGATATTGATTTGTTGGGCACGTGGGCTGAGGATTGGTTGATGGAATTTAATACAGAGAAATGTGAAGTGTTGGAATTTGTTAAGTCTAACATGGGCAGGACCTACACAGTGAATGGTAAGACTATGGGGGTGTTGTAGAGCAGAGGGATCTCGGAGTTCCTTGAAAGTGTCATCCCAGGTAGATAGGGCAGTCAAAAAGCTTTCATCATATTATCATTTGTCCCTCAGAGTATTGAATATTGAAGGGAGGTCATTTTGCAGTTATGAGGTGAGATCACATTTCAAGTATTGCATTCAGTTTTGGTCACCACGTTTATAGGAACAATGTTAAGCTGAAAAGGGTGCAGAGATCACTTATGAGGATGCTGCCAGGACTCCGCCGGAGCGAAGGAGAAAGGTTGAGCAGGATGGGACTTTATTCCTTGGAACACAGGAGAATGAGGGGTGATCTTATAGAAGTGTAGAAAATCATGTGGGGAATAGATCAGGAAGGACCAGTGTAGATGGGGCAAGTTGGTCAGCGTGGGCAAGTTGGCCAAAGGGCCCGTTTCCACTCTGTGTGACGTGAAATATTTGAAAAGGTACATGGATCGGAAAGGTTCAGCGGGATATGGTCAAAACGCAGGAAGGTGCGATGAGGCATTTTGGTCAGTAATGGGCAAATTGAGCTGAAAGGTCTGTTTCCACGCTGTTTGACTCTGACACCATGAGATGTGCGGGACAATAATTTGTACACAGAGGGTGATGAGTGACTGGACCACACTGCTGGTGGAGGCAGATATGATGGTGGCACTTTAGATCAGCACATGGATATGCTGTGAATGGAAGAATATGGATCATGGGTAGGCAGAGATTAGTTTCTCACATCATATTCAGCTGAAGGACCTGTTCAATATACTTTACCGGTGATTTCATCAACTTTATCACCTGCCACAAATTCACATGGACTGTCTCCGACATCTCTCCTTTCTCAATCTCTCTGCCTCGATATGCTCCCAAAATGATGCTTTTCATTCTACGACGTCAGAGATGTTCTTTCTTTACCAAACATGGTTTCCCCCCTGCTGTTGTAAATGGATCCGTTGCCCATGTATCCTAGACAACAATTCTCCTCTCGTGCTCCCTGACCCTGATGGAACAAGGATAGAGTTCCCCTGGTCCTCACCTTTCACCCCACCCGCCTCCTCATCCAACACATCATTCACAGACATTGCACCACCTTCAATATGATCCCACCACCAGTCACACCTTCCCATCTGTTTCCACAGAGACCGCTTCCTCCATGTTTTCCCCATGTGTGCTCTGGTTTCCTTCCACACTCCAAAGACATACAGGTTTGTAGGTTAATTGGCTTCAGTAAAGATTGTAAATTGTCCCTAGTGTACGGGGATCGCTAGACAGCGCGGACTCAATGGGCAAGCGGGCCTGTTTCCACGCTGTATCAACAACCTAAACTAAACTCCCCTTTTTTGTCCCCTCGCTGCAGTTCTAAATGCCCTCCTTTACCTTATCTGTCTGCACGTAATCTGTTTCCTCAATTCCCTGCACAACCTCATGTCTCCTAAATGTTACTATAGTACATAATTAACCATCAACCCCTGGCAGCATTTTCATAGAAACATAGAAAATAGGTGCAGAAGTAGGACAATCGGCCCTTCGAGCCAGCACCGCCATTCAATAGGATCATGGTTGATCATCCAGAATCAGTATCCTGTTCCTGCTTTTCTCCCCGCATCCATTGATCATGTTAGCCCCACGAGCTAACTCTCTCTTGAATACATCTAGTGACTTGGCCTCCACTGTCTTCCTTAGCAGAGAATTCCACAGGTTTACAACTCTGGCTGAAAAAGTTTTTCCTCATTTCAGTCCTAAATTGCCTACCCCTTATTCTTAAACTGTGACCCCTAGTTCTGGACTCTCCCAACATCAGAAACAATTTCCCTACATCTAGCCTGTCCAATCCCTTAAGAATGTAATATGTTGCTATAAGATCCCCTCTCATCATTCTAACTTTCAGTGAATACAAGCCCAGTCGATCCATTCTTTCATCATATGTCAGTCCTGCTATCCCGGGAAATAACCTGGTGAACCTACGCTGCACTCCCTCAATAGCAAGAATGTATTTCCTCAAATTAGGAGACCAAAGCTGCACACAATATTCCAGGTGTGGTCTCACCAGGGCCCTGCACAACTGCAGTAGGATCTCCTTGTTCCGATACTCACATCCTCTCGCTATGAATGCCAACATGCCATTTGCTTTCTTGAATGCCTGCTGTACCTGTATGCTTACTTTCAGTGACTGGTCTTGTTGCACCTCCACTTTTCCAAAACTGACACCATTTAGATAATACTCTGCCTTCCTGTTCTTGCTATCAAAGTGGATAACCTCACATTTATCCACATTATACTGCATCTGCCCATCCACCAACCTATCCAAGTAACCCTGCAGCCTCAAAGCATCCGCCTTGCAGCTCACACTGCCACCCAGCTTTGTGTCGTCCGCAAACTTGGAGATGTTACATTTAATTCCTTTGTCTAAATTGTTCATGTATACTGTAAATAACTGGGGTACCAGCACATAGCCTTGAGGCACCTCATTTATGCCACTCATCTGTCTTTGTCCACCCATTTGCCAATCAACCTCCCCCTCACTCGTATCCACCTATCATTTGCTAAGCTTTGTCCAAACCACCTCTTTCCAGCTTTCTCCCCCCAACTACAATTAGTCTGAGGCAGTACCCACCCAAAACATCACCTATTCATGTCCTTCAGCGATGTACCCTGACCAGCTGACTTACTCCTGTACCTAACCTTATCCTACATCTGACAAACAGTATAGAAACATGAAAACACATACCTCCAGATTCAGGGGAAGTTTCTTCCCAGCTGTTATCAGGCAAAATGAATCATCCAACTACAACCAGAGAGTACTGCTTAACTACTACCTACTTCTTTGGTGACCCTTGGACTATCCTTGATCAGACTTTGCAGCCTCTAAACGTTATTCCGTTATCATTTTTTAAATTTCAAATATTTTTTGAAATAAAAAAAAGTTATTCTTTTATCATGTATATACTGCAAATGGTTCGATCGAAAAGTCTTAAATCCCCAGCAGCACATTCTAGACACTAGCGACCCTGTGTAAAAAAACTTGCCTTGCATATTTTTAAACTCTGTTCCTCTCACAAACCTATGCCCTCTAGTATTTGATTTTTTTTTTTCCTAATGGGGAAAAATATGCATGACTACCTCCCCTAACTATGCCTCTCATCTCTGGCCTTAGTCCACCCATCTGCCAATTATCCCCTCCCTATCTCACCTGTTATCCATCTATCACCTGCCAGGCTTTGTCTCACCCCAAACGTTTTCCCAGCTTTTTCACCCCCACTACAATTAGTTTGAAGACGGGTCCCCACTCGAAACGTCTGCTATCCATGTACTCCAGATGTTGCCTGACCCGCTGAGTTACTCCTGTACTTCGAAATGTTTGTGAACCAAGAACTGCAGTTCCTGTAACTCTGCATAACGTTTATTACTGGGGCAGCACAGACAACTCATACAAACTCGGTAAAACTGATAGTTATTCCCCGATGGACAAATATAGCCACAATAACGCAGCGCACATTATCACAGGTCACCACTCGGTCTGCAGCAGATTCCCATGCCCCAAGTTGAGGGTAGGTGTCCTGAGGCCTTCATCCATCCACCCGGGCCGCAACGTTAGTCTTGTTCTGATCAGCGCTGCTACAACAGTACACAAATTCCTGGGTTTTAATCGGTTTCCATTGATTCAGTAAGTACCGCTGAAGATGTGCAGACGCTGTGAACACACAGGAGTTGGTGCAATGACCTTGGGGACACCTTCAATTGACGTTAAGACGGAGCACAAGGCAGCCGGTGGGTTTATACCGAGCGACGGTTGCAGGCAGCGAGCCGGACGTCCGTGTGGGCGGCGGGACAGCCCGTCAGTGGCCTCCCTTCTGCACCATCTGCGCGAAGCGGTTGGTGAGCGCCAGCGTGGTGTCCACAAAGCGATCCACGCAGCTGACCAGGCAGCTCTCAGTCCGCGAGTCGAGCCTGGAGCCCGGCTTCTCCACGCACTTGTCCCAGCACTCGGCCGTCAGGCTATGCACTCTCAGCTGCAGCTGCGCCTTCTGCTGCTCGGCGGCCAGCAGCAGCTGCAACTCGCTCTGCTCCGTCACCGGCCCCGCAACCTCCATGGCGCCCGAACACCACGCCGCCCAAATCCAACGCACTGACGTCAGTACGCAACGGAACGTCATTTCCGCCATTTTAGGAATAAGGCCCCGATCCCCGTTAGACCTGTCGCAGTGTTACCTGTGCCCTATTGGGTTCTTCCTGAACTGTTTATTGAGCTTGCTTTTCTTCAGGAAAAAGATAAGCGCGAGGTGACTCCAAGAATAGTGGAATATCTTAATTCAATCAGTGAGAGCACTTTGATTGTTTTTACAGATGGATCTAAAGATCCAGTTAGTGGGAGAGCTGCGTTTGGCGTGTATGTGGAGCAGCTTGGGTTGAAGATTGGCCGACGCATTTCTGATGGAAGCTCTGTTCTCACGACTGAATTAATGGCAATTCAATGGGCTCTATGATGGATTGAGGAAGCCAGTTTTAGAGAAGTCATTATTTGTTCTGATTCTGCAGCTGCTCTTGAAACTTTAAGAGTAGGGAAATCTAACGCTCGTCCTGACATTCTAAATGAAATCTTGAGTGTGTTTTCTAGAATTGGGTTTGTGTGTAACATCACTTTTTGCTGGGTTTCCGGGCATGCTGGGGTGAGGGGGAATGAGCAGGTGGACCTCATAGCAAAGGAGAGTTTAAGAAGAGAAATAGATATCCATGTATCATTGGGGAGAGGAACTGAGAGAAATAATTAAAGAGGGCTTAACAAAACAATGGCAGAGAGGATGGGAAAAGGAAGTCGGGGTAGACACTACTTTTCTGTACAAGCTGAAGTTAGAAAAATATGTTTCTGTACATCTCTGTCCCGTAGGGACTCAGTTAGACTGTGTAGATTGAGGTTGGGACATTGTGGGTTAAATTACTGTTTGTGCATTGTAGGGAAACATGTTTCTGGCTTGTGTGAATGTGGGAGTAAGGAGACAGTTAAGCATGTTTTCCTAGAATGTAAAAAGTATAGGGTAGCAAGAAAGGCATTGTTTGCTAGACTGACAGGACTTGGAGTTGAGGCTTTTTCTGTTTTATCTTTGTTTGGGCACAGTGAGAAACATCAGCTGATATCCAGGGCTGTTCTTCAATTCCTGCATGTTACAGGACTGTATGTAAGAATTTAGTTCAAATTTTGACCTGTGGAGGGCAGTAATACGCTTAGCAGCGTCTACACTGCCGGAATCCTATAAGAAGAAGAAGAAGAAGAAGACCTGTCGCAGTTTAATCCACGTCAGTCCATTGCATTTTGCAGTTTATCTTGGTCTATTTTAGCCTTCTATGATAGACCATTATGATCTTTGTTTATAATAAATAAGGTGCTTCTTAAAAAAAAAAATTGTTTTAAGGGATACTGCGTATAAAATGAGCGACAATGCGCAATGAAAGGTCTCGACCATAAAGATTATAGAGTGGATCTTTGGTTCGAAATACCTTTGAATTTGCTTCCTGAAAAATGGGTGTGAGATATGCGATGTGTTCACAATCACTACTCAAAGACTAAATCGTGGAAGCAAGGGATTCTTTATTTTTGAGTCTGCAGAGTCGGGTGCCTCTCCAAGTTGAGACACACCTAAGTCAGAAGGGTAAACCCCCTTTACACACACAATTCTCCATCCAACCTCCCCTCCTTTGACCCGCTCCAATCAGACACTGAGGTGGACAACCTGTAGGTACGTCCCCCCAGTACCTCCCACATCATACATCGCATGTCCATGGTAATGAGCAGTTTCTTGACCAGGGGTGTGTTGTAATATTCATTTATTTTATTAAGCACGCTCAGTTGTTCATGACCTACCCTAGTTTTACTCACCTCCAAGTGAACTCTCTCAGTTCTCCTATATCAGCACTAAAGCTAAGCTATAGTGACAAGGGTCCCATCTATCACTCCATTCTACTGATAGGGATCTATCTACATCACTCCCTTCTACCGCTATACAATGCTATTACTTCTTACTCAAGGATGGCTCTGGTAACTTTTATACACAGCTATGTCAGAACCCTCTCCATGGCCCCTATCGGTTTGAATCCTCTTTAAAGCCCCTTACAATAGTGGGGTTTAATCACTTTATCCCTCACAATCCTCCCTTTTCCTTTTGCTACGCATCTATTGATTAAACCTCAATTTCAAGTTCCCTCAATTCGAATTGACGTAACATTGTCCTAATCTCCTTTTCCTGTAGATCATGGACCTTTCCTGGCCGCATTATCATTATTTTCTGTATTTCCCCTTTCTCTCCCATAGGCATGACTACAGCCTGCATCTGACTTACACTCCTTGTAATAAGTTCCCTAAAACAAGGGATGCAACAGGGGATAAAGATCAGTCCAGCCACTGCACATAGAAACACGAGTCCCATCGTTCTCCGCCATGTTCCTCCGAGGATGGAATCCCACCATCGGGTTCCCATAATCGAATTCCACTTCTGTATTGGAACATGTGCCAACGTACGGATTCCTTCTGATATGTCCATCACTGCCTGTCCATTGTCATCGATGTTTAAACAGCAATTAGAGAGGTTGAATTTCCCGCATACCCCTCCTTCTTCTGCCAGGAGGTAATCTAGGGCCAACCGGTTCTGGTATATTGCTGCTCTCATCTGTGTCTGCTGCTTTGCCAGTATCTCCAGTGCCCCCGCAGTTTGGTTGGTAACTTCAGACTCCAGTACTGCCTGAAGTCTTATGATCCAGTTTAACATGTATACCGGGGTTCGGTAGCCCCAGTATCCATCCTGTGCCCAAGTGGCTGGTCCATAGTATGAGATGATTCTTGCAGGTGGCCATTCATCATCTTATATAGGTCGTCAAATACAGGTGTTCCTAGCGACCGCTCTTCTTCGGTGTTTAACAGGAATAATCCCGGTTGTACCAGTCGAATAAAGCAAGTCCCGCTCCAATTTATCAGTAACACCGAGTATGCCTTGTGTCCGCATATCCATAACAGTCCTTCAGGGGCCGGTCCACTACAGGTAACCTTGTTCCATATGTCTCGGAACACCGGGATTCCTTGATAAGGGTTGTTCCCGGTGCAGTTCCATAATCCAATCAATTCCATTCCATCGGTCTTCATCCAGATAGTGCAGTTTCTCCCGTCTTTCTTAGTTGGATACCATTTAGGCTCCTCTGGCTACCACACTCGGGACTGATTTGGCCACTGGGTGACGATGCGCTGGCAGGGGCTGCTGCCTACTAGAATGGTTTCCTTTGCCCAGGACCTAGCGATACACTCAGTCCCAACTGGAGCGTATGTCAGGACCCATGCCTGGGGATCTCGGTCTTGTCCAACTGTCAGGTTCCACTCCATCAGGTCCCATACTTCAACAATGGATCCTCTCCACGGCCAATGTGAGCTCATCAGTGGTCCGCCACAGACCCAACAGTTAGTCACATTCAGGATTACAGCTATCCGGAGGGCCAAGTCCACAAACAGGTTTTTTTTCCTCCTTCAGGGATCTCAATCTGCTTCTTTATTTCTTCGTACAGTGTCTGGTGCAATTGAGGCTGAGTAGGTGGGGGAGGGGAAGGCTTGGTGACCACTACTTTCGTTAACCTTGTTATTACTTCCTCCTTCATTTTGTCTAATGTCCATCTTAAGGCATGGAAAGGGAAACCTAACTGCCCTGTCCTAGTCATACAAACCCATCTCTCCCCCTTTGGGCAGGTAACGTACCCAAACCTCCCTACATATCCTCTATTCTCTACCCTATAATACTTCTTTCCCCCCGTCCTCACAAATAGTTCTAGTCCTCAGGTTATAGCAAGCATCGTTCACATGGGAATAATAAGTAAATGATCTGGTTGTCCACCCTCCGTATCTGATAGGATGATAACATTTATCACAGTTATTAATACTTTTTACCATAATTACATGCAGAGCAAACAATACCACAAATGCCCCTTACATACTGCTAGTTATACATTTAATTTTTTTCTTTTAAAAGTTAATGTTAGGGGCTTATTTCCTGGCTTCACCATCCACTGTTCCTCTTTATCAGGAGCGGGTGGATCAACGAGTCGTTTAACCCGGATTGCGTGGATCCACCCTTTTTCTTTTGTTCGCACTGCTGTCTCAGTTGTCAGTAATACCAGGTATGGGCCGGTCCACCTGGGCTGGAGTTTCTCCTCCTTCCAATTCTTGACCAGTACCCTATCACCTTCATCTCCCTTCTTCTGCCCCTTGCTGTGCTGCCTGCAACATCATTTTTGCCTTTCCCTTCTGTTTTCCCACCTTTCCAACTTATCTGTGGCATATAATTCATAATTAACACTTCCATCTTATCACACATTTATTTTGACAGTATCTTCCTTGGGCCACTTCCTCACCAATTTCCTTTCTTTCTCCTCATTTCTCAGAGTGCTTTCTTTAGATACAGGGAACTTTTTACTTAGCAATTCAACTGCAGTTATCTTACTTATTGTATTATCTTTCTTTGTGCACTATATCAATTGTTTGCATCTTAAAAACTGGTAAAATGCAACATATTAAAGCAAACAGTACAACCTTCACTTTTTCTGTCGAACAGGAGCAATCAAAGGTGAATACCTCTTTAACTCATGTTTAACTCATTGTCTGCCAACTCCTTTTTTTTCTCTCCCCTTGGCCCCATTAAGTTATTACCCTTCTCCAACCAGAATGTTTATCTAAACAAACCATAAAAGCTGCTTGTTGTTCAGCAATTAACTTATTTCTAATTTTGTTCAAACCATTCTCCCTACAATTCCCAAATTCCAATTCCTAGTTTAAATACATACGACTAACAATTTTCCAAATTAACTTTACTGAAAAGAAATCAACAAAGCCAAGCAACCTACATTTTCCAACTTTCCCCTTTTAAGTTGTGATGATACAAAGCGTTTTTTACACACAAATCACATTAGTTCCATTCTTACTTCAATGAGATTGTGTGAAACAACTCAATATTTCTTTCATAGAAACATGGAAACATAGAAATTCGGTACAGGAGCAGGCCATTCGGCCCTTCGAACCTGCACCGCCATTCAATATGATCATGGCTGATCATCCAACTCAGTATCCTGTACCTGCCTTCTCTCCATACCCCCTGATCCCTTCAGCCACAAGGGCCATATCCAACTCCTTCTTAAATATGGCCAACGAACTGGCCTCAACTACCTTCTGTGGCAGAGAATTCTACAGATTCACCACTCTCTGTGTGAAAAACGATTTTCTCATTTCGGTCCTAAAAGACTTCCCCCTTATCCTTACACTGTGACCCCTTGGCCTGGACTTCCCCAACATCGGGAACAATCTTCCTGCATGTAGCCTGTCCAACCCCTTAAGAATTTTGTAAGTCTCTATGAGATCACCCCTCAATCTTCTAAATTCCAGCGAGTACAAGCCGAGTCTATCCAGTCTTTCTTCATATGGAAGTCGTGCCATCCCAGGAATCAGTCTGGTGAACCTTCTCTGTACTCCCTCTATCGCAAGAATGTCTTTCCTCAGATTAAGAGACCTAAATTGTACGCAATACTCCAGGTGTGGCCTCACCAAAACCCTGTACAACTGCAGTAGAACCTCCCTGCTCTTGTACTCAAATCCTTTTGCTATGAATGCCAACATACCATTCGCTTTCTTCACAGCCTGCTGCACCTGCATGCCTACTTTCAATGACTGGTGTACCATGACACCCAGGTCTTTCATGTGCTTCCCCTTTCTTTTTAACTTTTCGTACTTAAAACATTTGGCACTGTGATTTTCCTTAGATTTTTGCAATGTCTGAGTGATACTCTGAATATTCTGTACAGCCCAGTGCCAACAGACTGAACTCCCCCTTATTGGTTCCTTTGGTTAATCAAAATAACAGAACTGAATTATAGTCTCCTTATCTTTTGTCCCCAGGGCTTCCTTCTCCCCAAGATTGCCACATTCGCCCCAATAGACTATCAGGCAGAATGTGCGGCTCTTCACCAGTGTGAGCCTTGTCCTGTTTCCCCCCGGACTCTTACTTTTCCCGTTCCGGTTATCTTTATCTTATCGGACTAAACCCGTCCGACAGACCCCCGGTCGCCCAGGCAATACTTAATAGTCAGTTTTCTTACCCGGGTCTTGTGCACAAGAATCACTCGACCATCCCTGGTTTATTTATCTGACACTCCCTCTTGCTTCCTGAGTCTTTTGCCCGAATTTCACTTGCTCAAACCGCTGATGGCAAGCAAGGAGATCAGAGACTGCTGAAATCAGCAGGGTGCACCTTCCCTTCCTTCTTTGCCTCCACCGAGCAGCCAGAGTGGCGATCCCAGACGAGCCCCCAGTTTGTGAGATATGCGATGTGCTCACAATCACTACTCAAAGACTAAATCGTGGAAGCAAGAGATTCTTTATTTTCGAGTCTGCAGAGTTGGGTGCCTCTCCAACTTGAGACACACCAAAGTCAGAAGGGTAAACCCCCTTTATACACACAATACTACATCCAACCTCTCCTCCTTTGACCCGCTCCAATCAGACACTGAGGTGGACAACCTGTAGGTACGTCCCCCCAGTACCTCCCACATCATACATCGCATGTCCATGGTAATGAGCAGTTTCTTGACCAGGGGTGTGTTGTAATATTCATTTATTTTATTAAGCATGCTCAGTTGTTCATGACCTACCCTAGTTTTACTCACCTCCAAGTGAACTCTCTCAGTTCTCCTATATCAGCACTAAAGCTAAGCTATAGTGACAAGGGTCCCATCTATCACTCCATTCTACTGATAGGGATCTATCTACATCACTCCCTTCTACCGCTATACAATGCTATTACTTCTTACTCAAGGATTGATCTGGTAACTTTTATACACAGCTGTGTCAGAACCCTCTCCCTGGCCCCTATCGGTTTGAATCCTCTTTAAAGCCCCTTACAATAGTGGGGTTTAATCACTTTATCCCTCACATGGGCTTTTGTTTGCAATGAGGAACACAGCAGAGCAGAGTGTGGGCAGTGGTTAGAACAGTTGCCAGCTTCGGATGTAGACAGAGTAAAATCTTTGGCTAGGTTTGTAAGGTAGGGTTGTCGAGTGCGGGGTAGGCAACTTCCAGAATCACATCACTGGTTCTACGTGGACACAGAACCGGTAGAGGCAGGTGTATTCTGGATGACCCCAGTTGTTATTCAACCTCAGTTCAATGACCGAATGCTGCAGCATATTTATTCTACAAAGCAAAAAAACATGACGACAGATCAGGGAACCTGTGCTTCAGTATGAAAGTCCTGTAGGCAGCAGAGAAGATGGATTAGCAACAAACCAGACTTAAAACATCCTGCTGATCATGGATTTCAGGACATTCTATTCCATTACATACAGCATTGATAACAAGTATTTTACCCTTCTGACTTTGGTGTGTCTCAACTTGGAGAGGCACCCGACTCTGCAGACTCGAAAATAAAGAATTTGGTAGATGTTTTACAGAGGTATAAGGAGAACAGGGATCTCAAATTACAGCAGGAAATACTGGGAGCAACAGCTTTACTCCATGTAGCATTGTGGATGGGGAGAGAACAAGCTTACTTACACAGGCTTGCTTTGTGCCAACTGACAAATTGTGAATAAAGTGCCCATAAAAAATAAACCTATTCTGGAAAGATAAAATACTGGAGTAACTCAGTGGGTCAGACAGCATTCCTGGCTGACCTGCTCAGTTACTCCAGCATTTTGTGGCTTTCCTTGGTAAACCAGCATCTGCAGGTTCTTGTTTCTACAATCTGTAATCTGGATTGGTTCAGCAAGTTTGAAACTTGTAGATGCTTCAAGTAGTCAGCCACTGATCCAGCTCTCCTCGGTTTCCCTATCTTTGCATCTGGAAACATGTTTATCCTTGACCAGAAGTATCTCTGCACACCTGCTGCCTGACACAAATATTTCTAGCATTGTGTTTCAGTCCTCCATCACCTGCAGATTTGCAATTTTCCATTTTTAACGTAATTTGTTCCAGTCAATACAATATTGGGTTAAATAAAGTAACTAAAGATGATAAATCCCCATGGCTGGACAAACTGCATCTTAATATTTTGAAAAATCTCTAGCAACAGTGGTTGTCATCTTTCAAAATTCCATAAATTGTAGAGCCTTTCCCACAAAACAGAAGATAGCAAATTCCAGAGGGAGATAAAAAAAGGAGTTACAAATCAATCTGCCTTTTAGAGTTATGGAAAATAATGCAATCTATTAATACAGTAGCAACATGATGCTTAAAATAAACAGGCTGGGTAGGGTCAAGATTGATTTTCAATGACAAATGTTTGACAAATCCATTCAAGTTTTGTTTAAGGTTTTAACTAGCAGGAGTAAGATGGTGTGCATTTAGACTTTCAGAAAGTGTCCAGCAAAGGCCCATTAATAATTTGGACGAAGGGATCAAAATGTTTCGAAGTTTGCTAACCAAAGCAGGGTGACTGTGTGAGATGAACAGGATTAGGAGAGGCCTCTTTGGATGACTGGTTAAATGAATAAGCAGGGACATGTATATGAAATATCTTGCAGAAAAATGGTTGGTAGAAACACAAAAAAGTATGTTCTTTATGACGCAGTGTTAAAGTTCATCTCTTAAAAAGCAGACTACAACAAATTGGTTAAAGGTAAACCATGGCAATCTTTAATCGATTCATCAGATGGCAGTGGCAAGATCTACAATCAGCACAAACGTTGCTCAGCGCTTCTCGGGCTCCACTCACAGAACAAAGGAAAGTTACTGCAATTATAACCATATAACCATATAACAATTACAGGCCCTCTCGGCCCTTCCAGTCCGTGCCGACCATTTGTTTTCCCCTAGTCCCATCTACCTGCACTCAGACCATACCCCTCCATTCCCTTCACATCCATATACCTATCCACTTTACTCTTAAATGTTAAAATCGATCCTGCCTCCACCACTTCTGCTGGAAGCTCATTCCACACAGCCACCACCCTCTGAGTAAAGAAGTCCCCCTCACGTTACCCCGAAACTTCTGTCCCTTAATTCTCATGTCATGCCCTCTTGTTTGAATCTTCCCTACCCTCAATGGGAAAAACGTATCCACGTTAACTCTGTCTATCCCTTTCATCATTTTAAAGACCTCAATCAAGTCCCCCCTTAACCTTCTGCGCTCCAACGAATAAAGACCTAACTTGTTCAACCTTTCTCTGTAACATAGTTGCTGGAACCCTGGCAACATTCTAGTAAATCTCCTCTGTACTCTCTCTATTTTGTTGACATCCTTCCTATAACTAGGCGACCAAAATTGTACACCATACTCCAGAATTGGTCTTACCAATGCCTTGTACAATTTTAACATTACTTCCCTACTCCTATATTCAATGCTCTGATTTATAAAGGCCAGCACACCAAAGGCTTTCTTTACCACCCTATCTACATGCGATTCCACCTTCAGGGAACTGTGCACAGTTAATCTTAGATCCCTCTGTTCCACAGCATTCCTCAATTCCCTACCATTTACCATGTACGTCCTATTTTGATTTGTTCTGCCAAGATGTAGCACTTCACACTTAACAGCATTAAACTCCATCTGCCATCTTTCAGCCCACTTTTCCAAATGGCCCAAATCTCTCTGTAGACTTTGAAAATCTACTTCATTATCCACAACACCACCAATCTTAGTATCATCTGCATACTTACTTATCCAATTTTCCACCCCATCATCCAGATCATTGATGTACATGACAAACAACAGTGGACCCAACACAGATCCCTGAGGCACCCCACTGGTCACCGGCTTCCAACCTGACAAACAGCCATCCACCATTACTCTCTGACATCTCCCATTCAGCCACTGTTGAATCCATCTTGCTACTACTCCGCCATTAACACCCAAAGATTGAACCTTCTTAACCAACCTTCCATGGGGAACCTTGTCAAAGGCCTTACTGAAATCCATATAGACAACATCCACTGCTTTACCCTCATCAATTTCCCTAGTTACCGCTTCAAAAAATTCAAGAAGGTTTGTCAAACATGACCTTCCAGGCACAAATCCATGTTGACTGTTCCTGATCAGACCCTGTTTATCCAGATGCTTATATATATTATCTCTAAGTATCCTTTCCATTAATTTGCCCACCACCGACGTCAAACTAATAGGTCTATAATTGCTAGGTTTATTCTTTGAACCCTTTTTAAACAATGGAACAACATGCGCAGTACGCCAATCCTCCGGCACTATTCCCGTTTCTAATGACATTTGAAATATTTCTGTCATAGCTCCTGCTATTTCTACACTAACTTCCCTCAATGTCCTAGGGAATATCCTGTCAGGACCTGGAGACTTATCCACTTTTATATTTTTCAAAAGTGTCAGTACTTCCTCCTCATTGAATCTCATAGTTTCCATAGCTACTCTACTTTTTCCCCTTAACTCACCGAGTTCAATATCCTTCTCCTTGGTGAATACCGAAGAAAAGAAATTGTTCAATATCTCCCCCATCCCTTTTGGCTCTGCAGATAGCTGTCCATTCTGGTTCGCTAATGGTCCAATTTTTTCCCTCGCTATCCTTTTGCTATTAATATAGCTGTAGAAACCCTTTGGGTTTACTTTCACCTTTCTTGCCAAAGCAATCTCATACCTTCTTTTAGCCTTCCTAATTTCTCTCATAAGATTCTTTTTACATTCTTTATACTCTAGCACCTCATTTACTCCATGCCTCCTATAATTATTGTAGATATCTCTCTTTTTTCGAAACAAGTGTCCAATTTCCCTTGAAAACCATGGCTCTTTCCAATTTTTACTATTTCCTTTCAACCTAACAGGGACATAAAGATTCTGTACTCTTACAATTTCCCCTTTAAATGTCCTCCATTTCTCTTCTACATCCTTCCCATGAAACAAAGTGTCCCAATTCACTCCTTTAAAATCCTTACGCATTCCCTCAAAGTTAGCCTTTCTCCAATCACAAATCTCCACCCTAGGTCCAGTTCTGACTCTCTCCATAATTATACATTTTTCTTATCAATAAAACACTTTAACCAAGTCTGACATGAGAATTAAGGGACAGAAGTTTAGGGGTAACGTGAGGCGGAACTTCTTTACTCAGAGGGCGGTGGCTGTGTGGAATGAGCTTCCAGCAGAAGTGGTGGAGGCAGGATCGATTTTAACATTTAAGAGTAAAGTGGATAGGTATATGGACGTGAAGGGAATGGAGGGGTATGGTCTGAGTGCAGGTAGATGGGACTAGGGGAAAACAAATGGTCGGCACGGACTGGAAGGGCCGAGAGGGCTTGTTTCCGTGCTGTAATTGTTATATGGTTATATGAATTGGCATGACTGAAAGATTTTATAGCCTTGCAGAGTATAGGAAACTCTGGGTCCAAATCAAGCTCATCCAGTTATCACTTATCCCTGGAGCGTCAGCTTTTTTTTCAATCTTGGCTTCTTTATAGCCTTGAAAGAAACACATTATTACGCAGGTTTCCATCTTAATGTCTTTGTTAAAAAGACAACCTGTCCTCCGTATTGTTCCATATAATTTGCAAAGTCATTCAGACTCGGCACCGAGCCATTCTTTTGTTCTACTAGACCATGCTTTTGTAGAAGAACCACTCCATTTTGTAAACAATATTAGACTATTAGTTCTTTCATTCCTCCTTTTTTTAAACATGATAACATTCACAGTCCTTGGTAGGTACACACAATGGTCGCAAGCTTTACAGCAATGATTAGCAGAATGATTGAGCCATAATGTATCACAGTACCCCAAAGTCCACCAAACCAAAGGTATGGCTACCAGTTCAATAGTACCCCAAAGTCCATCAAACCAATGGTATGGCAACCAGTTCTCACTCTCTTCATTGACAACCATCCTGATGAAGCTTGTTTAGGGTCGGTGGATCAGGTGCCACCTGTAGGCGATGTAATCCTTTCAGCCGATATTGTGGTTGTGCCATAAAGTTTGCACCTGTCCGAGGGTGTTGCCAGTCTCTTCGGTTGCACAGGTGCTCCCCCCCTCTCAGCCTGTGGTGGGGTTCACTAGCGAGACGCTAGTATATCCATGGGTTTGGACAGCTTCTCCTCTCAGTAGGTTTGGGTAGCCTGTTTCCACATCACCACGTAGAAGCGGCTGCCGACTGGAAGCCAAAGACAGCCACTTGTAGATTGTGGTCTGTGTTGACGTAGAAGTTGCCACTGATATTGATGGCGTTGAACCCTTCAAACCCGACAGCAAGGCCAGGGTCAGAGTTGGCGGTCTGCATTAACTCATTGCCCTTGTTGCGCACTACCCAGTTAGGAACGATCTGCATCGTCCCCTTTGGAACTTCCTCAGGTCAGTCTCACTGATGGCTCTGTTCTCGGGGCACACGTCATAGATATCTGGGATGTTGTTGTCAAAGTTGTCCTGCAGGTGTCTCGTCTGCTGTCACCATCGGCATCGATCTGGTCAGGGTTGGGAAGAAAACGGCAACTGTCCTTCTCATCAGTTACGCCATGATTGCCATCCTCATCAATGTCCTGATTGGCATGACACTGATTACCCACCAGGTCTGAGACATTGTCTTCCTGGATAGGGTTATGCATAATCTCTTTCAAGAGGTCCATGTTTCAAAATGTTCAGCTTCTTTTTCTCTAGACCCTTGGTCATACGATAGAGCTCAAAATGCTTCAGGATTGTTGATCAAATGTGGTTTGTCTTTCCGAAGTTGTGACCAAAGGCTTTGCACTTCCCCCTGATCTGTAAAGATGTTATTTCTTCTGTATGGATCAGCTTTACATGGCGCTGCAGGTAGTGATCAATCCGAACACCTTGTTAATCCTGGGTGGGGGCAAGGTTTTTCACAAACCTCTTCATGTTGCGCTTCGTCAACTCCTTTGTAAACAGCACAGCAATCCTTATACTGACATCAATACATGGTGGGCAAAATCTTCCCTTTCCAAGTTTGACTTTGGTTTCCGGCCACATTTTTGTCCAGATTGTTTCTTCACATCCTTAATATTGTATTTCTTAACTGGTAACTTACTCTTCTTCGTCCACTATGGTTGAAAAGACTCATCTGAAGAGCCATTCTTAACTTTTATTTCTCTGTTATCTTCATTTGATAAATACCTTTCAGAAAGATCACTGGACTCCAATCCATCCACAACATAATTTCTTATAGAACAAGATGCTTCATTGCAGTTAACTGTTTTTTTCACATTTAATAGTTGAGTTGCATCTTGTATCTGAACTTTTTCCCACGAAAAATCTGTATATTCATGATCTGAGCACAAGAACATATCCTTTTTCAATGGGGATTCCGAGTTGTCCGCAGCCACTGACTGCGAAGTGGCTCCACTATATGTACAAGGCTGAAAGTGCTAACACTGGGACAGGTTGATGCTTCGCAACACTATCACCCTCGCTATTTTCAGTCTTGTTCCTTTCCAAGGTGAAAGGGTCATTGAACCGTCCAGAACTTCCCCCATTGAGTCCTTATTTCTACTGGGTGGGCACTGTCCCTCATTCAAAACAATGCTGTGACTTGAATGCATGTCCAGGATGTAACCGTGGCCCTCTGGACACCCCCACACAGCACTGACTACTCCTCTGCTGTTAAAACACTCTGTACATGTGGCTGAGAACCACAACTACTACCATGATGGTGAGCACAGGTGACCAAAATCTGTCGACCCTGTGGGTTTGCAACCAAGACACCGTCATTTAACATCTGCTTAAAGTCACCAGACACAGAATTGCTTAACGGAGGATTTGAAAGTGAATCCGTTACTGCAACACATCTGCTAGCCTTTTGTCCATGTTGTACTGAAGCCACTGGTGAAGTATTCACTTTTTGAATGAAATTTTTCAAGATAGTTCAACACTTATAAAACTGAGCGTGACAGTTCCTATAGATATACTCAGGCAAAGTGGAATCCTGCCTCACCACAACACCAACTAACTTCTTCCCCTCTGCTATCAGAGTTCTGAACAGTCCTTCCAATTGCTAGGATTCTGCCTGATGCACCTCTACCCCATCGCAGACACTGGACTTTGTCTCTGGAACTGGTGTGCTATAATGCTCAGAACTATATCCGCCACACTAACCTTTCCTTTGCTCTACCTATTTTAGATTAGCCTGTCTTGATTGCATTTATGAACAGTATTATCTGATTGGACAAGATGCAAAACAAAGCATTTCAAAGTACTTCACCAAATGTGACCTAAACCTAAACCTAAAACTAAATGTCTATAATCTTTTGAAATTAAACATTGCCCAACCAGCAAAAGATTGCATTTATTCATGTTAATCCTTTCTGTCTTGCTGACACTGAAAAAGGGTGCAAGATTCTTTAGACCCATCATTTAGCTGTTGAATAACTATTAACTGGGCTCCTGCTTAATTAATGTTTCTATACTTAGCTGACTTGATTCGATTTCAATAGGTTTGTTTTTATCTGTATTCTGGGATGAACCATGGACATATGAACATTTAAACTAAATGGGGGGGGGGGGGGGTGTCAAATGGGATAGTCAAGGATGGAGTTAAAAGGAAAGAGAGTAAAGGGATAGTTAATGACCCCAGAATTAACGGGAATGAATGCTCACAAAGGGATAGGAGAATATGGCCAAGTTTAATAGGGATCGATGTGAAAGGTGAGATGCGTAAAGAATTAAATGTATTGTATATGAATGCGCGAAGTATAAGAAGTAAAGTTAATGAGCTCAGTTAGAGGTTGGTATATATGACATTGTGGGGATTACTGAGACATGGCTGCAGGAGGATCAGGCCTGGGAACTTAATATTCAAGGTTATACATTCTATAGAAAGGACAGGCAGGTGGGCAGAGGAGGGGGGTAGCTCTGCTGGTGAGGGATGGAATTCAGACCCTTGCGAGGGAAGACATAGGGACTGATGAGGTAGTCACTGTGGATTGAGTTGAGGAATTGTAAAGGCAAAAAGACACTGGTGGTGTTATCTACAGACCCCCAAACAGTAGCCCGGATGTAAGGTGTAAGTTGCAGCAGGAGTTAAAACTGGCATGTAACAAAGGTAATGCCTCTGTGGTGATGGGGGATTTCAATATGTGGGTAGACTGGGAAAATCGGGTTGGCTCAGGACCCCAAGAAAGAGAGTTTGTAGAATGCCTCCGAGATGGATTCTTAGAGCAGCATGTAATGGAGCCGACAGGAGAAAAGGCAATTCTAGATCTAGTGTTGTCCAATGAACCAGATTTGATAAGAGAACTCGAGGTAAAGGAACCGCTTGGAGGTAATGATCATAATATGATTAGTTTTAATCTGCAATTTGAGAAGGAGAAGGTTAAATCGGAAGTGTCAGTGATGCAGTTGAACAAAGGGGACTATGAAGGCATGAGAGAGGAGCTGGCCAAGGTAGACTGGAAAGGGATCCTAGTAGGAATGATGGTGGAACAATAATGCAGGAATTTCTGGGCATAATCCAGGCGACGCAGGATCATTTCATTCCAAAAAGGAAGATTCTAAGGGGAGTAGGACGCATCCGTGGATGACACAATGCTGGGTGGCAGTGTGAACTGTGAAGAGGATGTTAGGAGGTTGCAGGGTGACCAGGACAGGTTGAGTGAGTGGGCAGATGTGTGGCAGATACAGTATAATATAGATCAATGTGAGGTTATCCACTTTGGCAGCAAAAACAAGGTGACAGATTATTATCTCGATGGGGTTAGGTTAGGTAAGGGGGAGCTAAAGCGAGACCTGGGTGTCCTTGTACACCAGTCACTGAAAGTTTTGCGTGCAGGTACAGCAGGCAGTGAAGAAAGCTAATGGAATGCTGGCCTTCATAACAAGAGGATTTCAGTATAGGAGTAAAGGGGTTCTTCTGCAGTTGTATAGGGCTCTGGTAAGACCACATCTGGAGTATTGTGTACAGTTTTGGTCTCCTAATTTTTTGAAGGACATCCTTGTGATTGAGGCAGTGCAGCGTAGGTTCAAGAGATTGATCCCTGGGTTGGCGGGACTGTCATATGAGGAAAGATTGAAAAGACTAAGCTTGTATTCACTGGAGTTTAGAAGGAGGAGGGGATATCTTATAGAAACATAAAATTATAAAAGGACAGGACAAGCTACATGCAGGAACAATGTTCCAAATGTTGGGCAAGTCCAGAACCAGGGGCCACCATCTTAGAATAAAGGGGAGGCCATTTAAGACTGAGGTGAGAAAAAACGTTTTCACCTAGAGAGTTGTGAATTTGTGGAATTCCCTGCCACCGAGGGCAGTGGTGGCCAAATCACTGGATGGATTGAAGAGAAAGTTAGATAGAGCTCTAGGGACTAGTGGAATCAAGGGATATGGGGAGAAGGCAAGCACGGGTTATTGATTAGGGACGATCAGCCATTATCACAATGAATGGCGGTGCTGGCTCTAAGGGCCGAATGGCCTCCTCCTGCACCTATTTTCTATGTTTCTATGTTAACATTTAAATTGTGAGCCTTCTCAAACTGCTTCTCACATTTATCACAAACAAATTCATGTTCAGCTTCTGTCTAGTGCTTGATCATATGGTATTTCAAGGATGCTCTTTGCCTGCACAGGAAACCACAAACTTCACAATGCAAAGGTTTTGCTCCAGTACGGTGCAGTCGGTGATGGGGGATTTCAATATGTGGGTACAGGTGTTTCTGCTGTGGATTGAAAGTCTGTGTTTGAAAGTCCACATTCATCACAAATGTATTTTTTTTTCACAAATGGAGACGTTCTTTCTCCCAAGTTGTCCATCAGCATGTGAAACCAGAATTCTTCTTCCTTCTCCATCAATGCCAACTGTCTGTCTGATCCATCCCAACTCAGCTCCTCACTTTGATCCCGGCTGGGATTTACCTTAATCCAATTCTGTAACTGAGTTGCACTCCAAAATCAAGACTTTTCAACTTCACAACCTGATTTCTCTCCTTCAGCTGCTGTGTGATGGAAGCGACATGGTCATTTTCAGACTGGGCATTGAGAAACACATTTCTCATCTGTTTCAGCTCGGTCTCTAGCTCCGGGATAAGCTGCCACTTTTTTCTGGTTACTTCAAGAACCTGTGGTAATGGATCCATCTTGGTCAGTGTTATAAACCTAAGGGCAGTTGTCAGCCTTATTCCGGACGTCTTGGTGCAGGGGTTGTTCCCCAAGTCCAGGCCATCTGGGCCAACCTCAGGATAAAAAGGAAGGTCAATTGTCCTTTCTTGGTTCTCCTCCATCTACAGTCAATCGTATCAGATGTCTCCAACGGCGGTAATCTTCAATCTTCACGTCGGTTGGTGTTGTAGTAGCACCTGGTACAGTCCCCTCCAACATAGTCCCAATTTTGTCCTATCCCACTACCTTATAAGTACAAAGTCTTCCAGTAGTATGGACTGTGTCTGTGTTCAACTGGCAGTGGCTTCTGTGTTTTCAATCCCTGTGAATGCAAGACTGATATGGTTGTGCTTAATTGCTGTGCATATGTAAATGATTAATCGCTAAGAGCGATTCATTGCTTTTGATTGCTTTTGAATGCTTTGTGTAAAGCACTTTGAATTGCCTTGTTGCTGAAATGTGCTATATAAATAAATTTGCTTGCTGATGTCGCTGGGACATTCTTCGCCGGTGTGGGCAAGTTGTGCAGAAGGGCCTGTTTCCACACTCTATCACACGACTGAGCACTGATCGCTGATGCAACCCACTAGTTACAGTTCTCCAGTCGGAAAAATAATCATCCATCATCAGCTGTTGATCAGTGTTGCTGGTTTGAACATTGAATTCTCTAATTTTGCAAACATACAAACAGTGACCCCCTCCCTCTTTCCAGTCGTTTAAACAGTTCCACAGTTTGCAACAATGTATCCACATTGGGATCACATCCTCCCGATCAAAACCACCCAGCTCGATTTAATCTCTTGCTCGACATGACTTGTCCTGGTCTTTCCTTGCTTCAGTACTCCACCACACCCAACACCTCCCCTCCTACAGTCAGTCTGAAGAACGGTCCCGACCCGAATGGTCCCGACCCGAAACGTCACCTTCTCATTTTCACCAGAGGTGCTGCCTACACTGCTGTTACTCCAGCAATGTGTGTCTGTCTTTGGTATAAACCATTTCTTTTTTTTACTGCTTTTAGAATATTGAATTGGTACGTATTAATATCTTCATGTAAAAATAGTTATGCCAAGTCTGACCGCCATTTTTGAAATTAAACTGTACGCGATCCCTTAACAGTTGAGAGGATTTCCATTCTGTGCTGCGTTTTATCATTGATTTCAACTGGCGTCAAATTGAATGGGCACCTTCTGTGTTTTTTCCATCCAGTGCATTATAACTCCATGTTATTAATCTGGTTAATTATTAGCGTGTGTTGCAACAACATGATCCATTTAGGCTTCA
The DNA here is from genome assembly GCA_035221665.1 of Okamejei kenojei. Lineage (NCBI taxonomy): Eukaryota > Metazoa > Chordata > Chondrichthyes > Rajiformes > Rajidae > Okamejei > Okamejei kenojei. Next base: position 6,065,100 of record CM069165.1, read on the forward strand.
CCAGCTTTATCATCACTCAGACTGGTGTAAAGTATGAACCAGAGCATAAGTGGGAAGTGAATTTGTGCAGAAAAAAAGGAATGACAGATGCTTGTTTATCAAGCTTGTTTATCAAAAATGCAAGAGTATATCAGCGGGTCAGGCATCATTCCTGAATAACATGAGTAGGTGATGTTTTGGTTTGGATTCCTTCATCAGACTTTAGGTTACTTTAGAGATACAGCATGAAAACAAGCCCTTTGCCGCACTATGTCCGCGTTGATCAGCGATCAGTACACTTAGAGAACCTTTTGTACCCTGAGGTGATTTCGCAGTGGAGCAGTCAAAATGTAGAAACAAAGAATGTTGGTTTATCAGGAAAGGATACAAAAAGCAGCCGTCAGGCAACATCCCAGGCGAACATGGATTTGCGAATTTCAGCTTAGGACACATCATCAGACTTAGCTTTAGTGTTGATATAGGAGAACTGAGAGAGTACCTGTTCACATCCCCAACACACCTTATCCATTAGCTATCTCCTTACTAGCCTTCCTTGACCTCTTCCTTGAGATCCCTCCCTCCCTTGGGGACCCCAGTCCTGTCTGGGCTTATATCCAGATTTATTTCACTCCTAATGGGGCATTTGAGGAAACACTCTCCCAAATACATTTATTATTGGCATGGAATCTCTGCCCCCTGTTTGGCTCTGTCATAGGACTCACTGTGTGTCGGTGCATCACATATTTCAGAATTTTCAACCAGGTCAGTTGTTACTGACAACATTGTCTTTCCTTTTTCATGCTCTTTCTTTTTGAGCTCTTCAAGTTACATTTGCATCATTTTTCTCTGCACCTCTTCCTGCTGGTCTGCAAGTCTTTTTCCTATCTTTGCGATATTTTTCAACCTCATTGACCAAATGATCACTGCATCAGGGGTGGGAAATAGATTACAATCCCACCACCTCCTCCAATCTAGACTTGACTTTAGGAGGAATGACATCCACCATAGTGGTTCAAAATATAGTGTTCATTAACTGGTTGCCTTCTATTTTTGTTCAGTTTCCAGTCTCCACCTTTTCAGCTTGTTCTCCAGATAGGCTGCTGGATTTTTGTCTGAGGGCCTGCCATACCCTCTGCCTGACTGTCAAACAGCATGCCATTGTTTATTGCATTGTTCACAGCATTTTTATACCAGCCATCTTCAGGAGTTCTGTCAGTTTAGTGGTTCCTATCACTTTCACCAACAGTGCCTTCAAATCTCCCATAGCCAATAATCGTCCTCCAAAGCCATAATCCATTTCCTGCCCCATCAGGAATATTGGGTAAGGTATTTCTTAGCCCTCTCAGTTTATGGGTGCCCCAAAGGATAATATGTGTCTGTCCTGCTCTTATCTGTTTAAAGCAGTCTCATCAATTTATCCCTCTGCTTCCCACTTTAATCTTTTCTGATCTGCCTTCTTTCTCATTCTAAACTCAATTTCTTACTTCTCAGATAGTTTATCCTCCTTTACAAATTTATTCACCTTCCTTTTAAAATCTTCCACTGACTTCTCAATTCTCATATTTTACCATCACCCCTTCTACCTCGGTGGGCAGTCATCACTTTCCCTCCTACCCCCGAGATTCTGACTTGTTTTTCACCCAATCCCATTCCTTCCGGTACCTTAGTTATGCTTGATCTCTCCGCTCCCGAATCTACCATAAATACCATATCCTCTCCCTGGGGTCCTAATTTCAAGTTTACCAGAGGTTCCCGTGTGTATCCCATACACCCCAGGGAGCGGGACCCCCGACTTCCCTATTCTTCCTCCATGAGTGTGTACGACTGCACCTCCCATCGTAGCCTGGGACATTCCCTCTTGAAATGACCCTCCTCGTTACAATGGTAACACCGGGAGGGCCCCGTGTACCACCCTCCTGATCCTTGTTCCTTGTTTTCCAGGGGACCCCAACTTCGATCCCTCCATTCACCTCTTCCTCGTCCTCTGTCTTTGCCGCTGCCCCTTCCCCGGTCTCCATGAGCACCCGGCCTTCTATCACCTTCGTCTCCTTTCTTCTTTACCCCTGCAACATCATTTTTGCCTTTCCCTTCTGTTTTTCCTCATCCCATCGTACATATACTTTCTGAGCCTCTGTTAACAATTGATTTAATGGTTTGTCATTCCAATCCTCCAATTTTTCCAGTTTCTTTCTAATATCTGGCCATGACTTGGTTACGAAATTAACCTTTAGCAACTGCTGACCTGCGTCTGAATCAGGGTCTATTCCCGAATATTGCTGGATGTTCCTCCTCAGCCTCTGTAAGCACACTGTCGGAGGTTCGTCTTTGTTTTGCTGGTTTTCAAAAGCTCATTCAAAATTCTGTCTCATCGGGACAGCTTCTCTAATTCCTTTGATTATTATCTCCCTGAGATCTCTCATGCTTTTCCTCCCTGCTTCTGATTGGTTACTCCAATCTGGTGCGGCAATGGGATATTTCACTGCTCCCGCATCTGCTGCTACCCCCGGAGCCTGCAAGCCCTTTTCCCAGATCTTTATTCCCACTTGTCTGACCATCTGTCTTTCTTCTGAAGTAAATAAACTTCCCATTATTGACATCATTGTCTGCCAACTCCTTTTTTTTCCCTTGAGCCCCATTAATTTATTACCCCTCTCCAACCAGAAAGTTTATCTAAACAAACCATAAAAGCTGTTTGTTGTTCAGCAATTAACTTATTTCTAATTTTGTTCAAACCATTCTCCCTACAATTCCTAAATTCCAATTCCTAGTTTAAATACATACGACTAACAATTTTCCAAATTAACTTTACTGAAAAGAAATCTATAGAAGCCAAGCAACCCACATTTTCCAACTTTCCCCTTTTAAGTTGCGATGATACAAAGCGTTGTCCGTTACCTTACAGCTGTTCGTAACCGCCCCATTGCTTACAATTTCTTAAAGGAACACACACATATACCTTTACAGCATGTGGCCTACAGCAAACAAACCTATTACATATATAAACTTCCTCATTCATACAAAATCGGTTTTTACACACAAATCACATTAGTTCCATTCTTACTTCAATGAGATTGTGTGAAACAACTCAATATTTCTTTCATGTGCTGCTCCTTTCTTTTTTTAACTTTTTGTACTCAAAACATTTGGCACTGTGATTTTCCTTAGATTTTTGCAATGTCTGAGTGATACTCTGAATATTCTGTACAGCCCCGTGCACCAGACTGAACTTCCCCTTATTAGTTCCTTTGGTTAATCAAAATAACAGAACTCATTCATAGTCTCCTTATCTTTACCCCTGGGGCTTCCTTCTCCCCAAGATTGCCACATTCGCCCCAATGGACTATCAGGCGGAAAGTGCGGCTCTTGACCAGTGTGAGCCTTGTCCTGTTTCCCCGGACCCTGAATTTTCCCGTTCTGGTTACCCATTGTCTTATCGTACTATTCCCGTCCGACAGACCCTCGGTCGCCCAGGCAATACTTAATAGTCAGTTTTCTTACCCGGGTCTTGTGCACAAGAATCGCTCGACCGTCCCTTGTTTATTTATCTGACATTCCTTCTTGTTTCCTGAGTCTCATGTCTGGATATCACTCGCTCAAACCGCTGATGGCAAGCAAGTAGATCAGAGACTGCTGAAATCAGCAGGGTGCACCTTCCCTTCCTTCTGTGCTTCCACCGAGCGGCTGGAGTGGTGATCGCGGACGAGCCCCCACTTTGTGAGATATGCGCTGTGCTCACAATCACTACTCAGAGACTAAATCGTGGAAACAAGAGATTCTTTATTTGCGAGTCTGCAGAGTTGGGTGCCCCTCCAAGTTGAGACACACCAAAGTCAGAAAGGTAAACCCATTTATACACACAATTCTACATTTAACCTCCCCTTCTGACCCTCTCCAATCAGGGCACTGAGGTGTATAAAGGGCAGTCTGTAGGTACGTCCCCCCATTACCTCCCACATCATACATCGCATGTCCTTACATGTGCATGGTAATGAACAGTTTCTTGACCAGGGGTGTGTTGTAATATTCATTTATTTTATTATGCATGCTCAGTGGTCTGTGACCTGCCTTAGTTTTGCTCACCTCCAACTGAACTCTCTCAGTTCTCCTATATCAGCACTAAAGCTAGGCTATAGTGACAAGGGTCCCATCTATCACTCCCTTCTACTCATAGGGGTCGATCTACATCACTCCCTTCTACCGCTATACAATGCTATCAATTCTTACTCAAGGACGGCTCTGGTAACTTTTATACACAGCTGTGTCAGAACCCTGCCTCTATCGCTTTGAATCCTCTTTAAAGCCCCTTACAATAGTGGGGTTTAATCACTTTATCCCTCACAGTACTCTTTCCACATTAATGCAATAATTCCTACAGCAGGGTGACCAACTGAGCAGAACACTCCAAATGTTGCCACGCTAACGTCTTGTACAATCTGATGAAACTTCCGCAATTCCCTGAATGATGAAAGCCTGCGTGCCAAACAACATTTCACCTCCATATCAGGGTGTGAGGGAACTATTTACATATTCCTAGATCTCATAAAAGGCTCAATACTCTCCAGGTTCCAACCTTTAACTGTAAAGGAAGTTCTGCTCCATTTTAAACGCTTCCTATCTGAAACCTACTATCCAATATGCTTTGATCTCCACGTCTGACCGAATTTCAGGCACCCATCATTCTGTGGAAAGAAAAAAGGTACCCCGCAGAGCTCATTTAAACATCTTCACTCATACATAAAACTATACCCACTACACTTTGATATTTATACCCTGAAAGAAAAAAAGTTCTGATTATCTTTACTATCCCAATTTCTCATAATCGTTCACCTTTCTATTATAGCTCCGCTGTGCAAAGATCCTGCTGCAATTCTTGATATTAAAAAAATCACTGTGCACAATGTCACTCATGTCAATCTTATCTGCGAGCTTTGCCTATTCATGCCCTGCATTCTCATGTAATTCGTTTATATATTTATGACCAACATCATCAGGCCCTTAACAGACCTCTGCGGCTTGCCTCATAAAGCTATGTCCTCTAGTACCTCCTATTTCCATCCTTGAAGATAGGTCCATGGGCCATGTAGATATATCTTGTGTCATGCCACCAATAAGCTTCTCGGGAACTTCGTAAAAACACTCGAGATTCAATACGGGAAGTATTGTATGACTGGTGAGCCTATCAGCTGTGTCGGAAAGTTACTGGCGGGGATTCTGATGAATAATATATAAATACATCTTTGGAGATAGGAATTGATTAGTGGCATTCAGCAGCTTGACTGTCGCTAATTAACTCCTGCCTTTCCAAATGCATGTACACCTTATCTGTCAGATCTCCAATAACTTTCATACCAGAGATATTCTGTCATCTCTGGAGGAACTTTCTTTGGTAAGAAAGTTCCTCCAGAGGTATTCAGCTTACTGGTCATAGAGCTATATATTCATAGAGCCGGAAAACAGACCCTACAATCCAACTCGTCCATACTGACCTGATGTTAAATCTGACCTCGACCCACTTTGCATGTTTTCAGTCGATATCCTATCATGCACCTGCCCAAATTATTATAATTGTTGTTGTTGTAATTGTTCTGTGGTTTCCTCGTTCCATTTACCCACAGCCTCTGTATGGAAACATTGCTCCGAGGATCTTTCCCCTCTCATTGGAACCCTACTCAATATAGTTATCGAAACCCATGCTCTTGGAAAACCTATTGTATATTCACCTGTTGTGTTTCCGTTTTGATTTTTATACACCTCCTGTTGTTCACAACTGTACCCCCTACGCTCCGGGAAAAAAGTGCTAGCCTATCCAATCTTTCACAGCAGCTGAGGGCCTCAAGTCATGGTAACATGCTTCTATCAGATCGTCGCTCAGCCTCTGAAGATCCAAGAAAAACAATTCAAGTTTATCCAAATCTTCCAATAGCAAATCCCGTCTATTCCAGACAGTATTATGCTAAACCTCTTCTGCACCTGTTCCAACGATTCCACATCTTTCCTCCAATGAGGTGACTGCAACTGCTCAAAAGACAGCAAGTGCAGCCTAACCAAACTAAATCAGTCAATCAATAGTTTCAGTTGTAATGCACTTCCCACATGATTATTTCTCAGAGATTCTAGAATTTCCTTGATCTCACGCATTCTGCAGGAGGAGCATATCAATAAACTGCCATTTCCCCTGCACTACCATTACTACTAAAACAATTTGTTTCCGTCTACCTCCATCCAGCTTCCTCTATTAAGCCTCCTTTCCCACGTTGCAATAAGTAACCTGAAACACATCACTTCACTTCAATAGAGAGACTCTCCCAATACTTCTGCACCCACGAGGCCGTTCTGCTAGGCCTACCATTCACTGTGTCAGTCCTATCCATGTTAGACTTACCAAAATACAACACCTCATATTGCTCTGCATGAAATTCCATCAACCATTCCTCGGCCCACCTGACCAATCCATCAAGATTCTGCTGCAATTTTTCACATCCATCTTCATTATCTGCAAAATCACTCACTTTTGTATCATTTCCAAACTTGCTAATCTTGCTGTGTATGTTCTCAACCAAATGATTGATATAGATGACAAACAGTAACGGGCCTAGCACGGAACCCTGAGGTGACCACAGGTGACCATCAGGGTCTCTTGTCTGAGAAGCAACGTCCACCATCACCCTGAGTATCCCTCCTTGAGGCCAAATTTCTATCTATTCAGCTGTCTCTCATTGGATCCCATGCAATCTACCTTCCAGAACAAACAAACCAGCATGCTGAACCTTGTTGAATTCTTCGCTGAAGTACGTATATACAACATTTACAGCTCTGCCCTAATCGATCTTTTTGGTCTCGTCTTCAAAAGACTCAGATTTGTGAGACACGACCTCCAACATAATATCCCATGGTGCATATCCATAATCAAACCTTGTCTATCTAAAAGCCTGTGTGTTCTATCTCTCAGAGTACTCTTTCGTTACTGCAGATTTTAGGCTCACTGGCCTATAGTTCTCAGCATTTTCCTTGCAGCTCTTCTTGAATAGAGGCACAGCATTTGCCACCCTCCATTCTTCCGGTACCTCTCCTATATTTAAAGACGACTCATAAATTTCAACTAGAGCTCCCGCAATTTCCTCTCTGGTTCCCATAATGTCCTCGGATATTTCCAAGCAGGCCCTGAAGATTTGTTTACCTTCATACACAATAGTACCTTTTGCACATATTCAATCAACACACTAACTGCTCTCAAGACTCCTCCGTCCTCCTGCCTTTCCCCTAGGTAAATAGAGAGGAGAAATACACATTGAGGACCTTACAAATCTCCTGTGGCGCAAAACAGAGTTCACCTGTTTGATTCCTGAGGGGTCCCACTCTCTCTCTCTAGTTACCCTATTCCCTGTTATGTATTTATTAAATTTATTGGTAATGTCCTTAAATGCTACCTGCGAGAGATTATATCATGCCCCTTTTTGCCCTTCGGATTTCATTTTTTACTTTGGTCCTTAGTTCTCGAAATTCCTTCAGGGATTTATTTGATCCCAGCCGCCTATATCTGTCCCATGCGTCCTTTTTTCTGACCAATGCTTCTAATTCTTTCAGTAGCCAAGCTTCCTTATGTTTGCATGCCTTGCCCTTCATACCAACAGGGACGTCCACATTCCGAGCATTTGTCAGCACACTTTTTAAAACATCCCACTAGGCTGTTGTTCCTTTCCCTTCAAGCAACCTACTCCAATCAACTTAAACGGGACTGTCACTCATACCCTCAAAGTTGGAGTAAACCAATTCCAAATGCATATGACGGTTAACCCAGTGCATCTTGATCAGTTTACCACGGGTGGATGGGGCGGGGGGGGGGGGGGGGGGGGGGGGGGGGGGGGGGGGGGGAGGTGGCGGAAGGGTGGGGGGCTGTCTGATCTGATTCCATCCTCGGAAACCTCCCGTGCAATTTGTGCTTCATGACCAAATTTACAACCTCTTTGGTGGTCTGAGTTTCCATTACTTTGCCATTTTTATCCATCGTCCTGCCTTCAATAAGTTCCTGATTTCAATCAATTGGTATTTAACGATTTCTACATGTCAAATATAGACTTGCGCGATAACAATTGCTCTCAGTGTACTCTGCCGAGCTCCTGCCGAAGAAGGTTGTGGTTTACCTTACTCCAGTTTGGTAGTTACGCTCAATGTCCAGCCTTCTCCCTATACAATCAATCAAAAATCAAATCAAACAAACTTTATTGTCATTTAGAAATACATCGATATATGCAATTCCAACAGAAATTCCGTTGCATTTGGCTCCCCGTGCAACACAATAATAAGCAGAAGGATAAAATGGATAAAAAGATAAAATGAATAAAAAGATAAATTAGACAATGGTGGCAGCCCATTACATGGCATTCAGGAGTCTGATGGATCGTGGGAAGAAGTGGTTTCAAAACCTTGACGTTCTGCTCATTATGCTACGGTATCTTTTGCCCAAGGGCAGCAGAGTGAACAGTCCATGATGGAGATGTGTGGGGTCCTTTATAATACTGCTGTCCTTGGACAAGCAACGTTTGCTCGCAATGTCCCCAGTTGAGGGGGGAGAAGTCTCGATGATTTTTTCAGCCGTCCTCACCACTCTCTGCACGGATTTCCAGTCGGAGGCTTTTCCGTCCCCAAACCAGACAGAGATGCAGCCAGTCAGAATACTCTCTATTGTGCCCCTGTAGAAAGTGGTGAGGACGGGATGAGGGAGGTGAGCTCTTCTCATCCGGCGCAGAAAGTGCAACTGCTGTTGTGCTCTCTTAACTATTGATGTGATGTTATTTGATCAGGTCAGACTGTTAGTGATCTCCACCCCCAGGAACTTAGTGCTACTGACCAACTCCACTTCGCTGTCATTGATGTGAAGTGGTGTGTGACTGCGCCGGTTTTTCCTGAAGTCGACGATGGCCTCCTTTGTTTTTTCGACATTCAGGATCAGATTATTCGTATTGCACCAGTCATTCAAAGCAATTTTAGAACTAATGGAGTTCTGATCATTATCCCCAAAAGAATCTTCCACTGAACGGCAGTCACCTGATCACTCCCACTTCCAAACATGTTCATTATGTTCTCCTTTCGGATACACCTCAGAATTGCTGCCCTCTTGAAGCCTTTGGCACTGATCAATTCAGAGTCAATACATGTGAAGGTAAAGCCACCCACAAAATCAGGCTGCTGCTTTGGCATCTTTCGGGAAGTATGTAAACATATATAACATGTGTATAACATGTATAAAATCATGAGAGGAATAAATAGGATAGATGCACAGAATCTCCTGCCTGGAGTAGGAGAATCGAGGATCAGAGGACATAGGTTAAAGGTGAAGGGAAAATGGTGAAGGGGATAAGAATCTGAGGGTAACCTTTTAATATAAACGGTGCTGGGTGTATGGAACAAGCTGCAAGAGTAGGTATTTGAGGCTGGGACTATCCCAACGTTTAAGAAACCGTTAGCCAGGTACATGGACAGGCCAAGTTTGGAGGGATATGTAGCAAATACATGCAGGTGGGACTAGTGTAGCTGGGACGTTTTGGCCAGTGTGGGCAAGTTGGGCCTGAGGGCTTGTTTTCACACTGTATCACTCTATGACTCTATGACTATCTGTGCCTGCATCTCGTGCTTTCTATCGGGAAGCCTATATTGACATTAGACGTGTGCAGACACGACATCGAAGGATGACAAGTCGAAGCCAAGAAGTCAAAGCCAAGATGCCGAACCTACATCACCCCGAAAAGACAAGATACCAAACGGACACGATGCAGGAAGGCCACGAACCTTAACGGACACCATGCCAAAAGGATACAAACCTGAACGGACATCAAGCCGAAAGGTTACGAAGCCGAATGGACACCACGCTGAAAGAACATGGACCCGAATGGACACTATGCTGAAAGGACAATACGCAGAACGGATAAGACATCGAAAAGCCTCCGAACGTGACGTCTCTGGGGACGAAAATTGTCCGTGACCTTGTCAGCGATTGCTCCAGACCCCCGCATCCATCACATCACTAGGGGAGGGGAGGGGGAGCTTGAGCTTGCATTTGTAAACTAGTGGCAGTGACTCCAAGCTGCTGTGATTGCCACAGAGGCGGTGATGTGCACCACTGGCCGGGTGAAGACGGGAGTGTGGTGGGGGGGGGGGGTAAATCACATCTCTGGCCAGGAGGAGACAGGAGGGGGAAGCTTGAGCTTGCGTTTGTAAAATAATGGCAGTGACTCCAAGCTGCTTTGATTGCCACAGAGGCTTTTCTACGTAACGTTCGGTCCCGTCAGATTTTAAGCCACAAATATCTGACGTCCAACAGACATGACGTCAAAAAACTGAAAAAAATCGAAAAGGAGTTGGGGGTATCTGACTGGCCTACACACGAACATTATTACACAGCCTATTATGGTGGCTCCAAAACGTCATGATCTCTTGGTACACCGTGTGACTGGAGACCCGGGGCCTTTGTCCCCGGAGCTGCAAGCACCACCAGCAGCTTCGGGACGTGTGGGGGTAATAATGCGGAAGTCGGGCGCTCCCGTTACTCTAACGCCCGACTCACACCTGAATGGTTTACTGCACCGGAGCTGGAGACTGCTGATCCAGACTTCGAGCCCCCTTCCCCCAAGAAAAGAGGGGGAAAACAGGTACGTGGGAAGGAGCCTCGCTCATCACCAACGACCTCATCCCGAGTTCCAGCAGACCCAAGGGGACTGGGTCGGGGGACAGGTGCACTGCAGGGGAGCCCTGCAGCTGCGCACCACCATGTACAACTGCCAGGGAGATCTGCCGTAGAGCAGTCTGGCAGAGCTACTACTGCGTCGAGCAGGCCTGTAGGAGCAGGTGGTGCCAGCAAAACACCCCGTCAGGCTGCGGTCAAGGGCAGTGGTGGCAGCAGTAGACGGTCGGTCAGCTTAGCTCTGGGAGCGGCCGACCATGCGCCTCCACACCAAATATTGGGCAACAATGGAGGTAAGCCTGCACGGACTCCAGGGAGCCAGGTTTCGGAGGCCGGCGCCGATCCAACTCACCTGCCTTCGCATCAGACAGGTGGGCCGCCACAGTCTGGAAGAAGACAGACTAGCGGAGAGTCCATGCGGGAGTCGTATGAGCCTACTCGGGTGATAGGCCACGACGACCTGCCATTGGACCCTAGACAGCACCTTACGGAGGTGTGGTCCGATGGTGGAAGCCCCAGTGATATCGCAGGGCCTGGGGAAGTCGGCTTGTCCGCTGCACATAGCAGGGACGGTCGCATAGAGCGGTTGGAGCTCTTAGTGGAGCAACTCCTCCAGCGGGACAGGGACCGGGAAGAACGGGACTCGCGGGGATCCACAAACCGCACAAGGAGTCCTCTCAGTATCTCGTCTTCACCAGCCAGAAGTTGCCCAGCCACTGTATTTGAAGACGACCCGGGACAGCCAGTGACCACTGAGCCAGAGCATGAGGAGAATATGCTGGACGTGTGGGCAAGTTTGCCACAACCACACAAACAGGGGAACCCCTGCACCACAAACTGGCGGGCACCATTGATTACCTGACTACTCACCAACTCCAGAGTCAGGTACTCAGTGACACTATGGAGAAAGTAAAGCCACCCGAGAACTGCATCAACCTCAGTGTTCCCCTGGTTAATGCTCAAATCTGGGGACACTTGAGCACGGCCACCAGGATGCAGGATGTCCGCCTCCAGCGTATCTTAAAGGTCCTCTCCACGGGTATAACGGCGTTTGCTAGGACCCTTGACGGGGATAATGTGTCCAGCGAACAACAAGATTGCCCTGGCACTCCTATGCAATGCCCAGTATGAGATCAACTGCCTGCGTAGGTTGTGCCGTCCATCAACCACTCCACCGCCTCATCAACTGTTTGGAGATCTATCCAAACAAGTGAAGGAACTAGACGAGGAGGCCAAAACAGCTGGCCTAATGAAACCTCCTATGACTAGACTTCACCCATACCACCGGCAACAACAACACACAAACTGGAAACCGCAGCAGCCGGACAGGAACCAAGGACCTATACCCCTCCACTTCCTCAAACACAGCGGCCTTTTATAGGACAAGGCCAACAGCGGCCTGCATGGAAGATGCGGCCGCCATCCTGACAACCTCCACAACGTCCACCATAAACGACATATGCCAGGAACTGTCATTAACCATGGAGGTAAGGGGGCCTGGTTCCTCTCAGACCGTAGCATCCCTTTCTGCACAAATTGGTGGGCGATTGCGGGCCTTTTTTGGAATATGGAACACTATCACCACAGATGAGTTTATTTTACAAAGTGTTCAAGGTTATGTTATAGAATTCATTGGTGGTAAAAATCCCCCTACCCAGCATTCGCCTCATCGGAATTTTTTTTTTTTTTTTTTTTTTTTTGTTTTTTAAGAAGTAAGTACAGTAGTCTGGTACTAAATACCATAAATACTATTTTCATTCTTGTACAAACTTCATATTTTTGGTGCAATAATAAAGTGAACAGTGAGAGAACAAGCAAGCAAGTAGAAACAGAAAGTAAAGGACAGAGGTCTAATATTTTTGCCCATTCGTTTTAATTTCTAAGGTTATGTTATGTTGCACCATATGCTCGGAGACCAAATCTTTAAGAATTGGTCTACTTTGCCTAGTAAGAGGAATCTCATTTCTTCAAGATGTAGCGTTTCAGACATATTTGAGATCCACATTTTGAATGTTGGCGTAGGTGCGTTTTTCCAAAATTTAAGTATTCATCGGAAATTTACACTCTCCCAAAAAGAGGTGGAAGCACGACAGGCTGAAAAGGGGTGCTTGGGAAAACAACGCACGAACCCCTTGAGTTTGTGTCCAACATTTTCACCAGAATTAAAAAAGATGGGGGGTGTCGAAATATAATAGACCTAACTGAGCTGAACACCTTTGTACAATATACCCACTTTAAAATGGATACTTTTGAAACAGCCAAGCAGATGCTTTACCCAGGGTACTTTATGGCATGCATCGATTTAAAAGATGCATACTATACCATCACTGAATCTCACAGAAAAAAATTGAAATTTTTCTGGAAGGAACAATTATGGGAATACAAAGCATTGCCCAATGGAATCACCACAGCCCCTAGACTATTTACAAAATTAGTAAAACCTATATTGGCTCTTCTCCGACAACAAAATTACATGGTCATGGCATATTTAGATGATATCCTAATAGTGGGTCAGACCCTCCAATTGGCTACACGGGCAGTGGCAGCAACTAAGGCTTTATTCGAGAAGCTGGGATTTGTAATCCATCCAGACAAGTCAAAATTGCACCCGTCATGGGTAATGGATTATTTGGGATTCACCCTAGACACCACCTTAATGATGATCACCATCCCAACCAATAAAGCTACCGCTATAAAAGAAGAGTGCCACAGTCTTGCTTGCGCCAGGGTACCGACCATCCAGCAAACGGCAAAAGTAATAGGGAAATTGGTAGCTACATTCTCAGCTGCACAATTCGGACCACTACATGACCAAAACTTACAAAGAACAAAGATCGCAGCATTAAAAGCAAATGCTGGGCACTTTGATCGACCAATCCGGTTACCACCAAAAGCTAGAGCCGAGCTACAATGGTGGATTGACAATATTAGCGAGTGTCGCAGACCCATCATAGTAAGCAACCCATCCGTCGTACTACAGACTGACGCAAGCACACAAGGCTGGGGAGCAACTGATACTATGTCCAGTTGTGGTGGCAGATGGGACTCTCATGAGTCTACCTTCCTTCAGTCACACGGGATAAATTATATAGAAATGTTAGGGGCGTTTCATGGACTGCGGGCTTACTGTACTAATTCACGGGACTTACGTGTCCGCCTCCAAATAGATAACACAACGGTGGTGGCTTACATCAATCATATGGGTGGTATCAGGTCGCTATCTTGTGATGAATTGGCAAACACAATTTGGCACTGGTGCATCGAGAGGAATATTTGGATTACAGCGACCTATTTGCCAAGAAAGCTTAATACAGTGGCGGACACCACGTCACGAGTAGTCAATGACAACATCGAGTGGATGTTGAACCCCCAAATTTTTGGACACATTATAGCTCACTACGGGACACCAGATATTGACCTTTTTGCGTCCAGGTTGAACCATCAGATACCAACGTATGTGTCTTGGGAACCAGACCCTGGGGCAATAGCAATGGATGCATTTTCTATCCATTGGGGGAAGTGGTTTTGCTACGCATTTCCCCCATTTTGCCTCATCAGTCGGGTATTGCAGAAAATTAAACTGGACTCTGCAACTGGCATATTGATAATTCCCGACTGGCCTACACAGCCATGGTACCCGATGGTACTTAAAATTATGAAACGGCCATGGGTTTCGATTGGGAAACATCCCAAATTGATTACTCACCCCATTACGGGGGATAGTCATCCATGCCATGGTCACCTAAACTTGTTGACCTGCAGGTTCTGAAAAGACCACTCATCAAGGCGGGCATCTCACCACGAGCCATGGAACTCATCTCAGCATCATGTCGAGAATCAACTCGGAGGCAGTACCTCACGCAGATCAGGAAGTGGGAGGCATTCTGCTCTCGTACCAACACGACTTCCAACACGGCAACTATCCCTGATGTCCTGGAATTCCTAGCTGGTCTTCATTTCGATGCTGGCCTTAGCTACAGTGCTATCAACAGCGCCAGGAGTGCACTATCCTCATACCTGGACATAGGTATAGGCTCAAACCACCTGGTGTCTAAACTCATGAGGGGAGTATTTAACACCAACCCTCCACGACCCAGATACACCTTCACCTGGGATGTAGGGATCGTTCTGACCCTACTGAGGAGCTGGGCTCCAATGAACGAGTTACCACTCAAACAGCTCACCCTCAAAGTGGGTGATACTGATGGCACTGACTACAGCCCAATGAGTCCAGACATTACAAAAGCTGCGGCTGGATAGCATGATTTCCACCCCTATACAAATAAACTTCTTTGTCCAGGACTTATTGAAGCAGCACAGGCCAGGGGCTCATTGGCTGCAGTTGGAGTTTCGAGCATACCCTGTAGATGCCACCCTCTGCATAGTCACCCATCTACACTACTATATCCGAATTACCAGAACCATCAGGAAGAAGGAGTAGGGGCTCCTCATCAGCCACAAACCTCCGCATCATCAGGTGACTGTACAGACTATCGCCAGGTGTCTCAGGGTAGTGTTGGATGCAGCAGGAGTTGCTACTAACATTTTTAAATCTCATTCCACTAGGGCTGCATCCACATCAGCGGCGAGGGCCATGGAGGTGCCCATGGACCACATCCTCGCCACCGCGGGCTGGGCCAGTGAAGAAACCTTCCAAAGGTTCTACAATAAGCCACTGGTCGCCCCCGCGACATTCGCAGAAGCTGTGCTGGGAGCCGCTCAGTAAATGTCTGTCCCCGAATCAGGGGTTATTTGTTTGTTATTATTTGATTAATAAATTGTGTTACTTTTTCAGCCAGTTTCAACTGAACTGCATTAACAGCCTTCCTCCATCAGAATTGCGGCAGTGTGATAGCATGGACGTTGGCCAGGGCGTGAAATCACAGAGCTTTGAAATCTTCACGAAGTCACTCACGTGACTCCGAAGTAAAATAGTAAGATTAAACGAGAACTTACCAAGTTTGAAGGTTGATCTTTATTTTACGAGGAGTCGCGGTGAGGGATTTTGTGCCCCCCGCTCCCACCCTCTACCATAAGGTCAACTCGGAAGTTCTACGTTCTTCATCTTACTATTTTCAGTCATGGTGCATTCTGTGATACGACACCGCTGCTTTGAAGGATGTCGAGCATGCGTGCTGGCGGGGTCTTCACGAAATCCCTCACCGCGACTCCTCGTAAAATAAAGATCAACCTTCAAACTTGGTAAGTTCTCGTTTAATCTTACTATTTTGTTTAATCCATCAGGTATAACCATATAACAATTACAGCACGGAAACAGGCCCTCTCGGCCCTTCCAGCACGTGCCGACCATTTATTTTCCCCAAGTCCCATCTACTTGCACTCAGACCATACCCCTCCATTCCCTTCCCGTCCATATACCTATCCACTTTACTTTTAAAAGTTAAAATCGATCCTGCCTCCACCACTTCTGCTGGAAGCTCATTCCACACAGCCACCACTCTCTGTGTAAAGAAGTTCCCCCTCATGTTACCCCTAAACCTCTGTCCCTTAATTCTCATGTCATGCCCTCTTGTTTGAATCTTCCCTACCCTCAATGGGAAAAGCTTATCCACGTCAACTCTGTCTATCCCTTTCATCATTTTAAAGACCTCAATCAAGTCCCCCCTTAAACTTCTGCGCTCCAAAGAATAAAGACCTAACTTGTTCAACCCATCTCTGTAACTTAGTTGCTGGAACCCAGGCAACATTCTAGTAAATCTCCTCTGTACTCTCTCTATTTTGTTGACATCCTTCCTATAATTAGGCAACCAAAATTGTACACCATACTCCAGAATTGGTCTTACCAATGCCTTGTACAATTTTAACATTACTTCCCTACTCCTATATTCAATGCTCTGATTTATAAAGGCCAGCACACCAAAGTCTGAAGAAGGGTCTTCGCTCTTAGATGCCTGCACCCTATTTCTACTTTTTGTGTACCCACACCAAAATACTTTCTTTATATCTACATGCGATTCCACCTTCAGGGAACTATGCAGTTATTCCTAGATCCCTCTGTTCCACAGCATTCCTCAATTCCCTACCATTTACCATGTACGTCCTATTTTGATTTGTCCTGCCAAGATGTAGCACTTCACACTTATCAGCATTAAACTCCATCTGCCATCTTTCAGCCCACTTTTCCAAATGGCCCAAATCTCTCTGTAGACTTTGAAAATCTACATCATAATCCACAACACCACCTATCTTAGTATCATCTGCATACTTACTTAACCAATTTTCCACCCCATCATCCAGATCATTGATGTACATGATGAACAACAGTGGACCCAACACAGATCCCTGAGGCACCCCACTGGTCACCGGCTTCCAACCTGACAAACAGCCATCCTCCATTACTCTCTGACATCTCCCATTCAGCCACTATTGAATCCATCTTGCTACTCCGCCATTAACACCCAAAGATTGAACCTTCTTAACCAACCTTCCATGGGGAACCTTGTCAAAGGCCTTACTGAAATCCATATAGACAACATCCACTGCTTTACACTCATCAATTTCCCTAGTAACCTCTTCAAAAAATTCAAGAAGGTTTGTCAAACATGACCTTCCAGGCACACATCCATGTTGACTGTTCCTGATCAGACCCTGTTTATCCAGATGCTTATATATATTATGTCTAAGTATCCTTTCCATTAATTTGCCCACCACTGATGTCAAACTGACAGGTCTATAATTGCTAAGTTTATTCTTTGAACCCTTTTTAAACAATGGAACAACATGCTAGGATATTGAACAACAGAGTTCAATATCCTTCTCCTTGGTGAATACCGAAGAAAAGAAATTGTTCAATATCTCCCCCGTCTCTTTTGGCTCTGCAGATAGCTGTCCATTCTGGCTCTCTAATGGTCCAATTTTATCCCTCGTTATCCTTTTGCTATTAATATAGCTGTAGAAACCCTTTGGATTTACTTTCACCTTTCTAGCCAAAGCAACCTCATATCTTCTTTTAGCCTTTCTAATTTCATTCTTAAGATTCTGTTTACATTCTTCATACTCCTCTAGCACCTCATTTACTCCATGCCTCCTATAATTATTGTAGATATCTCTCTTTTTTCAAAACAAGTGTCCAATTTCCCTTGAAAACCATGGCTCTTTCCAATTTTTACTATTTCCTTTCAACTGAAAGGAAATAGTAAAAATTGGAAAGAGCCATGGTTTTCAAGGAAGAGGCAAAGTTCTTCTCTCTCCCTCGCACCATTTCTCTCCCGATGTCAAAGCCCCAGACGGGCGGTGTTAAGTCCCACGGCTATTGAGGCCACGTCGGGCAATGTACGGCCACGCTCTAGGCCCAAAAGTCACAAAGTTGGAGCCTTTGTGCGGTCTTCGCATCAATTTTCGTCACTTCGCTAGTTGGAGCAGATCGATCATTCACAGGCTAGGGAAAGGGTCCCAATGAGATCGTTGAACAGTCCAGCAAGCACTGGGGGCAAAAGTGCCTTTGGGGTTAGAGGCTATACCAGGGTTGGGTTAAAGGCCCTCTCCTTTGGGTTAAGGCTCATAAAACTAGGGTTGGGTTAAAAGCCCTGTCCTTTGGGTTGAAGGCCCATAAAACATAGTTTGTAGCTGCAGCTACTGGCAAAAAACAAACAACTATTCCATTAAAAAAATAAAAACTAGAGGTTCGAGGCCCTATACAAATCGGGTATCCAACTGAGAGGATATTTCAAGACGACCTGCTAAGCGGCTAAGCACTGCGTCTTTGGTGGGATTGCAGATTGGAAGCGCGCTCCAAAAATCGGCATCGACTGCCAGCGTGAAGAGGTTATGCACTGACACCCGTTGCCAAGCAGGTGGAAAGAAAGAAGCCCTTTTGACAAGGTGAGCCTATGTTGGTTAAAGTCCACGCCTGTTTGAGGTATCCAGATCTCTGAAAGGATGGGGGAGGACCCTCGTAAAGGCATCGGGTTCTCAGTGGTTAGAGTATAGATTGGTTGAGAATATTCTAATCCATTCGAGACTTCTACATCCAAACTAAATTTGAATTGGAATTTGCATATGTCGAGTTACACACCAAAACGCTAACTGGTCAGATTAGAGCAAATTGAATTTTTTTTTTAGTCAAATACTCTCAATTCAGAATTTAAAGTGTGCACATATTTTGTCAGATTAATCTGTGTATAGAGTGTTTAAGATCGATTCTGAATCGCAGCTGATCAGCCAGGAATTCGTACCCCCTCTGATCGATTGTTGATTAGTACCTGATAGCGAAGAGTAACTGAGGAAAGTAATTTTTAGTAAAGAGTAATCTGATAGGAAAGGTACCCCTAAGTCTAAGCATTTAGTGTGAGGAAAAGGTACCTGAAGGTAAAGAGTAGCTAATAAAGAACTAGTACCCCTCAGCAAAGAGTACCCTAGGAAGGGGAAAGTCTTCTGTATTGGAGGGAGAGGTTCACTGATTGATAGCAGCGCGACGCAGGTCTGAAGAAGGGTCTCGACCCGAAACGTCGCCTATCTCCTTCGCTCCTTAGATTTTGTGTACCCTTGAAATATTATAATTTGCTTTTGAAACTATGTATTAAGGATTGCTGTTAGTGTGTTGTGGTTATAGTGTATTGCATTGCCTGTGAGAGAATTTAGTGAATATTAAGTGTACACATTGTCGGCACGGACTGGAAGGGCCGAGAGGGCCTGTTTCCGTGCTGTAATTGTTATATATCTCGTTCAGACTTGAATTGTGTATAAATACTTTGTTACGTGTAATATACATTTGGAAAGCGTTAAGATCGTGAATTGGTATATTGTACTGATTGTGCATTGTTTAAGAGTTTTGAGTGTTGGAAAACTGAGGCAATAGTTGGTTAAAGTGAATGTGTAAGAATTTGGTTTAGTTGGGATTGTATTAGTATTGAAGTTCGGTCGGGGGTTCGTATCCTTCTGATTGATTGTTTCGGGGGAAGGATTGTTCACACCACGAGGGGGAATTAAAATAGTGTGTGATTTAATTGTGATAATAAGTGAGTGTGGAGTGTGTTTCTCTTTACTTCTAATAGTGGTATAATTTCTTGCTTGGGTATAGTTTTGGGTTTATTTGTCTTTGTTAAATGTATGTATTTTGAGTGGGAGAGACTGCTGCTTTTTGAATATTAGGCACCTTAATCTGGGAGACTGAGGATTCTTCGGTAGCTGTTTACAGGTTGAAAGTTGGATGAGTGGTTGTGAATGAGATGAAACTGACAAGAGAGTTGGGTGCACAATTGAATAGAGCAATTGAATAGAGAGATTGAATAGTAGATTGGAAGGGTTACTGTACGATTGTGTGAGAAAGGTGTGAGACTGTTAGCGCTTGGAAGAAGTTAGCTATTGTTCGGGTGTGCGTAGCCTTGGAGACTGAAAGGGAGGAGCGAATTATTGAAGAGGTGTTAGTGAGTCAGAAATGTATCTGTAGTTGTACTGTTTCTAGTGTTAAGTCATGTCGGGTTTATACGAGATGTGCAGTGAAATGAAAAGTGGCAATGCTTTCGGATTGTGCAAAAAAACTACAAAACAGACTGGAAAAAGAATCCCATATTCACATATTGCATATTTGTGGGAGGAAAAATAAAGGACAACAGCAATTTTAAAAAGACACCACACAACAGTAAATTGGTACAGTAAAGTGTACAAGGACATGTGAAATAATCTGGAGAAGGATTTAACGACCACTTCTGAAAGCCTATTACAAATAATGTGTGATGAATTCCCTCATAAAGTTAAAAGGTTACGAACATTTTCGGGAAAGTTAAATAAATAGTTAGGCCGAATTTAAGTGAATTATGGCCGATGGGTGGTCTGAAATCAGTGACTGGGATAAGGTACATAGAGAAAATTATCCAACAATATGGGAATAGCAAAGAAGAAAATGAA
>CM069165.1:6088123-6265125 GCA_035221665.1 Okamejei kenojei
ATCTGCCATGCATTTGCCCACTCACCCAACCTATCCAAGTAACCTTACAGCCTCCTAGCATCCTCCTCACAGCTAACACTGCCCCCTCAGCTTCGTGTCATCTGCAAACTTGGAGATGTTGCATTCAATTCCCTCATCCAGATCATTAATATATATTGTAAATAGCTGGGGTCCCAGCACTGAGCCTTGCGGTACCCCACTAGACACTGAGTGCCATTCTGAAAATGACCCGTTTACTCCTTCTCTTTGCTTCAGGTCTGCCAGCCAGTTCTCTATCCACATCAATACTGAACCCGCAATAGCGTGTGCTTTAAGTTTGTATGCTAATCTCTTATGTGGGACCTTGTCAAAAGCCTTCTGAAAATCCATATATAACACCATATATATTAATGATTTGGAAGAGGGAATTAGGAGCAACACAAGCAAGTTTGCGGATGACACAAAGCTGGGTGGCAGTGTGAAATGTGAAGAGGATGTTAGGAGGTTGCAGGGTGACTTGGACAGGTTGAGTGAGTGGCCAGATGCGTGGCAGATGCAGTGTAATATAGATAAATGTGAGGTTATCCACTTTGGCAGCAAAAACAAGGGGGCAGATTATTATCCCAATGGAGTTAGGTTAGGTGAGGGGGAGGTGCAGCGAGACCTGGGCGTCCTTGTAAGGTTGGCATGCAGGTACAGGAGGCAGTGAGGAATCGTGTTGCACGGGGAGCCAAATGCAACGGAATTTTGTTTGGAATTGCATATATCGATGTATTTCTAAATGACAATAAAGTTTGTTTGATGATGATTTGCTTGAAAGCTAATGGAATGTTGACCTTCATAACAAGAGGAATTCAGTATAGGAGGTTCTTTTGCAGTTGTATGAGGCTCTGGTGAGACCACATCTGGAGTATTGTGTACAGTTTTGGTCTCTTAATTTGAGGAAGGACATGCTTGTGATTGAGGCAGTGCAGCGTAGGTTCACGAGATTGATCCCTGGGATGGCGGGACTGTCATATGAGGAAAGAATGAAAAGACTAGGCTTGTATTCACTGGAGTTTAGAAGGATGAGGGGGGATCTTATAGAAACATATACAATTATAAAAGGACTGGACAAGCTAGATGCAGGAAAAATGTTCTCAATGTTGGCCGAGTCCAGAACCAGGGGCCACAGTGTTAGAATAAGGGGGAGGTCATTTAGGACTGAAGTGATAAAAAACCGTACTCTGTGTTTTTCGCAGGAGTGGTCCATCTTGCTCCACTATAGGATCTTTGCTCTTAGTGGCTCTCCACAGAGTATCCATTCCTGCCCATTAGGTTCCCATTGTGATGAAGAACACGCAGGCATGAAAAGTGGAAAAAGGATTTATTAAAGTTTAAAATGTGAATAACTCTTAAAATATAAGAACAATTTAAATGTCAAAGATGAGAATTATTAAGTTATTTCTTGTTGTGTCTCTTGTTGCTACCCACAGTGTCTTTATGTCGCTTTGCCGCGGTCAAATTTTAACCAAGATAATCTGATAATATATCTCAGAAGTCATCATTCAACGAAGCACGCTTTTATATAAGCACGCATATATACACACACAGATCCACACACAGAGACTCGCGCACACACACATACTCACACACACTGACTCTCACACACACACACAGACTCACTCAAACGTTTAAAGCCTCCTGTAGAGGCTGCTGCTGCTGAAGCAAAAGTCCCGTTTATATCAACGGGTCAATGGTTGAAAGGGTCAAGAGCTTCAAATTCGTGGGCGTGCACATCTCTGAAGATCTTTCCTGGTCCGAGAACACAGATGCAAATATTAAGAAAGCACATCAGCGCCTCTACTTCCTGATAAGATTATGGAGAGTCGGTTTGTCAAGGAGGACTCTAACCTCTACAGGTGCACAGTAGAGAGCATGCTGACCGGTTGCATCGTGGCTTGGTTCGGTAACTTGAGCGCCCAGAAGAGGAAAAGACTACAAAAAGTAGTAAACGCTGCCCAGTCCATCATCGGCTCTGACCTCCCTTCCATCGAGGGGATCTATCGCAGTTGCTGCCTCAAAAAGGCTGGCAGTATCATCAAGGACCCACGCCATCCTGGCCACACACTCATCTCCCTGCTACCTTCAGGTAGAAGGTACAGGAGCCCGAAGACTGCAACGACCAAGTACAGGAATAGCAACTTCCCAATAGCCATCAGGAACTTGGCTCGGATAAAACTCTGAACATTAATAGCCCATTATCTGTTATTTGTACTTTATCAGTTTATTTATTTATGTGTGTATATATTTATATAATGGTATATGGACACACTGATCTGTTCTGTAGTCAATGCCTACTATGTTCTGTTGTGCTGAAACAAAGTCAAGAATGTCATTGTACCATCAGGGACACATGACAATAAACTCACTTGGATTTGAACTTGAATAGTATTACTTCAAATAAATAAATTTTGAAAATTATGCACTTTACTTATGTTCCACTTTTTGAAGTTTTTTACATTTCCTTTTAACAGTCATGTTATGCATTTTTCTATTCTTGAATTCGGAGTCATAGTACATGTGCATACTCTCAAAGATTGCTACAATTCTAACCTTGACTCTGTTGCAGCACAAGTTCATGTCTTTGTATAGCTGTGTGTTATATATTGCTGTGTTTATTAGATGGGAAAGATAGAAGAGCTTATTAAAATCTTCTTACAAAGACCATTAAGTAATTTATTTCTATCCTCTTTTGGACCTAAGGCATAGCAGGGTTGCCAACTCTCACACAGAGGGAAGGGAGGGAGGGAGGGAGGGACGGAGGGGAGAGAGAGAGAGAAGGAGGGAGAGAGAGAGGGAAGGAGGGAGAGAGAGAGGGAAGGAGGGAGAGAGAGAGGGAAGGAGGGAGAGAGAGAGAGTGAAGGGGAGAGAGAGAGAGAGAGAGAGGGAGGGAGAGAGAGGGGAGGGAGAGAGAGGGGAGGGAGTGAGAGAGGGGAGGGAGGGAGGGAGAGTAGGAGGGGGGGAGGGAGGGAAGGGAGGGGAGGGAGAGAGGAGAGAGAAGAGAGATGAGAGAGCAGGGGAGGGGAGGGAGGTGGGAGGGAGGGGAAGGGAGGGAGAGAGAGAAGCAAGGGGATCGAGAGGGGAGAGAGGGAGATCGAGAGGGGGAGAGAGAGATCGAGAGGGGGGAGAGAGAGGGGTGAGATTCGAGAGGGGAGAGAAAGATCGAGAGGGGAGAGATGAGAGAAGAGAGGGGAGGGAGAGCGATCGAGAGGGGAGAGAGAGAGAGATAGAGAAGAGGGAGATCGAGAGAAGAGAGGGGAGGGAGAGAGATAGAGAAGAGAGGGATCGAAAGGAGAGAGAGAGATATAGAGAGAAGAGAGGGGAGAGAGAACGAGATCGAGAGGTAAGTAAAGATCTATTACAAATAAATATAATAACTTTCGAATGCATCTTGCTCCTCTATAATCTTTGCTTGCAACTGCTCTGTAGCTTTGGAGCGGATTACACAGCGGGAGATCGAGAGACAAAGATTTTAGAGGAGCCTAGTTTCCCAATGATGTAGACGCCATAGTCGATGCCATATTTGGTCCGCTAAAATGGCGTGGACAATCACACATGTGATACTACGCTTTTTTGCTGAGTGGCGCATCTTGCTCCTCTATAATCTTTGATGTGGACATTGAAGGGAGGGAAGCCCAGTATTTAAAAAGATGGGCGACTTTTTCGGTATAGAATCACAGCCTTCCTCCAAGCCATCTCACGTTTGCGATCCTAAGGCACCGTGCGTTGCTTGTGAACAGGGCACTCGAGTGGAGTCAGCGGCATCTGTGACTCCACCTCCTAAATTTGAACCTGTGAGGGAGAAATCGGAAGGGGATTCTCGGGCTTCGATTGTTTTTTTGGAAAAGGATAGCATAGTGAGTTAAGGGACAAGGAGTAAAGTTCCTTATAAGCTGGGGCCAGAACAAATTAAACGGACAGCAGGAAAAGAAAAGGAATCATTCATAAAATATAGAGACTCCTTTAGCGGAGGAAGCAGTGCTACTGAGGGTGAGACAATAGCGGCCTATAAGATAGTTGATCCTAATATAGCCCATATCATGGAAGTATAACGATCCCCCGTAGGCTTCTTCTTCGAGTCCGTTGCAATCTCAGATGTCGTTCTGCAGTATCTGGCGCAGGTCACAGCTGATCGGCAATTCGTAGGCAATTCCCTGTCAGAAAAGTGCTTACTCCCACTTTTGATCTGGATATTGCAGGAGGTGCAGATCATCCCCGGGCCAGTGATACCCAGTTCGATAACGACTATGAGTGAAGACCCAGACGAGAAAGATTCAATTGCTTCATTTGAGGAATATCTGAAACTTAATATGTATGGACATTATCCTGACTCTCGAAGCTTATGGCAGTTATTACCCCGAAGGAATACACTAAGTTTTTGATAATATTGGGATTGGGGTACCCTACACATGAAGTCTTAGTGGAGGGGGTAGCAAGGGAGAGTGACAGAAAAAAGCCTATCTTTGCTGCTCTTATCAAATCCTTCCAGGGACCAGTGGAAATAATGCAGAAACTGGAAATTAGATCAAAAGAAGAGGAAGAGTTTAAGGCTAACTCCAGATTACCTTAGGGACATGCCTATTCAAGAGCCTGATTTTCCTCAGTTCTACGGGAGAAGAGGCTGAACGGTTGGGCCAGATCAGTGTTATGTCTGTGGGGCATTGGAGCAAAGCTTGCCCTAGGAGGGATCATAGGGGAGGAAGGGGTTGAAGGATTGGGTCACGAGGTCCAAGAAGTCTATTGATCCCTACGGGCTATAGGAATACTTGGGACCCTGAAGATCAAAGCAGAGGATGCTGGCTATAGGATCAGGGGGAGGGAACCTAAACACCTTTCTCGCAATCGAGTCAATTTCGGTAGTCCTGATCTGCCAGCCAGTCCAGAGTGTGGATGGAGCAACCTGACCCCTGCCTCAGAACCAGAAATGAGATCTGAGGAAATAGAACATACCCTCCTCATAACACTGAGATGGTCCAGGGAAAATAGTAGCAACCACTATTTAAAATCAGAACGAGAGAATCCCTTTACCTGGAAGGAAGCATAAGGAAGAGGTAGCAATTATAGGAAACTGCGTTAATTGTGTCAAATCGGGATCAAGAACAGTCCACGGATAGAGAGAAGTAAAAAAATAATAAACAAAACCAAGAAAGAGACAAAGTAGTTGGTGTCAGAAGACAAAGAAAAAAACCCTCAAAATAACTTAGATTGGCACTAGGGAAAGGAAGAAAATAATCTATTGTGTAGGAGTGAGGAATAGGAGCAAGTGTAAACTCGTTTAATAACCTTTTGTTGAGTTGTTGTGCCTTCAGGACAGTACTGCATCTAACATGCCACTATCTGGGGAGTGAGGTAAAAGAATATGTGGACCCTCAAGAACGGGCAGAAGACACAGCTCAGGTAGGATGTGTCAACATCACTTCCATCCAAGTAGCTTCCCAGAGACAGAGATCAACAGAGAGAAGGAAGTGTTACTGTCCTGACCCTTTAACATTCACAATCCAGGAAAGTCCAGCAGAAATTAAGACTGTTCATCATAGTGATTTTCCTGCTCCTGCAAATTAAAGAAGACATACATACCATAGTGCCCAACCTTACCAATGTAACATAGTAATTGACACCGGTGAAAAAGGAAGAACAATGTCTCAGGAATTTAAAGAAATATAGACAGCCTCTAGAGACCATTGAGGCAAGCTCCAACTTAAAAGAGTTAACTGAATATGGAAATCTGGG
The DNA here is from genome assembly GCA_035221665.1 of Okamejei kenojei. NCBI lineage: Eukaryota > Metazoa > Chordata > Chondrichthyes > Rajiformes > Rajidae > Okamejei > Okamejei kenojei. The sequence goes on from CM069165.1 coordinate 6,093,875, forward strand.
AATGAAAACTCCTCTGTGGTTTGGGGACACCTACTTTGAGCCTAAGTTTTAGCTATTGGGAATAAACTGACCAATTCTAAATTAGGTCTCTAAATTGTGTAGTGATGAATTGGAAGGACTTTGATATTTGAGATTTAGAAATGGCCTATGGGATATGACTTAAACGTTTTTGAAATTTGAGAATTAACCTGGAATCTTTCATTGTCTCACCCCCAGATAGACAGCTAGAGAAGGGAAAGATTGGTAACGGACATGAAGGGAAGGATGGAACTTGGCAGAGGTCCGGTATTGTAGAACATGAATAAATATCCGGGGAACATGAGAGATGACATAAAAGTAATAAGAATGAGGAAGTGCAGATAACAAAACTACCCTTCAAGAAGTTAATGCTGACCACCAAGAGGAGAGTTACTGTAAGAAAGAGTGATGGTGTTATAAGGAGTACCGGGGAGTGGTACTTTTTGTCAGAATCGATATATTTGACCAGTGGATCGAGATTTATCTAACCCTTGATAATAAAGTGGCTACTATTATTAAGGTGTAAAAATTGTCCCTAGCTTCGGTATTCTTAATTTAAATCACTGATCCACAACATATGGAAATAAATTGATGAAATTAAATAGCTGGGAATTCCACAGCAATTGGATTGAATTGTGTTTATGGGCCACAAGCTGTGGATTGGAAAGAGGTAAGACAGATGCTGAAACTCAAAATAGTAAATTAAAGGCTGATACTGAATTTAGCTGAATTGAAGCATTCCCCAAGGTTGTTTTGAATTAGAGTCATGCCTGTAGGGAAATTTGGACTGAATCTAGTTGAAATTCACATGAGAAACCTTCATTAGGAGTACATTGGCAACCACCAAAAATTGTGACTGCTCAGATAACTGACTACATGTTAGCGTTGATCATAGTATGGGAAGGATTGCATCACGGGATAGTAATAGTGTATAGATAGAAGCCTTTTGTTGACAGTGGATGACAGGAGAGCATCAGTGAAAATATGGATTGCTAACCTGCTTCGTCTCAGGGTGTCTTGGGAATTATATGTTCTGCTATCAATCAGGTGCGGTGGGATTGGCGACACGGATGGATGGGATTTGCGCCCACAAAAACTCGGGAGGTGAAGACTCATCAGATGGGGAATCATGAAGCTATGCCCACGAAAACGCGGGAAGCTTGATGAGATTCTGGGAAGATACAACATCATCTTGTTGTTAATATGCTTGACATAATGTAATAGTCACTAATGTACATTTGGTTATCATAATGATGGTTATCATATGATAAAAGGGAGGAATGTAAATATTGGCTAAAACAGAGCAGTAATAGCACCAACATTTAGTAAAGGCTTCATGCATTGTTAGGCCATTTTGGTCAAGTCTGTGTTTCTGCAAATACAAGACAAGCTGTTGATTGTGCCAAGGGATCTAGGGCCCAGATCAGTGTTGCAGATAAGAAATGTATGAATATCTCTTCAATTGACTGAATGAATGAGATTTCTGCAGAAGACCTCTAAAGAAGTGTAAAATGCATGAAGTTGATTGGATTACTGGAAAAGCATTGTATATATTGTAAATAATGTTGCGAGACAGTTATCCTGCTGTTTGATGTTTGGCCAAAGTGTTAAGCCCTGGCAGGGTTGTTTTGAATTCCAGGGCAAATGTTGCATTATTCAAGTTAAGTTAGCTTCTTCCAGAAGCTTCTCCTGAAACAATGTATGGGAGATTCGGTTTTGGTTTGGGGAACCATCAATAATGTATTGTTGTAATTAATATGTTTTATTGGATTGTAAAGAGACCACCCCAATGTAGTTCAGTCCCTCAAGGTTCAGGGACCTATAAAAAGCAGCCCCACGAGGTCCTTTGTCAATCATCTGGAAGTGCGCTTGGGACTGCATAACCTTTTGTAGTGTTTCTGTTTGCACGAGGCTGAAGAGCTTGGCCAGGCAGATACAAGGATCAAACCCGTGGTGGTTTTGATATCGTATAGGGGAATTTGCTGTACAATCTAAAAATAAATATTAGTTGGTCCAGTGCTTGACTCAGTGTTTTCTTGACTGAACTAGACTGGGGGGAAGCTTAGAAGAGCATATTTACAGCATCAGTGATTTCTTTAAGTTTTCAAAGGTCTCCTGTGCTTTCTTAGTTAATTTGAATTCACACTCTTTACTAGTATTGGGTGTTAGCCCTTTAGTTTCTAAAGCTATGTTACGGATCCAAGGTCCACAATGATTGACCATACCAAGCCATTGCCTCATTTGTTTGGCTCTCTAGGAATCTGGAATTCACAGATGGGTTTGAGTCTGCTTTTTTCTAGGCACCTTTAGGTTGCCGAAATTATGATCCCTAAAATCTTTATTTTCTCCTGGGCCATCAGTACTTTCGACTGGGAGACCACATATCCCAAATTGTCGAGATGTACAGGGTCTTTGTGAGGCTACACCTGGAGTATTACGTACAGTTTTGATCTCCTAATCTGAGGAAGGACATTCTTGCCATAGAGGGAGTACAGAGAAGGTTCACCAGACTGATTCCTGGGATGGCAGGACTTTTACATGAAGAAAGACTGGATAGACTCGGCTTATACTCGCTAGAGTTTAGAAGATTGAGGGGGGATCTTATAGAGACGTACAAAATTCTTAAGGGGTTGGACAGGCTAGATGCAGGAAGATTGTTCCTGATGTTGGGGAAGTCCAGAACAAGGGGTCACAGTTTAAGGATAAGGGGGAAGTCTTTTAGGACCGAGATGAGAAAATTATTTTTCACACAGAGAGTGGTGAATCTGTGGAATTCTCTGCCACAGAAGGTAGTTTGGGCCAGTTCATTGGCTACATGTAAAAAGGAGTTAGATGTGGCCCTTGTGGCCAAAGGGATCAGGGGGTATGGAGCGAAGGCAGGTACAGGATACTGAGTTGGATGATCAGCCATGATCATGATCATATTGAATGGCGGTGCAGGCTCAAAGGGCCGAATGGCCTACTCCTGCGCCTATTTTCTATGTTTCTATGTTTCCATGAACTGGTCATCCAGGACGATGTCATAGTTTAGGGCCACAAAGTCGTGATCCCCTCATCATTGCATGAGGAATACGACAACGAGGCAAACAGCGGTCACCCGGGAGTCGATACCACACTGACCCACGCTCAAAATCTGTTCTACTGGCCTGGGATGGCCAAATACATACGGGACCGTATAGCCTCTTGCCCCACCTGCAACAGTCTTGCACCACACCAGCAGAGGCAGCCCCTACTGCAACAACCTCCACCAGCCCTGGCCTGGACGTCAGTGGTGGCAGACATCTTCGAATGGCACGGTAATCACTACCTTGTCCTCGTCGACTCATATTCAAACTGGTTTGAATTCGGCCTCCTGTCCACCACCACCACATCTGAAATGGTCATCCGAAAATTAAAGAAACACTTCTCCACATTCGGCTCACCCGTTCGTTTGCAGACTGACAACAGAAGACAGTTTACCAGCCACGAGTTTCCACCGTCACGAGTCCTGAGTACCCACAGGTCTCGAGGGAATTTCCACCGTCACGAGCCCTGAGTACTCACAGAGTAACTGATTCGCTGAACAGGCTGTCAGAATTGCAAAACAAATGATGGGACAATGCTGTACATTGCTCAGCAGAAGCTGATACCTCAAGTACTGAAGCCTATTTTAATCCAAAAGGAGAAACACGATATCCAGAAACGGTCGCACGACAAGTCATGCAAATCCCTCCTGCCTCTACTGTCAGGCCAGGTTGTTTGCCTTCAAACTACCAGGGGACATTCCCGTCTGGCTACTGTTGTCGGCACAGCCAATGAACCTCGGTATTACCTTGTGGACTATGAGGGAACAGTCTATCGCAGAAGTCATCAACATCTGCTTGCTGTGCGAGAACCCCGTCCGCTTCAGTTCCAGCCGTTTGCTGCTGAACCTTCAACCGATCCCCGCATGCTCCTTACTCCTCGCATGTCCCATACTCCTCCACGAGCAGCGGCCATGACTAACCACGGGATTACCCCTCCTGCATACTCCCCCTTTTGTGCCACCACAAGCCTCTCCCACGGCTTTCTCGCTTCCTGGTTCACCCCCTCCCTCTAATCTTTCTGTTGAAGGAGGAGTGGGTTTCGTCCATACGCTTTCGGGCCGCATCAGTAGACTGCCTGATAGATATAGCAAATTTGTTTGACTTTAATGGCATGATTGCACTATACTTACTCTTTAAGGGGGAAGGATGTAGATTGGTTTATGCATGCAACCAATCATATATAGGTTAGCATCGCTAACCCCGCCTTACTGTATCATTTATATTATTACCCACTTCCCATGCTACACAGTTCGGTAGCAGACAGGATACAGTGACTTCTAATATGTTGAATGTGGATTAAAGATGATCTTAAACTACGTGTTGTGTAATTGTCATATTTACACATATACTCACTGGTACCTAAGCGTATTCCACAGGGCCCTCCTTTCCTTCAACCAGAGCCAACATTTTTATTCCCACTTTGTTCTCTCACATCACTAACAGTTACTTTGTTTCCCTTCTTAGTTTCTTTACTACTTGTTGTTTGCTCTTCTCATACTCTGCTCTATTCCTGGAGTAGGCATTCCCTACTCCAGTGACCTAATTGGTTACAATTGAAACAAACCCCTGAGGCTGCTATTTTATTCACTTCAAAATATTTCTCCGGGTAAGTATGGGCTGTATTGACCTCTTGACTCTGGATTGTCTTCCCTTACTGTCTTCCACGTACAATCTTCAGTGTTTATTGTGATGGTATACTTGATTTCTTCATTTATATAAATTATTTTGATGAGTCCTGAGGTAGGGGTCAGGTTATTTTGTCCATTAACTCTGGACTGACTGGCTAATCAGGACTGAAAAAAATGGATTGGTCTGTGAGAAAGGTGTTTGTCTTCTTGGTCCCTGATGTCCTGGCCAGCTTACTCTCTGTTCTCTCTGTTCTCTCTGATCTCTAGGATTTAAAGATTTCCTGTAATCTATAGGATCTCATGTGCTCCTGTAGTCTCTAGGATTTCAAAAGTTCCTCTGATCCTGATAATCTCTTCTCCGACCCCTTCCTTCAATTCGTTCTCCAGTCGGACATGAAAACGCTAGTGGGTGTTGTGTACAGGCCACCTAACAGTAGTAGTGGAGTTGGGGATGGCATCAAACAGGAAATTAGAAATGCGTGCAACGAAGGTAAAACCGTTATAATGGGTGACTTCAATCTACATATAGATTGGGTGAATCAAATTGGCAGGGGTGCTGAGGAAGAGGATTTCTTGGAATGTATGCGGGATAGTTTTCTAAACCAACATGTGGAGGAACCAACAAGAGAGCAGGCTATTCTAGACTGGATATTGAGTAATGGTGAAGGGTTAGTTAGCAGCCTTGTTGTACGTGGCCCCTTGGGCAACAGTGACCATAATAACCTCCGTTACATCGACGACTGCTTTGGTGTCACCTCCTGCACCCACACACAACTGACTGACTTCATTCATTTCACCACCAACTTCCATCCGGCACTCAAATACACTTGGACCATTTCCGACACTTCCCTACCATTCCTTGACCTCACCATCTCTATTGCAGGTGATACGCTCCTGACCGACATCCACTACAAACCTACTGACTCCCACAGCTACCTGGACTACTCTTCCTCCCACCCTGCTTCTTGTAAGGACTCCATCCCTTATTCCCAATTCCTCCGTCTACGCCGCATCTGCTCCCAGGATGAGGTGTTCCACACCAGGTCATCACAAATGGCCTCATTCTTCCCTCCCCCACTATTGATGAGGCTCGCACCAGGGTCTCCTCCATACCCCGCAACACTGCCCTCACTCCCCATTCCCCCACTCGCAAACAGGGCAGAGTCCCCCTGGTCCTCAGCTTTCACCCCACCAGCCGGCAAATACAACATATAGTCCTCCGCCAGTTTCGCCACCTCCAACGTGACCCCTCCACCCGCCACATCTTCCCATCTCCCCCCTGTCTGCCTTCCACAAAGACCGCTCCCTCCGCAACTCCCTTGTCCATTCTTCCCTCCCCTCCCACTCTACCCCTTCCCCGGGCACTTTCCCTTGCAACCGCAAAAAAATGCAACACTTGTCCCTTCACCTCCCCCCTCCACTCCTTTCAGGGACCCAAGCAGTCCTTCCAGGTCCGACAGAGGTTCACCTGCACCTCCTCCACCCTCATCTACTGCATCCGCTTGCTGCAGATGCCAGATGATCTATATCGGTGAGACCAAGCGGAGGCTTGGCGATCGCTTCGCCGAACACCTCCGCTCGGTCCGCAATAACCAACCCGACCTCCCGGTGGCTCAGCACTTCAACTCCCCCTCCCATTCCACATCCGACCTCTCGGTCCTGGGCCTCCTCCACGGCCAGAGTGAGCAACACCGCAAGCTGGAGGAACAGCACCTCATATTCAGCTTGGGGAGTCTGCATCCTTTGGGCTTGAATATTGAATTTTCTCAATTCTTTTAACCCTTGCTGTCTCTCCCCCTTCCCACCTCTCCCTCTGCCCTCGGGCCCTGGCATTCCCTCTATCTCTATCTCCCTCCCCCACCCCAGTCGCACCAGCTTCTCATTTTCACACCACAAACAGCTTACAATGGCTTGTTCCCTTTATCACCGATACTTTTTTGCATATCTTTCACTCATTGTTCCTTATCTCTCCACATCACCGTCTATATCTCTCGTTTCCCTGATCCCTGACCAGTCTGAAGAAGGGTCTCGACCCGAAACGTCGCCTATCTCCTTCGCTCCTTAGATGCTGCTGCACCCGCTGAGTTTCTCCAGCTTTTTGTGTACCACCGTGACCATAATATGGTTGAGTTCTTCATTAGGATGGAGAGTGACATTGTTAATTCAGAAACACGGGTCCTGAACTTAAAGAAAGGTAACTTTGAGGGTATGACGTGAATTGGCCATGATGGACTGGCAATTGATTCTTGAAGGGTTGACGGTGGATATGCAATGGAAGGCATTTAAAGACTGCATGGATGAACTACAACAATTGTTCATACCAGTATGGCAAAAGAATAAATCAGAGAAGGTGGCGCATCCGTGGATAACGAGGGAAATCAGGGATAGTATCAAAGAAAAAGATGAAGGGTAAATTGAATGGATTAATCCCCAGGGCTTGATAGGTTGCATCCCAGGGTACTTAAGGAAGTAGCCCCAGAAATAGCAGATGCCTTAGTGATAATTTTTCAAAACTCTTTAGATTCTGGAGTAGTTCCTGAGGATTGGAGGTTAGCTAATGTAACCCCACTTTTTAAAAAGGGAGGGAGAGAGAAAACAGGGAATTACAGACCAGTTAGTCTAACATCGGTAGTGGGGAAAATGCTAGAGTCAATTATTTAAGATGGGATAGCAGCGCATTTGGAAAGTGGTGAAATCATTGGACAAAGTCAGCATGGATTTACGAAGGGTAAATCATGTCTGACGAATCTTATTGAATTTTTTGAGGCTGTAATTAGTAGAGTGGGTAAGGGAGAAGCAGTGGATGTGTTATATCTGGACTTTCAGAAGGATTTCGACAAGGTCCCACACAAGAGATTGGTATACAAACTTAAAGCACACGGTATTGGTGGTTCAGTATTGATGTGGATAGAGAACTGGCTGGCAGACAGGAAGCAAAGAGTAGGAGTGAACGGGTCCTTTTCAGGATGGCAGACAGTGACTAGTGGGGTGCCGCAAGGCTCAGTGCTGGGACCCCAGCAATTTACAATATACATTAATGATTTGGACGAGGGAATTAAATGCAACATCTCGAAGTTTGCGGATGACACGAAGCTGGGGGCAGTGTTAGCTGTGAGGAGGATGCTAGGAGGCTGCAGATGACTTGGATAGACTGGGTGGTGGGCAAATGCATGGCAGATGCAGTATAATGTAATAAATGTGAGGTTATCCACTTTGGTGGCAAAAACAGGAAGGTAGACTATTATTTGAATGGTGACCGATTAGGAAAAGGGGAGATGCAGCGAGACCTGGGTGTCATGGTACACCAGTCATTGAAAGTAGGCATGCAGGTGCAGCAGGCTGTGAAGAAAGCGAATGGTATGTTGGCATTCATAGCAAAAGGATTTGAGTACAAGAGCAGGGAGGATCTACGCAGTTGTACAGGGTCTTGGTGAGGCCACACCCGGAGTATTGCGTACAGTTTTTGGTCTCCTAAACTGAGGAAAGATATTCTTGCCATAAGAGGGAGTACAGAGAAGGTTCACCAGACTGATTCCTGGGATGGCACGACTTCAATATGAAGAAAGACTGGATAGACTTGGCTTGTACTCGCTGGAATTTAGAAGATTGAGGGGTGATCTCATAGAGACTTACAAAATTCTTAAGGGGTTGGACAGGCTAGATGCAGGAAGATTTGTTCCCGATGTTTTTGGGGAAGTCCAGGACAAGGTCACAGTTTAAGGATAAGGGGGAAGTCTTTTAGGACCGAGATGAGAAAATCGTTTTTCACACAGAGAGTGGTGAATCTGTGGAATTCTCTGCCACAGAAGGTAATTGAGGCCAATTCGTTGGCCATATTTAAGAGGGAGTTAGATGTGGCCCTTGTGGCTGAAGGGATCAGGGGGTATGGAGAGAAGGCAGGTACAGGATACTGAGGTGGATGATCAGCCATGACCATATTGAATGGCGGTGCAGGCTCGAAGGGCCGAATGGCCTGCTCCTGCACCTAATTTCTATGTTTCTATGTTTCTATGTTACTCCAATGCCCTGTTCCACCACAAGTATAACACTGATCTGGTCCCAGTATTTTTGTATTTCTTCGCAAATGTGATCTCGGGGAAATCGGCAGGTATCTCAACATAAAGTAAATCTGGATAATTTGGGATCTTAGATTCTTTCATTCCATACTTCAGTAATATTTTAGGATACCACAGTCCAAAGTCAGATTTTGGCGCCTCTTTCTCAATTATATTATATTTATATTATAATTATTATAATATTTTCATTAAACCAGCTTGGTTTAACTGCAGGCTAACTTTCCTGTTTTGTTTTACATCTTTCCAGTGGTATCTCACTGCCCTAGCCATCTGACTGGTACTATTTTCGGACCAGTCCATATTATTAGTTTTAATTGATTCAGCCACACTGGTTGGAAGGCTTCAACAATATGGTACAGTATTGTGGAGAATTTTCCCCATTTCGATAATTTAGGTCACCTGATTGGTCCATGTACAATTCTGAAAATCTTTCTAAGAACTCATCTGCTCCCTCTCCCTTTTTCGGTCTTACTGTCCATCAAGATTCTAGCTAGATCAATTGGTTTCTGAAGCGTATTCGCAAGGGCAGTTAAAACTGCAACTTCTCTTGCGCTATTGTCTGCAATCACATCTCACGAGTCTGCGTGATACACACGCATTGTGGGTCTAAGGTAATCTACAAAGGAAGCAGGTGATTTCTTATGGTCTGGTATCTTGCTCAGTACTACCATCATCTCATTGGGATTCCATGGGGTATAGATAGCTATAGTTCGGGAAATATTTGCACCCACTGCACTAACTGGATCAAGATACGTGATGTTTGCTCTGCTTTCCGAATTTTTGCCATATCGGGATCTCCTTCAGTGTCTCCAGCTATTGTCTCACCATCAGATATGTCTTCCTCTTCATTAGGGGGATCACGGTACCTCCTAAATGACCCTCTCTGTTCTCTCGCTGCTCGTCTAATTCATCTAGGCTTAAGCTCACTAAAATACTCTGATGGTTGTATTATGTCTCTAATAACCACTTTCGCCTTAAACACTGGGGCTATCTTTTTGGTTTTACTCCTGGTACCATGAGCTACTGGACTACCTGCAATAGTGGAACGGTTGGAGTCAAAGAACCCTGTACTGGTCTGATGGCTGTTTGTAAAGCAGGCTTTGTTGTGGAATCTGCATGTGGTGTTAAAGGTGCTGCAGGATCTGAGTGTCTGCTGTGTCTGCACAATGTGTAGATGAATTACGGGGAACACGAGAGGAATAAGATGGAGGCTGTGAACTTCTTCTAATTCTAACACTTTCCCAATGTTCCAAATACTCGTCTTCTCCCCCCTCAAAGCCAATGCCAACTGAAGATATAATCTCTGATGCCAACCATCGGGTCCTTAAATTCAAGATCTACTGGTGCCAGTTTCCCCTTCAAAGATGTTTTTCTCTCCTGCTCCTGATATCTAGTACATCCACACCCCTCTCGCAAGGTGCCTGGAGGTCGGTTTACTTCATTATCTTTCAGTTCGATCCCAAGCTTTGAAGCTGCTTCCTTCCAACTCACCATTCTCACGGCCTCTCTATTCGCTTTCTGCTCTTCATAATATTTTCTCCACAATCCTATTAACTCATTCGCTGCCTCACTGTTACTGTTTTGCCAAATAATCTGTTCGATATGCTTCACTCCCTTCAATGTTCCAACGCTCCCCCTCGGACCATAAATCATCTCCTAATTTCATATTCAACGCTACCGAAAAGTTTTAAAATCTCTCAGCCATTTGTGGAAACTCGCTACACACTAACCGGAGCGAGCTTTTTGGGTCTTCAATTGTATCGTGTTCGATATGATTTCCCATTGTTGTTAGCAATGGAAACAAAGTCTCAACAATTCACATACTCGCTCAACAATTCACACTTCGCTCACAATCTCCTAGACTATCAAACTCACTCCCAAACAATGGCCAAAAGTTCCGCAGCGCGTCAGCAGTCTCGCACTTCTCACAACACAATCACGCAATCAAATCTACTTCCAAATCCTGGGTTCCCCAAAATTCCTCTACCGTCTCTCACACGAATCCACACAAACTACACACACTTTCAACCTGTAAACAATTTTAAGTAACAATCCTTGGTCGACAAAAAGTTAAGGCGCTTCAGTGAACAATCAAACACAATCAAACACACTTCAGCAGCAAATCTCCTGCACTCAAAACACCTTAATCTAGACACAGACAAATGAGCTCCAAACATGCAAGCAAAATTGTACGTAGACAAGAAACTATACCACTTATCACTATCATGCAAAACCACACTCCTAAATAGAACACAAGCATTCGTCTAATATCGCATTCGTTAACTGTACAGTCCCAAAACCAATCACAGTATGTTTTAACCCAAAATTCGTGCTGTTTTCAACCAACGGAACCCCTCCCTTAGATACAGAAGACCTTCCCTTCAAAGTACATTTTCACTGAGCGGTACACTTCCTGTCAAGTTACTCTTCTTCTATCAGGTACACTTTCCTTGGAACAAATGCTTAGACTTACGGGTACAGTTCCCATCAAGTTATTCTTCACTAACAAGTACTCTTCCTCTACCTCTGTTACTTTTCCCACTAAAAGGTACTAATCAGCGATCTAAAGAATACAAACCCCTGGTTGAACAGCAACGTTTTGGACTCCTCATAACAGCAGCCTTAATCACACTATGTCCATATATAGTCGCGATTCCAACCACTATTACAACAGTGCATGTAACACTCAACACTTTAAATCAAAGGCAAGACGCAGTAAATACAATAAAGCAACGGCAACATTTTAAATACACTTTAAACTCTAACTTTAACACATTTTAACTATATATTTTAACATATTTTTATTATACACAAGTTAACCAAGTATATGTATATACACTTTATTAATATACAATAGCCAGTGCCCTCAATACAAGATCTCTATGCAATAGCCCTCCTTCAATATGAAGCCCTGAATTTGGTAAAATGTGGATCGAAGAATTCAGACCTTTACGCTCTTATTCTCTTTATTACCTTATCCCATTGTTTTTTAGCTTCTTTCCCACACAATTTCAAATTTTAGAATAGACACGTCTTTATTTAAATTCTCAGTGTGTTCCCGAGTATTTTTTTCAGCCAATTATACTACAACCACTGAGTCCTCAGTACCGTTATGGAACCCCTCCCTTATCCAAAGTTCCAGGTACAACTCACACAGGCGGGGACTCAAACCCCCTTGGCCCCCTCCTTCCCACCAGCTGGGAACTGGGCATGTCCGTTTCGCGCTGGAATTCGATGCCGATCATTAAAGTGCCTTTCCAACCGCACCCTCAGCAACGACGCAGTATTTTCCCTCTAAGTACTGAAACCATCTCAGCCATGTCTCTTAAGATACCCCAGCCAATTCGGATATCCCTGTCTCAACAGGGACTCAAACCCCTCAACTACCTTTTGGTGCCAGGCTAACTCAATGGTACCTGACTGCAATAGCTGTTGACTAACTAGGCGCGGGACGTCCCACAAGAGAACAACCTTGTGAGCCTAACCACCACCCTTAGATAAGGACTCTCTCTCTACTTACCCTCAGTGCTTGCTAGACTACTACTATTATTGGATCCTCTTGGGAACCCCAACACAAGCACATGAATGGTGGATTCGTCCTGATCAGCAAAGTGGGGAAAACCAATTCGAAAACCGCACCGTGGCGCCGATTTCTCCCCTCGCAATCTGGAACGACTCAATTCCCTGATCGCAAGCTTCTGTCTGGGAATCTGTTGAGATCCCGGCGAGCCCCGAATGTAATTATGCTCCTACAGCTTAACGTTTAGTCTAGTTCAGTAAAACACTGAGTCATGCACTAAGTCAACTAAGTCTTTATTTTTCCCAAACACAATCCCAAACTTCCTATACATACCTAACCACCGTGGGTCAGATCCTTGTCTCTACTCGTCCAAGCCGTTCAGCCTCGTGCGAGTAGACATCTTCAGCTAGTTAGCACGTCTCAAGTACGTTCCCTGAAGATCGGCTCTGATCCTTGTGGGGTTCACTCTCTTATAGGGCATCGGACCTGTGGCGCAAAACTATATGGGGGGGGGGGGGGGGGGGGCGGAACCTACAAACCAATCACAAATATCGATTACATTATACAGTTATTGACAGTTCCCTAATCCAATCACAAAATACCCTTATTGTGGAGTTCCTTCAGTTCCTCCATCACATCAGATTTTCTGGCCACGAGTACACCAGGAAGATTGTTTGTGTCCTTCTTAGTGAGGACAGATCCAATGTACCTGTTCATCTCATCTGCCATTTCCTTGTTGCTCATAATAAATTCACCTTTTTCAGTCTTCAAGGGTCCAACTTTGGTCTTAACTAATTTTTTCCTCTTCACATACCTAAATCTTTTACCATCCTCCTTTATATTCTTGGCTAGCTTACCTCATACCTCATTTTTTCTTCCCGTATTACCTATTTAGTTATCTTCTGTTGCTCCTTAAACATTACCAACTCCTCTTGCATCCCGCTAATCTTTGCCGCGTTGTACTTTTTCTCTTTTATTTTTATACTGTCCCTGTCGTCCCTTGTCAGCCACGGTGGCCCCTTACTCTCCTTGGAATCTTCCTTCCTCTTTGGAATTAACTGATCCTGCACCTTCTGTATTATTCCCAGAAATACCTGCCATTTTTGTTCTACTGTCATTGCTGCTAGGGTATCTTTACAGTCAACTTTGGCCAGATCCTCTCTCATGGCTCCATAGTCCCCTTTAATCAACAGTAACACTGATACATCCGATTTATCCTTCTCCCTCTCCAAGTGTAGATTGAACTTGGCCATATTATGGTCACTACCTCCTAATGGCTCCTTAACCTCAAGTTCCTTTATCAAATCCGGGCTATCTGTGCCGGAATCTAATATGTAACGAAGATGCCAATGATAGAGAAGGAGGGCAGATGGGACGACAAGGGAAGTCAATCCAATGTGTGAATTGTGTGGGTAATAGATGCATGTGGCTAGGGGAGATAGGGGCAAAATTGAGTGATGGTATCTGGAAGAGTTTGTGGAAAAGCGGTGAACAGGAGAGGTCTAGAAGGAGAGAGCGAACGGAAAGGATTTGAGTGTCTTCTGAACAAGGACAATTCAACATTCGTACTCTACGTAATTGTACTCTACCCACGCGGAATTAGTGGCGCAGTTGCTTTAGTTTCTTTGAGCCCTCACACTCGCAGTGGAAAAAACCGAGGACAGTCCTGTGGAAGTGGGACTGGCAAGGGAGGAGAAAATTTCATGCAACCGGAAGACTACGAGCACCATTACGGACAGAGCACATATGCTCTGCTAATCGACCCTTTCCTCCTGATTTTATCTACCTACTAGCCACACATTACAGCCAGCGGGTCCCTTTTCCGACTTGGCTTCACCTGCCCATCTCCACTAGTGGTTGCCACTATTATTTCTTTATATATCAGATTTCAGCACTGGTAGCCTTTTTATTCCCACTTGCCCCTCACTTAACTGACAGCACCCCCTCCCATACCGAATCTGACCTTTCTGTCCTGGGCCTCCTCCATGGCCAGAGTGCAGGAGGTAGCACTGATGCAGTCGTCGATGTAGCGGAGGTAGAGGTCGGGGATAGGGTCAGGATACGCCTAGAACAAGGATTGTTTGAAGTACCCTACAAAGAGGCAGACATAGCTAGGGCCCATGCGTGTGCCCATAGCTACGCCTTGTATTTGGAGGAAATGGGAGGAGTCAAATGAAAAGTTATTAAGGGTAAAACGGAGCTGGTCCTTACCCTTAATAACTTTTTGTTTAACTCCTCCCATTTCCTCCAAATTCAAGACAGAGCTATGGGCATGCACATGGGCCCTAGCTATGGGCATGTACATGGGCCCTAGCTATGCCTGCCTCTTTGTTTGAGGCATACCCGGCTCTTTCCCCGAACTCTACCTCCGCTACATCGACGACTGGATTATTGCTACCTCCTGTAACTGACTTCATCCATTTCACCACTAACTTCCATCCAACACTCAAATACACCTGGACCATTTCTGACATTTTCCTACCATTCCTTGACCTCACTATCTCCGTCGCAGGTGATAGACTACTGACTGACATCCACAATAAACCCACTCACTCCCAAGGCTATCTGGACTACACTTCTTCCCAACCTGCTGCCTGTAAGTACTCCATCCTCTATTCCCAATTCCTCTGTCTATGCCACATCTGCATCCAGGATGAGTTGCTCCACAATAGGGCATCTGAGATGTCCTCATTCTTCAGGGAACGGGGGTTCCCCTCTTCTACTATAGATGAGGCTCTCACCAGGGTCTCTTCTATACCTCGTGATTCTGCTCTCACTCCCCATCTCCCCACTTGTAACAAGGGCAGAATCCCCCTTGTCCTCACTTTCCACCCCACCAGCCGTCACATACAACAAATAATCCTCCGACATTTTGGCAATCTCCAACCTGATCCCACCACTTGCAGAATCTTCCCATCTCCTCCCCTGTCTGCTTTCCACAGAGACCGCTCCCTCCGTAACTCCCTGGCCAATTCGTCCCTTCCCACCTGAACAACCCCCCTCCGGGCGCTTTCCCTTGCAACCGCAAGAAATGCTACACTTTTTACTTTACCCCCCCCCCCCTTGACTCCATTCAAGGACCCCAGCAGTCGTTCCAGGTGTGGCAGAGGTTCACCTGCACCTCATCCAAACTCATCTATTCCATCCGCTGCTCAGAGTGCCAGATGATGCTTACATCGGGTGAGACCAAGCGTAGGCTTGGCGATCGCTTTGCCAAACACCTCCGCTCGCTTCGCAATAACCAACCTGATCTCCTGGTGGCTCAGCACTTCAACTCCCCCTCCCATTCCGAATCCGACCTTTCTTCCTGGGCCTCCTCCATGGCGAGAGTGAGAATCACGATAAATTGGAGGAGCAGCACCTCATAGTTCGCTAGGGCAGTCTGCATCCCAGCTATATGAACATTGACCTATCTAATTTCAGATAGTCCCTACTTTCTCCTCCCCTTCTCAGCTCTCCCTCAGCCTACTGGCCCCTCCTCTTCCTTTCTTCTTCCCACCCCACCCTCACGTCAGTCTGAAGAAGGGTTTCGACCTGAAACGTTGCCTATATCCTTCGCTCCATAGATGCTGCCTCAGATACTCGCGTGACTTGAATTTCTCCAGCATTTTTGTCTACCTTCGATTTCCATGCATCTGCAGTTCCTTTCTTAAAACAATGACGGTGTTGTAGTAAGTGTAGATTGCGGCAATTGGGGTGGGGTCCCGGGGGGAGTGTGGGGGGGGGAGCGAGACAGGGGGGGGGGGGATAAACACGGGTAGAAAATCTAGATTTTGTGGGTTATGGGGGGGGGAAGCATGACGGCGATTTAGAGTGGGAGATGTGGAAGAATTCCTTCATGGAAATGGGCTACTCACCAGATTAGACAGGGTCTGGTGTACTGCGTGTAAAAAGTGGACCGATTGCCTCCCAATTCGGTTTGTTTGGGTGCATTCAATACATGTCCCCCTGATCATGTTACGCTCAGGCACCTTTAGAGTCCCATACTCTCACGGATGAATTCATCCAATGCTTTCCCGGGCACGTTCACACCTTAATACGGAAGATTGCAATCTGGCGGCGTGCACAACTTTCTGTGTCCCTCCCTAGTTAAACCCACCGTAATTTTCGCGTCTTAGGTAAGTCTGGTTTCTCTGAAATGGCCGGCAGTTCTAGAGTGGAGGCGGGGGGGGCGGGGGTGGTCGCCGGGGTTAGATCTCTGGTGATATGGGCTGGATACAAAACAGATGGGATAAATATAACCGTTCCATGGTAATATAATCGAAATTCTGTTTTGAGAAAGGTTGTGCACCTGCCATATCCTGGTGACAGTGTCGCAAAGCAAATGTTACCCGATTACAATATTTTCCTCACTGTGTATCACTTGTTATTTCACAGACTGGGCTCCTCCATATGGTAATTTAAAAGTCAAACTGCTTAGGCGCGATCGGCTTCGAGCTTAGTGTTTCAATGCGAACTTGCACCACGTGGGGGGAGGGGGGGAGTAAAATGTGTGGTTGGAGTGGGTGAACGCAGTTCGCGGGAGTAATTTTTAAAAAAAAAAGAGTTCCGGTAAAGTACCCACGTCAATGTGAGGAACCTCACCGGAGCGCCGTCAATACGCGGAAAACAGAAGGAACACGGTTCTGTTGGTTTTGGCGTTCTCCTGTCGTGCTGCATCTGCAACCTTACCCGTTCAGATGAAAATGCCGTGGCAGTGAAGGGAAGCTCATATACCAAGGTAAAGTGTATCAATTCTGTTCTGGACTTCTTCCAGGATCATTTTTATTGAAGCATAGTCTATGTGGCTTAAGACTTGGCGCGGCATAGGCGCCGCGCCCTCGGCCGAGACTTTGTTTTGTGGAGAGTAGCTCTTCAGGGCAGTTGGTTGGAGGGAAGTGATCAACGGTGTGCTGCATGTATCGAGTGCAAGGGGATCCGGTGTAGTTGAAAACCCCCACATATAAACATGTAGATGAAGATACAAGTTCCATGATTTGGAAGGTTGAAGATGACATCGAAATTGGTGGTGTGCTGGAGAATACTGAAATATTTATGACGTGCAACAATAAATAGATTAACTTGGAAAGTGGGCAATAGCAATGACAATGGTATTTATCTCAAACCCGTGACTCTCCCGCAAAGTGATCTAGCATTTTTGGCAAGTTAAACCTGGGTAGAATGTAGACAATAAATGGCAGGTACGTGGGGAATCGTGTAAAACAGTGAAGCATAAACGTAAGTCTTGTGTATTTAGTCCTGAAAACGGGGCGACATAGGGAGGAAATGTTGGGGGACCTATGGCCCCGGGGTATGTCGGTCCGCTTAACCTCATCGGACGGAGCATTGTGTGCAAGATTTGGGACATCGTGGTTCAACTGCAGAAGACGTTAGCGAGATCGTGAAAGGGGCATGGTGTGCAGTTCTGGCACACAACATATTGAGCTATGGTTTATGTGATTCAGCTAGAATAGAGCAGTGAAAGCTCCGACATAAGGGGCAGGAGTGTAGCGGGGACATCAATTTAGCCAGGACAACTGGGCCTAATGCATTCCGAGGAGGGAAGGACGGCTGAGGAGTGACCCGATAGGAATTTTTTTTCCTGTGTGTATAAATTTTATTTGCGGAATATAGATGTGAGCTTGCTCACAGTCATTTTTTGAAGTCCCAGGGCAGATTAGTCCGAAACTAGATAAGACAACCCTTGCCAAGTATAAAGATTCGCGTTCCCTCCAATGAGGACAATATTGTGGGGGTCCGAGCGATGTCATCATAGATACATATGCGGGTGGCGCAAACTTTGTGATGTACTGGACAGTTGCTCGAGGCACAATAAGACGTAGATCAGCTTAATCATCGAATTCCTAACAGCGGACTACAATCAATAAAGCCACTGTCCCACTTAGGAAAACTGAACGGAAACCTCTGGAGATCTTGCGCCCCACCCAAGGTTTCCGTGAGGTACCCAGAGGTTCTGGTCATTCTCCCTAATAGTCGAAAGTGGTTTCCGCGTAGTCGAGGCTTCTTCTATGTTTCTGCGATTATGTCAACACATTCAAAACCGGCCTCGACTAAAAATGGGTTGCCGTTTGGTCGAAGCCTGTGGAGTGGGGTTGCTATTTATGTACAACCTGTCGAAGGCAATAGCCTTCGCTGACCGGCCATTTTGATTGGCTCATTGGAGTTTTCAGCAAAGATCCTATTGGATCTTTGGTTTTCAGGACCAAGAAGATCCGCCGGAAGGTAAAATGGCCGCAAACTTTATTAAACTTCTTAAAAACGGTCTCCACTCCTTCCCCCCCCCCTTCTCTCCTATTCTCTCCTCTTCTCTCCCCTTCTCATCTCCCCTCTCTCTGTCCTTCTCGCCCCTTCTTTTCCCCTTCTCTCACCCCCCACCCCACCTCTAAATGAGACTTACCGTGCTCTGTGGGGTGCCGTTGACCTTCCTCTTCAACGCGCAGACAGCGCTCCTCCGCTGTCTCTGGCCCCCATCTTCGTGCTGTGTGTGTGTCTGTGCGGTCGGTAGCAAAGATCCTGTAGGATCTTTGGTCAGTTGATGCAGCTCACGCTTCGGTCGAGGCTTTCCAGGCGAGTGCCCAAAATCCTCTGGTGACTCATGGAAACCTTGGGTGGGGCACAAGGTCACCAGAGGTTTCCGTTCAGGTTTCCTAAGTGGGACAGGGTCATAAGAATTGATAATCGGATTTCCTCCTCGATAGCCATGAACACCTGGTTGTCGTTTGCCTGCTTTACTCACTCTAGTCGTTATAAGGCCAGATATACTTCCCACACTTTCTTTATATGTACCACCACTGCTGTACAAATAACGGGCAGCGACGAATTAGAATGGAGGAGGGATGGCGTTTGGTCCATATCCCTCCAAACTTGTCATATCCATGTAACTGTCTAAATGTTTCTTAAACGTTGGGATAGTCCCCGGCTCAGCTAACTCCTCTGGCAGTTTGATCCATACCCGCACCACCCTCTGTGTGAAAAGGTTACCTATTAAATATTTTCCTCCACCTTGAACCTGTGTCCTCTAGTCCTCGATTCCCATACTCTGGGCAAGACATTTTGGGCATCTCCCCTATCTGTTCCTCTCATGATTTTATACACCTCTATAAAATCACCCCTCATCCTCCTGCGCTCCAATGAATAGAGACCCAGCCTACTCAACATCTATAGCCCAAACCCTCTAGCCATGGAAACATCCTCATACTTTTTCTCTGAACCTGACAATATCTTTCCTATAACATGTGCCCAGAACAGAAAATAATACTCTAAATGCGGTCTCACCAATGTCTTATATAACTGCAACATGACCTCCCATATCTGTACTCAATACTCTGACTGATGAAGGCCAATGTGCCAAAAGCCTTTTTCACCACCTTGTATACACGTGACTCGACCTTCAAGTAACCATGCACCTGTACTCCTTGATCTCGCTACACTAGACACTCCCAGGAGGCCTACTATTCACTGTGCAGGTCCTGCCATTGTTAGGTGTCCCAAAATGCAACACCTCTCTGTATGAAATGACATCAACCATTCCTCAGCCCACCTGGCCGATCGATCAAGATCCTGCTGCAATCTTTCACAACTATCATCACTATCACCACCCACGTTTGTATCATCAGAAACCTTGCTAATCTTGACCTCACCCAAATGTTCTCATCCAAATCATTGATCTAGATGACAAATAGTAACGGCCCAGCCCGAACCCTGTAGCAACCACTAATCACAGGTCGCCAACCCAAGAAGCTACCTTCCACCACTGCTTTCTTCCATGAAGCCAAATTGGTATCCATTCAGCTAACTCTCTTTGGATCCCATGGGATCTAACCTTCATCAGTCAACTACATGCTTGACATACAGATCTGCGCCATGTCAAGTACAAACAGCTGGATTAAAGCAATTAATGATAGATACATCGGCCACACCCGACCCAGTGTATCCTTAGATGAAATTAACTTGTAGAGACACTGACAGATAAATTGGTACCATTATCATACACTGGTGATGAACTGGACGCTGATGATGGCCCCTTGTATCCCTATCTAAGAAGGGCTACTAGGACAAACCATGCAACTTTAGGCCCGTTAGCTTAACATCAGTGGTAGAGGTTGCTGTAGAGAGGATATCGACATAAACGGTTTGCACTAATAAAGCAAGCGGTTATCGTAAATAATCAGTATGGCTCTGTGCATGGGAAATATTTTCTCGCCAATTTGATTGCGTTACTTTGAGAAGGTGACGTATAGAATAACAAAGTCAGGCAGAAGATTATACTGTCTTGTTTTGCACCTATACGAACAAAATGGATGGTAGGATTAAAGTGTTTACATAAAACAGATGGACGGTAGGGTTATTGTCTCATGTCGGGAAGTGAAAATCTTACCCTGGTGTGACTTTTGGACTATTTTGTGTAATAGAAAGACTGTGGTAAGAGAGCAGGTGCAGGACAGATTAACTGGGATATTGTGTGGGATGTAGTTGTTGAGTTATAATGAGAGATTAGATGAACTGGGTGTGAATGAAGTATGATGCATCTGTAAAAACCTATTGATGAGATGCAAGAAGCTGCAGATGCTGCAATCTTGTGTGCTGGTGGATCTCGTCGCTCCGAACAACATCTGACAAGGAATGGACAGGCGACGTTTCGGCGTCATGGCCCCTCCTCAGATTATAGGAAAAGACAGGAGCAACCCGGAACACAGTGATGGGCGCGACAAAGCAAGCCGCATAACAGATTGGAAACGTTTAAGATGAGGCGCGGCGGGGGGGTTGATTGCCAGATGGGTGGAGTAGGTGAAAAGGTGAGATGTGAAAAAGAGACCAAAAATAGTATCAACTAACTTAAGGACGGGAGAGGAGGGGTGAAATGCACAGCCGAGGAATGGACCCGGGTGAAAGGGAACGGTTATACAATAGGTTTTGGTACATGAGAAATGTTGAACATGGGAATGGGAGACCAATGTGCTACATTTGGAAATGGAGTAGGTTGGCTGCGGTTTGAAAGATGATGGGAGAAAAAAAAGGCATTGGAAAATTGCAGTCGTTGGATTGTTTGCGGTAGCCTTTTTCAGTGTCACCGCAGCAGCAGGTGGTTTCAAAAGGCAGTAGTTGGATTGGTTGAGTCAGTGAATTTCTGTGTCGGAGTAGCAGCGGGAGATTTCGAGTAGCAGCCGTTGGAATGCTTGACCTAGGACATCTAGTGCCGCAGTTATTAGCTGCGTCCGCTCATGGTCTGGTTGTCTTTTTTTATTTTGTTATGTTTATAGTATTTTTTAATTTTATTTCAGTATTTTATGTGCTGGTAAGCAGGTGGGGTAAGGGGGGAACCGTCCTTCAGTCGCTTCCTGGTGAGGATGCGGTTATTATCTGAGTCGGGTCCCACCCTCGCGGCCTTTCCTGCCGGGACCGGACCAGAGCTTCAGCAGCTGCGCTCGATGCATCGCAGAGCAGGCGAGGCCCTACCTGGGATCGCCGCTTGGAGCTCCGGAGTGCTGGGCCGGTGCTCCAACATCACGGAGCTGTGGCTGCGGAGCTCCCAACGCGGGCGGCGCTGGCTTGAACATCGCGGAGTCCTGGGCTCCTTTGCCGGGGGTCGCCAGCGCGAATCTCCGCCCAGCGCGGCCTGTGGACATCGGGAGCCCCGGACTCCGGTGGAAGGTGGCCGCGAGACGGCCTGAACACCGGGCCGCCCGTGGCGGCGACTACGGGGTGCTCGGGAGGCCACGACCATTGGGGAACATCAGCGAGGAGGTTGACTGGACTTTGGTTCCTTCCCTCATAGTGGGGAACTTTGGTACCATTGTGGGGATGTTTGTGTTGTGGACTCCTGAAACTTTTGTGGAAATTTGGTTTAATTTTATTTTTTGTATGACTGTAAGGGAAAGAGAATTTTGTCGTCTCATAATTGAAGACAATGACAATAAATTAAAGCAAATCAAATCAAACCAAGTAAGTCTCCCTAATTTCGGAGTTATAGAGAAAGATTCACTGCTACCAACTATTGATAGCAGTTAATGTTTGCCAGATAATTACACCATCCATAGGAAAGATGGAATTGGAAGAAGAGCTGGCGGTGTCTTCATCACGGTAAGAAACGACCTAATTACCACTCATCTTCAGTTTTTGGATCTTGACTGTGAGCTGATATGTATTTATTTACAGATGGCTAACTCCAAACAAGTCAATATTGGATGTTTTTATCGGCCACCCAGTAAAGGATCTGAGCCTAATAACAAGCTCTGTGAATCACTTTCCAAGATAGATTTCAGCAAAAATCCAGTAGTATGGATAGGAGGAGACTTCAATGTTCCTGACATTGATTGGGGCAACCTGTGTAGAAAACCTGAACATCAGTGTGTATATCCACAGGAACTTTCTCGAGAGTTGCTGAATTTGATTCAGGATTTCTCATTTACACAGTGCTTTTGAGCCTAACCACAACCACCAGACGAGATCCTATAGTGTAAGGAATATTCTTGACTTGCTACTGGTGACAAACCCCGTTGTAACTGAAGCTGGCATATCGGATCATCTCAGAATGACTGTTGAAGCTTCCCTATGACCAACTATTCAGAAGACTGAACGCTGTAGGATCTATCTTTGGCACAAAGCTAATGTTCCCAAACTCCAGAAGAAGATGGATAAATTCTGCAAATCCTTCCTAGCTGCACATTGTAACAGATCCGTTGAAGAAAACTGGTGGTGTTTCAAAGAGGCCATCAACTCATCCCAGGAGTCTAATGCTCCATCAAAATACAAAACCTCTAGCTACAATCTGCCCTGGATGAACAAGCCCTTAACACGGCTCACCAGGAAGAGGAACAGAGCTTTCTATACTGCCAAATCTGAGGGTTCTTCTCGTCAGAGGCTTCATTATAAACAACTTCGTAAACAGGTTCAGAAAGAACTTCGCAAAGCTCAACAACTCAACTTGTCGACCACCGTCTTTGACTCTCTTAAAACCAATGTTAAGATGTTTTGGTCATTCATCTAGCGAAAGAGACATGATTTGAGTGGAATTGCTGCCCTTCAATTTAAAGGCAAATTAGTCAGCACCCCCAAAGAAAAAGCAGAGGCACTTAGGTAACAGACCAGTCTACTTTCACCAAAGAAGACATCACTAACATGCCCCCCTCAGGACCTAGACAGGCTCCAAGGATTTCTGATCTGTCCATCACTACTGAGGGTATAATGAAACTTCTTAAGAATCTTGATGCAAACAAAGCCTCTGGTCCAGTTGGCATTTTTTCAAGAATACTTACGTGGCACCCATTTTGCAAATCATCTTCTCCCAGAGTGTTCAGACAGGTGAACTACCTCGTGATCGCATCACTGCTTTATTTAAAAAGGGAGTAGAACTGGCCCTGCAAATTACCGGCCGGTGTTGCACATCTCAGTTTGTTGTAAACTATTAGAGTATGTCATCTATCGACACAGCGTGGGACACCTCGAGAGAAACAACATCCTCAACATGGTTTCCGGGCCAGACGGTCATGTAAATCCCAGCTGATAACTACCATTCACCAAATCTTCAGCTCTGTGGAAGAAACCAAACAAATGGACGCAGTGGTGCTAGATTTTGCACAAGCTTTCGACATCATTCCATATCAGAGGCTCTTCACTGTCTCAAATACTTTGGAGGGCTCACAACTCCTGGATAACTAGCTTTTTAACTGACAGGGAGAAGTCGGTTGTAGTCCAGGGAACATTCTCAAAACCAGCCCATGTCGACTGGCGTACCACAGGGCACTGAGCTGGGACAGCTGCTGTTTTTAGTCTACATTAATAATCTCCCAGATAACATCACATCTAAGGTCTGCCTCTTCGCCGATCAAGTCTCATGATGATTGCCTGATGCATCAAAAAGATCTGTGCTCATTGGAGAGATGGGAGAAAAAATGGCAAATGATGTTTGAACCAGAAAAAATTAATGTCATGTGTTTTGCTAGGAAACCTAAACCAATCCATCATTCCTATACACTTCCTGGACATCAGCTAGACGCAGTTTCTACTCATAAATACGTAGGAGTTACTTTGTCCGAAAACATGAAATGGATCAAGCATGTGGAAGGGGCAACAGGCAAAGCCGGCTGTGTCATCGACTTTCTACGTCGCAATCTGCAAAATGCACCCAAAGATGTTAAGATCCAAGCATATAAAAGTCTTGTATGACCACATGTTGAATATTGCTGCTCCGTGAAGGATCTTTTCACTCAAGAGAACATCAATAACACCCAGGCAGTGCAAAACGGAGCAGCAAGGTTCATATCAAACAACTACAAGTGGCAGAGCTCAGATTCCAGCACGATAAAGGACCTTAAACTTCATCCACCTACTACTTGTTGCAAGTTCATCAGACTGATAACATTCCACAAGATCAAGAATACTACTATTGATTTAAAGATGGAGGACAACATCCAGATAACCCAAGCACCCATAGGCATGTCAACCAGAAGCTGCCAACCTGGAAATTTTTTATTCCGCAGGGTATTTCATTAGCACTTTCTAACTAGTTTTTCTCCAAGACAGCAAGGGATTGGAATACCCAACCAGCCGGCATCAGAGACCTCCAAAATATCAACACATACAAAGATGCAACTCCAAAAGCATCTCCATCTCGGCTAGCAGGTCCACCGCCATCATAGTGCTGAGTGATGCTCTACCTAGAGCTTTTCAGTGTACTACATCCAGATCCAGATTTCATATGGCAATCGTTGAATTGCTTGAGTCTGTGCATTTCTGTTAGGAGTAGCAACGGGTGATTTTGAAAAGAAAGCTGTTGATGTATTGGTTAAATGACAAATTGGCTAATTAATCACCCAAAAAAAAGAAGACAAGATGTAGCAGAGTGGCCAATTGGGGGCGGTCATGTGAGGTGGCGGAGGAGGGGAGGAGCAGAGGAGAGGAGAGGATGTGTTGAGTGTATATGTGCGGCTTTGACTCATTGCTGCTGTTTCCTTTGTGTGATTGTTGTATACCTTTCTCTGGATTTAACTGCAGTAACAATGGCAGGTGGAAAGGTCCAATGTTCCTTTTGCAGAATGTGTGAACTCAAATAAATTGTTGGTATCCCTGATGACAATACATGCGGAATTTGCGGCCAGGTGCAGCTCCTTATACCAGGTGGTGCAGCTGAGCGATCTCAGGTTCATTTGACAAAATTATCGTTTCTTAGATTGGCGTTGTCGGGAGATGGTCACGGCTACAGGATGAGCGCAGTTAGGAAAAGCAAATGAACAGAGAGTGCCGGGGACACTGTGGCCATTATCATTCAAAACGGATGTGCGCCTTTGGATACGATTGGGTTAGATGACCAGTCAGGATAGTTCAGCAGTAGCAGTCATGGCTGATTTACCGAGCATTGTTCTGAGGCAAATCGGGTAGGATATTGTGGGTAGAGCTATGGTGGTAGTAAAATCTTTAACTAGGACAGCAGACAGAAGATTCTGTGGCAGCACCGGCGAATCCAGGATCGTGCGTTACTACCCGGTATGCGGGGCCACGCTGTTCCGGTCATGGGTAGGAAAATTGATGATGTGCTGCAAAATGATTTTGGGAATTAGGCAAAATGTTAAAAAGCAGGTCCTCCAGGGTAGTGATCTCCGAATTACTACTGGTGCCATGTACTAGTGATAGTAGGAATGGGAAGATAGGACCGATGAATGCATGTCAGATGATTTGGTGCAGCAGCAGAGACCATTGGGATCTTCTCTGGGGCAAAAGCGACCTGTACAAAAAGAGATGCGTTGCACGTTAACAGGAGGAGATGCCGCCCCCTGCCAAAGTTGAGTACACCCACCCGAGGAGCACGTATAGAGATCGGATATTTGCTAGCAGGTAGATTTGCTCGTGCTACATGGGTGAGTTTGCAGGGCAGGATCCAATGCAGAAAGGATGCAGGTAAGAGTGTTAAAGAAGGAACTGCAGATGCTGGAAAATCGAGGGTACACAAAATGCTGGAGAAACTCAGCGGGTGCAGCAGCATCTATGGAGCGAAGGAAATAGTCAACGTTTCGGGCCGAAACCTTCTTCAGACGCTTCTGCGGGTAAGAGGTTGGATATCAGTATATAATGTTATTAAATAACTTTCAGAGTACAAAATAAGCAGGAACATGACATGGAGTGATGAAGGACTGTTGGATTCAATAACATTCATTTTAAAGCGAGGATACCTGGCAGGTAGGTGGGATGAACTCAGCACGTGGATAGCTTCGGTCGGCTGGCCAACAGAGGAAAATGACTGGATGCCAATATTCCAGGTTAGGTGTACTGTGGGAGAGATGGAGGTGGGGGTAAAAGAGAAGAGGGAAAGTCGCGGTAGTAGTTAGGGGTGAAGTATTGATGATTCGTCCAATGAGGTGGAACTGATTAATCAAAAGGGATACATCACCTTGTTGAGAGAGTACTATGCTGCTAAATATTCAACGGGAATTAGAAGACGAAATATACCAGGAAATTCCAAGCAGCTGCAAGAATGATAGGATATCATCGAAGGGGATGTTAATAGTAAGATTAAACGAGAACTTACCAGTTCGAAGTTTGATCGTTATTTTATGAGGAGTAATGATGAGGGATTACGTGAAGAAGCCCCGCCTGGCGCTAGAACGGCATACTTCAAAGCAGCGGCATGAAAAACACAGAACACAATAGCCGGAGTAAGATAGTAAGGCTCACCATAGATTTAGAACTACCAGATGATCATTTATTTTATGAGGGTGTGGAGTGGAGGGCACGTAATCCCTCATCGTTACTCCTCATAAAATAACGATCAAACTTCGAACTGGTAAGTTCTCGTTTAATCTTACTATTTTACTTCGGAGTCACGTGAGTGACTACGTGAAGATTTTGAAGCTTCTGTGTTTTCCATGTCGTAGAATTCTTCCATACGACAGTCCGGCTAGGTCAACACATACATGAGTAAAAAAACCTTTTACCAGACTAGTTTTAGTTCTTTCCATAAATCTTTTAATGATAAAAGAACATATAATAACCCCCTTTTTACATCTGGAGAAACCATTACAAAGTGATAAAAGATATAAGTGATAACATAATCGATAATATCAATCGATAGTGAAACAAAGCAGGTGATTATAGTGAACCCAACACCGCGTGTCCAAAGCCTGTCATTGTGTGAACAGGTTTATTGTAGAACTTTGAAAAAGTTTCTTCTTTACACCACCCTGCGGTTTCTAAAATGTGTTCGAGTGGTACGTCCTGTAACTTCGCGGCGGACGTAGCTGCTGCCCTGGTGGAGTGAGATTTGAACACATCAGTGTCTACTCTTGCTAAAAGTAACACCTGTTTTAACCACCTTGAAATTGTAGCACTGAAGCTTTTGTTTCTTATGCGTAATCATTAATGCTTTTTCATCACCTCGAAGAGTTTTGGTAACTTTTACATATTGATTCAAATGTTTAACTACACACAACGTTGGATCAATAGGGTAAGCTTGAAACATTACCTTTGCTCCAGTTCTCCCTGGTCTGCTTTGTTTGATCAGATCGTAAACATAGAACACAATGTTATCTGCAGCCACATGCATACAGTCTAAACGTAGCATTTGTAACGTTTGCACCCTTTGAGCTGAAACCAATGCCATTAACATTACTAATTTAAATGTTAACTTTTCCAATGACAAAACTTCGATTGGAGTACACTGCCTAAGTAAAGTAAGTACAATGCTGACATCCCAAATTTCTGTATATCTTGGTTTGGGTGGATTTTTGTTAAAGATTCCTTTCATAATTCTGGATATTAATGGATGTGATCCAATTGATTTCTGGTCAGAGATTTGTCCTAAATAAGATGATAAGGCACTACGTGCACTATTAATGGCACTATAACTTAAGTGCTGTTCAAAATGCAACTCGGCAAGGAACTCCAATATGTTTGCAATGTTCACAGTATGATAGGATATATTTGATTGTCTACAAAAATTTTCCCATTTCTTTATATGTGTCATATATTGTCTCTGAGTGCTATCTCGCCATGATGCGACTATAATATCCATAGTTCTATCCGACAATTCAAGCTCTTGTAGTGGTCTGGTCAAAACCTGCAGATTAACAAATTCATATAAGCATGTAATGGATGAATTTCTTTGGTTACTGGTTTTATCAATAAATCACTACTGCTAGGAATTCACATATATGGTTCTTTAATCATGTTTAACATCAATGGGAACCATGGTTGTGTCGGCCAATTTGGAATCACCAATAATCCTGTGGCAGATTCTTGTTCTATTTTCTTCAGACATTGCTGAACCAGAGCAAATGGCGGAAAGGCATAAAAGAACATATTCCCCCAATGTATTGAAAAAACATCTACTGCTACTGCATCTGGATCTGGTTCCCAAGACACATATTTAGGCAATTGATGATTTAATCTTGATGCAAACAGATCAATGTCTGGTAACCTATATTGAATCACAATTTTACTGAATATTACTGGGTTCAACATCCATTCTGTGTTGTCTTTAAACACCCTTGATCTATTGTCTGCCACCACATTATCTTTACCTGGAATGTAATTTGCCGAAATCCAAATTTGGTGCTTAATACACCACTGCCATATCTGATTGACCAGACAATCACATTATACCGATCTGACTCCACCCATGTGATTAATATATGCAACAGCTGTTTTATTGTCTAATTGTATCAGTACATGCAGATTCTTTTTTGTAGAAGAATAGGCTTTTAACCCATACAACGCTCCCAATAATTCTAAATAGTTAATACCATATGTTTGGAGAAACATTTCCTCTTGGACAGTCCATCTGCCCCCACAGCTGGTAAATGAATCTGTTGCCTCCCCATCCAAGAGTACTAGCATCTGTTTGTAAAATTACTTCAGGCAGTTGTATCAGAATGTTTTTAGCAGCTTGTGGGACATTTTCAATCCACCATTGTAATTCCAATAAAGCTTCTTTTGTTAATTCCATAGACCTATCAAAATGGCCTGCTCTCTTTTTTAGAGCTCTTATTTTGTCCCTTTGAAGGTTTTGGTAATGTAATGGACCAAATTCTACTGCAGGAAATGCTGCTACTAATTTACCAATAACCTTTGCTACTTCTCGGATGGAGGGATAAGGTTTGTGAATGAGACCCCTACAGGTTAGTAAAATATCATCAATCTTATCTGTTGGCAAAGTTACTAACATAGTAACTGAGTTAATCACAAACCCCAAATAGTTAATTGACTGTGCTGGCTGCAGCTGGGACTTAATTGGATGAATCAAGAAACCTAATTTCTCAAATAAAGTTTTAGTTGCTGAAACGGATTTTTCAGCTGATTCCAGATTACTATTGATGATTAAAATGTCATCCAGATAAGCCATAATGATGTGCTTTTGTGCTCTTAATTGTGCTAAAGCTGGTTTCAACAGCTTTGTAAAGAGCCTGGGAGCTGAACTTAACCCATTTGATAAAGCTTTGAATTGCCACAGCTGTCCCAGCCAATTAAATTTTAAATACCTTCGAAAGAACTGATGTATCGGTACTGAATAGTACGCATCCTTTAAGTCAATTGTAGCCATATAACAACCTGCTGATATCAAATGTCTTGTAGTGTTGAATGTTTCCATCTTAAAATGTTTATACTCGACAAATTTATTAAAGTTTGTAAGGTCCAGAATAATTCTGCAACCACCATCTTTTTTTACTTCTTGGAAATATATTTGACACAAATTGATGTTTATGTTCAACAGTTTTTTCAATAACACCTTTTTTAAACAATTTGTCAATTTCCACATTAATTTCTGCCTCTTCAATTGCAGAAAACATGAAACCATAAGCAGGTTTATTTTGTACCGGAGAATTAACACCTTCTTTAAATGTAATAGTAGCTCCTGAAACTGTTTGTAAAATAAATCGATCAGATGTGATGGCAATCCATTCATCATAAAACATTTGTAATCTCTCTCCAACTGGAGATTTGTCCACAGTTTCTTTAAGAATTGAATACATTTTTTGTACCTCTCCATATGAACGTGGTGGTCTCCCCCTCCCCGTATACGGGTGAAGATTAGGCTGAGTCGGATGGTAATATTTTCTTATCATATTCCTGCCTCTGTTTCCAAAATCAAATCCCCTTCTTGACAAAAAATACCTTTTTTGTCCGAAAACGAAAACGAAAGGTCTCATGTGGCTAATAGATTTAGCCTCTTCATCCATTTCTCTTATTTGCTTAGGCAGGTTCTCTCCAAATAGATAACCAGGAGCTTGAACACCACTTGACCGACACAGACCTGCAAACCTTGGATGAAATATGGGCCGAATCGCAAGTTTCCTCATACAATTAATTTCATAGAAGGAATTGCACAATAAGCCCAAAGTATCTTTTTGGATTTTAACCATTTCCGACCCCTCCATTTGCCTTCCAAAAGCAGTAATGGCAGCTGAAATCAATTTGAGGATTCTTTGAAATCTTATTTCTTGTCCTCTCATGCCTGGAGTCATAGGCGTCCATATGGACGGATTTACCGTAGGTACCTTCAATGAGGTGCAATTTTTCGGTGTTTTATATAATTCTGCTGTTTCAATCATCACAGAATCTTGAAGTTGGTGAGATACCATATAATTAATACTGGCAGCTAGGTTTTCTTCCATAGCCTCACCACTTCCTTCAGGTTAGAGAGGAGATTAACGCAATGGAAAGGAAGGACATTAGCTTGGAGGATGTGGAATCGGTATGGGTAGAGCTACAAAACACTAAGGGGCAGAAAACGCTGGTGGGTGTTGTGTACAGGCCACCTAACAGTAGCAGAGAAGTTGGGGATGGTATCAAACAGGAAATTAGAAATGCGTGCGACAAAGGGAAAACAGTTATAATGGGTGACTTCAATCTGCATATAGATTGGGTTAATCAAATTGGCAGTGGTGCTGAGGAAGAGGATTTTTTGGAATGTATGCGGGATAGTTATCTAAATCAACATGTAGAGGAACCAACGAGAGAGCAGGCTATTTTAGACTGGGTTTTGAGTAATGAGGAAGGGGTAGTTAGCCGTCTTGTTGTACGTGCCCCCTTGGGCAAGAGTGACCATAATATGGTTGAGTTCTTCATTAGGATGGAGAGTGACATTGTTAATTCAGAAACAATGGTTCTGAACTTAAAGAAAGGTAACTTTGAGGGTATGAGACATGAATTGGCCAAGATTGACTGGCAATTAATTCTAAAAGGGTTGACGGTGGATATACAATGGAAGACATTTAAAGACTGCATGGATGATCTACAAAAATTGTTCATCCCAGTTTGGCAAAAGAATAAATCAGGGAAGGTAGTGCATCCGTGGATAACAAGGGAAATCAGGGATAGTATCAAAGCAAAGGATGATGCGTACAAAGTAGCCAGAAAAAGCAGCATACCAGAGGACTGGGAGAAATTCAGAGACCAGCAGAGGAGGACAAAGGGCTTAATTAGGAAAGGAAAAAATAGATTATGAAAGAAAACTGGCAGGGAACATAAAAACTGACTGCAAAAGTTTTTATAGATATGTGAAGAGAAAGAGGTTAGTTAAAACAAATGTAGGTCTCTTGCAGTCAGAAACAGGTGAGTTGATCATGGGGAACAAGGATATGGCGGACCAATTGAATAACTACTTTGGTTCCGTCTTCACTAAGGAAGACATAAATAATCTGCCGGAAATAGCAGGGGACTGTGGGTCAAAGGATGAATTGAGTGAAATCCAGGTCAGTCGGGAAGTGGTGTTGGGTAAATTGAATAGATTAAAGGCCGATAAATCCCCAGGGCCAGATAGGCTGCATCCCAGAGTACTTAAGGAAGTAGCTCAGGAAATAGTGGATGCATTAGTGATAATCTTTCAAAACTCTTTAGATTCTGGAGTAGTTCCTGAGGATTGGCGGGTAGCAAATGTAACCCCTCTTTTTAAGAAGGGAGGGAGAGAGAAAACGGGGAATTACAGACCAGTTAGTCTAACATCGGTAGTGGGGAAACTGCTAGAGTCAGTTATTAAAGATGGGATAGCAGCACATTTGGAAAGTGGTAAAATCATTGGACAAAGTCAGCATGGATTTACGAAAGGTAAATCATGTCTGACGAATCTTGTGGAATTTTTCGAGGATGTAACTAGTAGCGTGGATAAGGGAGAACCAGTGGATGTGGTATATCTGGACTTCCAGAAGGCTTTCGACAAGGTCCCACATAAGAGATTAGTATACAAACTTAAAGCATACGGTATTAGGGGTTCAGTATTGATGTGGATAGAGAACTGGCTGGCAAACAGGAAGCAAAGAGTAGGAGTAAACGGGTCCTTTTCACAATGGCAGGCAGTGACTAGTGGGGTACCGCAGGGCTCAGTGCTTGGACCCCAGCTATTTACAATATATATTAATGATCTGGATGAGGGAATTGAAGGCAATATCTCCAAGTTTGCGGATGACACTAAGCTGGGGGGCAGTGTTAGCTGTGAGGAGGATGCTAGGAGACTGCAAGGTGACTTGGATAGGCTGGGTGAGTGGGCAAATGTTTGGCAGATGCAGTATAATGTGGATAAATGTGAGGTTATCCACTTTGGTGGCAAAAACAGGAAAGCAGACTATTATTTAAATGGTGGCCGATTAGGAAAAGGGGAGATGCAGCGAGACCTGGGTGTCATGGTACACCAGTCATTGAAAGTAGGCATGCAGGTGCAGCAGGCAGTGAAAAAAGCGAATGGTATGTTAGCTTTCATAGCAAAAGGATTTGAGTACAGGAGCAGGGAGGTTCTACTTCAGATGTACAGGGTCTTGGTGAGACCACACCTGGAGTATTGCGTACAGTTTTGGTCTCCAAATCTGAGGAAGGACATTATTGCCATAGAGGGAGTGCAGAGAAGGTTCACCAGACTGATTCCTGGGATGTCAGGACTGTCTTATGAAGAAAGACTGGATAGACTCGGTTTATACTCTCTGGAATTTAGGAGATTGAGAGGGGATCTTATAGAAACTTACAAAATTCTTAAGGGGTTTGGACAGGCTAGATGCAGGAAGATTGTTCCCGATGTTGGGGAAGTCCAGGACAAGGGGTCACAGCTTAAGGATAAGGGGGAAATCCTTTAAGACCGAGATGAGAAAGACTTTTTTCACACAGAGAGTGGTGAGTCTCTGGAACTCTCTGCCACAGAGGGTAGTTGAGGCCAGTTCATTGGCTATATTTAAGAGTGAGTTGGATGTGGCCCTTGTGGCTAAGGGGATCAGAGGGTATGGAGAGAAGGCAGGTACGGGATACTGAGTTGGATGATCAGCCATGATCATATTGAATGGCGGTGCAGGCTCGAAGGGCTGAATGGCCTACTCCTGCACCTAATTTCTATGTTTCTATGTTCAGGTATAGCAAAATCTTTTGCCATTTCAGGCACATCTGGCCTTTTCTTTTTTATTCGTGGTGTGCACTCATAATCCAAATCACCACTTGCAGGGACTGTCTTCTGCAGCCCTGATACACTTGGAATTATATCCAATGAGACTTCCTCCGCCCTTAATCCTGGGTCTGGAGTTTCAAATTCCCAATTTGGCACATAGCCATATTCAGTATATTGAAACCCCTCAGGGTCATTTTGGGAAACTTCTGGGTACTGTGACCCTTGTCTCATTAAATTTTGGAGTAGTTTCTCCATATGTTCCATTTTAAGCCATATAGCTTTATTACCCGGAGGACTTTCATTATCAGAGTCATTATCAGAAAGCACGGGCCTCACGGATTTCTTTTTACTTTTTCTTGGAACATTTTCCTCCGTGGTTTGCATTTCTGGAGAAATTATAGTCTCACTAACGGGTGAATCAGCGGCCACCGGTATCGGAACCGGATCCGCACTAATCTCTTGTCCCGACTCTTTAGCTTCACCCCGGGACGATCTTTTTACCGGCAAAATTTTCCTTTGAGACTGCTCCATTTTCATTTTTATTATATGGCTCAATCAGTACGCCAGCGTGACTCTGATTTTAAATTTTACTTTCTCTTTTTCTGGTTCTACCAGCGTAACGTCTTTTTTAGTACGTCCCCACTTTCTTTGCTACTTACCTGCGGGTCCGTTCCGGCCGCTGCGAGGAGCTGCGCTCTGCAGCTCTTGCTTCTGCCGTCAGCGTCGACATAATGCCGTTCTAGTGCCAGGCGGGGCTTCTTCACGTAGTCACTCACGTGACTCCGAAGTAAAATTGTCCAATCCCAATTTCGACGGGGGCTGTCATAGTGCCAACGGCATAGTAGCCCCACCCCCCGGTCATGATTGACCATGGGTGATGCATCCTAGTTTGCAGGTGATGTTTGGTCGGATGCAAGCCTGGGTATTGTCATGTGGCGGAAAGGCTGTTGCCCATGCAGCATTTCCCCCCTCCAATTAGCTGATCCACCTAAAGGAACAGCAGGGCCATTACAGTTTGGCACCAGTACCGTCGCAGGAGCTGGCAGGGCGAGGTTATAGACAACAACGAACTACCTTAGGGGCTCCGACTCCGGAGTTTCTTGAGGTTTACTCCAGGAACCTTTTCCATAACTGGATATGGCCACAAAGCAGTGGAGGTTTTAAATCAGTTTTCCCTCTCCTAGATAGACTGCCTTCCCAGGCCGATGAGCCCCATCTGCCCGAGACTCATGGGGCTGGAGCGTCTACCTTCCCGTGCAGGTCTATAGTACCTGCCCACTGCCCAAACCAACGGCATAGACGACATGGAATTAGTCAAATGCGTTCAGGAAAATGTGGTTAGGAAATATTTAGAGGGCCCTATACCGGATAGGGCAGAGATTAATATATTCTTGGAAAACTGGGGTGGGGAGGGGAAGGGAAGTGACTGTATTGTCCGTGGGTGAACCTTTGAGACCAGCGACCACTGTCCTATAGATTCAAAATAGTTGAGGATAAAGATAGTGCGGCTCCTCAACGCAACATTCTGAAGTGAGGCAAGGCCAACTTTAATTGTATGAGATAGGAACCGATTGGAGTCAGTTGTTTTGTGTATTGGAGTCGATTGGAGTCAGTTGTTTTGTGTACAAAGGATAATTCTGAAAATTGGATAATTTAAAGTGTGATAAGTGCTCAGGGCATGTGTGTTCCTGTTAGTGCGAAGGGCTTGGGGGAGGGAGGGGGTAAAGAAGCCTCGATAATGAGGGAAATTAAAACTCGTGTGTGGTGGGGGGGGGGGGGATGAGGCATGTATAGGAACGTGTAATAATTCATGATCCGTATGTAAGTGTAATTTGTTTATTATAGTAAGCTCACACATAGCTCAAATACATAGGTGTTGTAAGCTCAAGTTCAACAACGAATCTAACTAGAGACTGGACAAATAGAATAGATAATATGAGACACTCAACCAGATGACTGTTTAAATAGACAGCGATATGCAGTAAAACATGACATGCATCAGGTCGACTAATACTGACTGATCAACACATTGAACAGGTATTAGCAGCTAGGATCAAATGTACTGCTGGAAGAATTACACAAAATGAAGAGTAGACTTAACGCGGATATCAGGACAAAAAATGGGCTAGCAAATATCCCTGACAGATAATATTAAAGAAAATCCAAAGAGATATTGTCAGTACATTAAGGTCACGTCAGTTTAGTTTATTGTCACGTGTACCAAGGTGCAGTGAAAAACTTTTGTTGCATGCTAACCAGTCTGCATGCATATAATACACGAGTACAATCAATGCATTTACAATGTATCCAGCAGATACATAAGGCAATAACGTTGAGTGCAAGGTAAAGCCAGCAAAGTCCGATCATCAATAGTCCGAGCGTTATCAAAGAGGTAGATACTATTTGAGCACTGCCATCGGGTTGTGGTTGATTAAGTTGCCTGTTGACAGGGTAAATATGGTGAAACATGGTAACTATAGAGAGAACGGTGCAGCTCAGAAACCAAAGCAGTGGAACCACAGGAGATGAGCAACTTCCTCAATTAGTATTTCTCATCTGTTTGTATCTTGGGAAATAGATGAAGACTAGGAAACTTGGGACAGTTAATGAAAATGTATTGAGGACAGTCCACAATACAGTCAATTAAGTGTTGAACGTCCAAATGTGTATGCAGGTAGATACATCACAGGGAGTTGTGAGTCTGTGGAATTCTCTGCCGCAGAGGGCGGTGGAGGCAGGTTCTCTGGATGTTTTCAAGGGAAAGCTGGGTAGGGCTCTTAAAGATAGCGGAGTCAGGGGATATGGGGAAAAAGGCAGGAACTGGGTACTGATTGGGGATGATCAGCCATGATCACATTGAATGGTGGTGCTGGCTCGAAGGGCCGAATGGCCTACTCCTGCACCTATTGTCTGTTGTCTATTGTGAATTGGCAGGGCCCGGTAGAGTGTTGTAGAGTAGATGAATCTAGGTGCATATAGTTTCTTGAAAGACCCATCACAGGTGGATATGATGGTCATGAATGCTTACAGTACATTGACCTTCATCAGCCTGGACCTTAGGTGCAGCAATTGGGGTGTTATGTCACGGTTGTACAAGACACAGGAGAGGCTGCATTTTTGAAATAGTGTGTGCAGCAGTAGTCCCTTGCTACAGGTAGGATGTTGCTAAGTTGGAAAGAATGCAAGAGATGAGGACGTACCAGGAATTGAGAACCTGTGCTATAAAGAGATGTTGGGCAGGTTAGGACTATATTCCTTGCAGGTAGGGAGGCTGAGGGGCTATTTTATAGAGGAGTATAAAATCATGATGGATATAGATAGGGTGAATACACAAAGTCTTGTACCCCGAGTAGGGAAAGCGAGAACTAGGACAGTTTTATGATAAGAAAGAGCAAGATTTTATAGGTAATTGAGGGCATCTTTTTCACACAGAGCGTGTTGTGTTTATGGAATGAGCTGCAGTTGAGACAACATTTAAACGATTTTGAGAGGCACACAGATGAGAATGTGTTGGTGTCATATGGGCCATAGGCTGACAGGTAAGACTAGTATTCATGGGGCATCTTGGTCGGAATGGGGAGTTGGGCCGACGTGCATCTTTTGTGGTGTATGGTTCTACAACTCCAAATGGGAGTGCTCTGGGGAGGGAATACTGGGAGTATAACATGAAGTTTGGTAATTCGGGTCTTTGGGGAGGCCACACTTGCATTACTGCATGCAGTTTTGGTCGCCCTCTTAGAAGTATGATGTTATGGAATTGGATGTTACTCGGACTGGGCACAGTCCTCTTCAGAGTACAGGATTTTAAAACTGGGCATTATGTGAGAGTGAAAAAATATACAGGAATATGCACTGGAATGCTATTCTGAGTTCTCAGAGCTCTGAGAGAATGCTATAGAAACAGATACAATGACGTTTTCAAAAGACATTTGTGCAGGACTTCCAGTGGCGTCATGGAGCACTGAACAGGTGCAGCATTTAGCTCTGCTCCCGAAATATGCGCTAATTCGCTTAAAAAGTCGGTTTGGAAGATGGGACCGATTTAAAAATACTTACCGGAGCTGCCTGACGTCATCATAAATCGTCGCGAAAATAACAGTGGTTTAAGGCACTTTTAAATGAAAAAAGTGATTCCTTCCCAAAGCTCTCAAAGATCCATTACAAAACATCTTTTGAAAAATCAGCAAGCATCTGAAGAATTAACCTCTCAATTAGCCTCTGAAATGGCTTAAAGGGCTGCAAAGGCTGAAATGGCTACAAAGGACAAAGAGCTGGAAGAAATAAAGCAGTCGGTAAGAGATTTAAGTGGTGAGATTGCTTCAGGGAATAAAAGTATGCTAGAGAACATTAATCTTGTGAATCAGAAAATTATTGACTCAATTGGTAATTTAAATAAACGAATTGATGAGGTGGAAGATGAATTAACTGTGAAAATTGATCGGGTGGAAAAAGATTGCAAGGAGAAGTTTGACTCTGTTCTCCAAACTACTACCGCATATCAGACTGCTATGAAAGATATGGAAATAACTATGAAAGAAATGTCTGAAGTTATGCAGAGAATGAAGAAAGATCAGGAGCACGTCTTGGGGCAATTGGCTAAAATGACTGATAAATGCCTTGATTTGGAAGCACTTTCAAGACGGCAGAATTTAAGAATAGTTGGAGTGACAGAGGGAAAGGAGGGGAACGATCCTCGTGAGTTCACTGCCAACTTACTTAAACAAGTATTCAACCTGCCTGTCGAACTGAAAATAGACGTGGCACATCGGATAGAGCACTATCAAGGCAAGGAGCCCCCCAAGACAGATCATAGTGAAATTTCATGACATTTCAGCTTTGGAAGATATTATGAAAAAAATCCAATACAGAAACAATATGATGTTTGGGGAGGATACCATCATACTCTTCAGAGATTATCCTATCAAAATCGCTAAAAAATGAGAATCATTTTCAAAGACAGATCCTGAAAGGAAATCAAACTGTAAGATATGGTATAATGTACCCTGCAAAAATGAGGATTACTTATAAGGGTATTGAACGTTCGTTTACTGGCCCAGAAGCAGCATAAAAATATGCTCAAGACATCGTAAAAGAGATAGGTGGCTAAGTAAATCATCACGACTGCCAGGACAAGGTTCTTTATTCTACAGATATCAGCGGAGGGGAAGCTGAGAAATATGACTTTTTAAAAGATTAAGCTGGCAGAGCTTCTCCACGAGTTGGTGTCTTATCTTCTTTCGAATGCGAATCCAGGGACATTCTTTGTTCCACCTCGAATGAAATACGGAAAAACAAGGGTGCAGCTGAACGGAGAATTTAATACAAACGGACTTGAAAATAAACGTTTTGGATTAAAGTCTTTAATAATTTTAATCCTACACTAACACAGAAACTACTGAATTAACATAGCAATAGCAATTGAATTTAATGCGAACTGTTAAAATGGTATAATATAATAATGTATTATAATGATTGACTCCCGGGGAGTGGAGGGGGTGGGGGGGCTAAATATAAGGAAATGGATTATTAACATACTAAAATAAACTTACTTATATAATATATTAGGTTCCAGTTCCAGTTATGCTTTGGAGGAGGTTAGAAGATTCAGGCCCTTGGTAAACAGCCAGGAGTCTGACTGATTAACCCCTTCCAACCAGCAGTTTATTATTACTGAATGTGAAGCAAACGTAAAAGATGTTAGCATAAGTAAATGGTAGATAATCTGAAGACTTAATCAGATAAGACTCATTTAGATATATATATTGTAATTTTGTTATCTATAATTTGGTTTTGAATTGGCTCCTCCTCCCTTTTGCAAGATTTGTCAAGGGAGCGGAGCTAAATGTATATTAACAACAACGGAAGTCAATAAATTTGTAACTACCTATTTTGTTACAGTGTCGTATTTTTGGACACTGTAATACCACTTTTTAATTTTTTTTGTCACATTTCACACTTATTTGTCTTTTTGCTTAAGGACAATTTTAAAAGGGATGTACCAACATAACTTAATAGCCGCGAATGCTCCCCCAACATCCAGAGTCCTGAGGTATTTTGTTGCACTGTATGACTTAACGGTATCAAAGTCATTTAAAATGCAAGACGATAAACAAAATTAATTTGGAGGAATCACATATTGCAGTTGGAACATAAGGGGTCCTAACGAACCAATTAAAAGGGGTAAGATTTTCGCACAATTGAAATCACTTAATTCAGACATCATTTTCTTACAAGAAACACACCTGAAACTGCAAGCTCAGACGAGATTGATAGGTCAAACATATCAGTCTTCATATATATCCAAATCTAGAGGTACGGCAATTATTATTCGTAAAGATATACCATTTAAACCAAAGAATATTATAACAGATAAATAAGGGAGATATCTCATAGTTACCGGAGAGATCCACTCTACCCCAATCACCATGGTAAATATTTATGCGCCTAATCTTGATAATCCCCAATTTTTTAAATAAAATCCTGAATATAATTTCAGAGATTAATTATCAAAATGTGATAACTGGGGGAGATTTTAATTGCGTTTTAGATCCTTACCTGGACAAATCTGCACAACAAAAGAGGCGTAACATAAAATATAAAACTAGTGAACTCATAAATACATACATAAAAAACACAAATATAACAGATGTTTGGAGGATCGCTAACCCAGCTGGAAGGGAATACTCGGTTTACTCAATTGTACACAAAACTTATTCACGTATCGACTACTTTTTAGTGGACACAAAATTAATTCCTTACACAATGAACCCAAAATATCATAACAGCATCATCTCTGATCACTCCCCGTTAACTTTTTTTTTAAACTAGAAGGAATGCCTAATAAAAAATCGTTTTGGAGGTGTAATCCTCAAATCCTAAATGATCCACAAGGTGGTATATATCTAAAACAACAGATGAAACTTTTTTCAGACCAATGACACCCCAGATATTTCACCTGCTTTACTATGGGAATCTTTTAAAGCGTTTATCAGAGGATCTATAATTTCATATCAAGCTTTACAAAATAAAAAGAACAAGAATGAACAAATGCAGTTAGAAGAACGAATTAGACAATTGGAGCTAGATAATGCTAAAGAGCCAACTATAGATAAATATAATAAAATAATAATATTGAAATTTAAATTAAACAGAATATTGTCAGCAAAAGTTATAAGAATATTTCAAATTACAAAACCGGAACATTTTGAATTCGGTGATAAACCACATAAACTTTTGGCACGTCAACTGAAAAAACGGGAAAAAGATCATACGATTTTAAAGATTAAATCAGATAACGGTGAATTGTTAACATTACCTAATGATATAAATAAAAGATTTGCTCAATTTTATCAAAGTTTATATACATCTAAAACGTCAGCAGGTAGTACTAAAGTTATAGAGTTTTTTGGATAACTGTAATCTCCCAAAACATAATCTGCTCGAACAAGAGGAATTAGGAGCGCAGGTCTCAATTAAGGAAATAGAAGAAACAATAAACTCACTGAAGAATGGCAAAACACCAGGACCGGATGGATTTAGTAATGAATTTTATGAAAGATTTTATGAGATAATTTCACCGCGTTTACATAAAATGTATACATATGCTTTCAAAGAACAAACATTACTAGAAACATTAGCAGAATCAACGATTACACTTATACCTAAAAAAGATAAAGATTTAGAAGACCCTGGCTCATACAGATCATAAAATAGTAGTGAAAACATTAGCAAGAAGATTAGGTAAATATGTTAGCAAATTAATAAATGCGGATCAAACGGGGTTTATA
Source organism: Okamejei kenojei (assembly GCA_035221665.1). Classification (NCBI taxonomy): domain Eukaryota; kingdom Metazoa; phylum Chordata; class Chondrichthyes; order Rajiformes; family Rajidae; genus Okamejei; species Okamejei kenojei. The sequence goes on from CM069165.1 coordinate 6,135,321, forward strand.
CCCAAGAGATACTCATGCAATAATTTGAGACATCTATTTAATATAATGCATTCATATAAAACTGAAGAACAAGACTTATCAATTATTTCATTGGATGCAGAAAAAGCATTTGATCAAGTGACATGGGACTACCTCGTTAAAGTATTGCAAACATTTCAAATGGGAGAGAATTTTATCACAAGGGTAAAACTATTATATGACAGGCCGACTGCTAGGATATTAACTAATAACATGTTGTCTCCGAAATTTCATTTATATAGGGGAAATAGACAGGGATGCTCACTATCACCTCTGCTATTTGCTCTTGTAATAGAACCTCTAGCTGAAATCATTAGAACACATCCGAATATCCATGGTTATAATGCAAAGTACTCAAATAACAAAATATTATCATACACAGATGTATATTACAAAATCGCAAATCAGTATACCAAATATATTAAATCTAATAGAGGAATTTGGGTCCTTTTCAGGATACAGAATAAATTGGAATAGAAGTGAAATTATGACGATACAACCTCAAGACTCGACACACCTGTTAAAATTCCCTTTTAAAATTGCTACAGAAAATGTTAAATACTGTTAATGGCGGAGTAGCAAGATGGATTCAACAGTGGCTGAATGGGAGATGTCAGAGAGTAATGGTGGATGGCTGTTTGTCAGGTTGGAAGCCGGTGACCAGTGGGGTGCCTCAGGGATCTGTGTTGGGTCCACTGTTGTTTGTCATGTACATCAATGATCTGGATGATGGGGTGGAAAATTGGATAAGTAAGTATGCAGATGATACTAAGATAGGTGGTGTTGTGGATAATGAAGTAGATTTTCAAAGTCCACAGAGAGATTTGGGCCATTTGGAAAAGTGGGCTGAAAGATGGCAGATGGAGTTTAATGCTGATAAGTGTGAAGTGCTACATCTTGGCAGGACAAATCAAAATAGGACGTACATGGTAAATGGTAGGGAATTGAGGAATGCTGTGGAACAGAGGGATCTAGGAATAACTGTACATAGTTCCCTGAAGGTGGAATCGCATGTAGATAGGGTGGTAAAGAAAGCCTTTGGTGTGCTGGCCTTTATAAATCAGAGCATTGAATATAGGAGAAGGGAAGTAATGTTAAAATTGTACAAGGCATTGGTAAGACCAATTCTGGAGTATGGTGTACAATTTTGGTCGCCTAGTTATAGGAAGGATGTCAACAAAATAGAGAGAGTACAGAGGAGATTTACTAGAATGTTGCCAGGGTTCCAGCAACTATGTTACAGAGAAAGGTTGAACAAGTTAGGTCTTTATTCTTTGGAGCGCAGAAGGTTAAGGGGGGACTTGATTGAGGTCTTTAAAATGATGAAAGGGATAGACAGAGTTGACGTGGATATGTTTTTCCCATTGAGGGTAGGGAAGATTCAAACAAGAGGGCATGACATGAGAATTAAGGGACAGAGGTTTCGGGGTAACGTGAGGGGGAACTTCTTTACTCAGAGGGTGGTGGCTGTGTGAAATCAGCTTCCAGCAGAAGTGGTGGAGGCAGGATCGATTTTAACATTTAAGAGTAAAGTGGATAGGTATATGGACGTGAAGGGAATGGAGGGGTATGGTCTGAGTGCAGGTAGATGGGACTAGGGGAAAACAAATGGTCGGCACGGACTGGAAGGGCCGAGAGGGCCTGTTTCCGTGCTGTAATTGTTATATGGTTGTTATATGGTTATATGGTTACTTGGGAATCGAAATCACCAGAAAATATAAATCTTTATTTAATGCAAATTATATGCCCGTACTTACTAAATTAAACGCCCTGATTACATTTTGGAAAACTCTTCTGATGTCTTTAATAGGCCGAATAAATGCTATAAAAATGATCTTCCTACCACAAATTTTATATTTATTCCAATCAACACCAAAATACTTACCTGAAAAGTTTAAAAAAAATGGATTCTGATATCACAAATTTTATATGGGACTATAAATCCCATAGAATTCAAAGAATTCAAAGAATTTGTGCAAACCTAAAGAATTTGGTGGATTAACACTCCCTACTTTTTGGTATTATTATTGGGCAGCAAATGTCAAAAATGTGATTCACCCAATGCTGCCCAATGGGTGGATTGGATAGTAATGCAGAGAGAGGATTGCTCCCCTTTTAATATAGGAGCGATCCTTCTCTCGCCAATAAAACTGAATACAATATACAGTAAAAATCAAATTAACCTTTAAATTAAGAAATCTATCGCTTCTCTCTCCCATAGTTAATAATCCGTCATTTAAACCATCCACTATTGATAAATCATTTACACATTGGGAAATAATTGGAATTAAAGCGTTTGGAGACATGTGTGAAAATTGATTTTTTTACTCATTCCAACAACTACAACTTCAATACAATCTGAGAAGTAATCAATATTTTAAATATTTTCAAATCTGTGATTATTTGAAAAAATATCCACAAGAATAACTTAATTTGACTCCAGACCTATTAGACGAAGCTATGAATGGAAATGCGGACTCAACTAATTTAATATCATACTTGTATAATATCATCCTAATTATAGAAATACCATCATCCGATAGAATTAGAAGAGACTGGGAACAAGAACTAGCTATAACAATTTCGAAAGAGTGTTGGGATAAACACTTACTATATGTACATAAATGCTCGATCAATGTAAGACATATTCTAATACAATTTAAAACCCTACACAGATTATATTATTTGAAAACTAAAATAAGTAAAATCTTTCCAAATGTGTCCCCCATTTGTAATAAATGTCTATCTCAAGAAGCAACTATAGAACATTCCTTTGTTTTTTGCATAAAAATCCAAACATTTTGGAATGTAATCTTTGACATTTTTACAAAATTATTTAAAATAAAACTGAAACCGGACGCAGAATTGATTATTTTTGGAACAATGGAAGTCGGCTTTGAGCTGACTTCGTTCCGAAAGAGTTTCCTTAATTATGGCTTAGTAATGGCAACAAAACTCATACTTAAATTCTTGAAAAACGCTCCCACACCAATGGTACCAATGTGGATTTGAAATATGTCCGAAATGTTACACCTCGAAGATATGAGATTCGTCCTAGCAGGCAAATCAGACCAATTGTAAAAGATCTGGTCTCCATTTATCGACTTATTACAAGCATAGGGTGCAATATAACTTTGAAAATAAACGGGTTCAGGACCTTGTGAAGGGTGTGTAAAGATACGAAGTAGGTACATCCCTATTATCTTATCTTATTTTCTTATATTTTCTTTTTTCTATTTTCTCTTTCCTTTTTTTAAAATTGTTTCTCGTGTTGTACGTCTCCACGGGTTCTTCCTTTTCACTTTTTCACGCACTTACTATCTTATCTAACTTTCTCTATTTTTCTTCTTCTTAAAGTTTAAAACAAGAAGTGGTACATGAATTGTTAAATGTTATTTTTGGCTTATACTAATACTTTATTACTTCTAATCAAAAGAAAAAAAAAAGACACCTGTGCAGATATAGGGATAGAAATGATTTAAAGGGTTATGGGCTAAATTCAAGCAGAGCAGACAGGCCCACAATACGAAGTGTCTGCATATCAATTTGTGCCAAATGGACTAATTTATTGCTGTGTTGGAAATAAATGCAAAGATGGTTTAAACCAAAGAAAGACACAAAGAGCTGGAGTAAATCAGCGGGTCAGCCAGCATCTCTGAAGAAAGGAATAGATGACGTTTGGAGTCGAGACCTTTCTTCAGCATGCGAGGCAGGGGCAAGGGAAAAGAAAGATATAGACGGTGATGCAGAGATATATAGATCAAATGAATGTCGTCTTGGATTCCATGCTACTGGATTCTGACTCAGATATGTCAAGGACCGTGTGGTGGCTGTCTGTGCATCAGTCTCCGCATGTTAAACAAAGTCACGCACAGGCGTCCTTCATGAGAGGACTGTCATACTCGTTTCGAGTGATCGCCGATGATCAGATCACTGGTTTGTAAGCTGCCCAAGGAATGTCCTTGGTGTATCGATCTGTGAACATACAGGCACGTAGCTCCGAAATCGGATGTTTCACCATTTCCTGGGCTCTCATTGTCTCTAATGCAAAGAATCAAAAATCAATTACTGTTGTTTTCTGCCTGTTTCAGATATCGGTAAAATATGCAACCGATTCAATGGGATCTGCCGAATATATCTATGTAAGAGGTACGAATTCGCCGTAAGGGGGGTGTGCGGCTGGTTGCACGCCTGCTGCTTCGGAAAATGAGGAGCTGGACAACACCACTTCAGCTGCGATTCGGGATTTGTTCCTGGAATCCAACATGGGAAAAAATCTCCATATTCGCATAGCGTTGTTCGAGTAATAATGTAAATTGTATTCAATAAAGTTAATTTCATTAGCATATTGTTATATTCGTTGTCTGCTGGTTTCCAGAAGAATTTACCTATTCCACTCTTCCACCACCTCGATCTATCTACGGTAGTACTCGATATAATAGGAAACAAACATTGAAGTGGAGATTAAAATGACAGCATAAACCCTCACCAGCACGTACCCGCACCTATACAGCAGAAATAACTGCAGCACAGGAACAGGCCTATCGGCCCCCAATGTCCATGCTGACACGATGCCAAGTCAAATTAGTCTCCTCTGCTCCAACACAATTTATATCGTTGCGTTCTCTATATATCCATTCACCTAACTAAACATCTCTTAATTGTCAATGCCGCGTCGAAGCGAGAAACATAAAAATGTAGAAAATAGGTGCAAGAGGGGCCATTCGGCCCTTCGAGCCAGCACCGCCATTGATTGTGACCATGGCTGATCGTCCCCTATCAATAACCCGTGCCTGCCTTCTCCCCATATCCCTTGACTCTATTAGCCCCTAGAGCTCTATCTCACCCTCTCTTAAATCCATCCAGTGACAAATACAGAAATACAAATAAGACATTATTGTTAATATTAATAATATTTCGAATGTATGTGAGAACTATATTCTATTAATATGTACTTACGTTTAATAATTTTTTTTTAACATAAATCCATCCAGTGACTTGGCCTCCACTGCCCTCTGTGGCAGGGAATTTCATAGATTCACAACTCTTTGGGTGAAAAGGTTTTTTCTCACCTCAGCCTTAAATGACCTCCCCTTTATTCTAAGACTGTGGCCCCTGGTTCTGGACTCGCCCAACATTGGGGACATTTTTCCTGCATATAGCTTGTCCGTCTAGCTTAACTGCATCCTTTCTGCATTGGATCCCGCCCTGCACATCTTGTGCGGACTCACCCATGTCGCACGAGCAAATTTACCTGCTAGCAAATATGCTAGTTCTGCTCGTGCTCCTCGGGTGGGTGTACACAACATTGGTAGGGAGCAGCATCTCCTCCTGTTAACGTGAAACACATATCTTTTGTACACGTCGCATTTGCCCCAGAGAAGTTCCCAATGGTCCCTGCTGCTGCACCAAATCATCTGCCATGCATTCATCGGTCATATCTTCCCATTCCTACTATCACTAGTTCATGGCACCAGTAGTAATTCGGAGATCACTACCCTGGAGGACCTGCTATTTAACATTTTGCCTATTTCCCAAAATCATTTTAGCAGCACACCATCCATGTTTGACCCATGTCCGGAACAGCGTGGCCCCGCATACCGGGTAGTAACGCACAATCATGGATTCGCCGCTGCTGCCACGGAATCTTCTGTCTGCTCTCCGAGTTAAAGATTTTAATATCACCATAGGTCCACCCACAATATCCTTCCCGCTTTGACTCAGAGCAATGTTCGGTAGATTAGCTATGGCTGCTACTGCTGAACTATCCTGTCAGGCCATCCAACCCAATCGTATCCAAAAGCGCACATCTGTTTTGAATGATAATAGCCACAGGTGTCGCCTGCATTCTCGGTCTATTTGCTTTTCCTCGTTGTCACCCAACAACTCTCTTCCTTTATCTTAGCCGTGACCATCTCCCGACAACGTCAATCTCAGAAGCGACAATTTTGCCAAATAAACCCGAGGTCGCTCAGCTGCACCATCTGGGCCCTAAAGCAGTTCTAAGGAGCTGCACCTGGCCACAAATTCCGCAGGTATTGTCATCAGGGTTACAAGTAATTTAAGCGAGATCACACATTCTGCAGAAGGAACATTGGACCTTTCCACCTGCCAAAACAACAATCACACAAAATAAACAGCAGCAATGAGTCAAAGCCGTATGTAAACGGACTCTAGACTCAGTACGTGATTCAAATACATCTTTAATCAGCACTGAAACTTAACAGCATAGAGGATGATTAGTCGTCAGTACATCCTCGCTGCTCCAACTGCTCGTGCTGGAAACAAGTGTTAGTATAAGTATTACAGTGGGGTGGAGTTAGAGATGCTAGTTTGTGTGTGATTGGTTGACACGCAACATCAATCTATATCCTTCCCCCTAAAGATTAAGTGTGGAAGAGTACTGTGTGGGCAGAGGGTTATTTGCCAAAGGAATGGAAACATGCAGTCGTGGTCCCTATTTTAAAACTGGGCAAAGAGGCATCTGACCCTAGCTCTTATCGACCTATAGCGCTCACAGCAGTGCTCTGTAAAATTATGGAGAGGATGGTAACCAACAGACTAGTTTATTTTTTAGAAACTAGAGGACTATTTGTTGATGTACAGAATGGTTTTAGGAATGGAAGGTCTACAATGGAGTCTGTATCAGTTTTGGATCAGGATATTAAAAGGGCATTTAGAAGCAAGGAAATAGTAGTGTGTGTATTCCTTGATATTGAGAAGGCATATGATTCTTTGTGGAAGGAGGGATTAATGATTAAAATTTTTGACTTGGGAGTCAGGGGACGAATGTTCAACTGGATTAAGGATTTTCTATTGAATAGAACAATACAAGTAATGGTTGGTAGTGTCACATCAGAGACTGTAGAGATAGAGAATGGAACCCCGCTGGGAAGTGTTATCAGTCCAGTTTTATTTAATAAATGACATATTTTGTAAATTAGAGAGAGGATTTGGTCTGTCTTTGTTTGCAGATGACGGGGCCATCTGGAAAAGAGGTCGTAATGTAGAGTTTGTTTTAAAACAGATTCAAAGAGTGTTAGTGTCTGTAGAGGAATGGGGGAACACATGGGGCTTTAAAATCTCTGCCTCTAAGACTAAATATATGGTATTTGGTTTTAAAAGAAAGTTACCTAAGATAGGGTTGTATATGTATGGGTCTCTATTGGAGAAGGTAAAGGTTTTTAAGTTTTGGGGTGTTTGGTTTGAAGAGCGTATGACTTGGGCTGTGCATGTGGGTAAAATTGTGTTGAAATGTGAAAAAGTTCTGAATGTTATGAGAAGTCTGGTTGGGTGTGAGTGGGGGGCTGACAGGGAGACAATGCTGCTAATTTATCAGGCCATGATCAGATCTTCTCTTGACTACGGGTGTTTTGTGTATGGGTCTGCGTCTAAAACTGTTCTGGCTAGGCTAGATGTGTTGCAGGCAAAGGCTTTGAGGCTTTGCTGTGGAGCATTCAGAACTTCCCCAGTCCCTGCCCTGATTGTTGAAATGGGAGAAATGCCCTTATGGTTAAGGCGCATTAAGCTAGGGTTACATTACTGGGCTAAACTTTGTGGGTGTAATGATACCTTCCCAGCAAGGTGTTTGTTGCAAGAGGTTGATGATGGTAACAAATATAACACATTTTTTTGTCATTATAAATCAGTGGGCTAGGAAGCTGGGTTTGGAACAAGGGGGTATTATAGAGCATACAATATGGTTACCTGTGCCTTATTGGGTTCTTCCTGAACTGTTTATTGAGCTTGCTTTTCTTCAGGAAAAAGATAAGCACGAGGTGACTCCAAGAATAGTGGAATATCTTAATTCAATCAGTGAGAGCACTTTGATTGTTTTTACAGATGGATCTAAAGATCCAGTTAGTGGGAGAGCTGGGTTTGGCGTGTATGTGGAGCAGCTTGGGTTGAAGATTGGCCGACGCATTTCTGATGGAAGCTCTGTTCTCACGACTGAATTAATGGCAATTCAATGGGCTCTATGGTGGATTGAGGAAGCCAGTTTTAGAGAAGTCATTATTTGTTCTGATTCTGCAGCTGCTCTTGAAACTTTAAGAGTAGGGAAATCTAATGCTTGTCCTGACATTCTAAATGAAATCTTGAGTGTGTTTTCTAGAATTGGGTTTGTGTGTAACATCACGTTTTGCTGGGTTCCCGGGCATGCTGGGGTGAGGGGGAATGAGCAGGTGGACCTCATAGCAAAGGAGAGTTTAAGAAGAGAAATAGATATCCATGTTTCATTGGGGAGAGTGGAACTGAGAGAAATAATTAAAGAGGGCTTAACAAAAGAATGGCAGAGAGGATGGGAAAAGGAAGTCAGGGGTAGACACTACTTTTTGGTACAAGCTGAAGTTAGAAAAATATGTTTCTGTACATCTCTGTCCCGTAGGGACTCAGTTAGACTGTGTAGATTGAGGTTGGGACATTGTGGGTTAAATTACTGTTTGTGCATTGTAGGGAAACATGTTTCTGGCTTGTGTGAATGTGGGAGTAAGGAGACAGTTAAGCATGTTTTCCTAGAATGTAAAAAGTATAGGGTAGCAAGAAAGGCATTGTTTGCTAGACTGACAGGACTTGGAGTTGAGGCTTTTTCTGTTTTATCTTTGTTTGGGCACAGTGAGAAACATCAGCTGATATCCAGGGCTGTTCTTCAATTCCTGCATGTTACAGGACTGTATGTAAGAATTTAGTTCAAATTTTGACCTGTGGAGGGCAGTAATACGCTTAGCAGCGTCTACACTGCCGGAATCCTATAAGAAGAAGAAGTAGAAGAAGAAGAAGTGTGGAAGAGCACCCATACCATGGAGTTAAACATACTCGCCATATCTTTCTGGTGGTCTACGAACATGGCCCGAGCGCGTGCGGAGCAAACCCTCCCCCCGCCTCACCTGAAAGATGAGACGGAGAACCTGGAGGAGAGAATGACGCGGTGGAGGCTTCGGGAGATGAAACATGCGGTAGGTGAGGCCCCATGGTTAGTGGAGAACGCCAGACGTGGAGGGGTGCAAGGCATGCGGGGATGGGTGGGAGACATTGCAAAAGGCGGCTGGAACAGTAGAGGTGTTACTCCAGCATTTTGTGTCTATCTACGGTGTAAACCAGCATCTGCACTTGTTTGTTTCTACTCGTTATTGAAAGATAATATCTTACTCGCTCATAGAGGACAATTAGCAATAACGGAAATTTCCCCACTGTCTGTTATGTCTGTATGGTCTGGAATACCGAGGGTTTACTATAATAATCTGTCTGGGAGCAGACTACTCCCCACAGATACTGCATAACTCCTGAGCTCCACAAGTATTCTGATTTTTATTCCAGATTCCAGCAATGTTTGGACTTCTTGTTCCAAAGCACCGAACATCACATATTCAGCTAGGAAGTTAGAAACACGAATAAAACAGAAAATAGTCATCCGAGCAGACCATAGTTTGGTAGTTTCCATGGAACGGAGGAACAACAAGGGTTATCAGTTTAGAAGCTGTAAAGACTTTTGCGTACGTTATTATTTTATTCCACTTTAAAATATGTTAACGTTTTATTTTTAAATCTGTGATTAACTACCAGGAAACGAGTCCATGTTTTTCATCTTGTAGTTTAGTTTATCTCGCATATCGACGTGCAGTGAAAAGCAAATATCTTTGGTCATCGTGCATAGTTGACCGGAAGGATCACCTTCCGTGTTCTGTGACTCAGTGGTCTAGGCGCCATTTACAGCCGAAGGGCGGTCGCACCAGAATTGCAAAAACAAAATAGTTGGGCTACAGATGAATGGTAATGTCGAGTTGTGGTTAAAACACTTCCGGATGTACAAAAGTATTAAAGTTACGCATCATGTGCGCAACTAGGGTAATGTGCAGGTACAATGAAGATCGTGCTTGCTTTAGCGTCACAGGCACATTGACAACGACAAACATAAAAATTATCGTAAATTACTTTTGAGTCATACATAAATTATGCATAAAATTCTACGCACGACAAATAAAAATATTGTCAAAAACAAAAGAAGACACTCGTGCAAAACACAATCTGCAAGAAAAAACACGTCGGTGACAATGCAAGAGAGTTCTCGATGCTTGGCTTTGTAGATCGGTTGGAAAGTTGTTGGACAGTTCCCGAACTTTCTTCATGCTGCCAAAGTCAGGTCACCGTAAACAAACTCAACCACGCTGCACTCATGGCAGAGAACAAACTGAAGAGTACCGAGCCAAAGACTCGCTCATTCGTGTCCTTCATGGATTCCGCATGACCCGCTGTGTTATTCCAACACTTTGGACTCCAATGGAAGCTCCATGCTCTGGACACTCGAATTATTGTAGATGAATAAATTGCTAAATCTTCTGACCCGCTGAATTATTTCAGCACTGCATGTTCTGCGCAAGATTCCAGAATCTGCAGTTCCTTCTGTTTCCATGAGAGTTGCGCATATTTTTTTTAAGCGCGCAGTCTGTTTCGATTTGAGCTTCAGAAAATGCCTCCAAATTGCATTGGCGATTTGCATATAAATAGGGTCAGAATTTATTAGATGAATTACAAATTGGATATAAAAATATAGTAACTTACCTGCACCGATATTTGTATTTCTGTTTAAATGTTGGTTAACGGATCGATTTTTTTTAGGAGATAATTGTGATAATCTTGTGAGGAGACATCACACATTGCAAATTATTTAATTTTGAGCGAAGTGCTGGAGGAACTCAGTTGATTAGGTAGCATTTGTGGAGGGACATGGACAGGGAACGGTTCAATCGGAGCACTTTAAAATGATGGAGTAAAGGGTAGAAAATTGGAAGATGGGGGTGGCTTGGGGAAAATCCCGCAGAATTATAGAGGGGTGGGTGATTGTCATTAATATGGATTAAGTGACAAATTCTGGGGGCGAAAAGGTGACAAGTTGTTCTTTTTTGAAAAGGAAGAAGAGGAATTAAATGAAAAGCCAACCGGAGGTATATGGACGAAAAGGTACAGGGTAGGGGAGTGTGTGTGTGTGTGCGTGGGGGGGTTGGGGGGTAATGAAATGGGGGATTTCGGGGATGGGAGATGAGCGTCTGAAGGAGGGGAAAGGAGCAGTGTGACTGACGACGTGGGATGGTGGACAGCATGGGTGCTCATCCGAGTGTGGGAGCACGGTAAAGAAAGTAGCGGGGAGAGGCATAGGGGTTATTACTTTAAATTATATAATTTAATATCCATGCGTTTATGTTGAAAACTACCGCAACGGAGTGCCGAGAGCTGTAGGGTTACACAAAATGCTGGGGAAACTCAGCGGGTGCAGCAGCATCTAAGGAGCGAAGGAGATAGACGACGTTTCGGGTCGAGACCCTTCTTCAGACACTGAAAACGTCGTCTATCTCCTTCGCTCCTTAGATGCTGCTGCACCCGCTGAGTTTCCCCAGCATTTTGTGTAACCCTCGATTCTCCAGCATCTGCAGTTTCTTCGTTAACACTGCCGAGAGCTGTAACCCACCTTGCGCGTGGCTCACTCTGGCAATGGAGCAGACTTGAAATGCTTAGCAACCTGTTTTGAGGACTGTGTTACATCGAAAACGTGATAGGATGAAGAGAGCAGTTTGATGCAGAAAGACAAAAATGTACCAATCTGAAGCCGGGAGATGAATGTGAGAGTGTTCACGCAACAGCATTTAATGCCCCATGGCCATCGGCTATGGGCTCACAATTGCTCCATCTTTCAGATTTTGCATTCCGGCCAAAAGCTGTTCAATACAATCGCGTATATTAATCATCACAAACGTACATACGTCATCGAAATCTGCGCGGTTTTGAAAGGATATCAATAAGTTGGAAAGTGTGCAGAGACAATTTACGAGCGTTCTGCCACTACAGATGGGCCTGAGCTAGAGGGAGAGCTTTGGTGGACTAGGACATTATCACACTTGGGATTTAACTCGAATGACGTATCATTTTCGCGCAGATTGTAATGTACGGTGTTTTGAGCAATAATTATGGTTACTAATCGCTGGGGGAAAGCTGCAGGGTATAAATTAATTGCGGAGCAGATGCATTAGCTCAGAGGTTCCCTTTCAGACACTAGGGCGTCTTGAAGACGAAATGATTCTTGAAGAACATGATTGGAGTGTTTTACATTTTCAAAAAATAAGTTATGTGATCATTGCAGTTAATTGGCATACCAGGTCAGAACATTGGGAACCTAAAATTAGCAATTTTGTATGTTGGGAATTTTTGATTCGTTCAGACCATGACGAAGTGGTAAACCTATCGTATCTGTGGCGGTTGGCGGACGTCGGAATTGGGTGCTCTGTTCATCCAGAAGTGTTACGACTCCCGAATGCAGGTGCTTCAGAGTTGCGTAACATAGTCAAAATCCAGGCTCAAGTTCAAGAAAATAGTATTTTATTTAATTGAAACTCAAACCTGATTCAAACAACCCAGACAAGGACAAGAATACACCAATAAACAAAGATAACAGTGCTCCAGCCAGCCTCGCAATGGGCCGTCGAACTAGAGTCTCCAACCTGCCTAAATGGAAATATCCCTTAAACAAAATACACGAAAACCCTCAGGTCAGTCCTTATCTGTCCCAATTCAATATTAATTGACAAATGTTGCTATTAATACAAAGTTCTATGCCATGTGGCCAGCCTCCTGCAGCTCAGATCAGCAACCTGCTCCCGAGCCAGGGTCGACTAAGAGAGAGAGAGAGAGAAGGTGTTAACGAAGAAACTGCAGATGCTGGAGAATCGAGGGTTACACAAAAAGCTGGAGAAACTCAGCGGGTGCAGCAGCATGTAAGGAGCGAAGGAGATAGGCGACGTTTCGGGTCGAGACGGCTCTACCCGAAACGTCGCCTATCTCCTTCGCTCCTTAGATGCTGCTGCACCCGCTGAGTTTCTCCAGCTTTTTGTGTAACTCCCGAGAGAGAGAGAATTCTGGGAGATTCTGGTATTTAAGCTTCCGATGAGTCACCGTCATCTGACGCAGCTTGGCCTTAACCCCTGGATTCCTGACTCCCAGCCACGGGGCCTGCACTCAGGAGAGAAACAGAAGAGTTAAGTACATAGCCTTCACCAGAGGGGGGGGGGGGGGGGGGAAGTAACTACCACCCCCACCCAAAGATACTGAATAAGCTTCGGAAGAAACTATTCAGTAAGAAAATAACTTGCCAATACCCTTTTTGCAAGTGCAACTTAGACACAAAAGATGCACTTCCCACATGATCACCGCAATCCTCCATCCGTGGAAGAGGGTAGCAATCCGGCTTCGGAAAGTCCGTGCAAAACCTGTCCTCCCCATTAGCCTTCGTAGCCAGCAGACATGGAGAACTCCACAGACTACAACTAGGTTCAGTAACTGCATGCTGCAGCATAGGCGTCTGAGAAGGCACATCCAAGAACAGTGACCCATTTGACCCCACCAAAGCAAGCAGATCATCCCGCTGACTTTCAGACAAATGAGACAACCACAAGGGAAGCAACTTCAAATCTTCAAAGTTGCACAGCTTTCCCTGCGTCACTGCCACAGACATTCGTGCCTCACACACATCACCACCCGTGTCAGGGGGCAGCACTACTTCAGCCAAAACCGGCTTAGACAAAACCGAAGGATGGAGCTCCTCCCCATCAACCTGTACATGCTCCTGCTCATGGTACTGCTTCAGCATGTTGATATGACAGAGCTGAGTCTTATGCCGCCGATCAGGGGTACCAATAACGTAATCCCTTGCACCAACCTTCTTAACCACCTGATAGGGACCACTATACCGAGCCTGCAGACTGGAACCAGGAATAGGCAACAACACCAGGACTTTGTCACCTGGAGAAAAATTCCTACTAGAAGCCTTCCTGTCGAACCAGCCCTTCATCCTAGACTGAGCATAAGCTAGATTACCCATTGCCAGTTTGCGTGCCCTCTGCAGTCTAGACCTAAAAGTACAGACATGGTCTAAAATACTACGTTTTGAATTCTCCTGCAACCATTTCTCCTTCAGGACCCTCAACGGACCACGAACAGTATGCGGGAACAGCAGGTCAGCAGGACTGAACCCTAAAGACTCCTGCACGACCTCACGCACCGCAAACATAACGAAATGAACCCCCTCATCCCAGTCTTTTTCAAACTCCAGTCAGTAAGTCCTCAACATGGATTTCAAAGTCTGGTGAAACCGCTCGAGAGCTCCCTGGCTCTCTGGATGGTACGCACTGGAGTAAAAATGCTCAATATCCAACAACTTCATTACCTGACCAAAAACCTTTACCATGAAGTTGGAACCTTGGTCGCTTTGCACAACCTTGAGCAAACCGAACAACGAAAAAAACTTAGTGAGAGACTTCACAATGGCAGGGGCAGTAATGTTACGCAAAGGGACCACCTCCAGAAAGCGGGTAGACGCACACATAATTGTCAATGAAAACTTGTTGCCCACCCTTGTCCGAGGTAGAGGACCCACACAATCAACTAGAATCCGTTCAAACGGCTCCCCGACCACAGGGATTGGATATAAAGGCGCAGGAATAATCGATTGGTTCGGCTTTCCTGCCACCTGACAAATGTGACAACACCTGCAGTGCTGCTTCACGTCCTTTTTCAACCCTGGCCAAAGAAAATTCCGTAAGATATGGTCATACGTCTTATTGACTCCCAACGTCCACCCAGAGGTCCATCATGAGCCAAACAGAGTATCTCGTCCCTATACCGACGAGGTATGACAATCTGATCAACCACGCTCCAATCATCATGCCCTGACATATCCAAGGGAGACCACTTTCGCATCAGCAAGCCATTCCTCAGAAAATACCCCTGTGTTGTGGAATCCATATCCCCCTCGGGCACCGCGCAGTCGAACAGATCCGATAAACCTGGATCACTCTTTTGCTCCTCAACCAGCCGGTCACGTGACAGCGACACCAGCACATTTTCAGACAAGATCCCATCTTGAGATGTAGAAACACCCTCCACAACACAGGATCCATCATCCTGATTCCCAAAAATGCTCTCACTCGGGTCCACTACATCCTCAAACTTTGCCTGGCTCTTAGTCATAGCCCTTGTGACAGCACAAGCTGCGAAGACCGTCAGATGCTGCATAGCTAATATATCAGGACTCTGCACCCTCGGAACAGCCGTCACCTCAGGCGTAATGAAGACTCTACCTCCTGGCAAGTCATTCCCTAAAATCACAGAAACTCCCGCAATGGGAAAACACGGCCGTAACCCAAAAATTACCCGGCCTGAA
Organism: Okamejei kenojei; assembly: GCA_035221665.1. Lineage (NCBI taxonomy): Eukaryota > Metazoa > Chordata > Chondrichthyes > Rajiformes > Rajidae > Okamejei > Okamejei kenojei. The sequence continues at coordinate 6,150,544 of CM069165.1, forward strand.
ACCAACTCGGACTCGAGACTCACGGTATGCAAAGGCACTACCATGTCATCCAACCCGAATCCTACCACAGGGACACTGGACCAACCAATGACTCCCCAGAAAACGGCAATACACTATCCGATATAAAGGACTGAGCAGCACCAGTATCACGCAAGATGGATACTGGAACTCTATGACCCCCATCCTCTAGAGAAACAAAACCTTTCATGATGAACACAGAATAATTCCTACACTCATCAGACGCAGGCATCCCAGGAACCACAGGTGCTCTTTGTGTACCCACCTAAGCCACAGGCTTTGCATTTTTCCTTTGCAGGACGGGACACGACTTTAAGATGTGCCCGCTCCCTTTACAATAGTAGCACACAGGCCCTTCCTTAGTCCTGAAATCTCCGTCAACCTTATCAGCTCGGACCTCCCCCTGTATTAATGAGCTGAAACTTGCAGGCACAGACACAGCTTTGGCACTGCCACCGGTGACACCACCACGATTAAACGGCCGTGCACCAAAACTATAGGATCGCCCAATTAACTCAGTTTTATGAGTCAATACATACTCATCTGCTAACACCGCGGCCTTAGACACCTCCGTCACTTTGTGCTCATTAAGGTAAGTAGTAACCCTCTCAGGGAGACAGTTCTTAAATTCTTCCATAATAATCAAGGCCCGCAGCAGCTCAAAATTCTTAACTCCTTGAGAAGTGCACCACATGTCAAAAAGTGCCTCCTTCTCCCAAGCAAACTCCACATAAGTCTGACTATCAAACTTCCTAAAGCGCCGGAACTTCTGCCGGTACGCCTCTGGAACTAATTCATAAGCCCTTAACACCGCAGACTTCACACACTCATAGTCCCGACTGTTGTCAACAGATAAAGACGAGTACACCTCCTGTGCTTTACCCACAAGGACACTCTGCAATAACAAGGCCCACATGTCCCTAGGCCACTTCAAGGACAAAGCCGTCCGTTCAAACACAGCAAAATACTTGTCCACATCCTTCTCATTAAACGGGGGAACCAGGCGGATGTTCTTGCTCATATCAAACTCCCGTTCCTTAGTAGAAACTCGGGAGGCATTCAACTTCTTCTGCAGCTCAAGGCGTTTCATTTCAAGCTCTGTTTGGAGCTCTTTCTCTCTTATTACAAGCTCTTTCTCTCTTATTTCAAGCTCCTTCAATCGAATGAGGTCCCTCATGTCCTGACCAGGCTGTGGAGAAGATAGAGGACTGTCTGCACCAGCAGGCAATACCCCATTCCTCACCAACGCAGACCATAACAGACTTTATAGCCCTTTTCTTCAAATGCTTATCAATAGGCACCTTATAGGTCTCTGCCAGCATACACAAATGCTCCTTGGTACATTTATCAAACAACTCCCGACTAGGAGCCTCAGTAAATTCCTGTACTTTAAACTCCATATCAAATGTAGGACCAAACTACCAGCCAAACCCTGGTCACAAATGTTACCCAAATGGAAGAGGAAAAAAAATCCCCTCACAACACAGAATTCCTCAGTCACCAGAAACCTACCAAAAAAAACCCCCAAAACTGTCAAGGATCCTCAAAGCTTAGGACGAGCCCCCATTTTGTTACGACTCCCGAATGCATGTACTTCAGAGTCGCGTAACATAGTCAAAAACCAGGCTCAAGTTCAAGAAAATAGTCTTTTATTTAATTAAAACTGAAACCTGATTCAAACAACCCAGACAAGGACAAGAATACACCAACAAACAAAGATAACAGTGCTCCAGCCAGCCTCGCAATATCCCTTAACAAAATACACGAAAACCCTCAGGTCAGTCCTTATCTGTCCCAATTCAATATTAATTGATAAATGTTGCTAATAATACACAAAGTTCTATGCCATGTGGCCAGCTTCCTGCAGCTCAGACCAGCAACCTGCTCCCGAGCCAGGGTCGACGAAGAGAGAGAGAATTCTGGGAGATTTTGGTATTTAAGCTTCCGATGAGTCACCGTCTCCTGACGCAGCTTGGCCAATCGGGTACAGGAGCCCTTAACCCCTTGATTCCTGACTCCCAGCCACGGGGCCTGCACTCAGGAGAGAAACAGAAGAGTTAAGTACATTGCCTTCACCAGAGGGGGGGGGCGGAGGTACCTAACAAGAAGTCACTTTGTGTTTCATTTTATTAACTCTGCGGAATATAAAAAAAACATTCGAAACAGACGCTGGGAAGAAGACGGCGAAAGGGGTCAGTGCTGCATTTGCAGTGTCCGCAAACCCTATTCTGCCGATCTGGCCAGTTAAGGATCGGCGAGATTTTATTCTTTGTTACTTGTCGCACCAGTTGCACATTCCATTTCTATAATGTTGTGCATTGTTGTATGCAATCTGTAGTTGATCACATTTAGTTTAAAGTGAAGCATAAACCGGGACCAGGCTCGTTCATAGGGAACGCTAGAAACACATCCTCCTCTGAACGGGCAGGTAACGGATTGTCGGAGATGTAGTGTAATAGAGTTTACTTCCACAGTGAACTGAAGAGAGCGATGAGATCAAGGTTTTTTCTCTGCGGAGTATGTATAGGTCAGATCTATTATAGAGCAGAAAGCATTGATAAAGTAGAGCGTTAAAGTAATATACTGTCCCACTACTGTTTTGGTGAAAGATGGCTTTTGTTGGCGTTCATCAATCGGCCAACAGAATCGTTTTTTTGTGGCTTTCGTCAATCGCAGAACTGATTGTTGTATTTGGGACATTCTGTTACAATTGTTCAATACGTTGCCTTGTGGAGGCCACACTTTGTGTATTGTATTCAGTTTCGATTATACTACTAGAGGATGAGTATGTTACTACATTCCTACCAGTATGTTGGAAGATAATATTTGCGATATGTTGCCAGGTCCTGATGTCCTTACCAGTTAGGAGATTTTGGGCAGGCTAGGGGATTATTGGTAGAAGATAGAACATAAAACCGTACAGCACAGTAACGGACTTTTCAGCCCAAATGTTCTGGCTAAACATGATGCCACATTGCTCTAATGTCATCGTCCTGTACGTGGTCAATATCTCTCGATGCCCTGCTCTTCTGCATGTCTATCTTAAGGCCTCTTAAATGCCCCAGTCGTATCTGTATCTACCTTACCATCCGTGGCAATGCTTTCCAGGCCGCATCACTTTCTGGGTAAAATACTTGTCCCGCATATCCACTGTATACTTTTTCCCCTCTCACCGTACAGCTGCGTCATCTAGTGTTGGACATTGTTTGTAGGAAGTAACTGCAGATGCTGGTTTACACCGAAGATAGACACAAAATGCTACCTGGATTGAAAAAGACTTGTTCCTGGTGACAAAAAATGCTGTTTTGTTTTCCAAGATAAAGGTGCAGAAATGGCTCCAAACTCCACCACATCTAAGGAAAACTATGTTTATCATTACTCGGCATTGGACATGCACTGAAGACGGGCTTAACTTGCTTAGATTTCTGGTTCTTGAACCTGGTGGAATAGATGTGTGGTGGACAATATATATCAGAGAGTGTGGCACATTCCGAACAAGGGATATGAAGAAAAAGCCGGAATGGGATACTGATTTTGGATGATCAGCCATGATCATATTGAATGATGGTGCTGCCTCGAAGGGCAGAATGGCCTACTCCTGCAGCTATTTTCTATGTTTTTATGTTTCTATAATTGTCGAACTGACATCGAACATGTAAATGACTTCCAGACTCAGTACATGATTCAAACACATCTTTAATCAGTACTAAAACTTAACAGCATGAAGGATGGTTAGTTATCAACACATTCTGGCTGCTCAAACTGTTGTGCTGAGAAATAGTATTAGTATAACTATTACAGTGGGGTGGGGCTAGAGATGTGTGATTGGTTAACATGCAACATCAATCTACATCCTTCCCCCCCAAAGGTTAAATGTGAAGGGCACTCATGCCATGGGGTTAAACATACTCACCATATATGTCTGGTGGTCTACTAACACGGCCCGAGCATGTGCGGACCAAACCCTCCCCTCCCTCACTTGAAAGATGAGACGGAGAGCCTGGAGGCGAGGATGACATGATCTAGGCCTGTGGTGACCAAAAGGGGAAACGTGCGACGGCAGAGGCCCCGTGGTTAGTGGAGACCGCGGGACGTGGAGGGGTGCAAGGCATGCGGGGATGGGTGGGAGACATTGCAAAAGGCGGCTGGAACTGGAGCGGTGGAGCATAGGGACCAGCAGGCGGTGGTCGAGGCTCCCACACAGCAAGCAGGTGTTGTCGATTTCTCCGGTACACCGCTCCCTCACAGTCTACCAGGTAAGACCGTGGCTCGTCAGTCGGGTTGACCACAGTACCCAGACGGGAATGTCCAGTTGAAGTTTGTAGAAGGACGACCTGACCAGTAGTAAAGGCCTGAGTGGTCTGCTAGAACTGTCGTATGACCATTTCTGAATACCGTGCTTCTCATGTCGACGTTTCTGGATAGTGGCAGGGTTCGGCACCTGAGGAACTAGTTGCTGTTGTGCGATGGGTACCGGAGGCCTCGTCAATCTCGACATCAGTCGCTGTGCTGGCGATCCCAGGGTTCCGTCCCTGGCAACATTTCTGAGATTTAGGAGATCGAGATAAACATCTGACTTTATGTGAAAATCTGAAATCTGTGCTCGCTCTAGCAAGTGTTAACCCCACGGCATGAGTGCCCTTTTTTGTCGGCTCCCGCAGTGTGGAGCTTAGTTCGCTGAGGTTCGGTATGAACTTGCCAAGATAGTTTACCATGCCCAGAAAACGCTGCAGGCCTTTCATGTCTGTGGGGGCAGGCATTTCTGTGATGGCAGTAGTCTTCTTTGGATCGGGTTTGAGACCCATAGGAGTGAAGATGTGGCCGACGTAGGAAACCTCTGGAACCCAGAACTTGCACTTGTCAGGATTAAGCTTGAGGTTCATCTTGTGTGCGTGATCCAAGATGAGCCTGAGATTGTGATCGTGCTCCGTTGCATCTTTGCCATACACTAGGATATCGTCGACAATGATGGCACAAGGTATGCCCTAGAATAATAGCTCCATAGTTCTTTGGAAGACTTCACTGGCAGAGTTCATTCCGAATGGCATTCTCAGAAACTTGTATCGCTTAATGGCAGTATTCAGTTCTTTCGAGTTGATGCACAAACGGATTTCATTTTTCCCTTCTTGACTGTGACAATCATGGTTGAGACCCAGTCGGTGGGGTCGCTGACTGCTTCCATTATGCCTGTGGAAGCCATGTCCTTCAACGCAAAGTGAACCCTGTCAGTCATGGCAAATGACAATCGTAGAAATGGGTGCGACAAAGGCAAAACAGTTATAATGGGTGACTTCAATCTACATATAGATTGGGTGAATCAAATTGGCAGGGGTGCTGAGGAAGAGGATTTTTTGGAATGTATGCGGGATAGTATCTAAATCAACATGTAGAAGAACCAACGAGAGAGCAGGCTAATTTAGACTGGGTTTTGAGTAATGAGGAAGGGGTAGTTAGCCGTCTTGTTGTACGTGCCCCCTTGAGCAAGAGTGACCATAATATGGTTGAGTTCTTCATTAGGATGGAGAGTGACATTGTTAATTCAGAAACAATGGTTCTGAACTTAAAGAAAGGTAACTGAGGGTATGAGACGTGAATTGGCCAAGATTGACTGGCAATTAATTCTAAAAGAGTTGACTGTGGATATACAATGGAAGACATTTAAAGACTGCATGGATGAACTACAAAAATTGTTCATCCCAGTTTGGCAAAAGAATAAATCGGGGAAGGTAGTGCATCCGTGGATAACAAGAGAAATCAGGGATAGTATCAAAGCAAAGGATGATGCGTACAAAGTAGCCAGAAAAAGCAGCATACCAGAGGACTGGGAGAAATTCAGAGACCAGCAGAGGAGGACAAAGGGCTTAATTAGGAAAGGAAAAATAGATTATGAAATAAAACTGGCAGGGAACATAAAAACTGACTGCAAAAGGTTTTATAGATATGTAAAGAGAAAGAGATTAGTTAAAACAAATGTACGTCCATGGGAAACAATGATATGGCGGACCAATTGAATAACTACTTTGGTTCCGTCTTCACTAAGGAAGACATAAATAATCTGCCCGAAATAGCAGGGGACCGTGGGTCAAAGGAGGAATTGAGTGAAATCCAGGTTAGTCGGGAAGTGGTGTTGGGTAAATTGAATAGATTAAAGGCCGATAAATCCCCAGGGCCAGATAGGCTGCATCCCAGAGTACTTAAGGAAGTAGCTCAGGAAATAGTGGATGCATTAGTGATAAACTTTCAAAACTCTTTAGATTCTGGAGTAGTTCTTGAGGATTGGCGGGTAGCAAACGTAACCCCTCTTTTTAAGAAGGGAAGGAGAGAGAAAACGGAGAATTACAGACCAGTTAGTCTAACATCGGCAGTGGGGAAACTGCTAGAGTCAGTTATTAAAGATGGGATAGCAGCACATTTGGAAAGTGGTAAAATCATTGGACAAAGTCAGCATGGATTTACGAAAGGTAAATCATGTCTGACGAATCTTGTGGAATTTATCCAGAATGTAACTAGTAGTGTGGAAAAGGGAGAACCAATGGATGTGGTATATCTGGACTTCCAGAAGGCTTTCGACAAGGTCCCACATAAAAGATTAGTATACAAACTTAAAGCATACGGCATTAGGGGTTCAGTATTGATGTGGATAGAGAACTGGCTGGCAAACAGGAAGCAAAGAGTAGGAGTAGACGGGTGCTTTTCACAATGGCAGGCAGTGACAGTGGGGTACCGCAGGGCTCAGTGCTGGGACCCCAGCTATTTACAATATATATTAATGATCTGGATGAGGGGATTGAAGGCAATATCTCCAAGTTTGCGGATGACACGAAGCTGGGGGGCAGTGTTAGCTGTGAGGAGGATGCTAGGAGACTGCAAGGTGACTTGGATAGGCTGGGTGAGTGGGCAAATGTTTGGCAGATGCAGTATAATGTGGATAAATGTGAGGTTATCCACTTTGGTGGCAAAAACAGGAAAGCAGACTATTATTTAAATGATGGCTGATTAGGAAAAGGGGAGATGCAGCGAGCCTTGGGTGTCATGGTACACCAGTCATTGAAAGTAGGCATGCAGGTGCAGCAGGCAGTGAAAAAATCGAATGGTATGTAGGCTTTCATAGCAAAAGGATTTGGGTATAGGAGCATGGAGGTTCTACTTCAGTTGTACAGGGTCTTGGTGAGGCTGCGCCTGAAGTATTGCGTACAGTTTTGGTCTCCAAATCTGAGTAAGGACATTATTGCCATAGAGGGAGTGCAGAGAAAGGTTCACCAGACTGATTCCTGGGATGTCAGGAATGTCTTATGATGAAAGACTGGATAGACTCGGGTTATACTCTCTATAATTTAGGAGATTGAGAGGGGATCTTATAGAAATTTACAAAATTCTTAAGGGGTTGAACAGGCTAGATGCAGTATGTTGGAGATTGTAAGCTTTAAAATCAAGTGCGGGGCTTGGTTTTTTCAGAGGCCCGATGTTGGCTTCAGAGGCCCACAGGAGCCGTTGGAAGAGGAGGAGGGGGAGGAGCGACACCCGACCGGTAAGCTTTAAAATCAAGTGCGGGGCTTGTTTTTTCAGCGTGGGGCTTGTTTTTTCAGGCTTACCCAAATCCATAACATTCCATTTGGAGAAGTGGGTTTTTTTGAGGAAGCCGCTGATTGGTGGGAAGTGGACTAGGGAAAGCAGCTGATTGGCAGTCAGATCCCAGCAGTTTGTTGTATCCTGTGTAAGGGGGCAGTATGAAGGCCAGGGCAGTGTACTGTTCTGGATGTCAGATGTTGGAGGTCAGGGAATCTGATAGCCCTCCAGACGTCCACATCTGCGCCAGGTGTGTCGAGATGGGGCTCCTAAAGGACTGTGTTAGGAACCTGAAGCAGCAGCTCGATGACCTCCGTCTGGTCAGGGAGAGCGAGGAGGTCATAGAGAGGAGCTACAGGGAGGTAGTCACTCCCAGACCACAGGAGGCAGACAAGTGGGTCACGGTTAGGAAGGGCAAGAGGCAGGGGCTAGAGAGTACCCCTGTGACCGTACAACTGGAAAATAGGTACTCGGGTTTGAGTACGATTGGAGGGGACAGCCTAGCTGGGGGCAACAACAGCGGCCGGGCCTCCGGCACAGAGACCGGCCCTGATGCTCAGAAGGGTAGCAAAAAGAGGAGGGCAATTGTAATAGGGGACTCTATAGTTAGGGGGTCGGATAGGCGATTCTGTGGACGCAGTCGGGAGACCCGGATGGTAGTTTGCCTCCCTGGTGCCAGGGTCTCGCATGTGTCAGAACGTGTCCAAAAGATTCTGATAAGGGAGGGAGAGGAGCCTGATGTTGTGGTACACATAGGTACCAATGACATAGGCAGAAAAAGTGACGAGGTCCTGAAGGGAGAAACATAGACATTAGAAATTAGGTGCAGTTGGGGTTCAATATGATTAAAGCTAAAAGGACCAAAAGGGTAACGATTTCAGGATTACTGCCTGTGCCGCGTGACAGAGAGAGTAGGAATGAAATGAGGTGGAGGCTAAATGCGTGGCTGAGGGACTGGTGCAGTGGGCAGCGATTCAAGTTTCTTGATCACTGGGACCTCTTTTGGGGAAGGCATGATCTGTACGCAGAGGACGGGTTGCACTTGAACCCGAGGGGGACCAATATCCTGGCAGGGAGATTTGCAAAGGCTACTGGGGAGACTTTAAACTAGAAAGGCTGGGGGGAGGGACTCGGGTAGAGGGGGCTAGGGGACAGGGTGTGGGGCAAGAGGCAGAGAAGGGAAGCACTCGGACCCAAAATGTAGGCGAGAAAGATGAAAAAGATAATAGACAGAGAATAAAGGATGGTGGGTTTATAAAATGTGTATATTTTAATGCTAGGAGCATTGTAAGTAAGGTGGATGAACTTAGAGCCTGGATTGACACCTGGAAATATGATGTTGTGGCAATCAGTGAAACATGGTTGCAGGAGGGCTGTAATTGGAAACTAAATATTCCAGGATTTCGTTGCTTCCGGGGTGATAGAATTGGAGGGACCAGAGGTGGAGGTGTTGCATTGCTTGTCAGTGGATATTACAGCAGTGCTTTGGCAGGATAGATTAAAGGGTTCGTCTAGGGAGGCTATTTGGGTGGAACTGAGAAGTGGGAACGGTGTAGCAACACTTTTAGGGGTGTACTATAGACCGTGAAATGGGGAGCGAGAATTGGAAGAGCAAATATGTAAGGAGATAGCAGATATTAGTAGTAAGCACAAGGTAGTGATTGTGGGAGATTTCAATTTCCCAAAAATAGACTGGGAAACACATTCTGTAAATGGGCTGGATGGTTTGGAGTTTGTAAAATGTGTGCAGGATAGTTTTTTGCAGCAGTACATAGAGGTACCGACCAGAGAAGGGGCAGTGCTGGACCTCCTGTTAGGAAATGAGGCAGGACAGGTGACGGAGGTATGCGTTGGTGAGCACTTCGGGACCAGTGATCACAATACCATTAGTTTCAATATAATTATGGAGCGAGTCAGAACAGGACCTAGAGTGGAGATTTTTGATTGGAGAAAGGCTAACTTTGAGGGAATGCATGAGGATTTTAAAGGAGTGAATTGGGACACTTTGTTTCATGGGAAGGATGTAGAAGAGAAATGGAGGACATTTAAAGGGGAAATTGTAAGAGTACAGAATCTTTATGTCCCTGTTAGGTTGAAAGGAAATAGTAAAAATTGGAAAGAGCCATGGTTTTCAAGGGAAATAGACACTTGTTTCGAAAAAAGAGAGATATCTACAATAATTATAGGAGGCAAGGAGTAAATGAGGTGCTAGAGGAGTATAAAGAATGTAAAAAGAATCTTAAGAAAGAAATTAGGAAGGCTAAAAGAAGATATGAGGTTGCTTTGGCAAGAAAGGTGAAAGTAAATCCAAAGGGTTTCTACAGCTATATTAATAGCAAAAGGATAACGAGGGATAAAATTGGACCATTGGAGAACCAGAATGGACAGCTATCTGCAGAGCCAAAAGAGATGGGGGAGATATTGAACAATTTCTTTTCTTCGGTATTCACCAAGGAGAAGGATATTGAACTCTGTGAGGTAAGGGAAAAAAGTAGAGTAGCTATGGAAACTATGAGATTCAAAGAGGAGGAAGTACTGACACTTTTGAAAAATATAAAGGTGGATAAGTCTCCAGGTCCTGACAGGATATTCCCTAGGACATTGAGGGAAGTTAGTGTAGAAATAGCAGGAGCTATGACAGAAATATTTCAAATGTCATTAGAAACGGGAATAGTGCCGGAGGATTGGCGTACTGCGCATGTTGTTCCATTGTTTAAAAAGGGTTCAAAGAATAAACCTAGCAATTATAGACCTATTAGTTTTGACGTCAGTGGTGGGCAAATTAATGGAAAGGATACTTAGAGATAATATATATAAGCATCTGGAGAAACAGGGTCTGATCAGGAACAGTCAACATGGATTTGTGCCTGGAAGGTCATGTTTGACAAACCTTCTTGAATTTTTTGAAGCGGTAACTAGGGAAATTGATGAGGGTAAAGCAGTGGATGTTGTCTATATGGATTTCAGTAAGGCCTTTGACAAGGTTCCCCATGGAAGGTTGGTTCAGAAGGTTCAATCTTTGGGTGTTAATGGCGGAGTAGCAAGATGGATTCAACAGTGGCTGAATGGGAGATGTCAGAGAGTAATGGTGGATGGCTGTTTGTCAGGTTGGAAGCCGGTGACCAGTGGATCTGTGTTGGGTCCACTGTTGTTTGTCATGTACATCAATGATCTGGATGATGGGGTGGAAAATTGGATAAGTAAGTATGCAGATGATACTAAGATAGGTGGTATTGTGGATAATGAAGTAGATTCTCAAAGTCTACAGAGAGATTTGGGCCAGTTGGAAAAGTGGGCTGAAAGATGGCAGATGGAGTTTAATGCTGATAAGTGTGAAGTGCTACATCTTGGCAGGACAAATCAAAATAGGACGTACATGGTAAATGGTAGGGAATTGAGGAATGCTGTGGAACAGAGGGATCTAGGAATAACTGTGCATAGTTCCCTGAAGGTGGAATCGCATGTAGATAGGGTGGTAAAAAAGCCTTTGGTGTGCTGGCCTTTATAAATCAGAGCATTGAATATAGGAGTAGGGAAGTAATGTTAAAATTGTACAAGGCATTGGTAAGACCAATTCTGGAGTATGGTGTACAATTTTGGTCGCCTAGTTATAGGAAGGATGTCAACAAAATAGAGAGAGTACCGAGGAGATTTACTAGAATGTTGCCAGGGTTCCAGCAACTATGTTACAGAGAAAGGTTGAACAAGTTAGGTCTTTATTCTTTGGAGCGCAGAAGGTTAAGGGGGGACTTGATTGAGGTCTTTAAAATGATGAAAGGGATAGACAGAGTTGACGTGGATAAGCTTTTCCCATTGAGGGTAAGGAAGATTCAAACAAGACGACATGACATGAGAATTAAGGGACAGAAGTTTAGGGGTAACGTGAGGGGGAACTTCTTTACTCAGAGGGTGGTGGCTGTGTGGAATGAGCTTCCAGCAGAGGTTGTGGAGGCAGGATCGATTTTAACATTTAAAAGTAAAGTGGATAGGTATATGGACGTGAAGGGAATGGAGGGGTATGGTCTGAGTGCAGGTAGATGGGACTAGGGGAAAACAAATGGTCGGCACGGACTGGAAGGGCCGAGAGGGCCTGTCTCCGTGCTGTAATTGTTATGGTTAAGTCCAGGACAAGGGGTCACAGCTTAAGGATAAGGGGGAAATCCTTTAAGACTGAGATGAGAAAGACTTTTTTCACACAGAGAGTGGTGAGTCTCTGGAACTCTCTGCCACAGAGGGTAGTTGAGGCCAGTTCATTGGCTATATTTAAGAGGGAGTTAGATGTGGCCCTTGTGGCTAAGGGGATCAGAGGGTATGGAGAGAAGGCAGGTACGGGATACTGAGTTGGATGATCATATTGAATGGCGGTGCAGGCTCGAAGGGCCGAATGGCCTACTCCTGCACCTAATTTCTATGTTTCTATGTTTCTATGTGTGGAGGTCGGATGATGGGTATCACTTCGGGGTCAATAATAATTTTGTAAGTCACGGGCAACTTGCCCAGGTTGTTGTCGAAATGATCAGGGAATTCACTCAGCGGGTCCAGGGAAATTTGCAGCTTGTGGACCGTTTTGTCAAAGGAGATCAGCCCCAGTTCCTGACAGGCCCGGTTGCCAAGCAGAGTAACTGAATTAAAGTTCAAGACATAGAAAGTCAAATTCCTCGTTGTTTTTTTCAGCGCACATTTCAAGTTGGTTTTGCCCAAAGGCCGCAGAACCTCCCCTCCAAACGCATGTAGAGTGGATTTGTCCTTGATCAGTGGCTCGTTAGTTCTTATCTTGTTGAAGAGGTTGATTGACATAGTATTTACTTTCGCTCCCGTGTCTAATTTCGCGCCAAAATGAACGTTGTTTACAGTTACTGTCACGGTCGTATCATAATTCTTAGCAGCAGCAAGCTGTAATGAGTAAACAATCGGGTCCTCTTGTGAGTTAATTGGAGTCTGTTCGTAGGCAGGTTCGAGCTAGAATTGGGGAGTGAGATTGTTGCTGTCTCGTAGCAAGAAGTTGAGATTAGACCTGGAGCTAGGCGAATTCTTCCCACGGGCCCGACTTGCTGCCCGACATATAGAGGCAAAGTGATTTAACTTTTTACAGTAATTGCACGATTTACCAAAAGCGGGGCAAGCTGATTGTCTGCTGTGTGATTAGTTGCAATTTGAGCATTTCATCTGAGGATCACCAAGAGCCTCCTGACTGGCTTGGGTCATAAATCGCCTGTTATCTGTGTTGGTTCGCTACCTAGTGAAGCCCGTCAGATTGATGGTTTTGGTTTCATGCGAACTGTCTATAGGGTCAATGAATTCCGCTGTCCTGCATGCGTGTGCTGCTTCATCCACTCAAATCTGGCCATCTCAAAAGCTCTGATCTGAGCTTTAGGTCAGTAATGCCATTCACTAAAATGTCCCTTGTTAACTGATCAGTCAGCTGATCGACCGGTATATTTTGGAATCTACTTCGCTGGACTAAATACATTATGTCTGAGATAAACGAGTCTACTCGTTCACCAGGGAGTTGACGGCGAGAGAAAAACCCAGCCCTGTCCAAAATGTGATTTGAGGGCAGGTCACAGATCTGGCTAAATTTACGCATCAGAACATTGGGGTCATCAGGAGATTCAGCTGCGGTTATTACCTGGTCGTTGGCATCGAGGACTGCCGAAGCATAACGGAATGTTCTGGATCGCCGAAGGGCATCTGGGCCCGCCAGGTTGAATAGGAGAGAGGCCTTGACAGCATCAGGTTCATTTCGGTGTGCAATGTTCATGTAGTGGAATCAGCTTCCAGCAGAAGTGGTGGAGGCAGGATCGATTTTAACATTTAAGAGCGAAGTGGATAGGTATATGGACGTGAAGGGAATGGAGGGGTATGGTCTGAGTGCAGGTAGATGGGACTAGGGGAAAACAAATGGTCGGCACGGACTGGAAGGGCCGAGAGGGCCTGTTTCCGTGCTGTAATTGTTATATGGTAGTGTCGGTAATCAATTTCAAACGTGGCCCAGCGTTCGCAGATATCCGCATCAAAGACGAGAGGGTCAGGCTTTCGACAGGAAGAGGCCATCATAAAGCAAAATAAAAACTCACAAAAGGGTAAAACAAAAAACCATTATACAGAAGGAGAGGATCCCGCTTCTGACGCCATGTAAATGACTTCCAGACTCAGTACATGATTCAAACACATCTTTAATCAGTACTAAAACTTAACAGCATGAAGGATGGTTAGTTATCAACACATCCTGGCTGCTCAAACTGTTGGTGCTGAGAAATAGTATTAGTTTAAGTATTATAGTGGGATGGAGTTAGAGATGCTGGCTGGTGTGTGATTGGTTAACATGCAACATCGATCTACAGGACGGAAAGGGGTTCTGACGCAAAGCGCCTACTGTTCATCCAATTCACAGATGCTGCCCGACCCGCTGATATTCCCCAGCACATTATGTTGTCAACTACAATAGTTTTGTACTATTCTATTAATGTTTCAAAACATGTACAATTATTTTATAAGTCAGTGGCATTTCTTATTTGTTCAGCTAACACGGGTGTAATGTAGGAATTGTAACAGGCTTCTCAATTAAAATATAATTGGCTGCTGGCCGCACTCACCGTGCAAGTGGGTTTTGTCAGAAAAAAAACAACTGGGTGCTTCGGAAAATAATTATGTTCAATTGGAATGTCCAGGAAATCACGAGGCTCCAGAGCTTGCAGCCACAACTGCACACACTGAAAGGCAATACATTGCTTCCTTCCCTGAGACATCGGACACTTAGCTCGACTACATAATCCCCCTCTCCATAATATGTTAAGGAAAATATCGTTGACTGTTGTTTGTAGTTTATATAAGAAGCGCGGACATATGGAATGTCAGTCTACGTCACGAGCAAGTTCACAGGACTTCCCTTGGACCAATGTGTGGACCTGTAGAAGTACCATCAAGCTCCTGAGGTCAGGTTGCTGTTCAAAAAGTCTCCAGAGTGGGATCGGTAGGCATGAGACTTACATCTTGATTGATTTGTTAATGTTTTTTTCATTTTTATTTGGCTGAAGTTTCCCTTTTCCATCATTCATCGATTCCTCAAAATCTCATAGTATCATTACAAGTGACAATGTCAACAAAAGCGCAACAAACATAATGAGACAATTGGTTCCTGGAAAATATGCCAATGGAATTGAATGAATTTAATGAAAACGTGGGGCGCGGTTGGACATGAAGAATTTCGCAATCCGGGGCTCCGGAACGAAGCGCGCGAATCGGTATAGGCGAAGGTAGATGATGAACCTTCAGCGTTTCCTAATCGTCGGATAGTGCATTCGTGGACCATTTACCTTCTTGACCTTTCTAAAGCTCTTTTCGACCTCTAGCAGTTTCCCGTATATTCCACAGTCCGAGCTGAATGAAGGAAACTGTGTGTTATCAAAGGCTGGCAGAAATGCGATGTACATCCCTTATTCCCGTCTTCAGTTCTCAGCTGGAAGTAGCGAGAAGAATTGGTGATCAGCAATTGGATGTCATTTTCCTATTTACTGTGAATGTCTTGCCATACCAATGTTCAGCAACTCACACGTCAATTCCATACGCCATTCAAAGGACCACCTTCCCACCTAATCTAGATATTTTTATAAACGTAGACGGAGATTTCCTTCCTCGCTCTCGATAATAAATACCTTCATACATTTCCGTTCGTCTTTTAATTGTGTGGCACATTACAACAGTGCCTTTGCCAATGAATATTGGCATAATTAATTGTTCCAGTAGAAATAGGCTCAGCTATGTCACAAAAGAATATGCAAAGCAGCGCCAGAGTTCAAGAGAGTGCAGGAAAATAACTCAATACGTTTCAACGTAGGCCCGTCAACAACTGGAAGGGGAGTGAGTAGGAAGGAACTGAAGATGCTATGAAGAGTCTCGACCCGAAACGACATCCATTACTTCTTTTCAGAGATGCTGTCTGTCCCGCTGAGTTACTCCAGCATTTTTGTGTCCATCTTAAGTGGAAGGGAAGTGTCCAGTGCCAGAATCCCATGTTTTACAAATAGTCAGATAGCATAATATGTTTTTTTACTGCGCAATGATACAACACCTCCCCACCCCACTGTCATTTGATCATCCAATTCCTAGCTCCATTCCCGATAACACACCCTTCAGTTTCGAATTTGGTGTTAGAAAAATAATCTTTAAGGCCTCCTAAATAGATGGTCCTTAAATAAACCCAAATCGCTGATTGTATGATTGTTGTCAATATCAGCTCGAATTACGTGTTCGGAGACCCAATGGGTTACCAGTAATTTTAGAGAGTCCTTGCTTTACTTTCCCAGTGAATTTCGTGGCGATTGTCGTCCTGTCCAAGGGAAAGTGCGGCCTTTCCACCTCCACCACTCGCTACCTGGTGGCCATGGCAACAGCGGATCTACTGTTCATTGTCAGTGGCGTTATCCTGTGGAGAATAAGTTATTATTATTTTCCCGGGACTTTCAAGGATATCATCCCTCTGTGCAGTTTGATATCTGCAATGGGGTTCGCAGCCAGAGACTGCTCTGTCTGGTTCAATGTCACTTTCACCTTTGATCGATATGTCGCCATTTGTCGTCAGAAGCTGAAACCTAAATATTGCACCGGGAAAATGCAGCGGCGGTTCTGACAACAGCAGGCCTTTTGCTTTGTTTCAGAAATGTTCCCCTCTATTTTGCCTATGAACCAGGCACGGTGATTGATGGTACACAAAAGGCTGGAGAAACCCAGCGGGTGCAGCAGCATCTAAGGAGCGAAGGAGATAGGCGACGTTTCGGGTCGAGACCCTTCTTCAGACTGGTCAGGGATCAGGGAAAGGACAGATATAGACGGTGAAGTGGAGAGATAAAGAACAATGAATGAAAGATATGCAAACAAGTTTCGATGATAAATGGAACAAGCCATTGTAAGCTGTTTGTAGTGTGAAAATGAGAAGATAGTGCAACTAGGGTGGGGGAGAGATAGAGAGAGAGGGAATGCCAGGGCCCGAGGGCTGAGGGAGAGATGGGAAGGGGAGGAGACAGCAAGGGTTAACAGAATTGAGAAAATTCAATGTTCAAGCCCAGAGGATGCAGACTCCCCAAGCGGAATATGAGGTGCTGTTCCTCCAACTTGCGGTGTTGCTCACTGGCCGTGGAGGAGGCCCAGGACCGAGAGGTCGGATACGGAATGGGAGGGGGAGTTGAAGTGCTGAGCCACCGGGAGGTCGGGTTGGTTAATGTGGACCGAGCAGAGGTGTTCGGCGAAATGATCGCCAAGCCTCCGCTTGGTCTCACCGATATAGATCATCTGGAGCAGCGGATGCAGTAGATGAGGTTGGAGGAGGTGCAGGTGAACCTCTGTCGGACCTGGAAGGACTGCTTGGGTCCCTGAAACGAGTGGAGGGGGGAGGTGAAGGGACAAGTGTAGCATTTCTTGGGTCCCTGAAAGGACCCCTCCATTCGCCACATCTTCCCATCTCCCCCCTGTCTGTCTTGCGCAAAGACCGCTCCCTCCGTAACTCCCTTGTCAATTCTTCCTTTCCCTCCCACTCTACCTGCTTGGGTTCCTGAAAGGCGTGGAGGGGGGAGGTGAAGGGACAAGTGTAGCATTTCTTGGGTCCCTGAAAGGACCCCATCCACTTGCCATATCTTCCCATCGACCCCCCCTGTATGCCTTCCACAAAGACCGCTCCCTCTGCAACTCCCTTCTCAATTCTTCCTTTCCCTCTCTACCCCTTCCCCGGGCACTTTCCCTTGCAACCACAATTCCTTCTTTAAAACTTCTTTAACACGGTGATTGATAATGTACCATGGGACTGTGTTGTGAAGTCCAGTTATTTCACTACCCCTGTGTGGGTTGCATATGCTTGGTTGAATACCGTTATAACTCCATTGCTTATGTTAATAATGTTGCTCAACTCGCTAACAGTCAGACATATTTGAATGGCCAATCGGGTCCGTAAAGGGCTAAGAGGTCAGAACAAGAGGGACAACTGCAGTGACCCTGAGATGGAGAGTAGGCAGAGGTCCGTGCTGTTACTCTTTATCATATCTGGCAGCTTCATTATTCTGTGGTTACTGTATATTGTCGAATTATTTTATTATACAATTGGCGGCATAGATCCCATGAATTACAATGATTCCGAATGCACATTTTCACAATGCGAAGATATTTTGGTATAGTTGCTGCACCAACACGTTCGTTTATGGAGTGACTCAATCTAAGTTCAGATAGCTGCTCAAGGGCACACCGAAGTACATGTTCACCTCAATGATGCAATTGATTGACAAACCACACGACTGAACACCCAGAATTCACTGGATATCTGAAATTTAGCAGTGAGGAGATCCACCTATGATGACTAAAGACGCTGCTCTGGCCGACCATTACCACGTACCGCTAATCCTATCCACTTCGATTATTTTCATCTGCCTCATTAATCGAAGCGTATTGTTTTTCTCCGCACAGGGGACAACTTACAGCGTAAAACCAGTTTACCAGAAACCGGAGCATAGGGGGAACTAGGGGAAAGGGGAAATAATTGTGGGACTAGGGGAAAACAAATGGTCGGCACGGACTGGAAGGGCCGAGAGGGCCTGTCTCCGTGCTGTAATTGTTATATGGTTATATGGTTATATGGGAAGGGGGAGAGAGAGATGGGAAGGGAGAGAGAGGTGGTGGGAGAGGGAGGGGGAAGGAGGAGAGGGGAGAAGGAAAGGGGGATTATCTTTAGTGAAATTGCAAAATTAAGGTAGGTTTTAGAGCAGTTATATTTTCTCCTCCACATGAATAATATCAAACAATTGGAACTGCTTTCTTTTCCTTGATAACAATACTGAAAAATATGAATTCCATAGTTTGCGACTTTCATTTTGCATCATACTTTTAATGTGCACACACTAACACAGTCGCACAGCAACAGGCAATCACATGAAAACACAAAACATTTTCTAAAAAAAGGTTTCATTTACTGCAAAAACGTACAATATTTTATTTGCAGTGTTTGCATGCTCCTTTATAACATTTTACGTAACATTTTATAGTACAACTTGATTATTAAAATAAGGACAACTTCAATTCTTGATTTTAAAAATTGTATGCAACAATGATCCCAATCATCCCATTCCAACCACTCATTACTCTTGACAACCACAATTATTTCTGAAATATTGGTCATAACTGGTGCAAAAATGCTCCAAAAAAAGGCTTATAGAGCTTCTAAAATCCCAGAGCTTCCAGGGTGCTAAAGCGGGCCCTGAACCCCGGCCGCAAGGGTCTTTCAGCTTCGCACTTGTGATATGTGCAGCGTCCACTTATTTCACATTAAAAAATTGTAATCCTGCCACCCCACTTTTTGAAAAGCAAGGCAATGCAAGGCAAGGCAACTTTATTTATATAGCACATTTCATTCACGAGGCAGACTCAAAGTCCTTCACCTAAAAACCATGTCATACAATAAAATGAAATAATAAAAAAAAGAAATAAAATAGAATTAAAATAAAATAAAACCAAAGTAAAAAATGCATTATTGAAAAGTGCAAAAGTTAAAAGTGCAATGTAGTTAGGATTTAGCTGAAAGCTAAAGGAAACATAAACGTTTTCAGTCTTGTTTTAAAAGTGGTCAAAGTTGGGGCAAGTCTTAAATCTTCAAGAAGTTTATTCCAGCTATTTGAAGCATAGTAACTAAATCCTGCTTTCCCATGTTTTGTATTTACTCTGGGAATCACTAACAGATTGGTCTCTGAAGATCTTAGCGGTCTAGAAGACTTATATAGTGGAAGCATGTCAGTGATATTCTTTGGCCCTAAACCATGTAGTGATTTATAGGTGAGCAGCAAGATTTTAAAATCAATTCTCTGACATACAGGGAGCCAATGTAAGGATTTACAAATTGGTGTAATGTGTTCACATTTTTTGGTCTTTGTTAGAACTCTAGCAACAGCGTTCTGAACTAGCTGTAGCTGCCTGACAGTTTTTTTTCAGAAGACCTGCAAGGAGACCGTTACAATAATCTAGCCTACTAGTAATAAAGGCAGGTACAGGTTTTTCTAAGTCTTGAGCTGACATGAGTCCTCTTAGTCTTGCTACGTTTTTGAGGTGATAGTAGGCCGATTTTGTTACTGATTTGATGTGACTGTCGAAATGTAAATCTGAATCCATAATAACCCTGAGATTTCTGACTTTGTTTTAGGTTTTTAGGGACAAAGAGTGAAGGTGTTGGGTTACCTTAAGCCTTTCATTTTTAGCACCAAAAACTATTATCTCCGTTTTGCCCCTATTTAGTTGAAGGAAATTTTGGCACATCCAATCTTTGACTTGCTCAATGCACTGGCACAGCAGATCTACGGGGCGATAATCATTTGGTGATAGTGCTACATAGATTTGAGTGTCATCGGCATAGCAGTGGTAGTCAATATTATTATTTCGCATGGTTTGCCCTAGTGGGAGCATGTAGATGTTGAATAAAGAGGGTCCTAAGATCGAACCTCATGGGACTCCACACATCACGTTGGTTGGTTCTGATACAAAGTCGCCAATGGAAACAAAATCTTGTAGATATGACCTGAACCAACTTGAAACAGTGCCTGACGACAAACCATGACGGCACAGAGCACTACCGATAAAACGAAGGGTCGAAAAACCCGGGCGAGAGCGGGAGAAGGCCTGGGAGAAGCCTCGGACTCGAGTAGGGCCAGTTCCCTGGAAGACGTCTCCAGGAAAGCAGACACAGGAGGTGAGGATTTGAGAGCTTTTATTTCTCATCAGATGGCTGATTTAAAAACGAGAGTTCAAGGCAGAAATGAAAGATATAAAGCAAGAAATGAAAGAAATAAAGGGAGATATAAAGGAAGAAATTTGTCAAATTAATAATCAGATGGACATGATGAAAAATCAATGGAGTGAATTTCAAAAAGATACAAAGACACAAATTGATAATAAGTTCAAGAAAGAATCAGAAAAATTGAAGAATGAATTTATTGATATGATCAATAATATGGAACGCAAGATGGAGGTTAAACTTGAAAATGTTAAAAAAGACTTTCAAAATAAGATTGATCCTATTGCAAATGTGGTCGAACAACAAGCTGATGGCATGAAAAACCTTGAAAAGATAGCGGAGGCTAGTACTCTGTCTACAGCAAAGCTGATAACAGAACAAGAACGTCTACGGGAGTTGTTATCTAAAGTAACAGATAAATGCACCCAGCTAGAAGGCTATCAGAGAAGGCAGAACTTGAGGATTGCAGGGATTCCTGAAGGTCTAGAGAAACACGAAGACACTCGAGAATTCACTGCTAAATTACTGCAAGCTGTTTTATCTTTGGATGATATGCCTGTATTAGCTCGTGCACATCGAGTCGGCAGAAGACAGACCAGTACAAACGCCCCCCCCAAAACAAATGAATTGTAAAGTTACAATATGATTTTATTCTCGAGGATATTATGCGGAGAGCCTCGGGAACAAAGAATCTGATGTTTCAAGGACAAAGAATCAGTATCTATCGAGACTATCCCCCAGAGGTTGCCAGAAAAACGAAAAGCGTTTAACGAAGCCAAAAACCTTATGAGGGGTGTAGAAAAACTTGAGATACGGTTTGAATTACCCAGCCATCCTAAGAGTTACTTATAACAACGTGGAACACTTCTTCAAGACTCCAACAGAAGCAATGGAATTTGCAAAGCAGTTTCACACTTGAAAACCATCTACAAGCAAATATACTGTCTTTTACTATTTTTAAAGACCTAGTACGGTCTCTTAACATTCTATGAGACTTCATACGATAATATGGAATTAGAAGAAATTAGAAGGAACGGACAATGTCGTATGGAACAAAATGTTTTCCCGGATTGGAAGAAGCTCGTCGAACATTGACAATTAGTCATAATATATAACTAACACAAACAAATAACACACATACTAAAATCATAACGCGGTTTTATTATCACTATGATTATTATTAACCAAGAATGTTCACTATTGCTAATTAATATTACTAATAATTAATATTTTATGTCTTGTTACATTTGGAGATACCCTCCCCTTATTTTTTTTCTTTTTTAATAATGATTTTTATTTTTTTGTACTTTAAAAACTCTTTATCTGCGGCTTTATAATTAGATTTTTAAATTAATTTTAGATATACATACTTTTATGATGACTAATATCACTCCTTTCATTTCTTTAATATTATATCCCCGTTAAAATATTATCATGGAATAATAATTCCTTAAATTTAGGAGCTGGCTAAATTAATAACATCAATGCCGGAAGCCTTTAGATTGATAGCCAATATAGTTTGGCTTTCACAAACTACAAATATTTTATTTGTAGTTTTTCCATTCTTTATGCACTCTATTAAGCTTTTTATCTACTCTTCACTATTCTTTTATGCTTATTATATCTTTCAGTTTGAATGGAGCTATACACTGGAACAATGGAGATATATTCGTGAAGTACATAAAAGAGATCTAAAATTTCATCTATTCGGTGTTCGGGTGTAAGGTTAGGTCTACTGCACGGACCCTTGGACTCTATTCTAGATTCCCACAAACCTAAAATGCAGGATCTAAAAAGAAATATGGGGAACGAGGGATTAACCTTTTGCAGTTGGAATGTTAAAGGTATCAATGAACCAATAAAAAGAGGAAAAATATTGACACACTTAAAGGCAATGAAAGCTGATGTAATTTATATTCAAGAAACTCACCTAAAGAAAGACGCTGAAAATAGGCTGAAAGCTAAATGGATAGACAAAATATATCACTCTTCCTTTACGCATAAATCAAGAGGCGTAGCAATATTATTTCGTAAAGGTACTTTATTTAAGCATACATCTACTATATCCGATAAAGATGGCAGATACATTATTGTGATAGGAGAAATAAATAGGGAAAAAAATGATTTTCGTTAACATCTATGGACCAAATTTTGATAGTCCTTTATTTTTTAAGAAAGTACTCAATAATATTCCGGAATTAACACATTACAATTTGATAATTGGAGGAGATTTTAATTGTACATTAGACCCTTATTTAGATAGATCTTCAAAACAAAGAAAAATTAAATCGCATACTAGTGATTTATTAAACGCATACATCCAAACGACTAACATTAAAGATGTCTGGAGAACAGAAAATCCTACTGGTCGAGAATATTCCTTTTACTCGCCAGTACATAAAACTTATTCAAGAATAGATTACTTTCTGGTAGATGCAAAGCTTATTTCACTTACTTACGAATCCAAAATATCATAATATTATAATTTCAGATCATGCGCCATTAACATTTAAAATTAAAATAAATGGTAAAACAGAAAATCTAGGACAATGGAAACTTAACCCACAAATTTTAAAAAATAAAACCACTCAGGAATATATTATAACTCAGATTAAGATGTTTTTTGAAATAAATGATCAACCAGAAATATCTCGCTCTTTATTATGGGAAACATTTAAAGCATATCTTCGAGGAATTATGATTTCTTCACAAGCATTCCATAATAAAAAGATTCGGAAGGAACAACAGACTTAGAAAGGGAGATTAAAACAATTAGATATACAGAATGCAACAAAATCAGATATAATAATACATAATAAAATTGTAGCATTGAAGTATAAATTAAACAAAATATATACTGATCAAGTTTTAAAATATTACCAACATACTAAACAATTGTTGTTTGAATTTGGAGACAAACCACAAAAACTATTGGCTCGACAATTAAGGAAAATTGAAGCTGAAAAAAATTATACATAGGATTAAATCACAAAACGGTGAATTATTAATACAGCCCAAGGATATTAATGAAAGATTTATGCAATATTATAAAAATCTGTATACTGGTAAAACGACAGTAAATAAAACAGAAATAGATGCCTTTTTAAATGTATGTAACTTAAAAGAATTAGATTTACAAAATAGAGAACTATTAAATGCCGATATTTCAATAAAAGAAATCCAAGAATCTATTAAATCTTTAAAAAATGGTAAAACTCCAGGACCAGATGGTATAGGCTCGGAATTTTATAAAATCTTTCATGACCAAATGGTCCCATATTTAAAATCATTATATGAACAGATATATACACAAGAGAAATTACCAGATACATTGAACAAATCTATTATAACACTTATACCCAAAATAAATAAAGATTTGGATGACCCAGGATCATATAGAGCAATTGCTTTATTAAAATACGGATCAAAAAAATTTTAACAAAGATCCTTGCACAAAGATTAAGCAAAGTTGTTAACGAATTAATTCATCCTGATCAAACAGGATTTATACCTAAAAGATATTCTTCATATAATCTAAGACGGTTATTTAATATCATATATTCGAAAAGAAGTGATAAAAAAGACTTAGTAGTTATCTCGTTGGATGCAGAAAAAGCTTTTGACCAGGTGGAATGGCCTTATTTATTTTCGGTGATGGAAGCTTTTAAGCTTGGTGATAAGTTTACTACTTGGATTAAATTATTATATGCAAACCCAACAGCTAGAATAATAACAAACCATATGTTATCAACTAAGTTTAGTTTATCTCGAGGTTGTAGACAAGGCTGTCCTTTATCACCATTACTGTTTGCGTTAGCAATCGAACCTCTTGCTCAAAGGGTAAGATTGCACCCGGAAATATATGGATATGATACTAAAGATACTAAGAATAAAAATCTCGTTATATGCGGACGATGTATTACTTTATATTACGAAACCGGAAATAAGTATCCGTAATTTGTTTAAAACTAATAACGGAATTTGGTTTAATTTCAGGATACAGTATCAATTGGAATAAAAGTGAACTTATGCCAATAACCATGAATAACTTACAGATATTACAACAATTTCCTTTTAAGATAACAAATGAAAATATTAAATATCTTGGTATTTTTGTTACAAAAAGATTTGACTCTTTATTTAAGTCTAATTTCCCGTTATTATTGAATAAATTAAATAAAAATATCTTATACTGGAAAAGTTTACCTATCTCAATGTTAGGTAAAATAAACGCAATAAAAATGATTTTCCTCCCACAATTATTATATTTATTTCAATCAATATATCTCTCTAAAAATTTTTTTTAAAAAGTAGACTCAATAGTCACTAACTTTATCTGGGATTATAAGAATCATAGAATAAATAAAAAACACTTATGTAAAGCTAAAATAAACGGGGGTTTAGCTTTACCAAATTTTATGTTTTATTATTGGGCAGTTAATATTAAAAATATGAATTTCTGGTTAGAAGAAACAGATAATAAACCAAACTGGTTAAAAATGGAAAGAGAAGACTGTTTTCCATTTGAAATTAGCTCTATAATATTTGCTAATATTAATGTACCTAAGAAAATTTATAGTGAAAATTTGATAATAGAAAGTGGAATACGTATTTGGAAACAAATAAAGAAAACATTAAATCTAAAATTTATACCGCTAGGTCTTACTATTGCCAACAATTTTACGTTTAAAAAAAAAAACCGTCAACGATGGATAAGGCTTTTATACAATGGAAAAATAAAGGAATTTTAAATATAGGGGATCTTTATAAGGAAAATTCTTTTCTTTCATTTCAAGAATTACAACAAACCTACGGGCTTCATAATAATGAATATTTCAGATACTTACAAATCAGAAACTATAATCTCTGCAAATACACAACAATTCAGAAATAGAAAGAGTGAAATTTTAGATGAATGCTTGAATAAACATCCAAATACAGAAAAAATGATATCATACATTTACAATATTTTGTTGGAAAGTGATATTCCATCATCGGAAATACACAGACAGCGTTGGGAAAATGAATTAGGTCAAATAATAAGCCCAGAAATATGGGAAGAAAGCTTACAACACATACATTACTGTTCGTTAAATGCTAAACATGCTCTTATACAGTTTAAAATTTTACATAGATTACATTATTCTAAATCTAAATTACATAATATATTTCCAAAATTATCACCTATATGTGATAAATGTCAAATCTTAGAAGCAACTTTGTCACATTCATTTACTAATTGTACGAAGATTGTAGAATATTGGAATGAAATATTTAAGATAATCTCGAATGTTATTAATATTACTATGATTCCTGACCCAAAGTTAATCATACTTGGAATACCGGAAAACGGAACAAATAATTACAAGGAATCAAAGAACTTTTATCGACTATTCTTTAATAATTGGGAAAAAATTAATATTAAAATTTTGGAAAGGCCCTGTATCCCCAACAATTAAAATGTGGAATACAGAAATGACGGAGACACTTCACTTGGAGAGATTGAGACTTGTCCTTATGGACAGGTTAGATCTCTTCAAAGGGATTTGTTCTCCCTACATTAAATATCTACAGGGTCATAATGGTTCGGCGCAGGGACTTGACTGAGGCCTGAATATCTGAATGGATGAAGAAATACATATAATAAATCATGATGTATCTCCAAGAATGGATTATTTAGTAATATTTTAATCTCCATCAAACTTCTCACATTTTCTTTTCTATTTTCTACTCTCTTTCTCTATCTTCCTATCTTTAATTAGGGAAAAAAATATAGAAACATATTATATAAATTTTTAATATGTATACACCTATTATTACTTGTATGAAAAGATTATAGATGTCTTAAATTTGTAATTATATAAAATTGTGCATTTTCAACTATATAATAATTTTGAAATATAAAGTTAATAATAATACAAACATTCTTAATATTTTTGATAACATTATGAATATCATAGAACTTTGTTTAAGATTGGGTATTATGTAGTTATATTAGGGGGGATTTGTATTTGGTAATTAGAAGAATATCTATGGTATGAGAAGTCTGAGTATATTGCTTATTTTAGGAATATACTACATACACTCCCAATTATATAAAATAAATAACCAGGAAATGTATAATGGATAATATTACAATTACATAAACAGTATCAATCGATAATCAATATTATATAATTTTATATATTATATAATTTTCACTGCCGTATAAGAGTGTACTCGGTATATATTGTTTTCTACATAAAAAAAAATTTTAAAAAAAAAAAAAAAAAAAAAAAAGAAACAGTGCCTGAAAGCCCCACCCAGTTTTCCAACCTGTCCAAAAGTATTGAGTGATCAACAGTGTCGAATGCAGCACTGAGGTCTAATAGCATTAATATTGAAATTTTGCCAGAGTCTGTGTGAAGACGGATGTCGTTTACAACTTTAATGAGGGTGGTCTCGGTGCTATGAAGGGGTCGAAATCCTGACTGGAAGTTGTCATAGCAGCCAGTTGAAGCCAGGAAGTAATTAAGTTGCTGGAGGACAACTTTCTCAATTATTTTACTTATGAAAGGTAGGTTTGATATTGGTCTACAGTCTATAGAGGCATTTAGACTCCGCTTTTTTAAAAGGGGTTTAATAACTGCAGTTCGCAAGGCTTTTGGGAAATTGCCTGATTGAAGAGAGCTGTTAATTATTTGCAGTATAAGAAAAACATTCTTAAAAAAGTTGGTGGGTAAAGCATCAAGGCAGCAGATGGATGGCCTTAGTTGTGTCACCGTTTCCACAAGAGGTGACATTAAAGCATGTCATCATCGCCACGTTACTTTTGCCTAAACAGGGTGGTGATCCAACATTGTTGTTTGAAGCGGAGATATTGATGGCACATCTGATGCCTTCAATTTTATCAGTATAAAAGAATGCAAACTCATTGCATTTCTGCGTGGAATGGAGTTCAGGTGGTATTTGTGTTGGGGGGCTGGTCAGTCTGTCAACAGTTGCAAATACGGTATTTGCCTTATTAGTGTTGTTGTTAATGATATTGGCGAAAAATATTTCTCTAGCATTTTTTAAGTCTAAATTGTAGGCACGGAGGCTCTCTTTATAGATGTCATGGTGAATATGAAGTTTTGTTTTCCGCCAGATGCATTCAGCTTTCCGGCATTCTCTCTTCTGGGCTGTTACAAAAGCAGCTTTTCTCCAGGGTGCCTTTTGCTTACCAGAAATCGTTTTAACCGGAACAGGTGCAATGACATCTATAACTTTCATAATTTTGGAATTAAAGTTATCTACAAGATCATCAGCAGAATATGGGTTTAGAGGTGGTAACAAGGAGATGGCATTTTTTAAAGAGTACATTAGAATGTTCATTTATACACTGTTTTTGACAGTATTTGATTTTATCTGTATATCGGGAATAAAAGATATATTAAAAAAACACAGAAGTGGTCAGACAATGAAGGATCAGTCACAAAGATTTCAGAAACATTGAGACCCTTTGTGATAATCAAGATCAGGGTGTGCCCCTTACAATGAGTAGCCTCTTTCACATGTTGAGACAGTTCAAATGTGTCTAAAATAGTAAAACATTATTTTGCACCCTTGTCATTCAAATCATCAGTATGAAAATTAAAATCACCAGTTATAACTAGACAGTCAAAATCAGTGGAGATGCTAGACAATAATTCTGTAAAGTCATCGAAAAGTTTGCATGATATTTAGGTGGTCTGTAAATAATTCATAGGAGAACTCTGGAGGAACATTTCAATACAGCACAAAGCTATTCGAATGATGGAAAATCACCAAGTGACATCTGTTTCCCCTGAAATACATTTTTAAATATAGCAGCAACCCCTCCACCTCTTTTTACAGATCAACCTACATCAAAAAAGTTATAGTTGGGAGGAGCTGTCTCGATCAGAATGGTTGCACTGTTATTTTGTTCTAGCCATGTTTCAGTTAAAAACATAAAATCCAGTTTAGAGGTGTAATAACATCATTGACTAAAAATGATTTGTTATTAAGAGACATAACATTAAGCAGACCCATCCTGATGGTATTATTGATAGGCTTTGTGGTTGGTTTTGGTTTGGAGGGAATGGGTATTAAATTTGTTAGGTTAGCAGTGTGTCTAAGTTTCCCTTTGTTTCCTCTCTTAGTAGTCACAACAGGAAAGCAGAAGGTGCCATACTTTGACGTAGGTGACCTTGGGTTCAGCTGATTATGCATAACTTCCTTCGTACTGTGTCTACGGCTGAACCCTTTCTTGTCTCAGTAATATACAGAACTGCTATCAATACGGGGGGGGGGGGGGGGGGGGGGGGGCTGTGGCACCCTCTGCTTGGTTGTTATCTCCCTGTGGCCGTGACGTGGTGGTGGTACTGATGTAGGGCGTGGGCTGGGCATCATGGACACAGATGCAAGTTTAATGCCACCTTTTTCCTGTTTCTTCAATTCATGTGGAAAATCATAATGGGAGGAGACAGTGGAGCTGGAGTTGTTGTGGCTATGGGAGAGATAAGAAGGTTTGTTGCAAATGTTCGAGGTAGATGTGTGGGGGGGGGGGGGCTGTTGCCTTGCTTCTCTACCTGTGGTCTGACTGCGGCCTGTGTGTCGGACCGTGGCAGAGTAGATTTGTGGGAAAGTGAGAAGTGAAGATTGTCCCTTAACAGTCTTGAGCCGAACCTGTTTGGGTGTAGACCATCTGCTTTGAAAAGATATTTGCGCCTCCAAAACAAGTTAAAGTTGTCAATAAAACTCCTACCTCTTTCATTGCAGACTCTGCAAAGCCATATATTCAGTGCAAGTAGTCGACTGAATATGTTTATTCTCCTGTCAACTGCTGGTATGGGACCACTGATGAATGACTTAATGTCTAATTTGTCCAGTGTATCTAATAGTTCAGTGAAATCCCTCTTTAAAAGTTCTTTTCGAATATCATTAAATTCTGCATGCACAATTACCTGTGGGATTTTTGGTTTTCCAGTATAATTGTGGCTAGTTTCTGGTTGACATCACTAACCGTCACATCTGGGAAGCAGCATGTTTTAATCTTCTTACCGGTTATATCCTTTATGGCTGAATCTCCTGCAATCAGAGTGTCGGGTTCATTTAGCATTCATAGCGAAAGGTTAGCGAAAGGATTTGAGTATAGGAGTAGGGAGGTTCTACTGCAGTTGTACAGGGTTTTGGAGAGACCACACCTGGAGTATTGTGTACAGTTTTGGTCTCCAAATCTGAGAAAATACATTCTTGCCATAGAAGGGGTACAGAGAAGGTTCACCAGACTGATTCCTGGGATGTCAGGACTTTCATATGAGGAAAGACTGGATAGACTTGGCTTGTACTCGCTAGAATTTAGAACACTGAGGGGGGATCTTATAGAAACGTACAAAATTCTTAAGGGGCTGGATAGGCTAAATGCAGGAAGATTGTTCCCGATGTTGGGAGGTCCAGAACAAGGGGTCACAGTCTAAGGATAAGGGGGAATTCCTTTAGGACTGAGATGAGGAAAACATTTTTCACACAGAGAGGGAGTTAGATGTGGCCCTTGTGGCTAAAGGGATCGGGGGTATGGAGAGAAGGCAGGTACAGGATACTGAGTTGGATGATCAGCCATGATCGCATTGAATGGCGGTGCAGGCTCGAAGGGCCGAATGGCCTACTCCTGCACCTATTTTCTATGTTTCTATGCGCTTTCTCTGTGATGGGCCCTTGTTGTCTCTGTCTGCGCCATCTGGCCGGACGCGCCTCGGGGCTTGAGGTGGCGGACCCATGCGCAGCTCACCTCCCTTGCGACGTGTTCATGGTCCGTCTCTGTCCGCGCCGTCTGACCGGACGCATCTTGGGCTGGCGGCAGCTTGCCTGCCTGGCGACGTGTTCCTTCTCCGTTTCTCATCACATTTGTGCGGGTTGTCGTTCGTGGACTCTCGTAGTGGCAGGAACCGGTTTTTCAGCGGCAGAGTTAGCTTCGGGGACGGGCTAATCCGGCTGGTACATGCTACTTTAGCTTTGGGTAGCCTAGCATTTGGCGTCGAGTGAACTTGTTGATTCACTGTAGTTTTCTGTTTGGGCTTAGCGCCGACTTGGTGCCAGTAAGAGGCAACTGGAAATGTCTCTCTCTTGTCCAGTTTCGGGAAGGATATAATGTCGCTTTCATTGTCATCATTTAGTGTATGTTTGTCGGAGCTAGCTCAGCTAACTCGCCCATCGGCACAGTATGCTGGAGGACATGTTCATGGTCCATCTCTGTCATTGACTCTTGTAGTATTTTTAGTCCTTTGCAATTTCCTAATGCTGCTATCCTCGTTTCAAATATATCCAGTGTCTGCAGCAGTTTGGTGCAGTCTATGCACTTCCCAGTCTCAGTGCCGTTCTGTAACGACTGTGTGCTATAGATGGATAAGTCTTCTTCGGGTGTGTCCTGCGCTGCGCTGACTGCCTCCGTCGAAGGGTCTAATCCTTTCATTCTCCACGCTCACGGGTCGTATGGGCCTGCATGGAGGTTGCACGGAAGGTCGCAGGGTCAAACGTGCGTGACACAAAGAGTCGCTCAGGTCTCCTGGAGTACAAGGTAGCTTCCAGCATACACTAGTAACACACGCATAAAACACGTACTTTCTTACTTGGGGAAAAAAAGGCCAAAATCACTGCTCCAAACTGTGTGCTGATATATATATATCAGCACACAGATTATGCATGATACACATTCCTTATGTAGTCCTAATCCAGATCTTCATCCCCACCCTGGACACACTAGTCCTATTAGTCACTGCGTTACTCTCTTTCTCTCTTTACATTTGATGCAGACCACGGGGATGAAAGCCTATCGTGTTCCCTCCGCTTGTAATGCAAAGACTATGGGTTATATCCTCTATGTGTGGATCTGATCATTCAACATGGTGTCGGAAGTGGGATGCTCGCCTTGTCATACCATCCTTTTTGAACGTTACGCTTTTGTTACGCTTTTGTTGTAGCCTGGACTGGATTGCGGATGGTATTGCATCTGCATAATCTGAAAGGACTGTCGGGGTCCCTAGAAAGAGTCGTGGGAGGAGGAATAGGAACAGGTGTTGCATCTTCTGCAGTTTCAGGGGAAGGTACCTGGGGAGGGGGTGGTGTGGGTGGGGAGGGATGAGTTAGTCAGGGAGTTGCGGAAGGGGCGGTCTCTGCGGAAGGTGAAAACTGGTGGAGATGGGAAGAAGTGACTCGTGTTAGGATCTCGTTGGAGGTATCAAAAATTTCGGAGGGTTCTGTGGTGTATGCGATGGTTGAGGGGGGTGAAAGTTAAGGACTAGGATGACTCTGTCTCTCTTGCTACGAGAGGGAGGGAGAGTAAGGGCGGAAGTGCGGGGTACAGAGGAGATACGAGTGAGGGTCTTATCTATGATGGGAGTGCGGAACCCCAGTTCCCTAAAGAATGAGAACATCTCGGATGTCCTAGTATGTAACATCTCATCTTGGGCGTAGATGCGACGTTGACAGACGAATTGGGAGTCATGGATTGTTCCATATCCCTCCAAACCTGTCCTATCCATGTACCTGTTGAACTGTTTATTAAACAATGGGTTAGTCCCAGCCTCAACTACCTCTTCTGGCAGCTTGGTCCGTACACCCACCACCCTTTGTCTGAAAAAGTTACCCCTCAGAATCATTTTAATATTTTTCCCCTTCACCTTAAACCTATGTCCTGTGGTCCTCTATGTCCTCGATTCCTCTCCTCTGGGCAAAAGACTCAAGTGAGAGAGAGTCAAGAGTGTTTTATTGTCCTATGTCCCGACGAGACAATGAATTTCTTACTTGTTGCAGCACAACAAAATATGTGAATATGTAAACATAGTACATAATGGGGAAAAAAAGAAAACGTTCAATAAATAACAAATATAGTGCAAATAACAAATAATAATATAGTATTTTGCAGTTCAGAGCTCGGAGCGTATTCGATGCTGTATTTAATAGTCTGATGGCTGTAGGGAAGAAGCTGTTCCTGTACCTGGACGTTACAGTCTTCAGGATCCTGTACCTTCTTCCCGATGGCAGTGGTGAGATGAGTGTGTGGCCAGGATGGTGTGGGTCCTTGATGATTTTGGCTGCCTTTTTGAGGCAGCGACTACAATAGATCCCTTTGATGGTGGGGAGGTCAAAGCTGGTGATGAACTGGGCAGTGGTCACAACGTTTTGTAGTCTATTTCGCTCCTGGATGTTCAAGTTGCCGAACCTGGCCACAATGCAACCAGTCAGAATGTTCTCTGACGTGCACCTGTAGAAGTTTAGAAGAATCCTCTTCGACGTGCCGAATCTCCGTAATCTTCTCAGGAAGTAGAGTCGCTGATGTGCCTTCTTTACAATTGCATTGATGTGCTGGGTCCAGGAAAGATCTTCTGATATATGCATGCCCAGGAATTTGAAGTTAATTATCCTTTCCACCATTGTTGGTATAAACAGAATTGTGGGTCCTCATCGTTCCCCTATCAAAGTCCACAATCAGTTCCTTGGTCTTACTGATGTTGAGAGCCAGGTTGTTGTGCTGGCACAATTTGGTCAATCGGTCGATCTCACTTCTATACTCTGACTCGTCCCCATCTGTGATTAGTCCAACCACAGTGGTGCCGTCTGCGAACTTGATGATGGAGTTTGCATTATGTCCGGCTGCGTAGTCATGGGTATAGAGTGAGTAAAGCAGGGGGCTGAGCACGCAGCCTTGAGGTACCCCCGTACTAATTGTTACTGAGGATGAAGTAATTCCTCCATTCAAACAGACTGTGGTCTGTGGAAGAGGGAGTAGAGGATCCAATTGCAGAGGGATGCGCAGAGGCCCAGTTCCGTGAGCTTCGTAAGCAGCTTGGAAGGGATGATGGTATCAAATGCCGAGCTGTAGTCTATAAACAACAGCCTGACGTAGGTGTTTTTATTGCCCAAGTGGTCCAATGCAGAGTGGAGAGTCAGTGAAATTGCATGCTTCGTTGACCTGTTATAGCGGCATGCGAACTGTAGTTGGTCGAGATTCTTGTCATGGTAGGAGTTGATGTGCACCATAACCAACCTCTCAAAGCAGTTCATCACCACAGACGTTAGTGCCACTGGTCAATAGTCATTAAGGCACGTTACCTTACTCTTCTTGGGCACCGGTATTATTGATGCCCTCTTAAAGCAGGTGGGAACCTCAGACCTCAGAAATGAGAGATTGAAAATGTCTGCAAAAACTCCCGCCAGTTGGTCTGCACAGGTCTTGAGAACTAGACCGGGTATACCATCAGGTCCAGGAGCAATAGTTCACCCCCCTAAAGGGTCTTCTGACGTCGGCCTCTGTGACTGTGACTGTGATTGTAACATCGTCAGGGCGAATGAGGGCTGCGGAAGACACATTAATTTTCTCCTTATCGAACCGTGCGTAGAATGCATTGAGCTCGTCAGGGATTGATGCTCGTCGGGGACTCTCTGCATCTATAAAATCACCCCTTATCCTCCTGCCCTCCATGGAATCGGGACCCAGCCCACTCAATCTCTCCCTATAGCTCACACCCTCTAGTCCTGGCAACATCCTTGTAAATCTTTTCTGAAGCCTTTCAAGCTTGACAATATATTTCCTATAACAAAGTGCCCAGAACTGAACACAATATTCTAAATGTTAGTGTAGAAATAGCAGGAGCTATGACAGAAATATTTCAAATGTCATTAGAAACGGGAATAGTGCCAGAGGATTGGCGTACTGCGCATGTTGTTCCATTGTTTAAAAAGGGTTCAAAGAATAAACCTAGCAATTATAGACCTATTAGTTTGACGTCAGTGGTGGGCAAATTAATGGAAAGGATACTTAGAGATAATATATATATAAGCATCTGGATAAACAGGGTCTGATCAGGAACAGTCAACATGGATTTGTGCCTGGAAGGTCATGTTTGACAAACCTTCTTGAATTTTTTGAAGCGGTAACTAGGGAAATTGATGAGGGTAAAGCAGTGGATGTTGTCTATATGGATTTCAGTAAGGCCTTTGACAAGGTTCCCCATGGAAGGTTGGTTCAGAAGGTTCAATCTATGGGTGTTAATGGCGGAGTAGCAAGATGGATTCAACAGTGGCTGAATGGGAGATGTCAGAGAGTAATGGTGGATGGCTGTTTGTCAGGTTGGAAGCCGGTGACCAGTGGGGTGCCTCAGGGATCTGTGTTGGGTCCACTGTTGTTTGTCATGTACATCAATGATCTGGATGATGGGGTGGAAAATTGGATAAGTAAGTATGCAGATGATACTAAGATAGGTGGTATTGTGGATAATGAAGTAGATTCTCAAAGTCTACAGAGAGATTTGGGCCATTTGGAAAAGTGGGCTGAAAGATGGCAGATGGAGTTTAATGCTGATAAGTGTGAAGTGCTACATCTTGGCAGGACAAATCAAAATAGGACGTACATGGTAAATGGTAGGGAATTGAGGAATGCTGTGGAACAGAGGGATCTAGGAATAACTGTGCATAGTTCCCTGAAGGTGGAATCGCATGTAGATAGGGTGGTAAAGAAAGCCTTTGGTGTGCTGGCCTTTATAAATCAGAGCATTGAATATAGGAGTAGGGAAGTAATGTTAAAATTGTACAAGGCATTGGTAAGACCAATTCTGGAGTATGGTGTACAATTTTTGGTCGCCTAGTTATAGGAAGGATGTCAACAAAATAGAGAGTACAGAGGAGATTTAGTAGAATGTTGCCAGGGTTCCAGCAACTATGTTACAGAGAAAGGTTGAACAAGTTAGGTCTTTATTCTTTGGAGCGCAGAAGGTTAAGGGGGGACTTGATTGAGGTCTTTAAAATGATGAAAGGGATAGACAGAGTTGACGTGGATAAGCTTTTCCCATTGAGGGTAGGGAAGATTCAAACAAGAGGGCATGACATGAGAATTAAGGGACAGAAGTTTAGGGGTAACGTGAGGGGGAACTTCTTTACTCAGAGGGTGGTGGCTGTGTGGAATGAGCTTCCAGCAGAGGTGGTGGAGGCAGGATCGATTTTAACATTTAAAAGTAAAGTGGATAGGTATATGGACGTGAAGGGAATGGAGGGGTATGGTCTGAGTGCAGGTAGATGGGACTAGGGGAAAACAAATGGTCGGCACGGACTGGAAGGGCCGAGAGGGCCTGTCTCCGTGCTGTAATTGTTATATGGTTATATGGTTATATGTAGTCTCACCAATGTCTTATACAACTGCGACTTGATCCCCCAACCTCTCTATTCAATACTCTGACTGATGAAGACCAAAGTGCCAAAGGCGTTTTTGACCACCTTATCTACCTGTGCTTTGACCTTCAAGGAACCATGCACCTGTACTCCAAGATTCCTCTGCTCTACTGACTT
Organism: Okamejei kenojei; assembly: GCA_035221665.1. Classification (NCBI taxonomy): domain Eukaryota; kingdom Metazoa; phylum Chordata; class Chondrichthyes; order Rajiformes; family Rajidae; genus Okamejei; species Okamejei kenojei. The sequence goes on from CM069165.1 coordinate 6,186,206, forward strand.
CATCCATTTCACCACCAACTTCCATCCGGCACTCAAATATACTTGGATCGTTTCCGACATTTCCCTACCATTCCTTGACCTCACCATCTCTATTGCAGGTGATACACTCCTGACCGACATCCACTACAAACCAACTGACTCCCACAGCTACCTGGACTACTCTTCCTCCCACCCTGATTCCTGTAAGGACTTGATCCCCTATTCCCAATTCCTCCGTCTACGCCGCATCTGCTCCCAGGATGAGGTGTTCCACACCAGGTCATCACAAATGTCCTCATTCTATAGAGAACGGGGATTCCCCTCCCCCACTATAGATGAGGCTCGCACCAGGGTCTCCTCCATACCCCGCAACACTGCCCTCTCTCCCCATTCCCCCCCTCGCAACAAGGGCAGAGTCCCCCTGGTCCTCACCTTTCACCCCACCAGCCGTCAAATACACCACATTGTCCTCCGCCCGTTTCGCCACCTCCAACGTGACCCCTCCACTCGCCACATCTTCCCATCTCTCCCCGTCCGCCTTCCGCAAAGTCCGCTCCCTCCGCAAATCCCTTGTCAATTCTTCCCTTCCCTCCTGCTCTACCCCTTCCCTGGGCACTTTCCCTTGCTACACTTGTCCCTTCACCTACCCCCTCCACTTCTTTCAGGGACCCAAGCAGTCCTTCCAGGTCCGACAGTGGTTCACCTGCACCTCCTCCAACCTCATCTACTGCATCCGCTGCTCCAGATGCCAGGTGATCTATATCGGTGAGACCAAGCAGAGGCTTGGCGATCGTTTCGCCGAACACCTACGCTCGATCGCATTAACCAACCCGACCACCCGGTGGCTCAGAACTTCAACTCCCCCTCCCATTCCGTATCCGACCTCTCGGTCCTGGGCCTCCTCCATGGCCAGAGTGAGCAACGCCGCAAGTTGGAGGAACAGTACCTCATATTCCGCTTGGGGCGCCTGCATCCTCTGGGCTTGAACATTGAATTTTCTCCATTCTGTTAACCCTTGCTGTCTCCTCCCCTTCCCACCTCTCCCTCAGCCCTCGGGCCCTGGCATTCCCTCTTTCTCTAACTCTCCCCCACCCTAGCTTCTCATTTTCACACTAAAAACAACTTACAATGGCTTGTTCCCTTTATCATCGATACTTGTTTGCATATCTTTCATTCATTGTTCTTTATCTCTCCACATCACCGTCTATATCTCTCATTTCCCTGATCCCTGACCAGTCTGAAGAAGGGTCTCGACCCAAATCGTCGCCTATCTCCTTCGCTCCTTAGATGCTGCTGCACCCGCTGAGTAGCCTTTTGTGTACCCTTCCTCTGCTCTATGCCAGCCAGAGACTTACCAGAAAAATGTAGGTCCTGCCCTCGTTGAACGTCCAAAAATGCAACACCTCACACTTCTCTCTATTAAATTCCATCAACCATTCCTCTGCCCACATGACCAATGGATCCAGATCCTGTTGCAATCGTTCAGAACCAACTTCACAATCTGCAAAACCACTAACTTTTGTATAATCAACAAACTTGCCCTGTATGTTCTCATCCATATCATTGATGTAGATGACGAACAGTAACGGGACCAGCACCGAACCATGAAGCACACCATTAGTCACAGGCATCCAGTCTGAGAAGCAACCTTCCACAATTACCCTCTGCTTCCTCCCATGGAGCCAATTTGCTATCCAGTCAGCTATCTCTCCATGGATCCCATGCGATCTAACATTCCAGAGCAGCCTACCGTGCCCAAGGAGATGGTGCTTGGTCTCTTCAAACGCATTATACGAATATGTCCTCGGGGCCTTAGGGGATCCATCTTAGGTTATTAGGAGAGGCAAGAAAGGAGATCGCAGGGAGGCTTCAGAAAATGTGTGTACCCTTCCCAGCAATAGGTGAGGCGTGGGGCATTAGGAAAGTAACTAAATGTCGCAGAGACATGTACTTGTGTGTATTTCTGTGTGTGTGTGTGTGTGAGAGAATAGGTCAGGTCATGTCCATAGCGCCGTCAATTCGGCGGCTCAAGTAGACAGACACTTGTGGGTGCATGTAACACGTTGTCGTGAACAGATTCAACAGTGGCGCTTACTCGGCTTCTAGATTCCCACATGGATATGTCGAGAAAGAAGACATATGGATCATGTGAACACGGCATCATGTTCGTGACAGCTATTGCGTGTTGAAGACTTTTTGCCTGTGTTGCGTTGTTCTACCTTCTATATCATCCGTCCTCATTTTTCCAAATCCCAGTTGATACAACCTTATAATGTACGTCCCTGAAAAGGAAAACCATGCATTTCACGTATGGATCCAGCTTCCACTTACGCTCAAATTCTTAGAGATGCAATCCTTTTCTGTCAAACTTTCCCTCATAAAGCTCCCTGTCCATTCCACGTAAGAACATACATAAACCATCTAACCCGTCGCCGTTAATTAATAAGATTGCTATATAAAATGTCAAATGTCAGACGACTTCTCGGCAATTCCCCACATGACCGAAGCATAATGTATCTATGAATTAATCCCTTTGTAATATTCATTGTTTGCTAACCAAGTGCAACTACACTTGCAAACCCTTTGTGAAACATGGCGCAAAATCTGAGTATGTAACTAAAAAGATTTAAATTCTGTTGTAACAATGCTGTTGTTGGTGCTTGGCATGTTTCCCAGTAATCTTCACTTGACTGACGCACTTTACCCAACCTTTTTATATCCCATTCTATCGTGGAATTCTGAGGAAGAGTCCTGATCCACAAAGTCTCCCATTCCTTCTCTCCAGAGATGCTGCCCGTCCCGCTGATTTATAACTGCATTTTGTGTCTTACTTCGGTTTACACCAGCATCTGCAGTTCCTTCCTACACCATTCTATCATGGCATTGGTTTGAAGCATTCGGACAATGAGTGGAATTGGCAGCAGGACATGGTAACTGTGATAGGTAACAAGGGGAGACAATTTGGGGATGTGGAACAGGTAATAGTTGATAAGCAAAGAAAGGAAGAAAGAATGGTTGTGATTGGTAAAGAAAACCTGGAGAAAATAAGGGAAACAGTTCCGTGTTGACCAACTTAGATCACCCTGTCTTTCTTTGTACAGATCACCGTTGACAACACGCTGCTCATTTTTTGCATTACCACTGCTGTCTTCCAGGGATATGGGATCAATTCTGAGGCCCAACAGCTGGTGTGTTTTCTTGATCATTGCTTCAAAATGGGGTGTCCAGATGAACATGTTGATAATATTGACTCCTCGGAATTTGAAGTTTTCTACCATCTCTACTTCGGCGAGTCAATGCAAACAGGGGTATGTGTACCACTTCGCTTCCTGAAGTCGACCATTATCTATTTGTTTTGCTGACATTGAGAGTAAGGTTGTTGTCTCAACACCAAGACACGAGGTTCTCGATCATCTTCCCGAGGTCCGTTTCATCAATTTTTGGTATCTGGCGCACAATCGTGTTTTCTTCTGTGAATATGAAAATTGAATTCGATTGAATTATTGATGGAGGTTATCTAATCGCTAAGTGTGAGAAAGCATTTAATGCATCCTCTTCTAAAGATAACACGGTCTACGATTTCACGGTCCCCTCGGTGACTATAGAGAAAATGTATGGTTTGGACATCGCACCTGAGTCCACTATCACGTCAGACAGTGCCGCTTTCGTTCCTGTTTTTTATTCTAATAATTGTAAAATATTTTGTGTTTCGCCTTAGTCTTGTCGACCAGTGATAATTCGTGCCCGTCAACATCCTAATTTCTTTTTCATGCCGATACTTACTTTGTTTCAAAAGGGTCAACGTGTTAACCGAAATGTGTGCCTGCCACATGATTTTTCGACATCTTACACAGCAGTGGGTATCTTGGACCTGCCGTCTGCGGCTTTCGTCCTCGTTGGAAAGCGTTGCAAATTAACTAGAATTACTTCATCATTCAATTGCAACATGTTTGATTTTGACCTATCTTGAAATAGCTTCACCACTCGACTATTGACCGGATCCTCACTTACGATATTGAAATCGGTCTTCCGTTTTTCCCAGCTCTCCGACAGCCCACTGTCTCCGCCTCTTCGCTTCATCTTCCCTCCCCCCGCCCCCACATCAGTCTGAAGAAGCGTCTCGACCCGAAACGTCACCTATTCCTTCGATCCATATATGCTGCCTCACCCGCTGAGTTTCTCCAGCATTTTTGTCTACCTTCCCCTTTTCAGAATGTTTATTTTCTGTAATCATTTCCCTTGTACATAACTACTTTCAGTACTGCATGCCATTGCTTCAGCTCTGCAGTAACTATTTCAAATTCTCGCTACTAACTTATTCAGGATTAATTCCAATATCTACATACTGGATCAAAAAGCACTCCTGGATGGTGTTTTACATTCCCCAATCCTTCTGCGCATTTTTTCAAAAGCGATCCCTGTTAACATTGGTTGGGTTGATTTCCCATATTGCCAACACCCCATTACTCTGACTTCTATGGCAGAACATCGTTGATTCTGGCCTACTCCTGCACCTATTGTCTATTGACTATTGTCTATTGACTTCGCACAAATTGAGAAAGGATGAAAACCTCGGTATTAGATCAGAAATGAGCGGGTCGAGTATATCGGTGGGAGAGGCGTTGTTATTTTTCATGCTGAATCGCCCTGTTCTGCGCTGCGAGGTATTGTGGTTCAAATTCCCCAAAAATTACAAGTCACCATCGTGAAAACAAACTGCTTGGGTGCGTTATCCGCGACGATTTCAATTTGCATTGAGGTATTTGAGATTACGAAGGTAAGAACATTTTCTATATTTAAATCCCATCGCCTGCTACAATAGTCTACAACACATGAAACACCCTAAGGACAAGAAGGCACTTGTAACATCCCCAAGGAACGATGCAAAACAAGGCACAGACAAATTGAAGACAAATAGTTAAATGTTGGTGTTTGTTTAGTGGTCTGTGGTTGATATGAGCAAGGGGACCATGGTACTAATTAGCCAAGATGATCTATCTGCTATATAAAAGCTATTTGAAGCAATTCCCAATATATGTGGGCAGTTCCTAAGTCTTGCAAACTCATCGGTATTGCACACTGACCATGGAATATCCAGCAATTTACCACATAGTGAGCATCTACTATCCCGTGCTTGCAGCCATTGGCATTCCTGGTAAGATATGGGTCTGGGTTTTGTTTTATGAATCTCTCATCCCATTACAATTCATTATGCTGTGGGGTTGGTTAGTCAAATACATCTTTTTGTCTCTTGACCAATATCTGAGTTTGCATCAGTGGGGAAGAAAACAGTTTTACAAAAAAGAAAAATACAATCCTTGACGTTTTGAACTCCAAAGCAAAGATACTAGAGCGCTCTAGTATCTTTGCTGCAAAGGGTGACACAAGCAATTGTAAATGCTGGTGAGTCCAATATTGAGTAGAGTCCAAAGTGCTGGCCAAACACAAGGGGTCGGGTTGCATCTCTGTGGGACATGGATAGATGGAGTTTCAGGATGGAAGACTTTGTCAGAATGGGAGACCTGGGTGCCATCAGCCCATACATCCTTACTCCTTATCCCTCAGTAACGGCAGCACTGCTTTTTTTTCAGTATCAAAGGGCAATGTATCTTTACGCACACTCTCCGGTAATTTATTTTCCAGACATTTCGTTGTGAAATTATTGTTTTGTCCTGCTAAGTGACAAGCTTTCTCAAATCCTTTAGTTACCGCAAACAAACTGCCAGTCCTGGAGCAAATCCATTTGACGGAGCTGCTCATCCGCTCATAGATTACCGGACAGAAATGCGCGTCCTCCTTCTCAGTGTGGGATACATTGGCTGAAAAGTGACGACGCTTCGTCTCCTGTTCCACCCTGTTCCATTCCATATTCTGGTAGTATGCCAGATAAATATTTACCAATTTGACAGAACCAGAACAGTAAATTCTCCATACAGGTTGACATTGTTCAAATACAAAATGACACGGGGTTACACAGATATGAAGTCATAGGTTGAATGTATAGGAAGGAACTGTAGTTGCTGGTTTTAACCGAATATTGATACAATAAGCTGGAGTAACTCAACGGGACAGGCAGCACCTCTGGAAATAAATAATAGCCGAAGGTTCGGGTTGTGACTCTTCTTCAGACTGAAAGTCACCGGAAAGGGAAACTAGAGATATAGTCGATTATGTGGACAGATATGGAAGCGGTAGAGTTTCTGCCTTACAACGAACGCAGTGCCGGAGACACGGGTTTGATCCAGACTACGGGAGCTGTCTGTACGCAGTTCATACGTTCTCCCTGTGACCTGTGTGGGTTTTCTCCCAGATCTTCCGTTTCCTCCCACACTCCAAACACGTACATGTGTGTTGGTTAATTGGCTTGATAAGTGTAAAAAGAATGTCCCACTGCAGCAGGCAGTGAAGAAAGGCAGCAGGCAGTGAAGAAAGCGAATGGTATGTTAGCATTCATAGCAAAATAATTTGCGTACAGGAGCAGGGAGGTTCTACTGCAGTTGTACAGGGTCTTGGTGAGACCACACCTGGAGTATTACGTACAGTTTTGGTCTCCAAATCTGAGGAAAGACATTCTTGCCATAGAATGTACACTTGCCATGGAATACAGAGAATGTACACCAGACTGATTCCTGGGAGTCTAAACCAACATGTAGAGGAACCAACGAGAGAGCAGGCTATTCTAGACTGGGTACTGAGTAATGATGAAGGGTTAGTTAGCAGTCTTGTTGTGCGTGGCCCCTTGGGCAAGAGGGACCATAATATGGTTGAGTTCTTCATTAGGATGGAGAGTGACATTGTTAATTCAGAAACAAGGGTTCTAAACTTAAAGAAAGGTATGAGATGTGAATTGGCCAAGATAGACTGGCAAGTGATTCTTAAAAGGTTGACTGTCGATATGCAATGGAAGGCATTTAAAGACTGCATGGATGAACTACAGCAATTGTTCATCCCAGATTGGCAAAAGAATAAATCAGGGAAGGTAGTGCATCCGTGGATAACAAGGGAAATCAGGGATAGTATCAAAACTAAAGATGAAGCATACAAATTAGCCAGAAAAAGCAGCCTACCAGAGGACTGGGAGAAATTCAGAGTCCAGCAGAGGAGAACAAAGTGCTTAATTAGGAAAGGGAAAATAGATTATGAAAGAAAACTGGCAGGGAACATAAAAACGGACTGCAAAAGTTTTTATAGATATGTGAAGAGAAAAAGGTTAGTTAAAACAAATGCAAGTCAGAAACTGGTGAATTGATCATGGGGAACAAGGACATGGTAGACCAATTGAATAACTAGTTTGGTTCCGGCTTCACAAAGGAAGACATAAATAATCTGCCAGAAATAGCAGGGGACCACGGATCAAATGAGATGGAGGAAGTGGTGTTAGGTAAATTGAATGGATTAAAGACCGATAAATCCCCTGGGCCAGATAGGTTGCATCCCAGAGTACTTAAGGAAGTAGCCCCAGAAATAGTGGATGCATTAGTGATAATTTTTCAAAACTCTTTAGATTCTGGAGTAGTTCCTGAGGATTGGAGGGTAGCTAATGTAACCCCACTTTTTAAAAAGGGAGGGAGCGAGAAAACGGGGAATTACAGACCAGTTAGTCTAACATCGGTAGTGGGGAAAATGCTAGAGTCAGTTATTAAAGATGGGGTAGCAGCACATTTGGAAAGTGGTGAAATCATTGGACAAAGTCAGCATGGATTTATGAAAGGTAAATCATGTCTGATGAAAATTTTAGAATTTTTCGAGGACGTAAATAGTAGAGTGGATAAGGGAGAACATGTGGATGTGTTATATCTGGACTTTCAGAAGGCTTTCGACAAGGTCCCACATAAGAGATTAGCATACAAACTTAAAGCACACGGTATTGGGGGTTCAGTATTGATGTGGATAGATAACTGGCTGGCAGACAGGAAGCAAAGAGTAGGAGTAAACGGGTCATTTTCAGAATGGCAGGCAGTGACTAGTGGGGTACCGCAAGGCTCAGTGCTGGGACCCCAGCTATTTATAATATATATTACTGATCTGGATGTGGGAATTGAATGCAATATCTCCAAGTTTGCGGATGACACGAAGCTGGGGGGTTCTACTACAGTTGTACAGAGTCTTGGTGAGGCCACACCTGAAGTATTGCATACAGTTTTGGTCTCCTAATCTGAGGAAAGGCATTATTGCCATAGAGGGAGTACAGAGAAGGTTCACCCGACTGATTCCTGGGACTGCAGGACTTCCATATGAAGAAAGATTGGATAGACTCGGCCTGTACTCGCTGGAATTTAGGAGATTGAGGGGGGATCTTTTTAGAGACTTACAAAATTCTTAAGGGGTTGGACATGCTAGATGCAGGATGATAGTTCCCGATGTTGGGGAACGCCAGATCAAGGGATCACAGTTTAAGGATAAGGGGGAAGTCTTTTAGGACCGAGATGAGAAGATCTTTTTTCACACAGAGAGTGGTGAGTGTGGAATTATCTGCCACAGAAGGTAGTTGAGGCCAGTTAATTGGCTATATTTAAGAGGGAGTTAGATGTGGCCCTTGTGGCTAAAGGGATCAGGGGGTATGGAGAGAAGGCAGGTACAGGATACAGAGTTGGATGATCAGCCATGATCATATTGAATGGCGGTGCAGGCTCGAAGGGCTGAATGGCCTACTCCTGCATCTATTTTCTATGTCTCTAGTGGGTGTAGGACAGTGTTAATGTGCGGGGATCGCTGGTCGGCGCGGAACCTGTGGGCCGAAGGGTCTGTTCCGTGCTGTATCTCTGAACAAAACAATAAAAAACGATGAATTAAATATATGTAAAAAAGTAACTATGATAATGAAACAGACCATTGTTAGCTGTTTGTTCGTTGAGAACGAGAAACTGGCGTGACTTGGGTGGGGGAGGGATGGAGAGAGAAGGAGTGCAGGGGGTTACTTGCAGTTGGATCAATAAATATTCATACCACTGGGGTATAAGCTGCCCAAGCGAAATATGAGATTCTGATCCTCCAATATTCGTTTAGCCTCACTCTGACAAAGGAGGAGGCTAGGATAGAAAAGTCAGTGTGGGAATGGGCAGGAGTATTCCAAAAAACAGGGTTTTCACACAGCGGATGGTAGGTGATGGAAAGAGCTGCCAGTTCAAGTGGGAACGGAAGGTGCAATTACACCGCCCAAGTTATTCAGAGATAAAATTTCATACGGATATGGGCCAAATGTAGGCAAATGAGATTAGCCCAGGTTAGCAACTTAGTCTACATGGACGAGTTGGACAGAATCGTTTCTTTCCTCAGCAAGTTAAGATGACTACACTAATAATATAATTCATAGAGAATGTCAGAAAATATGTAACCAATCGCTACATTCTTTCATCATATGACAGTCCCGCTATCCCTGGAATTAATCTCGTGAACCGATGCTACACTCCCTCAATTGCAAGAACGTCCTTCCTCAAATTAGGCGACCAAAACTGCACACAATACTCCAGGAGTAGTCTCACGAAGGCCCAGTACAACTGCAGAAGGACCTCTTTGCTCCAATATACAAATCCTCTCGTGATGAAGGCCAACATGCCATAAGCTTTCTTCACTGCCTGCTGTACCTGCACACTCACTTTCAGTGACTGATATACAAGCACACCTTGGCCTCGTTGCACTTCCCCTTATCCTAATCTGACACCATTTGGATAAAAATCTGCATTCTTGGTCTAGTCACCAAAGTGGTCAAGCTCACATTTATCCACATTATACTGCATCTGCCATGCATCTGCCCACTCATACAACCTATCCAAGTTGCCCTGAAATCTCATAGCATGCTATTCACAGTTCACACTGCCACCCAGCTTTGTGTCATTTGCTAATTTGCTAATGTTACTTTAAATTCCTTCATCTAAATCCGTTATATATTTGGAAATAGCTGCGGTCCCAACACCGAGCCTTGTGTCGCCCTACTAGTCATTGCCTGCCATTCTGAAAGGGACCCGTTTATTCCAAATTTTAGTTTCCAGTCTTCCATGTCAATACCCTACCCCCAATATCATCTGCTCTAATTTTGCCCACTAATCTCCTGTGTGGGGCCTTATCAACTGCTTTCTGAAATTCCAGATATACTACATATACTAGGCTCTCCCTTATCCATTTTACTTGTTACATCCTCAAAAACTCCAGAAGGTTAGTCAAGCAAGTTTTCCCATTCATAAATCCATGCTGACTTGGACTGATCCTGTGACTGCTGTCTAAATCCACCGCTATTACATCTTTAATAATTGATTCCAGCATCAGGCCACCGATGTCATGAAAACTGGTGTATAATTCCTTGTTTTCTCTCTCCCTCCTTTCTTAAAAGGTAGGATGCATTAGCTATCCTCCAATACAAAGGAACTGATCCAGAAGCTATAGAACATTGGAAAATGCATTCATGATTTCTAGAGTTACCACCCTGGATACCCAACGATGCAGATCATCAGGCCCTGTGGATTTATCAGCCTTCGGTCCCATCAGTCTACCCAACACCATTTCCTGACTAATGTGAATTTCTTTCAGTTCCTCCGTCACCCTAGATCCCCTGTCCCCTAGTACATCCTTGGTGAAGACAGAACCAAAGTAACTGTTCAACTCGTCTGCCATTTCCTTGTTCCCCAAAATATATTAACTTGTTTCTGGCTTCAAGGGACCCACATATGCCTTAACTAATCTTTCCCTCTTCACATACCTAAAAAAGCTTTCACTATCATCAAGTCATAGAGCGATACAGTGTGGAAACAGGCCCTTGGGCCCAACTTGCCAAAACGGGCCAACAATGTCCCAGTTACACTAGTCCCACTTGCCTGTGCGTGATCCATATCCCTCCAAACATGTCCTACACATGTACCTGTCAAACTGTTTCTTAAACGATGGAATAGTCCCAGCCTCAACTACCTCCTCGGGCAGCTTGTTCCATACACCCATCATCCTTTGTGTGAAAACGTTACCCCTCGGATTCCTATTAAATATTTTGTCCTTCACCTTGAAACTATGTCTTCTGGTCCTCGATTCCAATAACTCTGGGCATAAGACTCTGTGCATCAACCCATCTCTTATTCTCATGATGTTATGGGGTTAGGTTAGGTAAGGGGGAGATACAGCAAGACCTGGGTGTCCTTGTACACCGGTCACTGAAGGTTGGCGTGCAGGTACAGCAGGTAGTGAATAAAGCTAATGGAATGTTGGCCTTCATAACAAGAGGATTTCAGTTTTGGAGTAAAGAGGTTCTTCTGCAGTCATATAGGGCTCTGGTGAGACCACGTCTGGAGTATTGTGTACAGATTTGGTCTCCTAATTTGAGCATGGACATCCTTGTGATCGAGGCAGTGCAGCGTAGGTTCACGAGATGATCCCTGGGATGGCGGCACTGTCATATGAGGAAAGAATGAAAAGACTAGGCTTGTATTCAATGGAGTTTAGAAGGGTGAGGTGTGATCTTATAGAAACATATAAAATTATAAAAGGACTGAACAAGCTAGATGCAGGAAAAATGTTCCCAATGTTGAGCAAGTCAAGAACCAGGGGCCACAGCCTTAGAATAAAGGGGAGGTCATTTAAGACTGAGGTGAGAAAAAAAGGTTTTCACCAGAGAGTTGTGAATGTATGGGATTCCCTGCCACAGAGGGCAGTGGAGGCCAAATCTCTGGATGGATTTAAGAGAGAGTTGGATAGAGCTCTAGGGGCTAGTGGAGTCAAGGGATATGGGGAGAAGTCAGGCACGGGTTATTGATAGTGGACGTTCAGCCATGATCACAATGAATGGCGGTACTGGCTCGATGGGTCAAAAGGCCTCCTCCTGTACCTATTTTCTATGTTTCTATATTTCTATGTTACATATCTCTATAAGATCTACCCTCATCCTCCTGCGCTCCATGGAATAGAGACCCTGCCTACTCAACCTCTCCCTCTAGCTCACACCCTCTAGACCTGGCAACATCCTTGTAAAATTTTTCTGAACCCTTTCAAATTTGACAATATCTTTCCTAAAGCATGGTGCCCAGAACTGAATACAATATTCTAAATGCAGTCTCACCAAGGTCTTATACAACTGCAACATGACATCCCAACTTCGAGACTCAATACTCTGACCGATGAAGGCCAAATTGCCAAAATAAATTTTGGTCACCTTATCTATCTGTGACTTGACCTTCAATGAACCTCGCACCTGTACTCCTTGATCCCTCTGCTCTACAACATTAGCCAGAGTCCTTCCATTTCCCGTGTCAGTTCTGCCGTTGTTTGACATCCCAAAATGCAACACAATTTCTCTGTTCATCAGGCCAATCGATCCAGATCCTGCTACAATCTTTCACAACCCTTTTCACTATCTGCAAAACCGCTAACATTTGTATCATCAGCAAACTTGCCCTGTATGTTCTCAACAAAACCAGTGATGTAGATGACAACAGTAACGGGCCCAACACCGAACTCTGAGGTGCACCATTAGTCACAGGCCTCCAGTCCGAGAAGCATCCTTCTACTGTCACCCTCTGCTTCCTTCCATGGAGCCAATTTGCTATCCATTCAGCTATCTTTCCTTGGATCCCAAGCGATCTGCGCTTCCAGAGCAGCCTATCCTGTGAAACCTTGTCGAATGGCCCACTGAAGTCCATGTACACAACATCTACAGCTCTGCCCTCATCAACCTTTTTGCTCACGTCTTCAAAAAAATCAATCACATTTGTGAGACACGCCTTCCCACGTACAAAACCATGCTGACTACCCCTAATCAGCCCTTGCCCACCCAAATCCCGTGTAACTTATTCCTCAGAATAATCTCCAGTAACTTACAGATGTTAAGCTCGCTGGCCTGTAATTCCCATCATTTTCTCTGCAGCCCTTCTTGAAAAGAAGCACAACATTTGCCACCATCCAGTCTTTCATCACCTCTCCTGAATTTAAGGAAAACTCGTAGATTTTAACCAGGGCTCCAGCAATTTCCTCTCTAGTGCCCCGTAGTGTCCTCAGATATATCTGATATATCCTCCTTTATATTAACCATATAACCATATAACAATTACAGCACGGAGACAGGCCCTCTTGGCCCTTCCAGTCCGTTCCGACCATTTGTTTTCCCCTAGTCCCATCTACCTGCACTCAGACCATACCCCTCCATTCCCTTCACGTCCATATACCTATCCACTTTACTTTTAAATGTTAAAATCGATCCTGCCTCCACCACCTCTGCCGGAAGCTCATTCCACACAGCCACCACCCTCTGAGTAAAGAAGTTCTCCCTCACGTTACCCCTAAACTTCTGTCCCTTAATTCTCATGTCATGCCCTCTTGTTTGAATCTTCCCTACCCTCAATGGGAAAAGCTTATCCACGTCAACTCTGTCTATCCCTTTCATCATTTTAAAGACCTCAATCAAGTCCCCCCTTAACCTTCTGCGCTCCAAAGAATAAAGACCTAACTTGTTCAACCTTTCTCTGTAACATAGTTGCTGGAACCCTGGCAACATTCTAGTAAATCTCCTCTGTACTCTCTCTATTTTGTTGACATCCTTCCTATAACTAGGCGACCAAAATTGTACACCATACTCCAGAATTGGTCTTACCAATGCCTTGTACAATTTTAACATTATTTCCCTACTCCTATATTCAATGCTCTGATTTATAAAGGCCAGCACACCAAAGGCTTTCTTTACCACCCTATCTACATGCGATTCCACCTTCAGGGAACTATGCACAGTTATTCCTAGATCCCTCTGTTCCACAGCATTCCTCAATTCCCTACCATTTACCATGTACGTCCTATTTTGATTTGTCCTGCCAAGATGTAGCACTTCACACTTATCAGCATTAAACTCCATCTGCCATCTTTCAGCCCACTTTTCCAAATGGCCCAAATCTCTCTGTAGACTTTGAGAATCTACTTCATTATCCACAATACCACCTATCTTAGTATCATCTGCATACTTACTTATCCAATTTTCCACCCCATCATCCAGATCATTGATGTACATGACAAACAACAGTGGACCCAACACAGATCCCTGAGGCACCCCACTGGTCACCGGCTTCCAACCTGACAAACAGCCATCCACCATTACTCTCTGACATCTCCCATTCAGCCACTGTTGAATCCATCTTGCTACTCCGCCATTAACACCCAAAGATTGAACCTTCTTAACCAGCCTTCCATGGGGAACCTTGTCAAAGGCCTTACTGAAATCCATATAGACAACATCCACTGCTTTACCCTCATCAATTTCCTTAGTTACCGCTTCAAAAAATTCAAGAAGGTTTGTCAAACATGACCTTCCAGGCACAAATCCATGTTGACTGTTCCTGATCAGACCCTGTTTATCCAGATGCTTATATATATTATCTCTAAGTATCCTTTCCATTAATTTGCCCACCACTGACGTCAAACTAATAGGTCTATAATTGCTAGGTTTATTCTTTGAACCCTTTTTAAACAATGGAACAACATGCGCAGTACGCCAATCCTCCGGCACTATTCCCGTTTCTAATGACATTTAAAATATTTCTGTCATAGCTCCTGCTATTTCTACACTAACTTCCCTCAATGTCCTAGGGAATATCCTGTCAGGACCTGGAGACTTATCCACCTTTATATTTTTTCAAAAGTGTCAGTACTTCCTCCTCTTTGAATCTCATAGTATCCATAGCTACTCTACTTTTTTCCCTTACCTCACAGAGTTCAATATCCTTCTCCTTGGTGAATACCGAAGAAAATAAATTGTTCAATATCTCCCCCATCTCTTTTGGCTCTGCAGATAGCTGTCCATTCTGGTTCTCTAATGGTCCAATTTTATCCCTCGTTATCCTTTTGCTATTAATATAGCTGTAGAAACCCTTTGGATTTACTTTCACCTTTCTTGCCAAAGCAACCTCATATCTTCTTTTAGCCTTCCTAATTTCTTTCTTAAGATTCTTTTTACATTCTTTATACTCCAAACCATCCAGCCCATTTACAGAATGTGTTTCCCAGTCTATTTTTGGGAAATTGAAATCTCCCACAATCACTACCTTGTGCTTACTACTAATATCTGCTATCTCCTTACATATTTGCTCTTCCAATTTTCGCTCCCCATTTGGCGGTCTATAGTACACCCCTAAAAGTGTTGCTACACCGTTCCCACTTCTCAGTTCCACCCAAATAGCCTCCCTAGACGAACCCTCTAATCTATCCTGCCAAAGCACTGCTGTAATATCCTCTCTGACAAGCAATGCAACACCTCCACCTCTGGTCCCTCCAATTCTATCACCCCGGAAGCAACGAAATCCTGGAATATTTAGTTTCCAATCACAGCCCTCCTGCAACCATGTTTCACTGATTGCCACAACATCATATTTCCAGGTGTCAATCCAGGCTCTAAGTTCATCCACCTTACTTACAATGCTCCTAGCATTAAAATATGCACATTTTATAAACCCACCATCCTTTATTCTCTGTCTATTATCTTTTTCATCTTTCTCGCCTACATTTTGGGTCCGAGTGCTTCCCTTCTCTGTCTCTTGCCCCACACCCTGTCCCCTAGCCCCCTCTACCCGAGTCCCTCCCCCCAGCCTTTCTAGTTTAAAGTCTCCCCAGTAGCCTTTGCAAATCTCCCTGCCAGGATATAGGTCCCCTTCGGGTTCAAGTGCAACCCGTCCTCTGCGTACAGATCATGCCTTCCCCAAATGAGGTCCCAGTGATCAAGAAACTTGAATCGCTGCCCACTGCACCAGTCCCTCAGCCACGCATTTAGCCTCCACCTCATTTCATTCCTACTCTCACTGTCACGCGGCACAGGCAGTAATCCTGAAATCGTTACCCTTTTGGTCCTTCTCTTTAACTTTCCCCCCAACTCCCTAAATTCTCCCTTCAGGACCTCGTCACTTTTTCTGCCTATGTCATTGGTACCTATGTGTACCACAACATCAGGCTCCTCTCCCTCCCTTATCAGAATCTTTTGGACACGTTCTGACACATGCGAGACCCTGGCACCAGGGAGGCAAACTACCATCCGGGTCTCCCGACTGCGTCCACAGAATCACCTATCCGACCCCCTAATTATACGTCTGGAGGGCTATCAGATTCCCTGACCTCCCACATCTGACATCCAGAACAGTACACTGCCCTGGCCTTCATACTGCCCCCTGGCCTTCATTACTGGCATCGTATTTCATATTTTCTGCCCGTATTGTTTTTGTTACCTTCAGTTGTTTTTTTAAAGTGTCCCAATCCTATGGCTTCCCTCTCATCTTTGCTATGTTATAAGTTTTCGCTTTTAGTTTTATACAGTCTTTAACTTCCCTTGTCAGCCACGGTCGCCTTTTCCTCCCCTTAGACTCTTTCTTCGTCTTTGGAATGAAATGATCCTGCATCTTCTGTATCCTTTTCAGAAATTCCTGCCACTGCTGTTCCTAGTCATCCCTGCTAGGGTCCCTGTCCAGTCAACTTTCAGCAGCTCCTTCCTCATGCCTCCATAGACCCCTTTACCTCAACACTGCAATACTAACACTTCTGATTTTACCTTCTCCAAAATCGCTGATTAAAACATAATATTATGATCACATGGTTCCTTTACCCTGAGTACGACGACATTCCGTCCGCATATCCTGTGCTCCTCTCCACGCTGCATCACCAGCCCTCGCCGACATAGCGAATGGTCTGTGACTTTAAGTCATTATCCAATGAGTCAACGTGCAGACAGCCTGGGTCCATGAGCGACAGGAGCAAAGCGCGTTTTCTTTACTCATGTTGATTACATTTAATCGAGGTATTTGGAAATCTTTGCAATTGACTCTGGATGTTTCATACCCACAGTTAACTTAACAGCGATGGTGATTCTGTCCCGCGGAAAGTGTGGTCTCTCCAAATGCGTCACACGCTACCTAGTGGCCATGGCGGCAGCTGATCTGATGGTTGTTGTTATTTCTGTTATAGGTGAGCAGATTAATAACATTTATTACTTTGCTCACTTCCTGCTCATAACTCCAATTTGCGCATTAACGCATGTTCTGAGGATGGTCGCGATGGACTGTTCCGTTTGGTTTACTGTCGCTTTCACTTCCGATCGTGGCATTGCCATCTGCTGTCAAAAGTTACGGAAAGAATATTGCACCGAAAAAACTGCAACTGTCGTGATAGTAGCAGTAACGACGGTGAGCTGTGTGAGGTGCATTCCATTTTTCTTCACCGTGGAGCCTTACGTTATAATTGACAATGTCCCTTGGCGTTGCGTCCAGACAGTTGAATACTTTACAGCATCCATATGGAAAATATACGAGATATTTGACAGTATCACAACACCATTATTACCAATAACTTTCATTTTGTTCTTTAATGCTTTAACGATGAAGCATATTATTGTGGCAAACAGAGTCCGCCAGGGTCTACGGAACAGTAGCGACAATCAGAGGGATCCGGAGCTGGAGAACCGGAGAAAGTCAATGATGTTCTTGTTCGCTCTATCGGCCAATTTCATCTTGCTATGGATGCCCTATATAGTACACTCTGTGAACTGGCAAGCGGAGAATTATTTTTACACAGACAGATTTTTAAATACCCCTGAATATACCCTGCAACAATTTGGGTTCATGTTCCGGTTTCTCAGCACCTGCACCAACACGTGTATTTATACACTGACACAAAGGAAATTTAGGGAAGAAATGAAGAATGGCATGATATATCTATTCACACTAAACGAGCGGTTGTGTAAATAGCATGCAAACCGACTGATGTTGCAGTTCCACTAAATATTCCATGAATGTTAGTAGGCTGGTGCTCCGCAATTGGGATCATTATTCTCAGGCGAATACAGACAAATGGATTTGCTCACAAAATAAAATGTTTGGGCTAAAAAACAAAGTTACTGGCGATGCAGATGCATTAGTATACTCATTTCGGAGAACTCTCAGATATTTCCTACGTGCGTGTGTAGCAGTTGTAGAAATTTAACGCGACATTAACATTCGTGTCCCGAGCAACTTCTGTCGGCAGTCAGTGTAGTGACTGTCTGACATTCTCTACCCCAGAGGTTTCTGAAGGTCACATCACCGGGACATTTCAATGAGATGTAGTTATGTTCGTCAATAATCAGAGAAATGTGGGCTTTGGGGATTTGTGTAGAGGTGATGTTGAGGCCTGTGGGGATCAGCCGCGATCAAATTGAGTGACGAAATAAGCCCGAGGGGAACATCTACAGTTCTGCCCTGGTCGACCTTTTGGGCAAGTTTGCAAAATAATCAATCAGATTTGTGAGATACGACCACCCACATACAAAACCATGCTGACTATCCCTAATTAGCCCTTGCCCATCCAAACGCCTGTATAACCCATCCCTCAGAATATTCTCTAGTAACTTTCCAACTACAGATGTTAAGCACACCGGCCTATAGTCCCAACATTTTCTCTGCAGACCATTTTGAAAAAAGGCACAAGAATTGCCACCATCCAGTCTTTCGTCACCTCTCCTGTATTTGAGAAGGACTGGTAAATTTCAACCAGAGCTCCCACAATTTCCTCTCTAATTTCCCGCAAAGTCCTCGGATATATATGATCACATAGGAACATAGAAACATAGAAAATAGGTACAGGATGAGGCCATTCGGTCCTTCAAGCCAGCACCGCCATTTATTGCGATCATGGCTGTTCGTCCCCAATCAATACCCACGCCTGCCTTCTCCTCATACTCCTTGATTCTACTAGCCCCTAGATCTCTATCTAACTCGCTCTTAAATCCATCCAGTCATTTGGCCTCCACTGTCCTCTGTGGCAGGGAATTCCACAAATTCACAACTCTCTGGGTAAACATGTTTTTTCTCACCTCAGTTTTAAATGGCCTCCCCTTTATTCTAAGACTGCGGCCCCTGATTCTGGACTCGCCCAACATTGGGAACATTTTTCCTGCATCTAGCTTGTTCAGTCCTGTTATAATTGTATATGTTTCTATAAGATCCCCATCATCCTTCTAAACTCTAGTGAATACATGCCTAGTCTTTTCAATCTTTCCTCATATGACAGTCCCGCCATCCCAGGGATCAATCTAGTGAAACTACGCTGCACTGCCGCAATCACAAGGATGTCCTACCTCAAATTAGGAGATGAAAACTGTACGTAATACTCCAGATGTGGTCTCCAGTCCCCTATACAACTGCAGAAGAACCTGACTACTCCTATACTGAAATCCTCCTGTTATGAAGCCCAATGTTCCATTGGCTTTCTTCACTGCCTACTGTACGTGCACGCCAACCTTCAGTGACCGGTGTCCAAGGACACTCAGGTATCGCTGTACCTCCCCCTTGCCTAATCTAACCCCATTGAGATAATAATCTGCCCCCTTGTTTTTTTTGCCACCAAATTGGATAACCTCACAATTATCTATATTTTATTGCATCTGCCATGCATCTGCCCACTCACTCACCCTGTTAATTCACCCTGCAACCTCCTAACATCCTCTTCACAGTTCACACTACTACACAGCTTTGTGCCATCCACAAACTTGTTAGTGTTGCTCCTAATTCCTTCTTCCAAATCATTGATATATATATATATGGTAAACAGTTGCTGCCTCTACTCACCACTGCCTGCCATTCTGAAAAGGACCCGTTCACTCCTACTCTTTGCTTCCTGTCTGCCAACCAATTTTCTATCCACGTCAACACCCTACCCCCAATACCATGTGCTCTAATTTTAGTCACCATTCTCCCGTGCGGGACTTTATCAAAGGCTTTCTGAAAGTCTAGATACACTACGTCCACTGGCTCCCCTTCTTCCATTTTACTTGTCACATCATCAAAAAATTCCAGAAGATTAGTCAAGCATGATTTCCATTTCATAAATCCATGCTGATTTGGACTAATCCTTTTAATGCTATCCAAATGCCCCATTATTACCTCTTTAATAATTGACCAGCATCTTTCCCAGCACAAAGGTCAGGCTAATTGGTCTGTAATTTCCCGTTTTCTCTCTAGCTCCTTTCTTGAAAAGTGGGGCAACATTAGCTATCCTCCAATCCACAGGAAAGGAGATTTGTGTAACTTCGCCCTGGAGATTTGTGTAACTTCATACACGATTGTACCTTCAGTACTTCTTCGACAGTAACATTGACTGCTCTCAAGCCACTTCCATTGACTGCCCCAAGTTCCTCTGTCCTACTGTCTTTCTCCTTTAGTTTAGTTTAGTTTCGAGATACAGTGCGGAAACAGGCACTTCAGCCCACCGGGTTGGGCCAATCAGTGATCCCCTAATATTAACACTATCCTGCATGCACTAGGGACATTTTTTACATTTACTAAACCAATTAACATAGAAAACATGGGAACATAGAAAATAGGTGCAGGAGGAGGCCATTCGGCCCTTCGAGCCAGCACCGCCATTCATTGTGATCATGGCTGATTGTTCCCAATCAATAGCCCATGCCTGCCTTCCCTCCATACATACAACACCGTACAGACAGCACCCATAGTCGGGATCGGACTCAGACTCCGGCGCCGCATTCGCTGTAAGGCAGCAATTCCATGCTCGGTAAATGCAGAGGCGAAATACCTTTTATTGAGGACCTTGCCCATCTCCTGTGGCTCCACACAGAATCAACCACTTTAATTCCTGAGAGGTCACACTCTCTCTCTCTCTAGGTATCCCTTTCCCCCTTATGTATTTATAACATCTTTTAGGATTGTCCTTAATGCTACCCGCCAGAGCTATCTCCTGGCCCCTGTTTGCCCTTCTGATCTCCTTTTTCAGTTTACTCCTTAGTTCCCGCAACTCCTCCAGGAATGCACGTGACCCCAGCTGCCTAAACCTGTTGCCTGCATCCTTATTGTTTTTGATCAAAGCTTCAATTTCCCATATCAGCCAAGCTTCCCTACATTTGCATGATTTGCCTTTCACTCTAACGGGCACATACATATCCTGAGCTTTCGTCAACGCACTTTTAAAAACATCCCACTTGGCCGAAGTTCCAATCCCCTCAAATAACCTGCTCCAGTCAACTTGAGCGAGACCTTCTCTCATACCCTCAAAGTTGGCCTTATCTCAGTTGAGCATTTTAACATGTGGACCCTCTTGTCTCTATCCATACCTATCTTAAACCTAATTGAACTGTGGTCAGTGGTCCCAAAAGGCTCCTCCACAAGCACTTCATTAACCTGCCTTTCCCAATTTCCCAATACTAGATCCAGCGTTGCCCTCTCACGTGTGGGGGCCTCCACATACGGCTTCAGAAAACTCCCCTGGACACCTTTGAGGAATTGCACCCCATTTAAACCCTTCACACTATGATTCATCCAGTTTATATTGAGAAACTTAAAATCCCCTACTATTTGACCTGCAGTGTCTGCAGTCTCGTGGCACATTTGTTCTTCGAATTGCCGCTGACGATATTTGGGGGTCTGTAGTAGACTTCCAACAACGTGGGACTTCCGGTGGCGCTATGGAGTGAATGGAACTCGCGCCATTCAGCTCCGTCAAAACTGTATAAAAAAACGGGGGTAAAAGGGGTTATTTGAAACCACTTACCAGAGGAGAACACTTCTGAACACTTCTGAACGGCTCCGGTAGCGTTGAAAAGGTGCGTGACGTCATCAGGCGCGCGACTTTAATAAGATGCATCGCTCCCCCCCCCCACCAAGGGAAAAAGCCTGTGAAAAGGCATCACTGGAGCCTCGGGCTCGAGTTTGAGTGCCTCCCAGGAAGATATTTTAAAGATGGACGACCTTAAAAAAATCATTATGGGTGAGTTGAAACAAATGCTTAAAGATATGAAAAAAGAATATAAAGAAGAAATAAAGATTTTAAGAGCCGACATTTTGGTGTATCATGAGAATTTTAAAGAAGAGTCCAAAAAGGAAGCAGCTGTAAAGACTATGATGGACGAATGGAAAGATAAAGCGGATACTGCTTTGCAACAACAGATGGATGTTGTAAACCGTAAAACTGGTGAGATGGAGGTGCTGCTGGAAACCAAGTTGGAACCGATTATAATTTCACTTAACCAACAAAAAGACGTAATCAAAGAATTGACTGAATCAGCCGAAAAGCGCCTTGCCGAGAACAAGCGTTTATCAGAATTATTACATAAAATGACTGAGAAATGCATTGACTTGGAAGGACGTCAAAGGCGTAAGAATCTGCGTATTGTTGGGTTGAGTGAAGGCCGAGAGGGAAATCAAGACCCTCGAAAATTTGCTGCAAAATTTTTAAAAGATATTCTGAACTTGGACCAAGAACCTCTGCTGGGCCGAGCACTCAGGGCATTGAGACGTACCCCTAGGAAGGATGCTCCCCCTAGACAGATGATTGTGAAGGTGGCTTACGATCATGTTTTTGAAGATATGATGAAGATAATAATCCGAAAGAAAAATCTCAAATATGAGGGAGATAACATCAGTATTTTTAGAGATTACCCTGCGGAAGTGGCCAAGAGAAGATCTTTATTTACAGAAACAAGAGGTATCCTGTGGAACATAAAGAACCTGAGATATGGCCTGATGTACCCGGCAACATTAAGGGTAACTTATGAAAATAAGCAGCACCGCTTCACCAAACATACAGAAGCTCTTGAATTTGCTCGAGATATTCAGAAGAAACTGGAAGAGGAAGGAGAAGAGGAAGAAGAAGATGAAGATTAAGGACACTGAATACTATTGATCACCTACTTGATGAGACTGATTAACGATCACTTATCTAATGTTACTGTCCATCTACAGAAAAGGAGGAGGATTTACATTGAAGGAGGATTCGCAGGGAAGGAGACGGAACAATGGACATGGACTCTATCTTGGGGTCAAAGAGGGATGGATGGATTATTAATAAATATAGTTTTGTATTAACTACGCCTCAAAAATGTATGTTAGCTCTCCTAATATAGTGCTATGATACTAATTGTAATTGATATTAGTAGTATTTATTAATCACTAAGTATATAAATTTAATTAACCCCGCCCCGACATATATAGCCCTTAGGGCAAAAATGGAGCTGGAATTATTAACATCTTTTTTTTTTCTAACGGAAGTCCATAGATTAGTAGCCACGCTAGTGTGGCTTACACTAACACTAACTACACTAACTATAGTTGTAGTCACTTTTTTTTTCCCTTTTCACTTTATTAACATCACCTACTTTACTTACATGTTTTATTATTATTTTTATATTATGTATTTTATTTCATATTATATACTATATGGATTTGAGTATGATTGGTATTATATAGTTAGTTCAAGGAGACGTGCGTATAAGATAATGTCACAGATATTAAATTTCATCGATCTGATGTCTGGGTATAGGATTGGGTTGGATGAGCTGAGACATCTACTCCATTATAAACCACCTTAATAATAAAATGTATGATATAAACACTCGGATTGGGGGTGATGGAATCACCTTCTGTAGTTGGAATGTTAAGGGAATTAACGAACCAATTAAAAGAGGTAAGGTTTTAGCTCAATTAAATAGATTGAAATCTGATATTATTTTTCTCCAAGAGACACACCTTAAAAAAGACGCGCAGCATAGATTAACAGCAAAATGGATTTCCAAAGTATATCACTCTTCATTCACACATAAGTCTAGAGGGGTAGCAATAATCATTCGTAAAGGTATACCTTTTAAACAAAGCTCAATAATAGAAGATGTTGAGGGTAGATATATAATAATTACAGGTGAATTATATTCTAAAAAAGTAACCCTTATGAATATATATGGTCCTAATTTTGATAATCCATTATTTTTCAAGAAAATATTTAACAATATCCCTATATCCACTCAACATAATCTAATAATTGGAGGAGATTTTAATTGTACCTTAGATAATTATTTAGATAGATCATCAACGAAAAGGAAAACCACTTCTAAGTCAAGTACATTTATAAATTCTTTTATTAACACAGCAAACGTTAAGGATATCTGGAGAACAGATAACCCATCTGGTCGAGAATATTCTTTTTTTTCACCTATATTTGGAACCTATTCGCGGATAGACTATTTTTTAATAGACTCAAAACTAATTCCATTTACATATGACTCAAAATATCATAATATTATTATCTCGGATCCATTAACATTTAAGATAAAATTAAAAGATATAATTATTAAAACCTCTAACTGGAGACTTAACCCCCAAATATTAAAGGATAGGGCTTGTTATGATTACTTGGTAAAACAGATTAAATTATTTTTTGAAACTAATGACAAACCTGGAATAATAATCATCATTGCTCTGGGATACATTTAAAGCATTTATGCGTGGTGCGATAATATCAGCACAAGCATATTTTAATAAAGAAAATCGAAAGACTCAACAAAAGTTGGAAAATGAAATAAAACTATTAGATATTGAAAATGCAATATCCCCTTCTAAGGGATTAAGTAATAAAATTGGATCATTAAAATACAAGCTAAATAAAATATACTCAAATCAGATTATTAAACTTTTTCAACAGACTAAACAAGCACACTTTGAATTTGGGGATAAACCACAAAAATTACTGGCACGACAGCTTAGAAAATTAGATGAGGAGAAAATGATACATAGAATTAGATCTGATCAAGGAGAAATATTGACTTTACCAAAAGATATCAATTATACATTTTTACAATGTTATCAAAATCTTTACTTATCTAAACTAGCAGGATAATCAGATGGAATGGAAACATTCCTACAGGAATGTCAGGTTAATAGTTTAGATCAGGAAGGTAGAGACTTGTTAAACGCTGATATATCAGTAAAAGATATTGAAGAATCAATTGGATCATTAAATAACGGAAAAGCGGCAGGCCCTGATGGCTTAGGTGTTGAATTTTATAAGAAGTTTCATGATCTGATCTCTCCACGTTTACATACAATATATAAATATGCTTATGACAAGGAAAGTTACCAGAATCATTAAACGAGTGTAATTAAACAATTACACTTATCCCTAAAGCTGATAAAGATTTGGAGGACCCTGGATCATATAGAGCAATAGCTCTT
Source organism: Okamejei kenojei (assembly GCA_035221665.1). Lineage (NCBI taxonomy): Eukaryota > Metazoa > Chordata > Chondrichthyes > Rajiformes > Rajidae > Okamejei > Okamejei kenojei. Next base: position 6,211,117 of record CM069165.1, read on the forward strand.
TTAAATACAGATCAAAAAATACTAACTAAAATTTTATCTCGGAGGCTAAGTTTAGTGATTAATAAATTAATACATTATGACCAAACAGGTTTTATTCCAAAACGCTATTCATCCTATAATCTGAGACGTCTATTCAATGTCATGTACTCAAAAAGAGTGAATGATACTGAACTAGCTGTCATATCCTTAGATGCTGAAAAAGCATTTGACCAGGTTAAATGGCCATATTTATTTAAAATAATGCAGAAATTTCAACTGGGGGATATATTCTCCAAATGGGTAAAAATCATATACTCGAATCCAACTGCAAGAATATTAACAAATCAAATGCTATCAGCAAAATTTAAACTCTTTAGGGGTTGTAGACAAGGATGCCCGTTATCACCATTACTATTTGCTCTGGTAATAGAACCATTAGCCGAAATGATTAGATCAGAACCAGAAAATGGTGGACTAGCACTACCAAATTTCCTATATTACTTCTGGGCAGTTCAGATTAAGAATATGAATTTTTGGTTGGTAAATTTAGATCATGAACCAAGCTGGCTAAAGATGGAAAAGGAAGACTGTTTGCCTTTTGATGTAGGTTCGATTCTTTTTGCACCAAGGTAAGTACAAAAAAAAATGTATGGTAACAACCCTATAATTCATAGCAATAGAAATATATGGATATAATACCAAAACTACAACGAATAAAATATCTCTATACGCAGACGACATCTTAATTTATATTACAAAACCGGAGATTAGTATTCCTAATCTATTTAATGTTATAACTAAGTTTAGTACATTTTCTGGGTATAGAATTAATTGGAATAAAAGTGAAATTATGCCTATAACTGGAATAAAATTAAATATATTAGAATATACTAATTACTCCCAATTAAAAAAATAGTTACGGACAAACTCAAATATTTAGGAATTAATGTATCTAAATGTACGTATAACTGTCTATTTAAATATAATTACCCTCAATTATTAAATAAACTAAAGAAATATATTTTATATTGGAAAACACTACCTATATCAATGATCGGTAGAATAAATGCTATAAAAATGATTTTTTTTACCACAATTGTTATATTTATTTCAAGCAATCCCCTTATATCTCCCTAAAAGGTTTTTTAAAAATATAGATACTTTGGTTAACAGTTTTATTTGGGACTATAAAAACCATCGAATAAGTAAAAAACATCTATGTAAATCTAAAATAAATGGTGGACTAGCACTACCAAATTTCCTATATTACTTCTGGGCAGTTCAGATTAAGAATATGAATTTTTGGTTGGTAAATTTAGATCATGAACCAAGCTGGCTAAAGATGGAAAAGGAAGACTGTTTGCCTTTTGATGTAGGTTCGATTCTTTTTGCACCAAGGGAAGTACAAAAAAAAATGTATGGTAACAACCCTATAATTCATAGCAATAGACGTATTTGGAAACAAATAGTTAAGACCTTACATATGGATAATTTGTCACATTGTTTGCCAATTAAGAATAATCCTTTGTTTAAGCCCTCTGTATTGGACAAGGGGTTTAAACATTGGAATGATTTAGGAATTAAAAGGATAGAACACCTTTATAAGGAAGGAAAATATCTCTCATTTCAAGAGTTACAGGATATCTATGGATTGCAGTCAAATAACATATTTAGGTATTTACAAATTAGAAATTATATTAAGTCAAATATGCAAGACTATAAAAATAGAAAACCAGGATTATTAGATGAATTGTTTAATAAACACCCAAATACAGAAAAATTAATAGCGTATATATATAATACTATTTTGGATAAGGAAATCCCAACTTCGGAAATATATCGACAAACATGGGAAAATGAAATGGGTTTATCTATAACGAAGGAAATTTGGGAAGAAAGTCTACAATGTATACATCGTTGCTCATTAAATGCTAGACATATATTGATACAATTTAAGGTATTACACAGATTACATTACTCAAAAACGAAATTAAATAGAATTTATTCTAACATTTCTCCTATTTGTGATAAATGTCAGAACTTGGAAGCTAATTTAAAACGCATCATTTTGTAACATGTATAAAACTTAATTATTATTGGATAGAAATCTTTAAAGTTATTTCTGAAGTTCTTAAAATTAAACTAGACCCAGATCCAAAATTAATAATATTAGGAGTTCCGGATTCAAATCTAACATTAACAGTAAACCAAAGAAATTTCTTGGATTACTGTTTGATAATAGGGAAAAAATTAATATTGAAATTTTGGAAGGGAACATTATCCCCCACAATTAAAATGTGGACAGTGGAAATGTTGGAGACGTTGCATTTGGAAAGAATCAGATTTGTCCTAATGGACAAATACGAACTCTTTGAACAGATATGGTCTCCATATACAGAATATTTGAAGGGGTAGCTGTTCTTGGCATCACAACTCAATGGGTACCCAGCAGGATTAGATGAAAATAACTCTTTGTTTCTCTTTTTGATTTGTATACATGTCTCCATTAATATTGTATTTGAAATTGTTATTCACTATTAAGATCTATAGTATAATCTCTCTCTTTTTCTATATAATACTTTATTTTAATAAAATACAAATAACAAGAATATATATATATACATATATATTTTTTCTCCTCTTTTTTCTTTTTCTCTTTTTTTTATAATCAAAATTATTATTTAATCACCACTTTTATTGATTAAAATCTATTCTTTTCTTTTTCTACTTTCAAAAAAAATAATAGAAGTTTATAAGTACTATTCGTAACATTCATATACTTATTGAAATAAGTTGGTTGTGTATTTGAAAAGTTGTAATACCGTTGTTATGATGGATTCCTTTTAATAAAAATATTATTACAAGACTTCCAACAATGTGACCATCCCTTTCTTGTTCCTCAGCTCCACTCGCATAGCCTCACTAGACGAACCGTCCGTAATGTCACCTCTGATCACTACGGTGAGAGCGTCCTTAACCAACAATCCAACCCACGTCCCCTCCTCTTTTTCCTTCACTCCTGTCTTTCCTGAAGCTCCTGTACCTCGGAACATTGAGCTACCAGTCCTGCCGCTCCCTTAACCAGGTTTCAGTTATGGCTACAATCTCCCAGTTGCTTGTACTTATCCATGTCCTAAGCTCATCTGCCTCATCAGGCCGCTTGCATTAAATACCTGCAGTTTAAACCAACCTTCCTTCCTTGCGCTTCGTCTTTCACCTGCCTATGTCCACCAACCTTCCCCACCCCACACTCCATAGCAACTTTGAGCCTCTCACATCCTATACGAGATCCCACCCCCTGCCAATCTAGTACAAGCACTCCCGTGTAGCATCAGCAAAACTGCCCGCTAGGATGTTGGCTCCCCTCCAGTTAAGGTGCAACCCGTCTCTTTTCTTCAGGCCACCCCTGCCACAGAAGAGATACCAATGACCCAGAAATGTAAATCCATGCTCTCTGCACCAACTCCTCAGCCACACATTCATTTCCCTTATCATCCTGTTCTTATGCTCACCAGCACACTTCGGCAGCACATATTGAAAGCTATCCTGAGATCACTACTTCGCAGGTCCTACTTTTCAGTCTTATGCCCAATTCCATAAACTTGTGCTGCAGTGCCTCCTTCCTCTTCCTACCGATATCGTTAATGCCACCATGCACAAGAACCTTCGGCTGCTCCCCTTCACTCTTGAGGATGCAGTGCAGCCGGTCGGAGACGTCCTGGACCCTGGCACCAGGGAGGCAGTACATCATCCTGGAGTCTCGCCAATTGCTGCAAAATCTCCTGTCTGCAACTTTGACTATCGAGTCCGCCACCACATAGCTCTGCCTGAGAGTCACTCTTCCACGTTGAGCCTCAGCGCCAGGGTTGGAGCCACAGCCCTGGCTGCCACTCAATCTTCTCGGGTCATCCGCACCGACAGCTCCCAAGAGCGTGTACCTGTTTTCAATAGGTACAGTCACCAGGGGTTCCTGCACACCATGTTTACTTCTCTTCTTTGGCAGGTTGGTGGTCCCGGCAGTTAGAGCTCTGACCGTGGATCACTGACGCCGTCTTCGCCCATCAGTTCTGAGTCCCCAGACTGGCGAAGCTCCCTCAGCCCTTGGGTGGCACACAGACGGAGATATCAAACTGAGAGTACAACATTTACGGGGAATTAGAGGAGCGAGAGTAAGAATTAGAACGCCTGGTCTTACACAGTCGGGCAGTTATGGGTTAACCGTCCATTTAATGTAGTTGACACGTGGCTATGGACCAGCTGCGATTGGGCTCCGGATCCGATTGTGCCGAGCTAACGTGATCACATTACGCAAGTTGGAGGTACCTTTCCCGAGATTTACTTAGAGTTCAGACCCGTGTGAGCCGATCCTAAATCAAGATTAACTCGGGAGTTCATAACCGGAAGATTTCTGCCCCAGCCAGCAGATCCGGACCTTGAAACTCGGCGCAGGACAATGACGGCGCTGCAGTTAATGATTGGTATCCTACTTGCGAATGTGCGCGGTTATGGTAATCAGAGATGGGGACATACTAAGAGTCAATATGGTTCTGTAATCGCTGTGTAGCCAATAAAATGATTTATAAACTGAAACACCACCGTTACATTAATGACATCAAGGTTCTTGCCACGTTACAAGAAATAATCGAGTTAGAGCAATAACGTCATCTGTCTGTCCGTCCGTCTGTCTTCTATACTGTGAGGGATAAAGTGATTAAACCCTATTAAAGAAAGGAGTTTTAAAGAGAATTCAAACAGAGAGGGGCTGGAGAGAGGATTCTGACACAGCAGTGTCTGAAGGTTGCCAGACCCATCCTTGAGTCCTTGAGTAAGAAGAGATGCATTGTATAGCTAGAGAAGGGAATGATGTAGAGAGATCCCTATCAGTGGAAAGGAGTGATGGATGGGACCCTTGTCACTATAGCTTAGCTTTAGTACTGATATAGGAAAACTGAGAGGGTTCACTAGGAGGTGAGTAAAACTGGGCCAGGTCATGAGCAATTGAGCATGCTTAATAGAATAAATGAATATTACAACACACCCCTGGTCAAGAAATTGCTCATTACCATGAATATGTTTGAACATGCAATGTATGATATGGGAGGTGCGAGGGGATGTACGGTGGGATGTACCTACAGATTGTGCACCTCCGACCCTGATTGGAGAAGGGTCCGGAGGGGGGATTGAATGTAAGATTTTGTGTATAAAGGGGGATGATCTCTCTGGCTTCGGTGTGTCTCGAGTTGGAGAGGCACCCAGTCTGCAGACTCGTAAAATAAAGAAATCTCTTGCTTCTAGGATTTAGTCTGTGAGTATTAATTGTGAGCATAAAGGGTATCTCACAAATTGGGGGCTCGTTCGCGATCGCCATTCCGGCTGCTTGGTGGAGGCAAGGAAGGAGGGGAAGGTGCACCCTGCTGATTTCAGCAGTCTCTGATCTCCTTGCTTGCCATCAGCAGTTTGAGCGAGTGATATCCGCTGGAAAAGACTCGGGAAGCAAGAGGGGGTGTAAGGTAAATACGTACGGGACGGTCGAGCGATTCTTGTGCACAGGACCCCGGTAAGAAAAACGACTATTAGGTATTACCTGGGCGACCGGGGTCTGTCGGACGGGAATAGTCCGGCGAGATAATGGGAAACCGGAACGGAAGAAGTAAGGGTCCGGAAAACCGGGATGAGGCTCATACTGATATGGAGCCTAACATTCCGCCTGATACTCTGTTGGGGCGAATGTTGTATGGATGGGGTGAAGGGAACACCCGGGGTAAGAGTAGAGAGACTGATAAAGTTTTGTTATTTTGAGTGGCCAAAGGAGCCTATTCGAGGGAGTGCAGTGTGGTGGCCGCGGTTGAGTTCAAATGAGGACTGGGTGAGACAGGCGTTGAATGTTTTTGTGAATGAGAGACAAACGCTGAATCAAATAGAAAAGGAATATGCCCAGTGCTGGAAACCCAATAATGGGATGTTTCCGTTAAAGACGGAAAGAGAGCAGGATGAACCTGACTGGCCACCAATTGATGATGATCACCTACGGAGACTGCCCCCGCCATATGAATCCCAGCCCCCAAATATACCCCCATCAGCGCCGGCTGCATCTACCCAGGAGGTCCCACTAAGCCAGAGCGGATCGGCAGTAAACCTGTCCGCTTCTGTCTCAGAGGAGACAGAGTATAGAGAATTACGGAAAGTACAAGGTGAAGAAGAGAGCCAGTCAGATAAGGAAGAGAGAATAAAAAGTGAGGACGAGGATGAGACGGGTGCCCCAGGCAGTCATCGGAGGACGCGATCTCAAACGAGGGCAGAGGCACAGGGATTAGAGCAGTCTGTTCGAATGAAGCCCCTCAGGGAGGTCCCGTTAGGGGGAAATGCCGGGGGGATGGGATTTGTAAATGTGTGGAGGTGAGAAACTTTAAAAGGTAGATGAAAAGTTTATTGGACGACCCCTTGGGACTGGCTGAACAAATAGATCAGTTCCTAGGGCCAAATGTTTATACATGGGAGGAAATGATGTCGATACTGGGAAGTTTGTTTACTTCAGAAGAAAGGCAGATGGTCAGACAGGCGGGAATAAAGGTTTGGGATAAGGGGTTGTCGGCTGACGCGGGAGCAGGAGATGCAGGAGCACATAAATATCCCATAACTGTGCCAAATTGGAATAACCAAACAGAGGAAGGAAGAAAAAGTATGCGGGATAGTTATCTAAATCAACATGTAGAGGAACCAACGAGAGAGCAGGCTATTTTAGACTGGGTTTTGAGTAATGAGGAAGGGGTAATTAGCCGTCTTGTTGTACGTGCCCCCTTGGGCAAGAGTGACCATAATATGGTTGAGTTCTTCATTAGGATGGAGAGTGACATTGTTAATTCAGAAACAATGGTTCTGAACTTAAAGAAAGGTAACTTTGAGGGTATGAGACGTGAATTGGCCAAGATTGACTGGCAATTAATTCTAAAAGGGTTGACGGTGGATATACAATGGAAGACATTTAAAGACTGCATGGATGAACTACAAAAATTGTTCATCCCAGTTTGGCAAAAGAATAAATCGGGGAAGGTAGTGCATCCGTGGATAACAAGGGAAATCAGGGATAGTATCAAAGCAAAGGATGATGTGTACAAAGTAGCCAGAAAAAGCAGCATACCAGAGGACTGGGAGAAATTCAGAGACCAGCAGAGGAGGACAAAGGGCTTAATTAGGAAAGGAAAAATAGATTTATGAAAGAAAACTGGCAGGGAACATAAAAACTGACTGCAAAAGTTTTTATAGATATGTGAAGAGAAAGAGGTTAGTTAAAACAAATGTAGGTCCCTTGCAGTCAGAAACAGGTGAGTTGATCATGGGGAACAAGGATATGGCGGACCAATTGAATAACTACTTTGGTTCCGTCTTCACTAAGGAAGACATAAATAATCTGCCTGAAATAGCAGGGGACTGTGGGTCAAAGGAGGAATTGAGTGAAATCCAGGTCAGTCGGGAAGTGGTGTTGGGTAAATTGAATAGATTATAAGGCCGATAAATCCCCAGGGCCAGATAGGCTGCATCCCAGCGTACTTAAGAAGTAGCTCAGGAAATAGTGGATGCATTAGTGATAATCTTTCAAAACTCTTTAGATTCTGGAGTAGTTCCTGAGGATTGGCGGGTAGCAAATGTAACCCCTCTTTTTAAGAAGGGAGGGAGAGAGAAAACGGGGAATTACAGACCAGTTAGTCTAACATCGGTAGTGGGGAAACTGCTAGAGTCAGTTATTAAAGATGGGATAGCAGCACATTTGGAAAGTGGTGAAATCATTGGACAAAGTCAGCATGGATTTACAAAAGGTAAATCATGTCTGACGAATCTTGTGGAATTTTTCGAGGATGTAACTAGTAGCGTGGATAAGGGAGAACCAGTGGATGTGGTATATCTGGACTTCCAGAAGGCTTTCGACAAGGTCCCACATAAGAGATTAGTATACAAACTTAAAGCATACGGTATTAGGGGTTCAGTATTGATGTGGATAGAGAACTGGCTGGCAAACAGGAAGCAAAGAGTAGGAGTAAACGGGTCCTTTTCACAATGGCAGGCAGTAACTAGTGGGGTACCGCAGGGCTCAGTGCTGGGACCCCAGCTATTTACAATATATATTAATGATCTGGATGAGGGAATTGAAGGCAATATCTCCAAGTTTGCGGATGACACTAAGCTGGGGGGCAGTGTTCGCTGTGAGAGGATGCTAGGAGACTGCAGGGTGACTTGGATAGGCTGGGTGAGTGGGCAAATGTTTGGCAGATGCAGTATAATGTGGATAAATGTGAGGTTATCCACTTTGGTGGCAAAAACAGGAAAGCGGACTATTATTTAAATGGTGGCCGATTGGGAAAAGGGGAGATGCAGCGAGACCTGGGTGTCATGGTACACCAGTCATTGAAAGTAGGCATGCAGGTGCAGCAGGCAGTGAAAAAAGCGAATGGTATGTTAGCTTTCATAGCAAAAGGATTTGAGTACAGGAGCAGGGAGGTTCTACTTCAGTTGTACAGGGTCTTGGTGAGACCACACCTGGAGTATTGCGTGCAGTTTTGGTCTCCAAATCTGAGGAAGGACATTATTGCCATAGAGGGAGTGCAGAGAAGGTTCACCAGACTGATTCCTGGGATGTCAGGACTGTCTTATGAAGAAAGACTGGATAGACTCGTTTATACTCTCTGGAATTTAGGAGATTAAGAGGGGATCTTATAGAAACTTACAAAATTCTTAAGGGGTTGGACAGGCTAGATGCAGGAAGATTGTTCCCGATGTTGGGGAAGTCCAGGACAAGGGGTCACAGCTTAAGGATAAGGGGGAAATCCTTTAAGACCGAGATGAGAAAGACTTTCTTCACACAGAGAGTGGTGAGTCTCTGGAACTCTCTGCCACAGAGGGTAGTTGAGGCCAGTTCATTGGCTATATTTAAGAGTGAGTTGGATGTGGCCCTTGTGGCTAAGGGGATCAGAGGGTATGGAGAGAAGGCAGGTACGGGATACTGAGTTGGATGATCAGCCATGATCATATTGAATGGCGGTGCAGGCTCGAAGGGCTGAATGGCCTACTCCTGCACCTAATTTCTATGTTTCTATGTTTCTATGTTTCTATGTATGAGAGATCTCAGGGAGATAATAATCAAGGGAATCAGAGAAGCCGTTCCCAAGGGACAGAATTTCGAACGGGCTTTTGAAAATCAGCAGAACAAGGACGAACCTCCAACAGTGTTCTTACAAAGATTAAGGAAGAATGTCCAGCAGTATTCGGGGATAGACCCTGATACGACCGCAGGTCAGCAGTTATTGAAGGTTAATTTTGTAGCAAAATCATGGCCAGATATTAGAAAGACATTGGAAAAATTGGAAGATTGGAATGAAAAACCATTGAATCAGTTTTTAACAGAGGCTCAAAAGGTATATGTAAGACGGGATGAGGAGAAACAGAAGGGAAAGGCAAAAATGATGTTGCAAGCAGTACAGCAAGTAGTACAGAAGGGGGGAATTGAAGGTGATAAAAAGCCGAGTGCTCGTGGAGACCGGGGAAGGGGAAGCGGTAGTACTAGAGGACGAGGAAGAGGTGAATGGAGGGACCGAAGTAGGGGTCCCCGGGAAAACAAGGAACAAGGATCAGAAGGGTGGTACACGGGGCCACCCCGGTGTTATTATTGTAAAGAGCTGGGTCATTTCAAGAGGGAATGTCCCAAGCTACGACGGGAGGTGCAGTCGTACGCACTCATGGAGGAAGAATAGGGGAGTAAGGGGTTCCGCTCCCTGGGGTGTATGGGATACACACAGGAACCTCTGGTAAACGAGATTAGGACCCCAGGGAGAGGATATGATATTTATGGTAGATTCGGAAGCAGAGAGATCGAGTGTAACTAAGGTACCAGAAGGAATGAGATTGGGTAAAAAACAAGTTAGAATCTCAGGGGTAGAAGGGAAAGTGATGACATTACCCGAGGTAGAAGGGGTGGTGGTGAAATATGAGAATCGGGAAACTATGGAAGATTTAATCTTGGTACCCCAGGCAGGGATAAATTTGATGGGAAGAGACTTACAAATTCAATTAGGAATGGGAACAGCCCCCGTAGGGGGACAGATAATAGTCCAATTGTATAAATTGACCACGGAGGACGAGGGAAGAATAGTCCCGCAGGTGTGGGCCAAGGAAGGAAACCGGGGTGGGCTGCAGATCCCACCCTTGAAAATAGCTCTGAAAGTGAGATAGTACGGGTAAGGCAATATCCAATTTCTATGGAAGGAAGAAGAGGACTTCAGCCAATTATAACCATATAACCATATAACAATTACAGCACGGAAACAGGCCCTCTCGGCCCTTCCAGTCCGTGCCGACCATTTGTTTTCCCCTAGTCCCATCTACCTGCACTCAGACCATACCCCTCCATTCCCTTCACGTCCATATACCTATCCACTTTACTCTTAAATGTTAAAATCGATCCTGCCTCCACCACTTCTGCTGGAAGCTCATTCCACACAGCCACCACCCTCTGAGTAAAGAAGTTCCCCCTCACGTTACCCCGAAACCTCTGTCCCTTAATTCTCATGTCATGTCCTCTTGTTTGAATCTTCCCTACCCTCAATGGGAAAAGCTTATCCACGTCAACTCTGTCTATCCCTTTCATCATGTTAAAGACCTCAATCAAGTCCCCCCTTAACCTTCTGCGCTCCAAAGAATAAAACTTGTTCAACCTTTCTCTGTAACATAGTTGCTGGAACCCTGGCAACATTCTAGTAAATCTCCTCTGTACTCTCTCTATTTTGTTGACATCCTTCCTATAACTAGGCGACCAAAATTGTACACCATACTCCAGAATTGGTCTTACCAATGCCTTGTACAATTTTAACATTACTTCCCTACTCCTATATTCAATGCTCTGATTTATAAAGGCCAGCACACCAAAGGCTTTCTTTACCACCCTATCTACATGCGATTCCACCTTCGTGGAATTATAGAGAACTTACTAAAGGACGGTATATTAGATTGTTGTATGTCCCCATATAACACCCCTGTACTCCCCGTAAGGAAGACCGACGGGACGTTCAGATTGGTCCAGGATCTCAGGGAATTAATTAAGGTAGTTAGAACGCGACACCCGGTAGTCCCGAACCCGTATACCATAATGGGACGGATACCCCCGAATCACAAGTGGTTCAGTGTGGTAGATTTAAAAGACGCTTTTTGGAGCTGTCCCCTGGCTGAAGAGAGCAGGGACCTTTTTGCGTTTGAATGGGAAAACCCAGAGACCCAAAGGAAACAGCAGTATCGGTGGACTGCACTCCCTCAGGGATTTACAGAGTCCCCAAACCTATTTGGACAGATATTAGAACAAGTATTAGAGGACGTCTCGAGGACTGATAAGACACAGCTGTTGCAGTATGTGGACGATTTATTATTATCAGGGGAAGAAGGGGAGGCAGTTAAGGACGCAACAATAGCCTTCCTGAGCTTTCTGGGGGAAAAGGGGTTGAGAGTGTCTAAAAGTAAATTACAGTTTGTAGAACGAGAAGTTAAATATCTAGGACACTTGATAGGCGATGGGAAAAGGAGAATAAACCCAGAAAGGATAGCGGGAATTACCGGACTGCCAATGCCGAAGAATAAGAAGGAGATTAGGAAGTTTCTTGGACTGATTGGATATTGTAGATTATGGATAGATGACTATACCCGACAGATTAGGTTTCTATATGATAAATTAAGTGAAGAAAATGATAAAGTAAAGTGGGAATCCGGGGACGAACACCAGTTTAGGAAATTAAAGAACAGTTCAATCACTGCCCCTGTACTGGCTCTCCCGTCTATTGACCAGCCATTCCATCTTTTTGTGAATGCACAAAATGGAATTGCGCTGGGAGTACTAACCCAAGAGAAAGGAGGGAAGCGGCAGCCCGTCGCGTTCCTCTCCAAACTCTTGGATTCAGTATCGCGGGGATGGCCAGTATGTATTCAAGCGGTAGCGGCAACAGCAGTGTTAGTGGAGGAAAGTAGGAAATTGACGTTTGGAGGAACTCTGGTGGTGTCCACTCCCCACACGGTCTGGACGATACTAACTCAGAAGTCCAGTCGGTGGTTGACGGATTCTAGAATCTTGAAGTATGAGGTTATACTTATGGAAAAGAATGATTTGACCATAGTAACGGATAAAAACCTAAATCCCTCTCAGTTTTTGTACTCGGCAGGTGCTGAACAGGAAGGAGAGTTATCAGAACATGATTGTAGTGAGATAATAGAACTTCAGACAAAGAGTAGGGAAGATTTAGAAGAACGACCGCTCGAGACAGGGGAAAGATGGTTCATTGATGGTTCTTCCCGATGCATAGACGGAAAAAGGTATAGTGGGTATGCTATAATAACCGGAGAAGGGTTTGAAAAAGTGGAAGCAGCCAGGTTACCAGGAAGTTGGTCCGCGCAAACGTGTGAACTGTATGCATTACTGAGGGCATTGAAACTATTGAAAGGGAAAGAAGGAACTGTGTATACGGATTCCAAGTATGCCTTTGGGGTGGTACACACCTTTGGGAAAATCTGGAAAGAAAGAGGGATGATTACAGCCAGAGGGAAAGAGTTGGCTCATGAACAGTTAATTGAGACAGCTTTGGAAGCAATAAATTTGCCAGAAAGAATAGCGGTGGTCCATGTAGCAGGCCACCAGAGAGGGAATTCGCTGGAAGCTAGAGGGAATAGGGCAGTCGATAGTGCCGCTAAGACAGCGGCGACAGAAGGAACGGTAAAAATGCTGTCTCTAATACCGTTGAGAGAGGGAATAGAGAAGATACCTGTATTCTCGCGGGAGGAGGAAGATAAAATGAATGAGTTGGGTGCCCGGCGCTCCACGGACGGGAAGTGGTGGACGCCGGACAAAAAACAAATAATTACTAAAGGATTGACGAGGGATTTGATTAGACAACTACATTCGCAATCGCACTGGGGAGCTCAGGCTCTGTGCGACACGATCCTACGGACTTATGCCTGTAGAGGCATTAATACTTTAGCCAAGCAGACGGTGTCTGGTTGTGTAGTGTGTCAAAAGGTGAATAAGAAGGTAATGAGAGCTGTCCCAGGGGGAGGACAAAAATTGGCCATTAGACCCTTCCAGAGAATACAGGTAGACTTCACAGAATTACCAAAAGTACAGCAGTGGAAATATCTTCTGGTTATAGTGGATCACTTCACCAGGTGGGTAGAGGCATTTCCCACGATAAATGCCACTGCCCAGGCAGTTACTAAGATATTGCTGGAACAAATCATCCCATGATATGGAGTAATTGAATCCATAGACTCAGATCGAGGAACACATTTTGCTTCCAAGGTGCACCTATTAATTTGTCGCGCCTTGGGAATAAACTGGAAGCTGCATACTCCATGGCACCCCCAGAGTTCGGGGAGAGTGGAGCGGATGAATGCCACTCTAAAAATACAGATAACTAAATTAATGGAGGAGACGGGGTTACCCTGGACTAAATGTCTACCAATTGCTCTATTGCGAATACGGACGGCACCACGAAAGGATATTGCGGAGTCCTCCCTATGAAATGTTGTTTGGATTGCCTTATTTTGGGAAGGTGGAAGGCACACCAACCTTTGAGGGAGGTGATGTATTCTTGAGGAACTATTTACTGGCAGTGTCCCTTCCCCTTACAGAATTAAAAGCGAAAGGATTATTGGCTCAAAGCCCGCCACTTGACTTTCCAATACATGCTGTAAAGGCCGGCGACTGGATACTGGTCAAAAATTGGAAGGAGGAGAAACTCCAGCCCAGGTGGACTGGACCGTACCTAGTATTACTGACAACCGAGACAGCAATACGAAACAAAAGAAAAAGGGTGGACCCACGCGATCCGGGTTAAAGGACCCGTCGATCCACCCGTTCCTGAGAGGAGGAGGAACAGTGGACGGTGAAGCCGGGAAGTAAACCCCTAACAGTAATTTTTTAAAAAAAAAAGCATTGAATGTATAACTGACAGTATGAAAGGAGCAGTCGTGGTATTGTTTGCTTTGTATGTAATTGTTGTAAAAGGTATTAATAATTGTGATAAATGTTATCATCCTATCCAATACAGAGGGGTAATAACCAGATCATTTACCTATCATTCCCATGTGAACAAAGTATGCCATGACCGAAAGACTAGAATCATTTGTAAAGAGGGGGAAAGGAGTATTTGATGGCAGGCAATAGGGGGTATATAGGGAAGTTTGGGGCCGTTACCTGCCCAAGGGGAGAGAGATGGGTTTGTGTACAGTTAGTTTTCCCTTCTCAGATCGTAAAAGGGGCAATAGATAAGACGAAGGAAGAAGTAGTAAAAGAGGTTACTAAGGTAGTAGTCACTAAGCCTCCCCCTCCCCCACATACTCAGCCTCAAGTGCACCAGACACTGTACGAAGAAATCAAGAAGCAGATCAAAATCCCTGAAGGAGAAAAAAACCTGTTTGTGGACTTGGCCACCCGGATAGCTGGGACCCTGAATGTGACTAACTGTTGGGTCTGCGGAGGACCACTGATGAATTCACGCTGGCCGTGGAGAGGATCCATTGTTGAAATATGGGACCTGACTATGGAACTGCACCGGGATTAACCCTTATCAGGGGATCCCAGTATTGCGAGATATATGGAACAAGGTTGCCTCTAGTGGACAGGCCCCTGAAGGACTGTTATGGATATGCGGATACAAGGCATACTCGGTGTTACCGATGAATTGGAGTGGGACTTGTTTTATTGGACTGGTACAACCTGGATTCTTCCTGTTAGACCCCAAAGAAGGCCGGTCATTAGGAACACCTGTATTTGATGACCTATATCGGAAAAAGAGGAAAATAGACATTGGAGAATGGGAAGATGATGAATGGCCACCAGCAAGAATCATCTCATACTACGGACCAGCCACTTGGGCACAGGATGGATCCTGGGGCTACCGAACACCAGTATACATGTTAAACCGGATCATAAGGCTACAGGCAGTACTGGAGGTAATTACCAACCAAACTGCGGGGGCGCTGGAGATGCTGGCAAAGCAGCAGACGCAGATGAGAGCAGCGATATACCAGAACAGGTTAGCCCTAGATTACCTCCTGGCAGAAGAAGGAGGGGTATGCGGGAAATTCAACCTCTCTAATTGCTGTTTGAACATCGATGATAATGGACAGGCAGTGATGGACATATCAGAAGGGATCCGGAAGTTGGCGCATGTTCCAATACAAAAGTGGAATTCGATTATCGGAACCCAATGGTGGGATTCCATCCTCGGAGGAACATGGTGGAGAACGGTGGGACTTGTGTTTCTATGTGCAGTGGCTGAACTGATCTTTATCCCCTGTTGTATCCCTTGTTTTAGGGAACTTATTACCAGAAGTATGTCAGATGCAGGCTGTAGTCATGCCTATGGGAGAGAAAGGGGAAATACAAAAAATAATGATAATGCGGCCAGGGGAAGTTTATGATTTACAGGAGGAGAAGGTTAGGACAATGTTACGTCAGTTCGAATTGAAGGAACTTAAAATGAGGGTTTAATCAGTGTATGCGTAGCAAAAGAAAAAGGGAGGATTGTGAGGGATAAAGTGATTAAACCCTATTAAAGAAAGGAGTTTTAAAGAGAATTCAAACAGAGAGGGGCTGGAGAGAGGATTCTGACACAGCAGTGTCTGAAGGTTGCCAGACCCATCCTTGAGTCCTTGAGTAAGAAGAGATGCATTGTATAGCTAGAGAAGGGAATGATGTAGAGAGATCCCTATCAGTAGAAAGGAGTGATGGATGGGACCCTTGTCACTATAGCTTAGCTTTAGTACTGATATAGGAAAACTGAGAGGGTTCACTAGGAGGTGAGTAAAACTGGGCCAGGTCATGAGCAATTGAGCATGCTTAATAGAATAAATGAATATTACAACACACCCCTGGTCAAGAAATTGCTCATTACCATGAACATGTTTGAACAGGCAATGTATGATATGGGAGGTGCGAGGGGATGTACGGTGGGATGTACCTACAGATTGTGCACCTCCGACCCTGATTGGAGAAGGGTCCGGAGGGGGGATTGAATGTAAGATTTTGTGTATAAAGGGGGATGATCTCTCTGGCTTCGGTGTGTCTCGAGTTGGAGAGGCACCCGGTCTGCAGACTCGTAAAATAAAGAAATCTCTTGCTTCCAGGATTTAGTCTTTGAGTATTAATTGTGAGCATAAAGGGTATCTCACAATACTGTACTATTACTAAAACTCTCATCTTAACCACTTCCGGTCTGCGTTGTTTTTTAAATTTGCGTAAACACGGTCCCCTAAATCGCTAGGATTTTAAAGCCACCTTACTCACCGTTCTCATCTGCTCCAAGTGCACTAAGGTTTGTTCCGATCGGTGAAATATTAGAAAAGCTATTGGTGTGTTATTCGCCAGGACAGCGACGCCCAGTGCGAGCGGGGGCTGTGTTCTGCGCGGGCGACCCCCACGACGAGTCCGAAGCCGATGTGTGCAGCCGGGTCCTGGAGCGGTTGAGTGTGGTCGGAGACGGGGCCGGGAGCCACTGAGCCCCCACAACCCCACCCACCACACCACTCACCACCCCCTCCCCCTTCCCCCCCACACCACCCCCTCCCCCCACACAACCCCCTCCCACCCCACATCACACCCCTCCCTCCAACCACACACACCCCTTCCCCCTCCAACATATATCCCTCCCCTACCCCCACAACCCCCCACCCACTCCCTCCCCTACAACCCCCCACACACCCCATCCCCTACACCCCTGCCTCACCTGCACCAACACTCCCCTACAAACCCGCATCCACTACACCCCCTCCGCTACACCCCCATCCCCTACAACCCCTCTCACCCTACACCCCTACAGCTCCCCTCCACCATCCACCCCTCACCCACTCCCCCCTTCCCCTTACACTCCCCCCATCACACACACCCCTCCCCCCACACTCTGCCACACTCCCCCCTACCACTCACACCTCTTCCCCTGTCCCCACAACCACCCTTCCCCCATCCCCCCAACTCCCACAAACCCCCCCCACCCCCTACCCCCCATCCCCCACAAACACCCCCCGCCCCCACAACCCTCCTACCCCCATCCCCCCAAGCCCCTCAACCCCCCTACCGCCACTCCCCCACCGCCACCATCCCCCCGTACGTCCACCACGCCACCCCACCCCCATATTCGGTTGCTTTCTCATCGGCGCGTGACTTCCACACTCACCATTGGAGTATAATTTCTCAAACTTCATATAGCCCTTGCATTTCCTCTCTCTTCATCCATTCCCCCTTCCCCGTTCTCCTATCAGTCTTTGTCTCCGACTGCATTCTACCTCTGTCCCGCCCACTCTCCTGACATCAGTCAGAAGAAGGGTCTCGACACGAAACATCACCCAATCCTTCTCTCCAGAGATGCTGCGTGTCCCGTTGAGTTACTCCAGCATTGGACAGCATCAGTAGGACAGGCAACAACTCTGGAGAGAAGGATCAGGTCGAGTCGAGCCCCTTCTTCAGACTCACCCAAAACATCACCCATTCCTTCTCTCCAGCTGTCCTGCTGTTACTCCAGCAAGTTGTATCCATCGTCAGTTTAAAGCAACATCTGCAGTTCCTTCCCACACCAACTGACCATCCCGGTTTCTTGCATTCCATGTATTTCCATCATTCCAACCGTTGTGCTCCTCTCACACACATAGTCTCTGACACAGCTAGTTTCAAACACGCATACACTCACAGCACAAGGATTCATTCACACACAAAGATACCTCACATGCAGACATACACTCACGCGAGCACATATACACACACGAACACACACACAATGCACTCACAAACAGGCATTACATAGAAACATAGAAAATAGGTGCAGGAGGAGGCAATTGGGCCCTTCGAGCCAGCACCGCCATTCATTGGATCATGGCTGATCGTCCGCTATCAATAACCCGTGCCTGCCTTCTCCCCATATCCCTTGACTGCACTAGCCCCTAGAGCTCTATCCAACTCTCTCTTAAATCCATCCAGTGATTTGGCCTCCACTGCCCTCTGTGGCAGGGAATTCCATAAATTCACAACTCTCACGGTAAAAAGGTTTTTTTCTCAGCTCAGTCTTAAATGACCTCCCCTTTATTCTCAGACTGTGGTCCCTGGTTCTGGACTCACCCAACATTAGGAAAAAATTTCCTGCATCTAGCTTGTCCAGTCCTTATAAAATTTTATATGTTTTTATAAGATCCCCCTCATCCTTCTAAACTCCAGTGAATACAAGCCTAGTCTTTTCAATCTTTCCTCATATGACAGTCCCGCCATCCCAGGGATCAATCTCGTGAACCTACGCTGCACTACCTCAATCACAAGGATGTCCTTCCTCAAATTAGGAGACCAAAACTGTACACAATACTCCAGATGTGGTCTCACCAGAGCCCTATACAACTGCAGAAGAACCTCTTTACTCCTGTACTGAAATCTTCTTGTTAAGAAGGCCAACATTCCATTAGATTTCTTCACTGCCTGCTGTACCTGCACGCCAACTTTCAGTGACCGGTGTACAAGGACACACAGGTCTCGCTGTACCTCCCCCTTACCTAACCTAACCCCATTGAGATAATAATCTGCCGCCTTGTTTTTGCCGCCAAAGTGGATAACCTCACATTTATCTATAGTGGTCTGCATCTGCCACGCATCTGCCCACTCACTCAACCTGTCCAGGTCACCCTGCAACCTCCTATATCCTCTTCACAGTTCACACTGCCACCCAGCTTTGTGTCATCCGCAAACTTGCTAGTGCTGCTCCTAATTCCCTCTTCCAAATCATTAAAATTATGGTAAACAGTTGCGGCCCCAACACCGAGCCTTGCAGCACTCCACTCGCCACTGCCTCCATTCTGAAAAGGACCCGTTCACTTCTACTCTTTGCTTCCAATCTGCCAACAATTTTCTATCCATGTCAACACCCTACGCCCAATACCCTGTGCTCTAATGTTAGTCACCAGTCTCCTTATCAAAGGCTTTCAGTTCCTCTACCCCCTTAGATATTCTGTCCTCCAGTGCATCTGGGAGATTGTTTGTGTCCTCCTTAATGGAGACAGATCCGAAGTAGCTATTCAACTCTCGTAGGACGGAGGAACTTGGGGCAGTCAATGGAAATGGCTTTGGAGCAGTCGATGTTACTGTCGAAGAAGTACTGAAGGTACAATCGTGTATGAAGTTACACAAATCTCCAGGGCGTGATCCTATATATCCGAGGACTTTGCGGGAAATTAGAGAGGAAATTGTGGGGAGCCCTAGTTGAAATTTACGAGCCCTTCTTAAATACAGGAGAGGTGAGGAAAGACTGGATGGTGGCAATTGTTGTGCCTTGTTTCAAGAAGGGCTGCAGAGAAGTTGCTGGGACTATAGGCCGGTGTGCTTAACATCTGTAGTTGGAAAGTTACTGGAAAATATTCTGAGGGATAGGTTATACAGGTGATTGGATGGGCAAGGGCTGATTATATCTGGGCGATTGTTTGCATTCATACACGCACGCTGAAAACCACTCACACGTGCACACCCGCTCATCCCCCACACATGCGCCACACACACAAACACACACACAGACACTCATTCCTTGCGGCTCACGATGCGACCCCCCCCCCCCAGGTCGCTTAGGTTCCTGCCACAACTTCCCACTTCCTACCATTGTTACTCACCCACGGTCTCCCAAATCCCTTGCCCGCTTCTTTGATCATATCACCCAGTCTTGTTCTTTCTCCTTTCCCTGGCATCCACCCCCCCCCCCCCCACCATTATTCTCACTCCCTCCTCCCAGATATGCTCTCTCCCCGTTCCCGCACATCTCTCCACAGATTTCCTTGTTCTCACGTCCCCATTTCCCCTTTCCTACTGCACCCACCACATCGTTGCCTTAATTCGCCCAAATTCGTATTTCACCAACACAATTCCATTGCTATCCGCCCAAGAATTATCCTTCCGACTGTTTACCCTTCCTCGTCCCCACTCTTTCCTATGTCTGTCATCTCTTTGGCTTTCCTCCCTCATTAGTGGCCTAACGCTATAATTCTGTGCCCACTATTTGTTCCCTCCCCACTATCTTCCATTCCCCTGTTCCAATTGTTGTCTTCCCTCACCTCCCATTTCCTCTATTTATCGACCTTCTCCTCTGCATCCCTCCGCCGTTACTATCCAACCACTCTCTCTCTCACACACATAGACACACACACACGCAAAACACCATCACCTACACTCACTCCCTTACACACACTCACTCACAAATAAACACATACTCACACAGATACACACACAAAACGCCTTAATGTACAGACATGCACACTTACTCACACACACACAAACATCCTCACATACATACAAATGCGCACGCACTCTCTCTCACACACGCAGATCACTCTCTTCTCCTGCCGTTAAGCGCCACGTGGATTAGTCTCTTCCCCTATCACTCACCGGGACGGTCCGCCCCTTCCTGCACCATCGCATCTTTAATGGAGCTGAGCATGGCCGGCGGTGGTTTCCAACCGGATACAATTTTCGGAGGGGCCCAAAGAAGCCCAGCCACAAGCACCCCTCTCCATCCGCAACTTTCCCCCCCCCCCCACGCCCCACACACCCCTCTCCCCTCACAATTTCCCCCCACCTACACACCCCTCTCCCCCCCTCCCCAACATTACTTCCCCACACTCCCCCCCACAAACCTCCCCGTGCCTTCACAAACCCCCTGCCCCCACAAAATCCCTCCCACCCCGCAACAAACCCCCACACTCCCCCCGCAACCCCCACACACTCCCCCCCCGCACACACCACAGCCACTCCCCCCCCCACGCACCCTACAAATTCCCCCCCCCGCCACACTCCCCCTCCCCAACATTACTTCCCCCCCCCGCCCACACCCCCCTCCCCAACATTACTTCCCCACAAACCCCTCTGCCCACACAAACCCCCCTGCCTCCCCCAAAACCGCCCCGCCCCCACAACCCCCGCCCCCACAACCTCCACGTGACGCTGTCGGACTGTTCCAAGATCCCCAGCCCCTTCTTAGTTTTCCTCCTTCTATGACTGTCCCCGATTTTGTTTACATTTGTGCCTCGTCTATATGTGATACTCCTCCTTTGGTCTGTGAGATTTCCTGCCTCTGTCTGTGAGTCTTCATGCCGTTCTCTGTGAGAGTTCTTGCCTATCTGTGAGTGTTTTCCTTCTGTATGTGCGCGTCCCTCGAACTGTCCTTGACTTTCCCTGCATCTCTCTGCGAGTAGCACTTTCTCAATCTGCCATTATGCTTGTCTTTCACTGTGAGTGTTGTTTCCTCCGTCTGTGAGTGTCCCTCCCTCTGTCACTGTTTCTGCCTCGATCTTTGACTATT
The DNA here is from genome assembly GCA_035221665.1 of Okamejei kenojei. Lineage (NCBI taxonomy): Eukaryota > Metazoa > Chordata > Chondrichthyes > Rajiformes > Rajidae > Okamejei > Okamejei kenojei. Next base: position 6,232,437 of record CM069165.1, read on the forward strand.
CCTCTCACTGCCATTTCTCGCCTTTGTCGGTGAGCGTCCCCTTGAACGTTTTTTGAGTGTTCATGACTCATTAAGTGTGTTTCTGCCAGTGAGTATTCATGCCTCTGCCAGTGAGTGTCACTTCCTTTGTCGACGAGTGTCCCTGCAACTATCTGTAGGGGTCCCTCACACTGTGCTTGGATATCTATATTTTTCTCTGTGAATATCACTGCCTCTCTCTGTGAGCGTGACTGCCTCTATCAGTGTGGTTCTGCCCCTGCCCGTGACTCCACCTGCTCCTAAGATAGACAGAATGCTACAGAATGCTGGAGTAACTCAGAGGCTCAAGCAGCATCTCTGGAGAAAAGGAATAGGTGAATTTATCGGGTCGAGGTCCATCTTCTGACTGTTCCGGCCTCAGTCTGTGCGTTTTGTTGCCTCTGTCTGTGAGTGCTCCTGCATCTACCTCAAGTCAACTCAAGTCAAGAAAGTTTATTGTCATGTGTCCCAGATAGGACAATGACATTCTTGCTTGCTGCAGCGCAACAGAATATTGTAAGCAAAAATAGAGAACAGTTCAGTTCAATATACACATAAATAAGCAGATAAAGTGCAATAGGCTGTTACAGTTCAGAGTCTGTTTGTTGGCGAGTTTAATAGCCTGATGGCTGTGGGGAAGCAGCTGTTCCTAAACCTGGATGTAACAGATTTCAGGCTCCTGTACCTTCTGCCCAATGGTAGCGGAGAGATGAGTGGGTTGTAAGGATGATGTGGGTCCTTGATGATGTTGGCTGCCTTTTTGAGGCAGCGACTGTGATAGATCCCTTCGATGTTGGGGAGGTTAGAGCCGATGATGGACTGGGCAGTGGTTACAGCTTTGTGCATCCTTTTCCGCTCCTGGATGCTCAAGTTGCCAAACCAAGTCATGATGCAACTAGTTAGCATACTCTCTACTGTGCACCTGTAGAAGTTCAAGATAGTCCTCTTTGACATACCGACTCTCCATAGTCTTCCCAGGAAGTAGAGGCGCTGATGTGCTTTCTTTATAATTGCATCAGTGTGTTGGGACCAGGAAAGATCTTCGGAAATGTGCACTCCCAGGAATTTGAAGTTCTTGACCCTTTCGACCATAATGTAAACGGAATTGTCGGTCCCTATACTACCCCTTCCGAAGTCCAAAATCAGTTCCTTGGTTTTGCTGGTGTTGAGAGCCAGGTTATTGTGTTGGCACCATTTGGTCAATCGGTCGATCTCACTTCTATACTCTGACTAGTCCCCATCAGTGATTCATCCCACAACAGTGGTGTCGTCGGCGAACTTGATAATGGAGTTTTCACTATGTCCGACTACGCAATCATGAGTATAGAGTGAGTACAACAGGGGGCTGAACACACAGCCTTGCGGTGCTTCCATGCTGATTGTTATTGAGGAAGACACATTTCCACCAATACGGACAGACTGTGGTCTGTAGACTAGGAAGTCAAGGATCAAATTGCAGAGGGATGTGCAGAGATCCAGGTCTGAGAGCTTGGTAACTAGTTCGGAGGGGATGATTATATTAATTGTTGAGCTGTAGTCAATGAATAACAGCCTGACATATGAGGTTTTGTTGTCCAAGTTGTCCAGAGTGGAGTGGAGATCCAACGAGATCGCATCCACCGTTGATCTGTTATGGCAGTAAGCGAACTGCAGTGGGTCGAGGTTCTTGTTGAGGTAGGAGTTGATATGCACCATAATCAACCTGTCAAAGCACTTCATCACCACAGACGTCAGTGCCACTGGTCGATAGATATTGAGGCACGTCACCTTGCTCTTCTTGGGCACCCCAATGAATCTACATGTCTATGAATCCACATGTATGTGTGGGTATTCCTGCCGTTTACTCCATATGCCATTACTGTAATTCTGTGTTGTCTTCTGTGACACATCTCTCGATGTTTGCCTTTTTCGTCATTAGCCAATCTGCGTATATTTGTTCAACTGCCTCCAGTTGTGGAAATGCCCACGACAATTTGGAACTGTATCCGTCTCTTCGTAAAATTGTGCCTGCTTCTTCATCTCTCTGGGTGATGATTCTTCAAGTATCCTGGCTGATCAAAAGCAATTACCGTTCCCCTGTGTCCGTTTCTACCTTCATCTTTGAAAGAGTCCATCTTCCCGTTTTATCCCTAAGTGCTTGTGTGTGTGTCCCAATTTGCGTTTAGCCTCACTGACAATGGAGGAGGCCTAGGGTAGAAAGAACAGTGTGGATTAAATGGGAATTAAACTATTTAGCAACCGGGAGATCAGGTAGCTCAGGTGGCTTAGCGAAGGTGTTCAGTGAAACAATCGCCCAGTCTATGTTTGGTCTCGCAAATGTTAAAGAGTCCATATCTTGAACAACGGATACAGAAGATGAGATTGGAGGAAGTGCATGTGAACCTCAGCCTAACCGGAAAGGACTGTCGGGGTCCCCTGGACACAGTCGAGGGAGAGGGTACAGGGCCAGGTGTGCAAGCTCCTGCGGTTGCAGGGGTTGAGTGGTTTGGTGGGAAGGGATGAGTTGAGGTGGAAGTTATGGAGGGAATGGTCTCTCCAGAAGTTGAAGAGGGGTGGAGATGGGAAGATGTGACTGGTGGTTGGGATCCTGTTGGGGGTGGCGAACATGTCGGAGCATTATGTGTTGTATGTGATCGGGTGAAAGGTAAGGATCAGGAGAGCACTGTCCAGTTGCAATTGGGGGGGGGGGGAATCAAAGGTACAGATGTGGAATAACCGAGGAAACACGTGTGAGGGCCACATCTATGAATTAGGACATCACGGAATCCCTGGTGTGGAACACATCATCTTGGGTGCAGATGCCGCATAGCTGGTGGAATTGGGAAGATATGATGGATTGGAGGAAGTTGCATGTCTTTGCAGGAAGCACGGTGAGAAAGAAGTGCAGTCAAGATATTTTCTTGTCAGTGGGTCTCGACCGAATCACCACCCATTCCTGCATGATTGGGTTTAAACTAAATATAGTGGGGGCAGGGGGTGAGACCAATTGGAAATACAAGGATGGAGTTAAAGGGAAATACAAGGATGGAGTTAAAGGGAAAAGAATTATAGGAAAACGTAAAAAAGACACGAGAATTAAAGAGACTGAAAGCTCACAAAGGGATAGGAGAGTATGACCAAGTGAAATAGGAATCGATGTGAAAAGGTTAAGGTGAATAATGGATTAAAAGTAATTATATATAATATGAATGCGCAAAAGTTAAAAGAAGGAAAAGTGGATGAGCTCAGTTAGAGATGGTGGGTAATGACATTGTGGGGATTACATAGACATGGCTGCAGAGGATCGGACTGGGAATTATTCAGGGTTATACATCCTCTAGAAAGGACAGGCAGGGGGGCAGGGAGGTGGGGTAGCTCTGTTGGGGAGGGATGAAATTCAGTCCCTTGCGAGGGGTGACATAGGGACTGAGAATGTAGAGTCACTGTGGATAGAATTGAGGAATTGTAAAGGTAAGAAGACACTAATGGGAGTTATCTACAGGCCCCCAAACATTATCTTGGGATAGGGTGCAAGTTGCAGCAGGAGTTTAAAATTGGCATGTAACAAAGGTAATGCCACTGTGGTTATGGGAGATTTCAATATGCACATAGTCTGGGAAAATCAGGTTGGTTCTGGACCCAAAGAAATGGAGTTTGTAGAGTGCCTATGAGGTGGATTCTTAGAGCAGTTCGTACTGGAGCCGACCAGAGAGAAGGCAATTCTGGATATAGTCTTGTCCAATGAACCAGATTTAATAAGAGAACTCGAGGGTAGCTAATGTTATCCCACCTTTCAAGAAAGGAGCGAGAGGAAACATGGAAACGTGCAGCGTAGGTTCACGAGGTTAATCCCCCCCGGGATGGCAGGACTGTCATATGAGGAAAGATGAACGACTGGGCTTGTATTCACTGGAATTTAGAAGGATGAGTGGGAATCTCATTTATAGAAAACATATAAAATTATAAAAGGACTGGACATGCTCGATGCAGGAAAAAATCTGTGAAGAAATTAATGTAGAGGGAAATTAAAGGAAAACAAATAGCAACAAACTTCGTACGTTTGCTTCAAGGGACTTTATTGCATGATATCACGGAGTTCTCTGACTTCACAGCAGAATCAGCCCGACAGTTATACTGTGGAGTAAGCAACGTTATTTGTTATTTTTTAATGCTATCTATTGTCTGTTCAGGTTTATTATACCACTGCAAGAAAGCATTTTGTTGTGTCATTGTCGTACATATCACAATTAACCACTCTTGACTCGACTCTCTGGAAAAGAATGGAAGGGTACGGACCAAAACGGGTATATTCGTATTGGCGTAGAGGGCGTCACGTGGACATGGACGTGGTGGGCTAATGAGGGCCCGTATCTGTGGTGAACGTTTCTGTAATTATTTGAATCTAATGACGAGGGCCTGTTCCGAGATGTGGAAGGAATTATGAAGCATCCAAAGCTTTGAAACTGGTGCTGATGAACGGAGGGAGCGATGATGTTCAGTTCAGCTTTCAATACGATAGTTCCCTCCAGACTTGCTGAGAAGCTGCTGAACTGGGGGTGAACACTCCCCTGTGTGCCGGGGGTCCTGGTCTTTCTCACCGCCAGGCCCCAGATGGTCAAGATGGGGAGACATAACCTCGAACCCTCTCACCCTGAACACAGATTCCCCCAGGGTTTTGCGTCCTTCGCCGCCTACTGTACTCCCTGTACACACATGACTGTGTGGGCCAGGTTCAGCTCCAACTCCATCAACAAGTTTGCTGATGAGTGGTGGTGAGCCTCATCTCTGATAACAAATGAAAGGCTTACCGGGAGGAGGTGGCTGACCTGGCACTCTTGTGTCAGGACAACAGCCTCCTCTGAATGTCACAAAAACTAAGGAGCTCATTGTGGGACTTTAGGAGGGCTCAAACATCCGAGGACATACACGCCACTGAGATAAATGGGACGACTGTGGATAGGGGTGAGCAGCATTAAATACAAGGAGTCCCATCACAGTTGATTTGACACGGAGAACCACACAGCTGCCGCACTGGTGAGTGAGGCAAGGCAGCGCCTTTACCACCTCAGGCAGCTGAGGAAATTCAGCGTCTCTGTGATGATCCTTCGGTGCTTCTACTCTGGGGCTGTTGAAAGCATCTTGTCCGGCAACATCACAATCTGGTTTGGGAACAGCTCTGCCCAGGACAGGAAGGCTCTGCAGAGAGTAGTGCATTCGGCCGAATGCACTATGGAACAACACACACCCCCTGCAGGACCTATACACTAGGAGTGCAGATCCAGAGCCAGCAACATAATGAGGGACCCCTATCACCCCAGCAACGGACTGTTCCAGCTGCTACGGTCAGGCAAGTCCCCTCCTCTATCACGCTGTGAAAACAGAGAGGATGAGACTGAGTTTTCTTCCCACAGGCCATCAGGACTGTAAACTCTTATCTCCCCAGGGACCAATTTACTAATTTACCGTTGTTGTGTCTTTTAAAAAAAAATATTCTAAATATGTTTCTGGTTCTGTTCTATTTTGTTCTGTTGGTCTGTTGATTTTGCACAAGCCACAGGCATTGCCACTTTCATTTCACTGGACATCTTGTATGTGTACGTTACAAATAAACTTGACTTGACTACATGTTAAGAGCCATCTATTGAAACCCCGTCCTGTGCTGCAATGGATTGATGGCGAGGAAGTGAGAGGCGCTACACAGGGAGAATTCCCTAATCGGAAACTCTGTGAATATCGGGGAAATTAGGTTTGGCGATCTTAATTCCAGTGAGTACAAGCTCAGTCGCTCCATTCTTTCATCATATGACAGTCCCGCAATCCCGGGAATTAACCCCGTGAATCTACGCTGCATTCCCTCAATAGCAAGAATATCCTTCCCCAATTTAGGAGGCCAGGATTCGAACCACACTTCCAGTGGAGACTGCGACATGAAAACACCGCTCTGCCATACTGACTACATGCAGTTAGTACAACAGTTTATTTGGCCATAGAAATCAGTGAGAAAGATTACAGCCACTCTTGTCGTCCATGCCTCATGTTCTCACTCGTTGCATGCCCATCTATGCATTGTGGTTTCCAGACGACGTCCTTTCCCAAACAAAACCTTCAGGTACCTGAAACATCTTCTTTAGATTGTACGTTGTTTTACATCTCTTTGGATAAACGCCAGCTAGGACGAAGTAACTAACGTGATAATTATGCCCCCAGCTGTGATATCATGCTCATGTTTCACCTCTCAATCGTATCGTATTTGATCTACTCCAGGTCTTAAGACCTGCTCCTTTGGAAATTTTCCTGCTACGCAAATCCCGGTCTTTCAAAATATATCGCCAACTAAATGTAACAAACATATATCTCGTCAGTGGAAACTCTCAGTGATTAGCTGCGCTTTGCGAAGACATTTATGCATCCGAGAAGAAAAGATACCCAATACTGTATCCTGGAACCAATACTAATAGCTAGACGATATAAGTACTTCAATTTTACATGACCGGTCCCGCAATTTGAGTCAATGTCCGCTCGGTGCAAACGCTCTCGGCGTGAACACATCTTGGCATCTACCTTGCTATACCCCTTTGGATCATATATGTTTAATAAAGATCTCCTTTATTCCCCTAAATTCTAAAGGATAGGGACCAAATGTGTTTAGGCTCTTGTGATAGGCGACAAGAACTGAACGCGAAAGAGGTATGAAGAGAAGGAAGCCGTCAGGATCTTCACCCCATCTTTATGGAGACTTATTCTTGTGCTCACCGTCTGCTTTTTCTGGACACATAAATGAGACTGATAAATGGCAAATTGCTTGATGATAAGAGAAGCTCAGATTCGAAATGATTTATCAAAACCAAACCAGGTCTGCCAAATGACACGATTTACGACGAGGATGGGATTCGAACCCACACATGCAAAGAACAATGGATTAGCAGTCCATCGCCTTAACCACTCGGCCACCTCGTCTACTTTGCTGGAGGGTTAGGTCTGTTTTCTATCTCTGATAGTCTGCTTTCATGTTTTGCACGTTTACTTTTGTGGGCTCTCTTCGCTTTCCAATGGCAGATTTTGAAAAAACCTAAAACACTTCCAATTTCCAGGCATATTGTTATGTTTTGGGAACACAGTGAAGCTTTTCAATCCGCACTGTCTGTAGTGTAATATAACGTCCAGTAAATTCCGATTAAAGATAGCTGGAATATCTCAGTTGAGATAGATGGAAGGCCAGGACCGCTCTATAGCTGGTGAGAGGATGGTTCAGTTGCCTTAGAACAGCTCTGACATATCATCTACCCATCACTTGTCGAAGTCATTTCTAACTTCACACCTAAACATCCGTCGCGGTGAGTTTATTGAAACACTCTCTCTCCCCATCCATCCCCCACCCCAGTCGTTTTGCTAGTTTCACTGTTCCTATCCCTTCGTTTTCACCTCCTAGTCATACAACAATGGACCATTGTGGGCTCTTTGGTCAGCTGAGTAATCTCTGCTTTGTCCCGTACCTTTTCATACCCCTAGTTACCCTCTCCCCTGACTCTCAGTCTGAAGAACGGCCTTGATCCGAAACATCCCCTAATCTTTTCTCCAGAGATGCTGCCAGGCCCACTGAGTTACTCCAGCATTTTGTGTCTCTCTTCAGTGTAAACCAGCATCTGCAGTTCCATCCGACACACAATATTGCTGTCATTCCTCTAAGCACCCGGGCTTTCAAATATTTGTGTCACGTTCGCCATGTACCCCTTCTTCATCTGGTGATTCCTTCCCAGCGTGTTGTATAAAGCACCCATAAGTATGATTTACCAGCTGCCCTGCAGTGCCTGCATAACTTCGACTATCTTTAATGTATTTTGCTTTCAATGTAAAGATTTGCATGCATTTGATGTGATTGAAATGATTGATCCTGCAGATGCACATGTCGTTTTAATCGTCAGTATGCAGAGACTTCAGATTACTGGCACCAAAACCTTATTTCCCGGTATTCACAGAGTCTCCGATTCTGCATACTGACGATTAAAACGCCATGTGAGGTACGGGATCAATCAATTAAATTACATTAAATGCATGCGAATCTTTACATTGAAAGCAGACTATCAGAGATGGAAAATAGTCCTAACCCTCCCAAAAAGGAGACGAGGTGGCCGAGTGGTTAAGGCGATGGACTGCTAAATCCATTGTGCTTTGCATGCGTGGGTTCGAATCCCATCCTCGTCGTAAATCGTGTAATTTTGGCAGATCTGAGTGGTTTTGATTAAATCATTTCGAAATCTGAGCTTCTCTTATCATCAAGCAATTTGCCATTATCGGTCTCATTTATGTTTCCAGAAAAGCAGAAGGTGAGCACAAGAATAAGTCTCCATAAAGATGAGGCGAAGATTCTGACGGCTTCCTTCTCTCCATTCCTCCTTCGCGTTCAGTATTTGTCGCCTATCACAAGAGCCTAAACAAGTTTGGTCCCTATCCTTTAGAATGTTGAGGGAATATAGGGAATTTAATAAACATATATGATCCGAAGGGGCATAACACGGCAGATGCCAAGATGTGTTCACGCCGAATGCTTTTGCGACGAGGGGACATTGCCTCGAATTACGGAACTGGTTGTGCAAAATTGAGGTACTTATCTCGTCTAGCTATTAGTATTGGTTCCAGGATACAGTATTGGGTATCTTTTCTTTTCAAACGCATAAATGTCTTCGCAAAGCGCAGCGAATCACTGAGAGTTTCCACTGACAAGATTTATGTTCGTTACATTTAGTGGGCGATATAGTTTGAAAGACCGGGATTTACGTAGCAGGAACATTTCCAAAGGAGGAGGTCTTAAGACCTGGAGTAGATCAAATCCGATCCGATTGAGAGGTGAAGCCTCTCATGATATCACGGTTAGGGGCATAATTGTCATGTTAGTTACTCCATGCTATCTGATGTTTCTTCAAATAGATGTAAACAATGTGCAATCCAAAGAAGATGTTTCAGGTACCTGAAGGTTTTCCTTGGGAAAGGATGTCATCAGGAAACAGTGTCACAATGCATAGATGGGCATTCAACGAGTGAGAGCCTGAGGCATGGACGACAAGAGTGGGCTGTAATCTTTCTCACGGATTTCTAAGGCTAAGTAAACTCTGTACTAACCGCCTGTAGCAATCACCGCCTGTAGCAATTGCCGCTTGTCGTCAGGATGGCAGAACGGTCTAAGGCACTGCTTTCAAGTCGCAGTCTTCATTGGAGGCGTGGGTTCGAATCCTGGAGCATTATGCGTAGTTTTGGCCTTCCTAATTTGAGGAACGATATTCTTGCTGTTGTGGGAATGCAGCGGAGGTTCACGAGGTTAATTCCCTAGATTGCGGGACTGCCATGTGACGAAAGAATGGAGCAACTGTGCTCGTATTCACTGGAATTTGAGAGGATGATAGACAGAAGGATGCGAGGATATCTTATAGAAAGATAAAATGATTAAGACATCGGACATGCTGGATGGAGGAAACATGTTCCCGATGCTGGCGGGAGTCCAGAACCAAGGGCCACATAAGTGGTAGGCCATCTGAGATGAGCAAAAACCTTTTCACACAGAGTTGTGAATTTGTGGAATTCTCTGCCTCAGAAGGCAGTGGAGTCTGATTTCACTGGATGCATTCAAGAGAGAGTTACATAGAGCACTTAGTTCTAGCGGAATCAAGGGTTATGGGGAGAAGGCAGGAACGGGGTTCTGATTGTGGATGATCAGCCATGATCACATTGAATGGCGATGCTGGCTCAAAGGGCCGAATAGCCTACTCCTGCACCTATTGTCTATGTATCTATGAATCCCACTTATGACAATGACATTTTTAATTCACACTAGACTGACTGGGACCCGTTGGGGCCCATGGGAGGGCTGGTCCCCCAACACAATATTGCTCCTCTCCACCAATTCCAAGATTGGTGGCCAGTGGGGGGGGGGGGGGGGGGGGGGCGGCGGCTTTCTGGAGCACTAGTATGGGTGTTGTGGGCCGAATGGATTGGTTTCCAGAGGGCAAGTATGGACATTGTGGGCCGAATAGATTTTTGGGCTGGCAGCTCATTCAATCAAACCTAGTGGGCTGGCAGCTCAGTCACTCCAAATTAAATTGCATAGCATTTCAAGCCGAGTGCAGGCCACCAAATGCAATTTCATAGCATTTCAAGCAGAGTGCGGAGCACCAAATTCAATTTCATGGCATTTCAAGCAGAGTGCAGGCCACCAAATTCAATTTCATTAGCATTTCAAGCAGAGAGTGCCACCAAATTGTCAAAAAACGCATATCTCACAAACTGGGGGCTCGTCCGGGATCGCCACTCCGGCTGCTTGGTGGAGGCAAAGAAGGAAGGGAAGGTGCACCCTGCTGATTTCAGCAGTCTCTGATCTCCTTGCTTGCCATCAGCAGTTTGAGCGAGTGATATTCAGATAAAAAAGACTCGGGAAGCAAGAGGGGGGTGTAAGGTGAATAAATAAGGAACGGTCGAGCGATTCTTGTACACAAGACCCAGGTAAGAAAACTGACTATTAAAGTAATGTCTGGGCGACGGGGTCTGTCGGACGGGAATAGTACGACGAGACAATGGAAACCGGAACGGGAAGAGGGTCCGGGGAAACAGGATAAGGCTCATAATGGTATAGAGCCACACATTCCGCCCGATAGTCCGTTGGGGCGAATGTTGCACGGATGGGGTGAAGGGAACACCCGGGGTAAGAGTAAGGAAAAAACTAATGATAAAGTTTTGTTACATTGAATGGCCAAAGGAGCCTATCCGAGGGAGCGCAGTGTGGTGGTCAAGGTTGGGTTCAAATGAAGACTGGGTGAGACAGGCGTTGAATGTTTTTGTGAATGAAAGAGAAACGCCAAATCAAATAGAAAAGGACTATGCCCAGTGCTGGAAACCCTATAATGGGATGTTTCCGTTAAAGACAGAGAGAAAGCAGGATGAATCTGACTGGCCCCCAATTGGTGATGATCACATACGATGTCTGCCCCTGCCATATGAATCCCAGCCCCCAAATATACCCCCATCAGCTCCGGCTGCATCTGCCCAGGAGGTCCCACTAAGCCAGAGCGGATCGGCAGTAAACCTGTCCGCTCCTGTCTCAGAAGAGACAGATAGTAGAGAATCATGGAAAGTAGAGAAGAAACAGGATGAAAGAAACTGTGAATCAAACATAGAAAGTGAAGGAGAGAGCCAGTCAGATAAGGAAGAGGAAATAAAAAGTGAGGACGAGGATGGGACGGGTGTCCCAGGCAGTAGTCGGATGACGCGATCTCAAACGAGGGCAGCCAAACAAAGATCAGACCGATCTGTTCAAATGAAGCCCCTAAGAGAGGTCCCGTTAGGGGGAAATGAAGGGGGGATGGGATTTGTAAATGTGCCTCTCACCAGTATGGAGGTGAGGAACTTTAAAAAGGAGATGAAAAGTTTATTGGAAGACCCCTTGGGACTGGCTGAACAAATAGATCAGTTCCTAGGGCCAAATAATATATACATGGGAAGAAATGATGTGGAATTCTCTGCCACAGAAAGTAGTTGAAGCCAGTTTGTTGGCCATATTTAAGAGGGGAGTTTGATGTGGCCCTTGTGGCTGAAGGGATCGGGGGGTATGGAGAGAAGGCAGGTACAGGATACTGAATTGGATGATCAGCCATGATCATATTGAATGGCGGTGCAGGTTCGAAGGGCCGAATGGCCTGCTCCTGCACCTAATTTCTATGTTTCTATGTTTCTATGAAAAATATTGAGTTGTTTCAAACAATCTCATTGAAGTAAGAATGGAGCTAATGTGATGTGTGTGTAAAAACCGGTTTTGTATGAATGAGGAAGTTTGTATATGTGATAGGTTTGATTGCTGTGGGCCACATGCTGTAAGGGTATGTGTGTGTGTTCCTTTAAGAAATTGTAAGCAATGGGGGAGGTTACGAACAGCTGTAAGGTAACGGACAAGGCTTTGTATCATCGCAACATAAAAGGGGAAAATGTAGGTTGCTTGGCTTTGTTGATTTCTTTTCAGTAAAGTTAATTTGGAAAATTGTTAGTCGTATGTATTTAAACTAGGAATTGGAATTTGGGAATTGTAGGAAGAATGGTTTGAACAAAATTAGAAATAAGTTAATTGCTGAACAACAAGCAGCTTTTATGGTTTGTTTAGATAAACATTCTGGTTGGAGAAGGGTAATAAATTAATGGGGCCCAGGGGAAACAAAAAAAAAGGAGTTGGCAGACAATGATGTCAATAATGGGAAGTTTATTTACTTCAGAAGAAAGACAGATGGTCAGACAAGCAGGAATAAAGATCTAGGAAAGTGATGACTGCCCCCGAGGTAGAAGGGGTGGTGGTAAAATATGAGGATCGAGAAGTCAGTGGAAGATTTTAAAAGGAAGGTGAATAAATTTGCAAAGGAGGATAAACTATCTGAGAAGTAAGACATTGAGTTTAGAATGAGAAAGAAGGCAGATCAGAAAGGATTAAAGTGGGAAGCAAGGAATAAATTGATGAGTGCTTTAGAAAGAAAGAGCGTGAAAAAAGGAAAGACAATGTTGTCAGTAACAACAGACCTGGTTGAAAAGTCTGAAATAAGTGATGCACCGACACACAGTGAGTCCTATGACAGAGCCAAACAGGGGCAGAGATTCCATGCCAATAATAAATTATGTTTGGGAGAGGTTTTTCTCAAATGCCCTTCGGTAGTGAAATAAATCTGATCTAAGCCCAACAAGGTTTGTAAGGAGATAGGTAATGGATAAGGTGTGTTGGGGATGTGAACAGGTACGATAATCAGGAAATAATAATAACAATAATAATAATAATAATAATAATATTAAGATAATGATGAACATAGCTATGGTAAGAACATTAAGAAGAGGTATTAAATACACCCAGGCTAGGATGCGGCAGCGTTTTAAATACTAGCGCCATGTTTTTAATCAGATGTTGTAGGCAGATTTGGAAGGTTTTGCAGTATGTGGACGACCTATTACTATCAGGGGAAGAAGAGGAGGCAGTTAGGGACGTGACCATAACCCTCCTAAACTTTCTGGGGGAAAAGGGGTTGAGAGTGTCTAAAAGTAAATTACAGTTTGTAGAACAAGAAGTTAAATATCTAGGACACCTGATAAGCAATGGGAAAAGGAGAATAAACCCGGAAAGAATAGCGGGAATTACCGGACTGCCAATGCCGAAGAATAAGAAGGAGATTAGGAAATTTCTTGGACTGATTGGATATTGTAGATTATGGATAATGATTATTACCTGACAAGTTAGGTTTTTATATAAGATAAGTTAGGTGAAGAAAACGACAAAGTAAAGTGGGAATCCAGGGGACGAACACCAGTTTAGGAAACTAAAAGAACAGTTTGATCACTGCCCCTGAACTGGCCCTCCATCTATTGACCAGCCATTCCATCTCTTTGTGAACGCAGAAGATGGGAATTGCGCTGGGAAGTATTTGACCCAAGAGAAAGGAGGGAAGCGGCAGCCTGTCGCTTCCTCTCCAAACTCTTGGATCCAGTATCGCGGGGATGGCCAGTATGTATTCAAAGCGGTAGCCAGCAACAGCAGTGTTAGTGGAAAGAAAGTAGGAAATTGACATTTCTGGAGGAACCCAGGTAGTGTCCACTCCCCACACGGTCCCGATGATACTAACTCAGAAGTCCAGTCGGTGGCTGACGGATTCTAGAATCTTGAAGTATGAGGTTACACTTATGCGAAAAGAATGATTTGACTATTGTAACGGATAAAAACTTGAACCCCTCTCAGTTTTTGTACTCGGCAGGTGCTGAGCAGAAGGGAGTTACCCGAACATGATTGTAGTGAGATAATAGAACTCCAAACAAAGAGTAGGGAAGATTTAGAGGAACGACCGCTTGAGAAAGGGGAAAGATGGTTTATTGATTTGATTAAACAACTACATTCGCAATCGCACTGGGGAGTTCAGGCTCTGTGCGACAACGGAACTACGGATTATGCATGTAGAGGCATTTATACTTTTAGCCCAAGCAGGCGGTGTCTGGTGTGTTGTAGTGTGTCAAAGGGTGAATAAGAAGGTAATGAGAGCTGTCCCAGGGGGAGGACAAATTTGGCCATTAGACCCTTCCAGAGAATACAGGTGGACTTCACAGAACTACCAGAAGTACAGCAGTGGAAATATCTTCTGGTTATAGTGGATCACTTCACCAGGTGGGTAGAGGCATTTCCCACGATAAATGCCACTGCCCAGGTGGTCACTAAGATAGTACTGGAACAAATCATTCCGCGGTATGGAGTTATTGAATCCATAGATTCAGATCGAGGAACCCATTTTGCTTCCAAGGTGCACCTATTAATTTGTCGCGCCTTGGGAATAAACTGGAAGCTGCATACTCCATGGCACCCCCAGAGTTCGGGGAGAGTGGAACGGATGAATGCCACTCTAAAAATTCAGATAACTAAATTAATGGAGGAGACAGGGCTATCTTGGACTAAATGTTTACCAATTGCTTTATTACGAATACGGACGGCACCACGAAAGGATATTGCGGTGTCTCCTTATTAAAAGTATGTTGTATGGGTTACTTTTTTCTTATTTGGGAAAGATAGAAGAATACCCACCATGGAGGGCAGTGTTGATGTATTCTTAAGAAACTATTTACTGCAGTATCTCGTTCCCTTACAGAATTAAAAGCTAAAGAACTATTGGCTCAAAGCCCACCACTCGACTTTCCAATACATGCTGTAAAGGCCGGCGACTGGGTACTGGTCAAGAATTGGAAGAGAGAAACTCCAGCCCAGTGGACGGCCCATACCTAGTAATACTGACAACCGAGACAGCAGTACGAACAAACGAAAAAAGGGTGGACCCACGCAATCCGGGTTAAAGGACCCGTGAGCCACCCGCCCCCTGATGAGAGGAACAGTGGACGGTGAAGCAGGAAACAAACCCCTAACATTAACTTTAAAAAAAAAAAAGAAATTGAAAATATAACAGACAGTATGAAAGGAGCAGTCGAGGGATTGTTTGGTTTGCATGTAATTATGGTAAAAGGTATTTTAATAATTGTGATAAATGTTATCATCCTATCAGATACAGAGGGCGGACAACCAGATCATTTACCTATCATTCCCATGTGAACAATGCATGCTATATAACCTGTAAGACTAGAACCATTTGTAAAGAGGGGGGAGAGAAGTATTTGATGGTAGGGAATAGGGGGTATATAGGGAGGTTTGGGTACGTTACCTGCCCAAAAGGGAGAGAGATGGGTTTGTGTAACCAAGGCAGGACAGTTAGGTTTTCCCTTTCCAGGTCGTAAAATGGCAATAGATAAGATGAAAGAGGAAGTAATAAAAGAGTTTTTACAGAAGTAGTAGTCACCAAGCCTCCCCCTCACCCCACCTACTCAGCCTCAAGTGCACCAGACACTTTACGAAGAAATAAAGAAAGCAGATTGGGATCCCTGAAGGAGAAAAAATCCTGTTTGTGGACTTGGCCCTTCGGATAGCTGGAATCCTGAATGTGACTAACTGCTGGGTCTGTGGCGGACTACTGATGAGCTCACGTTGGCCATGGAGAGGATCCATTATTGAAGTATGGGACCTGATGGAGTGGAACCTGACAGTTGGACAAGACCGAGATCCCCAGGCATGGGTGCCGCCTGACAGACAGCGTGTAAGGGGGGGGGGGGGGTTGGGTGGATTTTTTTCGTGGGATGCAGGGGGGAACCGACCATTTATCGCCCTCCTGTTGGGAACAGGAGGCAAAGACGGCCATTTTAAAACAGGCCCCAAACTTTCGCCCTCCTCTCCCTGCTTCACTTTTTCCCTTTTCACTTCAGAGAGACAGCGCAGTTACTGGTGTTCGTGCTTCTGCATCGTTGCCCTGTTGGTTTGTATTGGGTGCTGTTGGCCTGGGCCCTCGGCCCCACCAGACCGTGGGGAGCCAACCACCGAAGACCCGTTCACACACTAGTTTCGTTTAGAGACACAGCGTGGAATGTAAACTAAACTTACATTTGATACTCCTTCCCTGCACTCTTGCTCCCCTCTCCCTCTCACCCCTTCTCTCTCACATCCCTCTCTCTCTACCCTCTCTTTCTTTTCCGCTCTCTCCCCTGTCTCCGCCCTCCCTCGCTCTCTGCCCTTTCTATCTGTCACTACCCTATCTCTCCCTCCTCTCTCTGCCCTCACTCTCTCTCTCCCACTTCTCTCTCACCGCACATCTCTCTGCCCTCTCTCCCCAGCTCTCTGCCCCCCTCTCTCTCACCATCACCTTCACCCCCTCCTCTCTCGCTCTCCCTCCTCTCTCTCTTTCTCTCCCTTTCTATCACTCTCCCCTCTCTCTGATCTGAAACTCCACCACTAGTGAAGATGTTGACAATCACGGGAACACTGGATAAGGGTGATGGTGATTTTTTTTGTGGATACGCGGGGGAAATGGCCATTTGTCGCCCTCCACTGGGAACAGGAGGCAAATGTCAGCCATCTTGAAACAGGCGCCAAAATCTCGCCCTCCTCTCCCTGCTTCACTTTTTCCCTTTTTGCTTCAGAGATACAGCGTGGAAACTGGCCCTTCGGCCCACCGAGTCCGCCGACGAACCTGTCGCCCGTCTTCTTACACTACTAGTTTAAGTTTTAAGGCCACAGCGTGGAATGGAAACTAAATTAATATTTGATGCACTCCCCCTCCCCTCAACTTTATAATCAAATTACAAGGAACTAAAATATTATGTTTAAGCCCACGTCTCTCTCTCCCCCCTTCCTCCCCCTCTCACTCCCTGTTGAACTCTCCTCCCCCTCTCTCTCCCCCTCTCTCTCTCTGTCCGATCGTTCTCCTCTCCCTTTCCACATTAACAATAATACATGGAATAATAATTTACACTAACATAATATTTCATACCACCGCCTCCCCACAACCTCGCCCTCTCTCATTCTCATCCCCACTCTCTCTCCTCCTCCCCATCCACCTCTCTTCATCTCTCAACCCCCTCGCTCTCATCTACACCCCTCATCCCCTCTCACTCTGCCCTCCCTCTCCCCCTTTCTCACTCTCCCGCTCTCCTCTCCCCTTCCCTCATCTTCTCACCTCCCTCCTCTAACGCCTTCCTCCCTCACCCCTCTCTCTCCCACCCTCTCCCCCTCCTACTCCCCCTCTCTACCTCTCGCTCTCACTGCTGTTCCCACAACGCCTCTCCCCCTCTATCTCTCACCCTCCTCTCTCACCCTCTTCTTTCTTTTCCCCTCCCGCTCTCTTTCCCGTATTTCTTCCATCCTCCCCTCATCCCTCTCTTTTTCTCCCCTCTTTTCTCTCTCATTCTTCTCTCTCTCCTTCCCTTCTCCCTCTGTTCCCCCGCTTTCGCTCTCCTCCTCTTGTCTCTGCCACCTCTTCCCCCCTCCCCCCCCCCCCTCTCGATCTCACTCGCGCCCTGTCTCTCTCCCTCCTCTCTAATCTAAACTCCACCAATCAGTGTAGAATGTGTTGACCATCACGGGGACTCTGGATAAGGGGGAATGGTGATTTTTCGTGGACACTGGAGGGAGGGCCATTTAGTAGCCCACCGCTGGGAACAGGAGGCAAAAGTCGGCCATCTTGAAACAGGTCCCAAAATCTCGCCCTCTTCTCCCTCCTTGCTTCACTTTTTCTCTTTTACTTCAGAGATACAGCGCGGAAACAAGTCCTTTGGACCACGGAGTCTATGCCAACTAGCGATCACCCGTTCACACACCATCTCCCCCATCACTGCCCCTCCCTCTCCCCTCTCTTTCCTTCAAACCACTCTATCTCTCTCCTCCTCTCCCCCTCCTCCCTGTCCCCCTCTCCCCCCACCCTCCTCCCCACCTCCCTCACTCTCCTCTCAATCTACTCTTTCTCCACCCTCTCTCCCACCTCTTTCTCTCCTCCTCCCTCTCTACACCACTCCCTTCTCTCTCTCACTCTTCCCCCTCTCTCTCTAACCTCATCCTATATTTTTACTCATCCTCTCTCGTCTCACCTCCCCACCCTCTCTCCGGTACCCCCCTCACTCTCTCTCCCCTCTCGCCCACTCTCCCACCTCTTCTCTCCTCCTCCCTCTCTTACCACTCACTCTGTTCTCTCTTCCTCTCTTTTTCCTCCCTCTCACTTCAGTTCCCTCCCTCTCTCTCCACATCTATATTTTCTACCATCCTCTCTCTCTAACCCCCTTCTCTCTGACCGCTCGTATCCCCATTCCGCTCGACCTCTCCCTCTCTCCCTTCTCATCCCTCTCTCCCTCCTCTGCCTCTCACCTGCCCCCTCTCTTCTCCCCCTCTCTCTCTCCCTCTCTCTCTACTCGGTCATCTCTCTCTCTCTCTCTGTCTCCTCTGTCTTCTCTCATCTTCTCTCTCCTCTCTCTCTCTCTCTTCTCTCTCTCTCTCTCTCTCTTCTCTCTCTCGTCTCTCTCTCCTCTCACCTCCTCTCTCTCTCTCTTCTCTCCTTCTCTCTCTCTCTCTCATCTCTCCTCTCTCCACTCGTCCTCTCTCTCTGTTCTCCTCTCTCTCTCTCTTCTCTCACCCTGCACCAGAGAACAGCCTGGATCCCAGCTCTGTGCCTGGTGTGGGTGAGCTGGACTCTGCAGTGGGTGAGGGGGGGAACGGACGGTGCAGAACACTAACCTGGGGCTGACATGTACGTTCTACGGGCAAATGGATGTTTATTTGTTGAGTGAGGTGTGTTGGTTGTGTGTCGTGTGGTGAGTTATCCTCTTTAACATAAGTACATTATTGGAGGGACACTGATACAGTACCACCCAAATGTTCACTTCATCGGTACTCACCCCACAGTGAAGTCTCAGTCCATCTGTACAAAGGGAGAGAATAATCAGAAGAAGAAAGAGCGAATAGATGATGTAAGGAGTGGAACTTTTCTCATGCTATTCCCTTGCCCCACATCCCGCCAAACATTAACTACATCCCATTGATCCACAAATTGATACAGCAAAGGCCTAAAAATCATCCATTTTGCACATTAGGACAGTCTTCTTCAAAATCATTTAGCTTTAATTAGAGTTTTGATTGGCAACAAATAAACCTGACATAATAACATTCAGAAACATGGATTACATAGAGAAATTTTGTGACAATGATATCCATAATTGATAATTTTGCATATATAGAGCAATAGGCCTACAAAGCTGGAGGCATGCTTGTTGTGTGTCCAACTCACTCACTTTATAAACTGAATCATGTCATCCTAAAGTAACCTCAATCTCTCTTTGAAAGGCCTTTTCATTAGCTAAAACATCATAAGAAAAACAGCTAATTATTGCAATAACTATCGATCCCCCCCCTGTCACCCTGACTCACTAAAGTCCCTAATTATCCGACTCTCACCTCTATTGAACACGCCATGTAATTAGTGGCTTTCTTGTTGACTTCAAATAAAACTGGCTCGATCGCTCCTCTTCTAACGACAAAAACTTCTTAAAAGTGTAAACCTGACCCATGTTAATCATAAACCTGCTAGAGTTTCTGGCATTCTACATATACTATTACGAATGGATCTTGTTTCCCAATCCTGACTGCGAATCGTAACCTCTGGTGTTTTGTCAGATTGCTTTTCAGTGTGAGGAAAAATTAAACCACTCCCAACTTCCTCCTTATTCGTGTCAGACACTACAGTTAGAAAAATTATAATTATAAATAATTATATGCAATACCTGATTGCAATAAACTGGGACAGTTTCAATCTTATACCAACTGCTGAAGATGCACTGAACTATTTATAAACTCTGAAGTCACAAGAGTTATCGATAAGCATGCCCCCCGGAGAGAAATAAAAGTCCAAGGAAAACATATTACCATGGATTAGTGCTGATTTGATCAACCTTTTTAATGAGCGGGATAAAGTCTGGAAGACTTTCAGGGAAACAAAGCACCCTGCTGATTGGGAAAAATATAGATCCTTAAGGAATCAGTGTACGACAAGAACACGTAATGCTAAATCAAGTCATTTTAAAAAACATCTTTCTGAAGACATGCATAATCCAAAAAAGTTCTGGAAAAGACTAAATAATGTTCTTGATAAATCAAATCAAAACATCGGCACTCAGATTCGAGTCAACAATGACAACATTCAGGACCCTGCTGTTATATCCAATGCTTTCAACCATCACTTCTCCACTATGTAGCTCTACTGTATTTGACTCATCTATTATATGTGACTTTCCAGCTACCTCTACACGTGGAAGCTCTTTTTCTTTTCAAAAAATAAAACCTGTTGACGTTCAACATGCTATTAATGAATTAAAGGATGATTGTGGATCTGGACCAGCTGGTATTGAGACTAAATTCATTAAGTTAGGAGCTAATATTCTAATGTACCCACTATGCCGACCTGTTTAAATTTGTCCTTCTTAAACTTGTACCCTCCACTTCCGCATGGAAGTGTGCAAAATGGTTACTCCACTGCATTAAGGGAGGTGACCACACGATATTAACAATTACTGCCCCATCTCAATTATCAACTCGGTGGCTAAAATCCTCGAGAAACTAATGTTCAACCAGCTATCACATTATGTCTCAACTTTCAACATCCTATCTCCATGCCAGTCTGGGTTCAGACCTAATCACTCCACAACTAAACCTCTGTTAAAACTCACCAGCGATGTGTTCACTGCTTCTGAGGATGGTAAACTCACCGGCGCCATCTTTCTTGATTTATCCAAGGCCTTTGATGTTGTTGACCACTACCTACTGCTTGATAAACGTTACTCAATTTCTCTTTCTCAAAACAATCTACTGTGGTTTAACTCATACGTTCATAACAGACACCAATATGTTACCTTTAATGGAAGTCAATCCAATTCCTTAATTGTTGAGAAGGGGGTCCCGCAAGGTTCGTCTTTGGGACCACTCCTTTTCTCTATTTTCATAAACGACCTCCCTAATATTTGTTCTGTCTGTCAAAAACAAACTTTATGCTGATGATGCGAGTGCTATATACTTGGTACTAACAAGTCAGAAATTGAAAGATCACCTTCAATCAGTCTTATTTCTGTTCAGAAATGGCTATTATTTAACAATTAATTTTTTTAAATAAAAATAAATCATGCAGTATGTAGGTTATTTGGTACCAGACAAGGCCTTGGTAATTCTGAGATCTGAACTATATCATTTAATGAAGGATCACCATTTAGAACAAGTATTGAACCAAAATATCTTGGTGTTTGGCTCGACCCAACACTTTCATTTTACGCAGCATAGTGAGACGATTACTAAAAAAACTTAGCTGTAATCTAGCTATTCTTACAACGCTATATAAATTGTTTCACCTTTCAGATGGGGGAAAAAGAATTGTCTCTCAACTACTATTACCAATACCGGATTATGCTGATATTGTCTATCAGAATACATTTTGGTACAACACCTTCAACCCCTCAATGTAAGTTTTTTGATAATAATAGTCTCTGCAGATTTATAAGGTGTCCATATCTAAAATCACCACTGTTCTATGTACGAAATTTCTAAACTGGTTATCCCCCCCACGCACGAAGATGCTGCATACCACTGAGTTCCAGTTCATCTTTAAATGCATCCATCCAATTACCCTTCTTATTTAAAACAAGACCTATTACCATACACACCCTCATATTCACTAAGACATATTCAGCAACCCTTCTTTTTCATTCCAAGAACTAACAAAGAAATTGGGAGACATGCATTTAAATTCAAAGCTCCTTCTGACTGGAACACTCTGCCTATACCATAAGAACTATTAGCTCATTTTGTCTATTTAAAAATGCACTTTTATCCTTACTTATAAAACCATGTACCTGTTTCTAGTATTAGAGTCCGAGCTCCTTTATCTAGCTTGCTCTGTGTGAGATAATTTGGCTATTGTAAATGCATGGCCATTACACTTATGTATTATTGTATTGCATAGTGTAACAAGGTCATATTGCATTATGTCACAATACTATGAAATAATATATCATGTAATAATGTTGATAGTATGTATTAACGTACGATATATGATAGGTGACATATGGTATTATGCATCAACATTATGCTGTAACACATAACTTATTATTATTGGATATGTAAAGTCAATTAACAATTGTCATAAACTATAACAAGTGGGGATGGAGGGGTTTTGGGATTGGTGTGTGGGTAGGTGGTCAATGAGAGCCTCTATGTATGTTATGTCTTGTGCTGTATGTTCTATGTTGGATCCCGTCGAAAACGAGATGACTGTTCATCTCAAGGGGTTATCCATGAATAAACTTGTTTCCAAAGGGAGAATGGGAAGATGAAGAGAGGGGAAGTTCAGTGCGAGTGGGTTTGCAAAAGGGAGAGAGGAAGGGTCAGATACATACAGAGAAGATCTGGATTTATTCGTTGGATCATTGGAGTCCCTGGTAGGTGAGCAGAGCTATTCAAGGGAGAGATGCAGTGAGAGGTAGAGGGGGTATTGTGGTAAGGGGGAAGGGTTGACAGAGAGAGGGCGGAGTAGAGAGGGAGAATAAAGAGGGTAGGAGAGAGAGTAACAGTTCAGTGAGAGGACAGCAGTAAGGATGGAGGGAGAGATAAATGGAGAAATTGAGTGATGAAAGTGGAGGGGCATTTTAGTCAGAGGCCAACTGTTGAATCAATTCCGCAACCTGTGGACAAAAGTCCCCCAGTCCACCTTCAAACTCGGCACCAGAAGCCCTGAGAGGGTCCCTGGAATTTGGGATTGCCTTGCTGAGCGAAGTGGATTGAAGGGAATCAGATCAATAACATGAGGTGGAGTGTTGGATCTGATGGAGTTTGAAACATTATCCTGTTTGCTGAAACAATGCCGCTCCCAATTTCCATCACTCAGTATCGCCGCAATTCCCAGTCTTTGGAGTTTCTCAATCAATTCCCTGAAGAAATCACGACCTGTCTCAGCGGAGATTTCACTTGGCTGATGTCATCTGGTTGAGAATAATTTCAACATCTCTATTTTTAAACTGTTGAAACTCCACTGTCCCGGTGGAGACAGAAAATGGTATAAAATCTCGGGGAATGTTGTGCCCCAGTATTTCATTGCGAGAGATTACCACTCGCTCACGGGGACACGTCGCTAGGCAGAGAAAATGGGGGGAAAGCTGCAGGAGTATGACAAGGTGGAGAAAATCTTGTATGTAATAATTGCTGTCGTTGGAGTCCCTGGTAAGTGAGCAGAACAATTCAAGTTTTATAATTCAAGTTACCCGCTGTTGACCTGATTTTGATCACATTACAAACTTCCCAACTGATGATCGTTGTACAAGAATATGTGAAATCTATCAATCCTCTCAGTGAGTTATTTTTAAATTAACGCTGTGATTTGTCTTATTTTCAGAGAGCAGAATCTAGCCCTCTTTCTCTCAAACTGCCATGACCCACTAGAATAATGTTCCTGCCTTCAGTGGGACCTTGCCCAGAGTTGTCCCATTGCTCGAGACAGACAGCTCTCCGGGACGGTGTGACTGGGAGGGGTTTCACTGTGTCTGACGTTTCTATATGTTACCCAATTAACAAGTACAGCACGGAAACAGGCCCTCTCGGCCCTTCCAGTCCGTGCCGACCATTTGTTTTCCCCTAGTCCCATCTACCTGCACTCAGACCATACCCCTCCATTCCCTACCCGTCCATATACCTATCCACTTTACTTTTAAATGTTAAAATCGATCCTGCCTCCACCACTTCTGCTGGAAGCTCATTCCACACAGCCACCACCTTGAGTCAAAAGTTTCCCCTCACGTTACCCTCCTAAACTTCTGTCCCTTAAATTCTCATGTCATGCCCTCACTCTTGTTTGAATTTCCCTTCCCTCAATGGGAAAAGCTTATCCACGCTCAACTCTGTCTATCCCTTTTCATCATTTTAAAGACCTCAATCAAGTCCCCCCTTAACCTTCTGTGCTCCCAAACGAATAAAGACTAAACTTGTTCAACCTTTCTCTGTAACATAGTTGCTGGAACCAGGCAAAACTTCTAGTTAATCTCCTCCGTACTCTCTCTATTTTGTTTGACATCCTTCCTATAATTAGGCGACCAAAATTGTACACCATTCACTTCCCAGAATTGGTCTCACCAATGCCTTGTACAATTTTAAAATTACTTCCTAATCCTACTTCAATGCTCTGATTTTATGAGGCCTGGCACATCAAAGGCTTTCTTAACCACCTATCTACATGCGATTCCACCTTCAGGCGAAATATGCCAGTTTTATTCCTAGATCCTCTGTTCCAACAGCATTCCTCAATTCCCTACCATTTACCATGTACGTCCTATTTTGATTTGTCCTGCCAAGATGTAGCACTTCACACTTATCAGCATTAAACTCCATCTGCCATCTTTCAGCCCACTTTTCCAAATGGCCCAAAATCCTCTCTGTTAGACTTGAAAATCTTACTTCATTTATCCAGTTATTGATCAGAGTGAACACACGCTCCTGTTGACACTGTGTCTCACTGTGGAGTCTGTCACAGTCGGATTCCACCGCCTGTTGGTCAATAATTGGATCGATCTCCTGGACCAGTAGCCGCGGATCTACTGGCATGTGTTGTTACTGAACTGAACTCACTGTGGAATTAATCCATTAACGGAGGCACTCGGCTGCCGGATTCTAAGTTGTCTCTGCCTTCCCTCTGGAACCTTCCTCATTCCCCATCGGTGCTGAGTACCAGAGACCTGGTTAAATGCGGCTGGTCACGGTTAAAGTCTGGTGGTGTGATGAAACCGGCCCCATCGAGGGACTGTGAGAGCAGGGGTAACTTTAGAAAAGAGACCAATTGACGCCTTATTGTAGCGGGTGGGTACTCGTTCCCTCCCTGCCCTTTTCCCCGCCCGTCGCCTTGTCCCTTCTACCCTGAATCAGGCAGGTTGGGCACCATCGGAGCCGGCTCTGACATTGCTAACTTGCAGCCACGCACCGACTCCAACACTGCTGATCTTTAGCTGAAAGTCGAGCTGGAGTTCAGCCCCGGAGACTGTGTTCAATAATGCCCATTGTCCGTTCCCTTCTCTTCCTGCAGTGAATTTACTGGCGATTGTGATCTTGACCCGGGGAAAGTGCGGCCTCTCCACCTGCACCACTCGCTACCTGGTGGCCATGGCAGCGGCCGATCTACTGGTCGTCATCACCGAGGTCATTGTGGAACAGATCAAATATCATTACTTTAATTGGAGTTTCCTGTCCATCACCCCTGTGTGCAGGGTTAACCTTGTACTGAGGTCTGCAGCTCCAGACTGTTCTGTCTGGTTCACCGTCACTTTCACCTTTGATCGGTTTGTCGCCATTTGTGGCCAGAAGCTGAAAACTAAATATTGCAGCGGAAAAACTGCGGCTGCGGTTCTGGCAACAGCCGGCGTTCTACTCTGTCTGAAAAACGTTCCCCGCTACTTCACACGGGAACCCCAGACAATCATCGACAATGTCCCGTGGGGATGTGTCACGGTGGACAGGTATTTCATTGACACCGGGTGGGTGGCATTTGACTGGATCGACACAGTTTCAACTCCGTTCCTCCCTTTCGCTGTAATCCTGCTGCTCAACGCTCTGACAGTCCGCCACATTTTAGTGGCCAGTCGGGTCCGTAAGGGGCTGTGGGGTGAGAGCAAGGGGGAGAACCGCAGTGACCCTGAGATGGAGAGTAGGAGGAGGTCTGTGGTTTTACTCTTCACCATCTCCGGAAGCTTCATCCTCCTGTGGCTGACGTATGTTGTAAACTTCGTCTATTATCAGATCACAGGAACTGGAAATGATTGGAATGATTCTCAATATATCTTTATCTTCGTCGGGTATTTGCTGAGGAATCTCAGCTGCTGCACGAACACATTTATTTACGCGGCGACCCAGTCCAGGTTCAGGGAGCAGTTGATGAGCACGGTGAAATATCCGCTCACCTCAGTGCTTCAGCTCATTACTAAATCCGCACCCTGAGCGCATCCCAGAGGCGGCCCCAGTCCCTCCGCTCCGAGCACCGGCTCCAGTGTAGATGTTGTCCATCATGGGGACTCTGGATAAGGGGGGTGGGTGATGATTTTTCGTGAATCGGGGGGGGGGGGGGTGGGGGGATGGTGGAGGACGACACAGCCTTTTTGTCGCCTTCTACTGGGAACAGGAGGCAATCTCTCTCTCTCTCTCTCTCTCTCTCTCTCTCTCTCTCTCGTCCACTACATCTTCAAACTTTGCCTGGCTCTTAGCCACAGCCCTCATGACAGCACAAGCTGCGAAGACCGTCGGATGCTGCATAGCCAATCTATCAGGACTCTGCACCATTGGAACAGCCGTCAACTCAGGAGTAATGAAAACTCTACCTCCTGCCAAGTCATTCCCCAAAATCACAGAAACTCCGCAATGGGAAAACACAGCCGAAACCCAACAATTACCCGGCCTGAAACCAACTCGGACTCGAGACTCACGGTATGCAAAGGCACTACTATGTCATCCAACCCGAATC
Organism: Okamejei kenojei; assembly: GCA_035221665.1. NCBI lineage: Eukaryota > Metazoa > Chordata > Chondrichthyes > Rajiformes > Rajidae > Okamejei > Okamejei kenojei. The sequence goes on from CM069165.1 coordinate 6,258,827, forward strand.
CTACCACAGGGACACTGGACCCAACCAATGACTCAACAGAAAACGGCAGTACACTATCCAATATAAAGGACTGAGCAGCACCAGTATCACGCAAGATGGATACTGGAACCTCTTGAACCCCCATCCTCTAGAGAAACTAAACCTATCGTGATAAACGCAGAATAATTCCTAAACTCATCAGATGCAGGCATCCCAGGAACCACAGGTTCTTTTTGTGTACCCACCAAAGCAACAGGCTTTGCATTTTTCTGTGTGCAGGACGGGACACAACTTTAAGATGTGCCCGCTCCCTTTACAATAGTAGCATACAGGACCTTCCAAAGCCCTGAAATCTCCATCAACCCAATTATCAGCTACGGACCTCCCCCTGTATCAATTTGCTGACACTTGCAGCACAGAAACAGCTTTGACACTGCCACCATGACACCCACCCCGATTAAACGGCCGTGCACCAAAACTATAGGATCGCCCAGCAAACTCAGTTTTATGAGTCAATACATACTCATCTGCTAACACCGCAGCCTTAGACACTTCCGTCACCTTCTGCTCATTAAGGTAAGTAGCAACCCTCTCATGGAGACAGTTCTTAAAGTCTTCCATAATCATCAAGGCCCGCAGCAGCTCAAAATCCTTCACTCCTTGAGAAGCGCACCACCTGTCAAAAAGTGCCTCCTTCTCCCAAGCAAACTGCACATAAGTCTGACTATCAAACTTCCTAAAGCGCCGGAACTTCTGCCGGTGCGCCTCTAGAACTAATTCATAAGCCCTTAACACCGTAGACTTCACACACTCATGTCTCCTTAGTCCGTCTCCTTTCAACCCAACTGTTGTCAACAGATAAAGACAAGTACACCTCCTGTGCTTTACCCACAAGGACACTGCAATAGCAAGGCCCACATGTCCCTAGGCCACTTCAAGGACGAAGCCGTCCGATTCAAACACTGCAAAATACTTGTCCACATCCTTCTCATTAAACAGGGGAACCAGGCGGATGTTCTTGCTCACATCAAACTCCGTTCCTAGAAGAAACTCGGAGGCATTCAATTCCCCTTCTCCTGCAGCTCAAGGCATTTCATTTCAAGCATGAGCCCTTTCTCTCTCATTTCAAGCATGATCTCTTTCTCTCTTAAGGCCCTCTCCTCCTTTTTCACTTCAATCGAATGAGGTCCCCCATTTCCTGACCAGGTTGTGTAGAAGATAGAGGACTGTCTGCACCAGCAGGCAATACCCCACTCCCACGAACGCAGACCATAACACCAACTTTATAGACTCTTTCTTCAAATGCTTATCAATAGGCACCTAATAGCTCTCTGCCAGCATAAACAAATGCTCCTAACACCAAGTAACTACAGAACGTGGTAAACATACAGTGTGTAAACTGAATGATTCCAACTATTAAAGCCTGTAGAGGCAGCTGCTGAAGCAAAAGCGTACTTTAAATAACGTCCAACAAACACACTCACCATAGACAGAGCAGTGAGCTCTCTTAAATAACTCAACGTTTTCACTCTGTGCTTTCTGCACTCAGCGCCATCTTGCCACGAACCGGAAATGACGCATTCAGCGCCATCTTGCCACTAACCCAAAATGACGTCATCAGCGCCATCTTGCCACTAAGTAGGTCACTAAATGAGCGCCAATTTTGCAATTAAACACAGTCCTGATCTAATAAAAATGTTTATTCATGCTTTATCCATCCAAAAACTGTTGCAACCATTTCAAAACCAAGACAAACAATTTTTTCAGTCAAGACAAACAGTTTTGCAAACATTTTACAATCAATACATTTTCTGCTACCATTTTAAAAGCCAAGACAAACAATTTTGCAAACATTTACAACTAATACATTTTCTGAAAACATTTTTTGAGAAGCAAGACAAACAATTTTGCACTTTACAACCACTACATTTTCTGCAACCATTTTAAAAGGCAATTTTGCAAACATTTTACAACCAATACATTTTCTGAAAACATTTTTTAGAAGCAAGACAAACAACTTTGTAAATGTCAAGGGGACTCGCCGTTGAGTAGACATGCGTTCAGTGTTATTCACAGCTCAGAGAGCCGTGACCCTCTCGCATCCTCCATCTCGCAGAGACAAAGTGAGGCACGACACTTCCGGGTTTTATAGTTCCTCCCCCCGCCATCATCGGGGCAGCAGAGAGAATGGCAACGTTTTTTAAACCATTAGCAACTCTTTGATTTTTCATCGATGGGAAAAATCCTCTGGTCCAGCGCAGCGGAGGGGGACTCTGAGTGAGGTGGCCAATCATCACGGCCGCAAGTGGCGGCGTTCTTTCATAAATCACGAAACAGAAAGTCAGAAAGTGGTCAAGAACTTAGTTTTAGTAATATGGATTATATTACAGTTAATATTTACCGAGGGGAATTTGTTGTTCCAATGCTCCCCATTCCCAATTACTTTTACATTGAATTGATTGAAATCCAAGTGAGTTCAAATGGCATCAGAAAAATAAAACCTCCGGAATGGATGATATTCATTACGTGGTTGGCTGGAGTCAGTATAAGCACAATTATTATATTAAACTTTGAATCTTCAGATGTCCTGGTTCACGCTAAAACTAAAGACAAATAATAACCTCCTCACACATTCCCACCCAAGTATATCTGTCACTCCTTTAAAATATGCCCCTTCTTTGAACAAACTTAAACATCGCATCTGAATTAGATTCCATTTGATTACAGTCCTTGTGGATCTAAGTGTTCAATTAATATACAACGAGATTGGGGACATTTCAATTAAAACTGTCAAAAGAATTTGGGGGGGTGGGGTTAGAGATAGTCAGCGAGGTAAATAAACATAATAGAGTGGCAAATTACAATAGTTAATATTTAACTGAAGGAAATAATGGGTTATCAGGGCTCTATATTGTGACAGACAGCCTGACACCTTGCATGCCATTTTAATATTATACTGATCCCATACCCCTGGATATTCTGGAATAATAAATTAAGGTTTTGTCAACTAATTACAAATCAAGCTAAATAAAATCAATCACATTGGCATGGCAATTCCGAAACACGAAGCGCTGAGCATTGGGATCCTAGACATCATGGACAACTGGCCTTCAGTTCCCCGCTCAGATCTGGCAGTGCCTCTTTCTATACCAGGGGCCCACGACAGTTTTTCAAAGTGGTGCTGAGCGATCACTTATCACTCACCTTGGGGTATCGGTGGAGGAATGAGCAACCTTGCAGGGAGAGGGTGTGGGGAGGGGGTATTCCCCTCCCCTCCCATGGTAGGGACTACTTTTGAAATTTGAATGTATTAAAATCATGTTTTAGTGCGCATTCTAGAAGTATGATTTCAAAGTTTTTATTGTTTGAAGTATTTTATAAGAGGTAACATTTTTAAGGTGTAACCTATTCCACACAAAGCGTGGTGGAGATATGGAACAAGCTGGCAGAGGAATAGTTGAGGCAGGGACTATCCCAACATCTAAGAACCAGTAAGACTGATACATGATACGGACATTAGTTTTGGAGGGATATGACCAACAAGTAAGGTGGTGTAGCTGGAACATGTTTCGGTGAGGGCAAATTGGTGGAGGAGGGCCTGTTTTCACACTGTTATCACTCATGCCTACATTATACCTCCACCATGCATGAATGCTTCAAAATCATGAGGATCGAGTTTTTATTGCCATATATTCACGCATAGAAACAAAGAAAATAGTACATAATAGGCCAAACGACCCTTCGCCAGCACTGCCATTCAATATAATCATGGCGTGCACTATCTAACAACAGTACCTATCTTTGTTTTTTTCCTTACATTCCTCTGATTTTTGCGAGCACCAGAGCTAAATGAACTCACTTGAAAACATCCAGAGAATGGCTTCCACTGCCTCTGTGACAGAGAAATCCACAGATTCACAACTCTTTTGGGTGAAGAAAAGTCTTGGGTCCTCATCTCAAGTCCAACTTACCTATCCTTTATTCTTATCTGAGACCCCATGTTCTGACCATCCCCCAACCACGGGAACATTTTATCCTGCGGTCACCGTCATTGAAAATCTGACCAAGCTTTTCTACAAACATTGAAGTGCCACTATCTATCACTGTTTCTACCCAGTGCTTGGTACCGTACAACACAGCAGCCACTGGTTCCCTCCAGATGCACCGAGTTGCCAGCCTGAAGGAGCCTGTCCCACTTAGGGCGATCTTTTGGGTGACTACAGCGAACATAGGCAACAATTTTTTGCTGTCGCGTTGTCATAGGTTGTCGTGAGGTGTCGTACTGAATGCTAAAACTAGTCCCTGACAGTCGCCTAAAGAGTCGCCTCAGTGGGTACCGGTCCATAAGTGCGTGATAAGCATCGATAAGGGGAGCCCGCAGACTAGCTGTGTCACTCATCGTCCACAGCCCACACTCCAAGTCAATAATACACAAAACTGGAGTACACGTCCAATTTTCCCTCTCTGTATCTGTGGACCGACTCCAAGAACCAGAGCCCATTGAATGTGTGGAAACTGCTCTTATACAGAATGGGCTTTGTGGGAGATCAGAGCCAGATGTCATCATGCCCCACACTCCGGGACTACACAGCCCTGCAAGCCGGACAGGGTATCAGTTTTAGATATACAGCAGGAAACGGTCCGTTCGGCCCACTGAGTCCGCACCGACTAGCGATCCCCCGCACCTTACATATCCTACTCACACTGGGGACAATTAACACTTGTTACCAAACCCAATTAAACCAGACCTTCAGAGCCTGAAGAAAGTGTTTCGACCCGAACGTCACCCATTCCCTTCCCTCCAGAGATGCTGCCTGACTCGCTGAGTTACTCCAGGGCACTGTGAGTATCGTTTTAACCAGCATCTGCAGTATCCATCCGCCACTTGTACTGTCCGAACATGCCATTTAAATGTCATTGTGGTAATTTCAAGTGTAGAATCAGACAGGAGTTTTAGTTGTTCAAACTGCAGCGACATCATAACAATTACATTCTTAGTTGCTGCACATTAACAGGCCGGTGAAGCAACAACAAATAGATACATGTAATGGATTGATTTAGCGAGGTACAGGGAAAAGGTTTTGTTGCGTGCTATCCGGTAAATGCAAGCAGCTGCTCACATTACAGATCAAGGAGAACGGGTGCAACATAAACAATCAATAACAATGGATTAATAATCAGTAATATTGGGTAACATCCCGGCATCTCATCGAATGCCTCAAGTATTATCATTTTCTATTAAATGCCCACAGCGCCCGAGACCCGGGTTCGCTCCTGGTCCTTGTGTACTGCTGTATGGAGTTTGCACGTTCTCCCTGTGACCGCATGGGTTTCCTCCGTGCTCCGGTTTCCTCCCACATCCCAAAAGACAGCGGTTTGTAAGTTAATTGGCCCCTCTGTAAAATCCCCCCTAGTGTTTAGGGAGTGATGAGAAAATGGGATAACATAGAACCAGTGTGAACGGTGATCGATGTCGGCACCGACTTGAGGAGCCGAAAGCCAGTTTTCACGCTGTATCATGAACAATCTATAACATTGAACAATTAAGACTTACCTATTCGATTAAGAAACATGAACAATATTAACCCAAGGTTGCAGAGTATTTGTTATGAACATATACTGCATAATCCCTGGGTTTATTCTATGTAAATTGAAGGGCAAAGTTAATCTCAACAAGTTTCATTGTCGAAGTTAATTTCCCCGATTGAATATGAATATCGATTGCTTTTAAACATCCCCACTCTCTCCGTCCCTCCCCCACCCGAAAGTGTTACCCAGCTGGCAAAGGTCATCTTGTTTGGGTCACCTTGTGTGAGAATCAACTACAGATGCTAGGTTTCAACCGAAGCGAAGACACAATGTGCTGGAGTAACTCAGGCGCCACAGGCAGCATCTCTGGAGAGAAGGAATGGTTGACGTTTTGGGTTGATACCATCTACAGGTTTCGGGTAGAGACTCTTTAAAGGGCCACGACCAGAAACGTCACCCCATTCCTTCTCTCCAGAGACGGCTGCCGAGATCCATGCTGGTCACCAGGGTGAATTCAGCACATGAGACTCACACGGCAGCGGTGGCAATGCTTCCGATGCCCTCCGACGGACTGGTGACTCTTGCACTGAGACTGCTCCATGGGCCGTGCTGCAGCTAGTGGACTCTCCAGACGGGCAAACACTTGTCAGCCCCCAAGACATGTGGCCAGCCCCGGCAAAACACCAGCCCACCGCAAACAACTTGCCAGCCCAGCAAACACTAACCAGACGGCAAACACTTGCCAGCCCAAGTAAAAACAATACCCAGACCGGTAAACACTGGCAGCCTGG
>CM069165.1:6265625-6336945 GCA_035221665.1 Okamejei kenojei
CCCCCCCCCCCCCCCCCACACCCCCCCCCCCCACCCCCCCCCCCCGCCCCCCCCCCCCCCCCCCTCACCACCCCCACACTAATATTTTTTAGCATGTGGTTGAAATTCCCCCGCCTCAGAAGGCCTACATTCCATTTAGAATTTCTTCACTGCCTGCTGTACCTGCACGCCCAACTTTCAGTGGAGGTGACCGTGTGGTTGTACAAGGTCACACAGGTCTCGCTGTTACCTTCCCCCCTCCCCGTACCTTAACCTAACCCATTGATGATAATTTAATCTGCCGCCGTGTTTTTGCCTGCAAAGTTGGATATAACCTCACATTTATCTATACGTGGTCTGCATCTGCACGCATCTTGCCCACTCACTCACTGTCCAGGTCACCCTGCAAGCTCCTATATCCTTCTTCACAGTTCACATGCCACCCAGCTTTGTGTCATCCGCAAACTTGCTAGTGTGCTCCTCTAATTCCTCTTCCAAATCATTAAAATTATGTAAACAGGTTGCGGCCCCAACACCGAGCTTGCGCACTCACTTTCGCCACTGCCGTCCATTCCTGGAAAAGGAACCGTTCACTTCTCTCTTTGCTTCCAATCTGCCAAAAATTTTTCTATCCTATGTCAACACCCTACGACCAATACCTGTGCTTTAATGTTAGTTCACCAGTCTCCCCTTATTCAAAGGCTTTCAGTTCTCTACCCCTTAGATTTTCTGTCCTTCCTCCAAGTGCATATGGGGGAGATTGTTGAGTGCTCCTTATTCGGATGGACAGATCCGAAGTAACTATTCAACTCTCGTAGGACGGAGGAACTTGGGTGCAGTCAATGGAAATGGCTTTGAGCAGTCGATGTTTACTGTTGAAGAAGTACTGAAGGTACAATGTTATATGAGTTACACAAATCTCCAGGGCGTGATCCTATATATCCGAGGACTTTGCGGGGAAATTAGAGAGGTAATTGTGGGGAGCCCTAGTTGAAATTTACGAGCCCTTCTTAAATACAGGAGAGGTGAGGAAAGGACTGGATGGTGGAATTGTTGTGCTTGTTTCAAGAAGGGCTGCAGAGAAGTTCGCTGGGACTATAGGCCGGTGTGTGTGCTTAACATCTGTAGTTGGAAAGTTACTGGAAAATTATTTCTGAGGGGATAGGTTATACATGGTGATTGGATGGGCAAGGCTGATTACATCTGGGCGATTGTTTGCATTCATACACGCACGCTGAAAAACCACTCACACGTGCACAACCCGCTATCCCCCACACACATGCGCCACACACACAAACACACACACAGGGACCACTCATTTCCTTGCGGCTCACGATGCGACCCCCCCCCCCAGGTCGCTTAGGTTTCCGCACATTCTCCCACTTCCTACCATTGTTACTCACACCACGGTCTCCCAAAATCTCTTGCCCGCTTCTTTGATCATATCACCCAGTCTTGTTCTTTCTCCCTTTCCTGGCTTCCACCCCCTCCCCCCCCCCCCCCCACCATTATTCTCACTCCCTCCTCCCAAATGCTCTCTCCCCGTTCCCGCACATCTCTCCACAGATTTCCTTGTTCTCACGTCCCCATTTCCCCTTCCTACTGCACCCACCACACATCGTTGCCTTATACTTCGCCCAAATTCGTATTATTTTCACCAACACAATTCCATTGCCTATCCGCCCAAAGAATTATCCTTCCGACTGTTTACCCTTCCTCGTCCCCACTCTTTCTTGTGTCTGTCATCTCTTTGGCTGTCCTCCCTACATTAGTGGCCTAACGCTATAATTCTGTGCCCACTATTTGTTCCCTCCCCACTATCTTCCATTCCCCTGTGTCCAATTGTTGTCTTCCCTCACCTCCCATTTCCTCTATATTTATCGGACCTTATCCTCTGCATCCCTCCGCCTGTTAGCTATCCAACGCACTCTCTCTCTTCACACACATAGACACACACACACGCAAAAACACCACCAACACCTACACTCACTCCCTTACACACACTCACTCACAAATAAACAATACTCACACAGATACACACACAAAAAACGCCTTAATGTAAGACATGCACACTTACTCACACACACACAAACATCCTCACATACAACAAATGCGCACGCACTCTCTCTCACACACGCAGATCACTCTCTTATCCTGCCGTTTGTAGCGCCACGTGGTGGATTAGTCTCTTCCCCTATCACTCACACGGGACGGTCCGCCCCTTCCTGCACCATCGCATCTTTTAATGGAGCTGAGCATGGCCGGCGGTGGTTTCCAACCGGATACAATTTTCGGAGGGGCCCAAAGAAGCCCTATCCACAAGCACCCCTCTCCATCCGCAACTTCCCCCCCCCTACGCCCCACACACCCCGCTCTCCCCTCACAATTTACCCCCACTACACACCCTCTCTCCCCCCATCCCAACATTACTTCCCACACTCCCCCCCACAAACACTCCCCGTGCCTTCACAAAACCCCCTGCCCCCACAAATCCCTCCCACCCACAACAAACCCCCCCCCACACTCCCCCGCAACCCCCACACACTCACCCCCGCACACCACAGCCACTCCCCTGCACCCCCACGCACCCTACAATTTCCCCCCGCCCACAGTACCTCCCCATCCCAACATTTACTTCCCCCCCCGCCCACACCCCCTCCCCAACATTACTTCACCCACAAACCCCTCTGCCCACACAAACCCCCCTGCCCCCCACCAAACCGCCCCGCCCCACAACCCCCGCCCCCACAACCTCCACGTGACGCTGTCGGACTGTTCCAAGATCCCAGCCCTTCTTATTGTTTTCCTCCTTCTATGACTGTCCCGATTTTGTTTTACATTTGTGCCTCGTCTATATGTGATACTCCTCCTTTGGTCTGTGAGATTTCCTGCCTCTGTCTGTGAGTCTTCATGCCGTTCACTCTGTGAGAGTTCTTGCCTATCTGTGAGTGTTTTCTTCTGTATGTCGCGTCCCTCGAATGTCCTTGACTTTCCCTGCATCTCTCTGCGAGTAGCACTTTCTCAATCTGCCTTATGCTGATGTCTTTCAACTGTGAGTGTTGTTTCCTCCGTCTGTGAGTGTCCCTCCCTCTGTCACTGTTTCTGCCTCGATCTTTGACTATTCCTCTCACTGCATTTCTCCCTTTGTCGGTGAGCGTCCCCTTGAAACGTTTTTTGAGTGTTCATGACTCATTAGAGTGTGTGTTTCTGCCAGTGAGTATTCATGCCTCTGCCAGTGAGTGTCACTTCCTTTGTCGACGAGTTTGTCCCTGCAACTATCTGTAGGGGTCCCTCACACTGTGCTTGGATATCTATATTTTTTCTTGTGAATATCACTGCCTCTCTTGTGAGCGTGACTGCCTCTATCAGTGTGGTTCTGCCCCTGCCCGTGACTCCAACCTGCTCCTAAGATAGACAGAATGCTACAGAATGCTGGAGTAACTCAGAGGCTCAAGCAGAGCATCTCTGGAGAAAAGGAATAGGTGAATTTATCGGGTCGAGAGGTCCTTTCGATCTTCTGACTGTTCCGGCCTCAGTCTGTGCGTTTTGTTGCCTCTGTCTGTGAGTGCTCCTGCATCTACCTCAAGTCAACTCAAGTCAAGAAAGTTTATTGTCATGTGTCCCAGATAGGACAATTACATTCTTGCTTGCTGCAGCGCAACAGAATATTGTAAGCAAAAATAGAGAACAGTTCAGTTCAATATACACATAAATAAGCAGATAAAGTGCAATAGGCTGTTACAGTTCAGAGTCTGTTTTGTTGGCGAGTTTAATAGCCTGATGGCTGTGGGAAGCAGCTGTTCCTAAACCTGGATGTAACAGATTTCAGGCTCCTGTACCTTCTGCCCAATGGTAGCGGAGAGATGATGTGTGGGTTTTTGTAAGGATGATGTGGGTCCTTGATGATGTTGGCTGCTTTTTGAGGCAGCGACTGTGATAGATCCCTTCGATGTTGGGGAGGTTAGAGCCGATGATGGACTGGGCAGTGGTTACAGCTTTGTGCATCCTTTTCCGCTCCTGGATGCTCAAGTTGCCAAATCCAAGTCATGATGCAACTAGTTAGCATACTCTCTGACATGTGCACCTGTAGAAGTTCAAGATAGTCCTCTTTGACATACCGACTCTCCATAGTCTTCCCAGGAAGTAGAGGCGCTGATGTGCTTTCTTTATAATTGCATCAGTGTGTTGGGACCAGGAATCTTCGGAAATGTGCACTCCCAGGAATTTTGAAGTTCTTGACCCTTTCGACCATAATGTAAACGGAATTGTCGGTCCCTATATCATACCCATTCTTCCGAAGTCCAAAATCAGTTCTTGGTTTTTGCTGGTGTTGAGAGCAGAGGTTATTGTGTTGGCACCATTTGGGTCAATTCGGTCGATCTCACTTCTATACTCTGACTAGTCCCCATCAGTGATTCATCCTCACAACTGTGGTGTCGTCGGCGAACTTGATAATGGTTTTCACTATGTCCGACTACGCAATCATGAGTATAGAGTGAGTACAACAGGGGGCTGAACACACAGCCTTGCGGTGCTTTCCATGCTGATTGTTATTGAGGAAGACACATTTCCACCAATACGGACAGACTCGTGGTCTGTAGACTAGGAAGTCAAGAGATCAAATTGCAGAGGGATGTGCAGAGATCCAGGTATGAGAGCTTGGGTAACTAGTTCGGAGGGGATGATTATATTAATTGTTGAGCTGTAGTCAATGAATAACAGCCTGACATATGAGGTTTTGTTGTCCAAGTTGTCCAGAGTGGAGTGGAGATCCAACGAGATCGCATCCACCGTTGATCTGTTATGGCAGTAAGCGAACTGCAGTGGGTCGAGGTTCTTGTTGAGGTAGGAGTTGATATGCACCATAATCAACCTGTCAAAGCACTTCATCACCACAGACGTCAGTGCCACTGGTCGATAGATATTGAGGCACGTCACCTTGCTCTTCTTGGGCACCCATGAATCTACATGTCTATGAATCCACATGTATGTGTGGGTATTCCTGCCGTTTACTCCATATGCCTTACTGTAATTCTGTGTTGTCTTCTGTGACACATCTCTCGATGTTTGCCTTTTTCGTCATTAGCCAATCTGCGTATATTTGTTCAACTGCCTCCAGTTGTGGAAATGCCCACGACAATTTGGAACTGTATCCGTCTCTTCGTAAAATTGTGCCTGCTTCTTCATCTCTCTGGGTGATGATTCTTCAAGTATCCTGGCTGATCAAAAGCAATTACCGTTCCCCTGTGTCCGTTTCTACCTTCATCTTTGAAAGAGTCCATCTTCCCGTTTTATCCCTAAGTGCTTGTGTGTGTGTCCCAATTTGCGTTTAGCCTCACTGACAATGGAGGAGGCCTAGGGTAGAAAGAACAGTGTGGATTAAATGGGAATTAAACTATTTAGCAACCGGGAGATCAGGTAGCTCCAGGTGGACTTAGCGAAGGTGTTCAGTGAAACAATCGCCCAGTCTATGTTTGGTCTCGCAAATGTATAAGAGTCCATATCTTGAACAACGGATACAGAAGATGAGATTGGAGGAAGTGCATGTGAACCTCAGCCTAACCAGAAAGGACTGTCGGGGTCCCTGGACACAGTCGAGGGAGGGGGTACAGGGCCAGGTGTGCAAGCTCCTGCGGTTGCAGGGGTTGAGTGGTTTGGGTGGGAAGGGATGAGTTGAGGTGGAAGTTATGGAGGGAATGGTCTCTCCAGAAGTTGAAGAGGGGTGGAGATGGGAAGATGTGACTGGTGGTGGGATCCTGTTGGGGGTGGCGAACATGTCGGAGGATTATGTGTTGTATGTGATCGGGTGAAAGGTAAGGATCAGGAGAGCACTGTCCCTGTTGCAATTGGGGGGGGGGGGTCAAAGGGTACAGATGTGGAATACCGAGGAGACACGTGTGAGGGCCACATCTATGAATTAGGACATCTCGGAATCCCTGGTGTGGAACACATCATCTTGGGTGCAGATGCCGCATAGCTGGTGGAATTGGGAGTAGATGATGGGATTGGAGGAAGTGCATGTCTTTGCAGGAAGCACGGTGAGAAGAAGTGCAGTCAAGATATTTTCTTGTCAGTGGGTCTCGACCCGAATCACCACCCATTCCTGCATGATTGGGTTTAAACTAAATAGTGGGGCAGGGGGTGAGACCAATTGGAAATACAAGGATGGAGTTAAAGGGAAATACAAGGATGGAGTTAAAGGGAAAAGAATATAGGAAACGTTAAGAAAGACACGAGAATTAAAGAGACTGAAAGCTCACAAAGGGATAGGAGAGTATGACCAAGTGAAATAGGAAATCGATGTGAAAAGTTAGGTGAATAATGGATTAAAAGTATTATATATATATGAATGCGCAAAGTAAAAGAAGAAAAGTGGATGAGCTCAGTTAGAGATGGTGGGTATGACATTGTGGGGATTACATAGACATGGCTGCAGGAGGATCGGGACTGGGAATTATTCAGGGTTATACATCCTCTAGAAAGGACAGGCAGGGGGGCAGGGAGGTGGGGTAGCTCTGTTGGGGAGGGATGAAATTCAGTCCCTTGCGAGGGGTGACATAGGGACTGGGAATGTAGAGTCACTGTGGATAGAATTGAGGAATTGTAAAGGTAAGAAGACACTAATGGGAGTTATCTACAGGCCCCCAAACATTATCCTGGGGATAGGGTGCAAGTTGCAGCAGGAGTTAAAATTGGCATGTAACAAAGGTAATGCCACTGTGGTTATGGGAGATTTCAATATGCACATAGTCTGGGAAAATCAGGTTGGTTCTGGACCCAAAGAAATGGAGTTTGTAGAGTGCCTATGAGGTGGATTCTTAGAGCAGTTCGTACTGGAGCCGACCAGAGAGAAGGCAATTCTGGATATAGTCTTGTCCAATGAACCAGATTTAATAAGAGAACTCGAGGGTAGCTAATGTTATCCCACCTTTCAAGAAAGGAGCGAGAGGAAACATGGAAACGTGCAGCGTAGGTTCACGAGGTTAATCCCCGGGATGGCAGGACTGTCATATGAGGAAAGATTGGAACGACTGGGCTTGTATTCACTGGAATTTAGAAGGATGAGTGGGAATCTCATTTATAGAAACATATAAAATTATAAAAGGACTGGACATGCTAGATGCAGGAAAAAATTTGTGGAAGAAATTAATGTAGAGGGAAATTAAAGGAAAACAAATAGCAACAAACTTCGTACGTTTGCTTCAAGGGACTTTATTGCATGATATCACGGAGTTCTCTGACTTCACAGCAGAATCAGCCGACAGTTATACTGTGGAGTAAGCAACGTTATTTGTTATTTTTTAATGCTATCTATTGTCTGTTCAGGTTTATTATACCACTGCAAGAAAGCATTTTGTTGTGTCATTGTCGGTACATATCACAATTAACCACTCTTGACTCGACTCTCTGGAAAAGAATGGAAGGGTACGGACCAAAACGGGTATATCGTATTGGCGTAGAGGGCGTCACGGTGGACATGGACGTGGTGGGCTATGAGGGCCCGTATCTGTGGTGAACGTTTCTGTATTTATTTGAATCTAATGACGAGGGCCTGTTCCGAGATGTGGAAGGAAATTATGAAGCATCCAAAGCTTTGAAACTGGTGCTGATGACGGAGGGAGCGATGATGTTCAGTTCAGCTTTCAATACGATAGTTCCCTCCAGACTTGCTGAGAAGCTGCTGGAACTGGGGGTGAACACTCCCCTGTGTGCCGGGGTCCTGGTCTTTCTCACCGCCAGGCCCCAGATGGTCAAGATGGGGAGACATACCTCGAACCCTCTCACCCTGAACACAGGATTCCCCCAGGGTTGCGTCCTTCGCCGCCTACTGTACTCCCTGTACACACATGACTGTGTGGCCAGGTTCAGCTCCAACTCCATCAACAAGTTTGCTGATGAGTGGTGGTGAGCCTCATCTCTGATAACAATGAGAAGGCTTACCGGGAGGAGGTGGCTGACCTGGCACTCTTGTGTCAGGACAACAGCCTCCTCTTGAATGTCACAAAAACTAAGGAGCTCATTGTGGACTTTAGGAGGGCTCAACATCCGAGGACATACACGCCACTGGAGATAAATGGGACGACTGTGGATAGGGTGAGCAGCATTAAATACCAAGGAGTCCACATCACAGTTGATTTGACACGGAGAACACACACTGCCGCACTGGTGAGTGAGGCAAGGCAGCGCCTTTACCACCTCAGGCAGCTGAGGAAATTCAGCGTCTCTGTGATGATCCTTCGGTGCTTCTACTCTGGGGCTGTTGAAAGCATCTTGTCCGGCAACATCACAATCTGGTTTGGGAACAGCTCTGCCCAGGACAGGAAGGCTCTGCAGAGAGTAGTGCATTCGGCCGAATGCACTATGGGAACAACACTCACCCCCCTGCAGGACCTATACACCAGGAGTGCAGATCCAGAGCCAGCAACATAATGAGGGACCCCTATCACCCCAGCAACGGACTGTTCCAGCTGCTACGGTCAGGCAAGTCCCTCCTCTATCACGCTGTGAAAACAGAGAGGATGAGACTGAGTTTCTTCCCACAGGCCATCAGGACTGTAAACTCTTATCTCCCCAGGGACCAATTTACGAATTTACCGTTGTTGTATCTTTTAAAAAATATATATTCTAAATATGTTTCTGGTTCTGTTCTATTTTGTTCTGTTGGTCTGTTGATTTTGCACAAGCCACAGGCATTGCCACTTTCATTTCACTGGACATCTTGTATGTGTACGTTACAAATAAACTTGACTTGACTAGATGTTAAGAGCCATCTATTGAAACCCCGTCCTGTGCTGCAATGGATTGATGGCGAGGAAGTGAGAGGCGCTACACAGGGAGAATTCCCTAAATCGGAAACTCTGTGAATATCGGGAAATTAGGTTTGGCGATCTTAATTCCAGTGAGTACAAGCTCAGTCGCTCCATTCTTTCATCATATGACAGTCCCGCAATCCCGGGAATTAACCCCGTGAATCTACGCTGCATTCCCTCAATAGCAATAATATCCTTCCCCAATTTAGGAGGCCAGGATTCGAACCCACACTTCCAGTGGAGACTGCGACATGAAAACACCGCTCTGCCATACTGACTACATGCAGTTAGTACACAGTTTATTTGGCCATAGAAATCAGTGAGAAAGATTACAGCCCACTCTTGTCGTCCATGCCTCATGTTCTCACTCGTTGCATGCCCATCTATGCATTGTGGTTTCCAGACGACGTCCTTTCCCAAACAAAACCTTCAGGTACCTGAAACATCTTCTTTAGATTGTACGTTGTTTACATCTCTTTGGATAAACGCCAGCTAGGACGAAGTAACTAACGTGATAATTATGCCCCCAGCTGTGATATCATGCTCATGTTTCACCTCTCAATCGTATCGTATTTGATCTACTCCAGGTCTTAAGACCTGCTCCTTTGGAAATTTTCCTGCTACGCAAATCCCGGTCTTTCAAAATATATCGCCAACTAAATGTAACAAACATATATCTCGTCAGTGGAAACTCTCAGTGATTAGCTGCGCTTTGCGAAGACATTTATGCATCCGAGAAGAAAAGATACCCAATACTGTATCCTGGAACCAATACTAATAGCTAGACGATATAAGTACTTCAATTTTACATGACCGGTCCCGCAATTTGAGTCAATGTCCGCTCGGTGCAAACGCTCTCGGCGTGAACACATCTTGGCATCTACCTTGCTATACCCCTTTGGATCATATATGTTTAATAAGATCTCCTTTATTCCCCCTAAATTCTAAAGGATAGGGACCAAATGTGTTTAGGCTCTTGTGATAGGCGACAAGAACTGAACGCGAAAGAGGTATGAAGAGAAGGAAGCCGTCAGGATCTTCACCCCATCTTTATGGAGACTTATTCTTGTGCTCACCGTCTGCTTTTCTGGGCACATAAATGAGACTGATAAATGGCAAATTGCTTGATGATAAGAGAAGCTCAGATTTCGAAATGATTTAATCAAAACCAACCAGGTCTGCCAAATGACACGATTTACGACGAGGATGGGATTCGAACCCACACATGCAAAGAACAATGGATTAGCAGTCCATCGCCTTAACCACTCGGCCACCTCGTCTACTTTGCTGGAGGGTTAGGTCTGTTTTCTATCTCTGATAGTCTGCTTTCATGTTTTGCACGTTTACTTTTGTGGGCTCTCTTCGCTTTCCAATGGCAGATTTTGAAAAAACCTAAAACACTTCCAATTTCCAGGCATATTGTTATGTTTTGGGAACACAGTGAAGCTTTTCAATCCGCACTGTCTGTAGTGTAATATAACGTCCAGTAAATTCCGATTAAAGATAGCTGGAATATCTCAGTTGAGATAGATGGAAGGCCAGGACCGCTCTATAGCTGGTGAGAGAGGATGGTTCAGTTGCCTTTAGAACAGCTCTGACATATCATCTACCCATCACTTGTCGAAGTCATTTCTAACTTCACACCTAAAACATCCGTCGCGGTGAGTTTATTGAAAACACTCTCTCTCCCCATCCATCCCCCACCCAGTCGTTTTGCTAGTTTCACTGTTCCTATCCCTTCGTTTTCACCTCCTAGTCATACAACAATGGACCATTGTGGGCTCTTTGGTCAGCTGAGTAATCTCTGCTTTGTCCCGTACCTTTTCATACCCCTAGTTACCCTCTCCCCTGACTCTCAGTCTGAAGAACGGCCTTGATCCGAAACATCCCCTAATCTTTTCTCCAGAGATGCTGCCAGGCCCACTGAGTTACTCCAGCATTTTGTGTCTCTCTTCAGTGTAAACCAGCATCTGCAGTTCCATCCGACACACAATATTGCTGTCATCCCTCTAAGCACCCGGGCTTTCAAATATTCGTGTCACGTTCGCCATGTACCCCTTCTACATCTGGTGATTCCTTCCCAGCGTGTTGTATAAAGCACCCATAAGTATGATTTACCAGCTGCCCTGCAGTGCTGCATAACTTCGACTATCTTTAATGTATTTTGCTTTCAATGTAAAGATTTGCATGCATTTGATGTGATTGAATTGATTGATCCTGCAGATGCACATGTCATTTTAATCGTCAGTATGCAGAGACTTCAGATTACTGGCACCAAAACCTTATTTCCCGGTATTCACAGAGTCTCCGATTCTGCATACTGACGATTAAAACGCCATGTGAGGTACGGGATCAATCAATTAAATTACATTAAATGCATGCGAATCTTTACATTGAAAGCAGACTATCAGAGATGGAAAATAGTCCTAACCCTCCCAAAAAGGAGACGAGGTGGCCGAGTGGTTAAGGCGATGGACTGCTAATCCATTGTGCTTTGCATGCGTGGGTTCGAATCCCATCCTCGTCGTAAATCGTGTAATTTTGGCAGATCTGAGTGGTTTTGATTAAATCATTTCGAAATCTGAGCTTCTCTTATCATCAAGCAATTTGCCATTTATCGGTCTCATTTATGTTTCCAGAAAAGCAGAAGGTGAGCACAAGAATAAGTCTCCATAAAGATGAGGCGAAGATTCTGACGGCTTCCTTCTCTCCATTCCTCCTTCGCGTTCAGTATTTGTCGCCTATCACAAGAGCCTAAACAAGTTTGGTCCCTATCCTTTAGAATGTTGAGGGAATATAGGGAATTTAATAAACATATATGATCCGAAGGGGCATAACACGGCAGATGCCAAGATGTGTTCACGCCAAATGCTTTTGCGACGAGGGGACATTGCCTCGAATTACGGAACTGGTTTGTGCAAAAATTGAGGTACTTATCTCGTCTAGCTATTAGTATTGGTTTCCAGGATACAGTATTGGGTATCTTTTCTTTTCAAACGCATAAATGTCTTCGCAAAGCGCAGCGAATCACTGAGGAGTTTCCACTGACAAGATTTATGTTCGTTACATTTTAGTGGGCGATATAGTTTGAAAGACCGGGATTTACGTAGCAGGAACATTTCCAAAGGAGGAGGTCTTAAGACCTGGAGTAGATCAAATCCGATCCGATTGAGAGGTGAAGCCTCTCATGATATCACGGTTAGGGGCATAATTGTCATGTTAGTTACTCCATGCTATCTGATGTTTCTTCAAATAGATGTAAACAATGTGCAATCCAAAGAAGATGTTTCAGGTACCTGAAGGTTTTCCTTGGGAAAGGATGTCATCAGGAAACAGTGTCACAATGCATAGATGGGCATTCAACGAGTGAGAGCCTGAGGCATGGACGACAAGAGTGGGCTGTAATCTTTCTCACGGATTTCTAAGGCTAAGTAAACTCTGTACTACCGCCTGTTAGCAATCACCGCCTGTAGCATATTGCCGCTTGTCGTCAGGATGGCAGAACGGTCTAAGGCACTGCTTTCAAGTCGCAGTCTTCATTGGAGGCGTGGGTTCGAATCCTGGAGCATTATGCGTAGTTTTGGCCTTCCTAATTTGAGGAAAACGATATTCTTGCTGTTGTGGGAATGCAGCGGAGGTTCACGAGGTTAATTCCCTAGATTGCGGGACTGCCATGTGACGAAAGAATGGAGCAACTGTGCTCGTATTTACTGGAATTTGAGAGGATGATAGACAGAAGGATGCGAGGATATCTTGTAGAAAGATAAAATGATTAAGACATCGGACATGCTGGATGGAGGAAACATGTTCCCGATGCTGGCGGGGAGGTCCAGAACCAAGGGCCACATAAGTGGTAGGCCATCTGAGATGAGCAAAAACCTTTTCACACAGAGTTGTGAATTTGTGGAATTCTCTGCCTCAGAAGGCAGTGGAGTCTGATTTCACTGGATGCATTCAAGAGAGAGTTACATAGAGCACTTAGTTCTAGCGGAATCAAGGGTTATGGGGAGAAGGCAGGAACGGGGTTCTGATTGTGGATGATCAGCCATGATCACATTGAATGGCGATGCTGGCTCAAAGGGCCGAATAGCCTACTCCTGCACCTATTGTCTATGTATCTATGAATCCCACTTATGACAATGACATTTTTAATTCACACTAGACTGACTGGGACCCGTTGGGGCCCCATGGGAGGGCTGGTCCCCCAACACAATATTGCTCCTCTCCACCAATTCCAAGATTGGTGGCCAGTGGGGGGGGGGGGCGGCGGCTTTCTGGAGCACTAGTATGGGTGTTGTGGGCCGAATGGATTGGTTTCCAGAGGGCAAGTATGGACATTGTGGGCCGAATAGATTTTTGGGCTGGCAGCTCATTCAATCAAACCTAGTGGGCTGGCAGCTCAGTCACTCCAAATTAAATTGCATAGCATTTCAAGCCGAGTGCAGGCCACCAAATGCAATTTCATAGCATTTCAAGCAGAGTGCGGAGCACCAAATTCAATTTCATGGCATTTCAAGCAGAGTGCAGGCCACCAAATTCAATTTCATAGCATTTCAAGCAGAGTGCCACCAAATTGTCAAAAAACGCATATCTCACAAACTGGGGGCTCGTCCGGGATCGCCACTCCGGCTGCTTGGTGGAGGCAAAGAAGGAAGGGAAGGTGCACCCTGCTGATTTCAGCAGTCTCTGATCTCCTTGCTTGCCATCAGCAGTTTGAGCGAGTGATATTCAGATAAAAAGACTCGGGAAGCAAGAGGGGGTGTAAGGTGAATAAATAAGGAACGGTCGAGCGATTCTTGTGCACAAGACCCAGGTAAGAAAACTGACTATTAAGTATTGTCTGGGCGACCGGGGTCTGTCGGACGGGAATAGTACGACGAGACAATGGAAACCGGAACGGGAAGAGGGTCCGGGGAAACAGGATAAGGCTCATAATGGTATAGAGCCACACATTCCGCCCGATAGTCCGTTGGGGCGAATGTTGCACGGATGGGGTGAAGGGAACACCCGGGGTAAGAGTAAGGAAACTATGATAAAGTTTTGTTACATTGAATGGCCAAAGGAGCCTATCCGAGGGAGCGCAGTGTGGTGGTCAAGGTTGGGTTCAAATGAAGACTGGGTGAGACAGGCGTTGAATGTTTTTGTGAATGAAAGAGAAACGCCAAATCAAATAGAAAAGGACTATGCCCAGTGCTGGAAACCCTATGCGATGTTTCCGTTAAAGACAGAGAGAAAGCAGGATGAATCTGACTGGCCCCCAATTGGTGATGATCACATACGATGTCTGCCCCTGCCATATGAATCCCAGCCCCCAAATATACCCCCATCAGCTCCGGCTGCATCTGCCCAGGAGGTCCCACTAAGCCAGAGCGGATCGGCAGTAAACCTGTCCGCTCCTGTCTCAGAAGAGACAGATAGTAGAGAATCACGGAAAGTAGAGAAGAAACAGGATGAAAGAAACTGTGAATCAAACATAGAAAGTGAAGGAGAGAGCCAGTCAGATAAGGAAGAGGAAATAAAAAGTGAGGACGAGGATGGGACGGGTGTGTCCCAGACAGTAGTCGGATGACGCGATCTCAAACGAGGGCAGCCAAACAAAGATCAGAACGATCTGTTCAAATTGAAGCCCCTAAGAGAGGTCCCGTTAGGGGGAAATGAAGGGGGGATGGGATTTGTAAATGTGCCTCTCACCAGTATGGAGGTGAGGAACTTTAAAAAGGAGATGAAAAGTTTATTGGAAGACCCCTTGGGACTGGTCTGAACAAATAGATCAGTTCCTAGGGCCAAATATATATATTACATGGGAAGAAATGATGTGGAATTCTCTGCCACAGAAAGTAGTTGAAGCCAGTTTGTTGGCCATATTTAAGAGGGAGTTCGATGTGGCCCTTGTGGCTGAAGGGATCGGGGGGTATGGAGAGAAGGCAGGTACAGGATACTGAATTGGATGATCAGCCAATGTTCATTATTGAATGGCGGTGCAGGTTCGAAGGGGCCGAAATGGCCTGCTCCTGCACCTAATTTCTATGTTTCTATGTTTCTATGAAAAATATTGAGTTGTTTCAAACAATCTCATTGAAGTAAGAATGGAGCTAATGTGATGTGTGTGTAAAAAACCGGTTTTGTATGAGATGAGGAAGTTTTGTTATATGTGATAGGTTTGATTGCTGTGGGCCACATGCTGTAAGGGTATGTGTGTGTGTTCCTTTAAGAAATTGTAAGCAATGGGGGAGGTTACGAACAGCTGTAAGGTAACGGACAAGACTTTGTATCATCGCCAACATAAAAGGGGAAAATGTAGGTTGCTTGGCTTTGTTGATTTCTTTTCAGTAAAGTTAATTTGGAAAATTGTTAGTCGTATGTATTTAAACTAGGAATTGGAATTTGGGAATTGTAGGGAGAATGGTTTGAACAAAATTAGAAATAAGTTAATTGCTGAACAACAAGCAGCTTTTATGGTTTGTTTAGATAACATTCTGGTTGGAGAAGGGTAATAAAATTAATGGGGCCCAGGGGGGAAACAAAAAAAAAGGAGTTGGCAGACAATGATGTCAATAATGGGAAGTTTATTTACTTCAGAAGAAAGACAGATGGTCAGACAAGCAGGAATAAAGATCTAGGAAAGTGATGACTGCCCCCGAGGTAGAAGGGGTGGTGGTAAAATATGAGGATCGAGAAGTCAGTGGAAGATTTTAAAAGGAAGGTGAATAAATTTGCAAAGGAGGATAAACTATCTGAGAAGTAAGACATTGAGTTTAGAATGAGAAAGAAGGCAGATCAGAAAGGATTAAAGTGGGAAGCAGAGGAATAAATTGATGAGTGCTTTAGAAAGAAAGAGCGTGAAAAAGGAAAGACAATGTTGTCAGTAACAACAGACCTGGTTGAAAAGTCTGAAATAAGTGATGCACTGACACACAGTGAGTCCTATGACAGAGCCAAACAGGGGCAGAGATTCCATGCCAATAATAAGTGTATTTGGGAGAGGTTTTTCTCAAATGCCCTATCGGGAGTGAAATAAATCTGGATCTAAGCCCAGACAAGGTTTGTAAGGAGATAGGTAATGGATAAGGTGTGTTGGGGATGTGAACAGGTACGATAATCAGGAAATAATAATAATAATAATAATAATAATAATAATAATAATAATAATATTAAGATAATGATGAACATAGCTATGGTAAGAACATTAAGAAGAGGTATTAAATACACCCAGGCTAGGATGCGGCAGCGTTTTAAATACTAGCGCCATGTTTTTAATCAGATGTTGTAGGCAGATTTGGAAGGTTTTGCAGTATGTGGACGACCTATTACTATCAGGGGAAGAAGAGGAGGCAGTTGGGGATGTGACCATAACCCTCCTAAACTTTTGGAGGAAAAGGGGTTGAGAGTGTCTAAAAGTAAATTACAGTTTGTAGAACAAGAAGTTAAATATCTAGGACACCTGATAAGCAATGGGAAAAGGAGAATAAACCCGGAAAGAATAGCGGGAATTACCGGACTGCCAATGCCGAAGAATAAGAAGGAGATTAGGAAATTTCTTGGACTGATTGGATATTGTAGATTATGGATAGATGATTATACCTGACAAGTTAGGTTTTTATATGATAAGTTAGGTGAAGAAAACGACAAAGTAAAGTGGGAATCCAGGGACGAACACCAGTTTAGGAAACTAAAGAACAGTTTGATCACTGCCCCTGAACTGGCCCTCCCATCTATTGACCAGCCATTCCATCTCTTTGTGAACGCAGAAGATGGAATTGCGCTGGGAGTATTGACCCAAGAGAAAGGAGGGAAGCGGCAGCCTGTCGCGTTCCTCTCCAAACTCTTGGATCCAGTATCGCGGGGATGGCCAGTATGTATTCAAGCGGTAGCAGCAACAGCAGTGTTAGTGGAAGAAAGTAGGAAATTGACATTTGGAGGAACCCAGGTAGTGTCCACTCCCCACACGGTCCGGATGATACTAACTCAGAAGTCCAGTCGGTGGCTGACGGATTCTAGAATCTTGAAGTATGAGGTTACACTTATGGAAAAGAATGATTTGACTATTGTAACGGATAAAAACTTGAACCCCTCTCAGTTTTTGTACTCGGCAGGTGCTGAGCAGGAAGGGGAGTTACCCGAACATGATTGTAGTGAGATAATAGAACTCCAAACAAAGAGTAGGGAAGATTTAGAGGAACGACCGCTTGAGAAAGGGGAAAGATGGTTTATTGATTTGATTAAACAACTACATTCGCAATCGCACTGGGGAGTTCAGGCTCTGTGCGACACGATACTACGGATTTATGCATGTAGAGGCATTTATACTTTAGCCAAGCAGGCGGTGTCTGGTTGTGTAGTGTGTCAAAGGGTGAATAAGAAGGTAATGAGAGCTGTCCCAGGGGGAGGACAAATTTGGCCATTAGACCCTTCCAGAGAATACAGGTGGACTTCACAGAACTACCAGAAGTACAGCAGTGGAAATATCTTCTGGTTATAGTGGATCACTTCACCAGGTGGGTAGAGGCATTTCCCACGATAAATGCCACTGCCCAGGTGGTCACTAAGATACTACTGGAACAAAATCATTGTGGAGTTATTGAATCCATAGATTCAGATCGAGGAACCCATTTTGCTTCCAAGGTGCACCTATTAATTTGTCGCGCCTTGGGAATAAACTGGAAGCTGCATACTCCATGGCACCCCCAGAGTTCGGGGAGAGTGGAACGGATGAATGCCACTCTAAAAATTCAGATAACTAAATTAATGGAGGAGACAGGGCTATCTTGGACTAAATGTTTACCAATTGCTTTATTACGAATACGGACGGCACCACGAAAGGATATTGCGGTGTCTCCTTATGAAATGTTGTATGGGTTACCTTATTTGGGAAAGATAGAAGGAATACCCACCATGGAGGGCAGTGATGTATTCTTAAGAAACTATTTACTGGCAGTATCTCGTTCCCTTACAGAATTAAAAGCTAAAGGACTATTGGCTCAAAGCCCACCACTCGACTTTCCAATACATGCTGTAAAGGCCGGCGACTGGGTACTGGTCAAGAATTGGAAGGAGGAGAAACTCCAGCCCAGGTGGACCGGCCCATACCTAGTAATACTGACAACCGAGACAGCAGTACGAACAAACGAAAAAGGGTGGACCCACGCAATCCGGGTTAAAGGACCCGTTGAGCCACCCGCCCCTGATGAGGAGGAACAGTGGACGGTGAAGCCAGGAAACAAACCCCTAACATTAACTTTAAAAAAAAAAAGAATTGAAAATATAACAGACAGTATGAAAGGAGCAGTCGAGGGATTGTTTGGTTTGCATGTAATTATGGTAAAAGGTATTAATAATTGTGATAAATGTTATCATCCTATCAGATACAGAGGGCGGACAACCAGATCATTTACCTATCATTCCCATGTGAACAATGCATGCTATAACCTGAAGACTAGAACCATTTGTAAAGAGGGGGGAGAGAAGTATTTGATGATAGGGAATAGGGGGTATATATGGGAGGTTTTGGGTACGTTACCTGCCCAAAGGGGAGAGCGATGGGTTTGTGTAACCAAGGCAGGACAGTTAGGTTTCCCTTTCAGGTCGTAAAATGGGCAATAGATAAGATGAAAGAGGAAGTAATAAAAGAGTTTACAGATAGTAGTAGTCACCAAGCCTCCCCCTCCCCCACTTACTCAGCCTCAGTGCACCAGACACTGTACGAAGAAATAAAGAAGCAGATTGGGATCCCTGAAGGAGAAAAAAACCTGATGGACCACTGATGAGCTCACGTTAGCCATGGAGAGGATCCATTATTGAAGTATGGGACCTGATGGAGTGGACCTGACAGTTGGACAAGACCGAGATTCCCAGGCATGGGTCCTTTCAGACGCTCCGGTTGGGATTGAGTGTATCGCTAGGCCTGGGCAAAGGATGCCGTTCTAGTAGGCAGCAGCCCCTGCCAGCGCATCGTCACCCAGTGGCCAAATCAGTCCCGAGTGTGGTGGCCAGAGGAGCCTAAATGGTATCCAACTAAGAAATACGGGAAAAAAATGCGATCTCTGGATGAAGACCGATGGAATGGAATCAACTGGACTATGGAACTGCACTGGGAACAACCCTTATCAAGGAATCCCAGTGTTGCGAGACAATATGGAACAAGGTTACCTCTAGTGGACCGGCCCCTGAAGGACTGTTATGGATATGCGGATATAAGGCATACTCGGTGTTACCGATAAATTGGAGCGGGACTTGCTTTATTAGATTTGTACAACCAGGATTTTTTCTGTTAAACACTGAAGAAGGGCGGTCGTAGGAACACCTGTATTTGACGACCTATATCGGAAGAAGAGGGAAAATAGACATTGGAGAATGGAAAGATGATGAATGGCCACCAGCAAGAATCATCTCATACTATGGACCAGCCACTTGAGCACAGGATGGATCCTGGGGCTACCGAACCCCAGTATACATGTTAAACCGGATCATAAGCCTTCAGGCAGTACTGGAAGTAATTACCAACCAAAACCGCGGGGGCACTGGAGATGCTGGCAAAGCAGCAGACACAGATGAGAGCAGCCATATACCAGAACAGGTTAGCCCTAGATTACCTCCTGGCAGAAGAAGGAGGGGTATGTGGGAAATTCAACCTCTCTAATTGCTGTTTAAACATCGATGATAATGGACAGGCAGTGATGGACATATCAGAAGGGATCCGTAAGTTGGCACATGTTCCAATACAAAAGTGGAATTCAATTATGGGGACCCAATGGTGGGATTCCATCCTCGGAGGAACATGGTGGAGAACGGTGGGACTCGTGTTGCTATGTGCACGGGGCTGGA
Organism: Okamejei kenojei; assembly: GCA_035221665.1. Classification (NCBI taxonomy): domain Eukaryota; kingdom Metazoa; phylum Chordata; class Chondrichthyes; order Rajiformes; family Rajidae; genus Okamejei; species Okamejei kenojei. The sequence continues at coordinate 6,285,236 of CM069165.1, forward strand.
CTGATCTTTATCCCCTGTTGCATCCCCTGTTTTAGGAAACTTATTACAAGGAGTATAAAGTCAGATGCAGGCTGTAGTCATGCCTATGGGAGAGAAAGGGGGAAATACAGAAAATAATGATAATGCGGCCAGGGGGAGGTCCATGATCTACAGGAAAAGAAGATTAGGGCAATGTTACGTCAATTCGAGTTAAGGGAACTTGAAATTGGGGTTTAATCAGTAGATGCGTAGCAAAAGAAAAAGGGAGGATTGTGAGGGATAAAGTGATTAAACCCCATTATAGTAAGGAGTTTTAAAGGGGATTCAAACTGATAGAGGCCAGGGAGAGGGTTCTGACACAGCTGTGTATAAAAGTTACCAGACCCATCCTTGAGTAAGAAGTAATAGCATTGTATAGCGGTAGAAGGGAGTGATGTAGAGAGATCCCTATCAGTAGAATGGAGTGATAGATGGGACCCTTGTCACTATAGCTTAGCTTTAGTACTGATATAGGAGAACTGAGAGGGTTCACTTGGAGGTGAGTAAAACTAGGATAGGTCATGAGCAACTGAGCATGCTTAATAGAATAAATGAATATTACAACACACCCCTGGTCAAGAAACTGCTCATTACCATGAACATGTCTGGACATGCGATGTATGATGTGGGAGGTACTGGGGGGATGTACCTACAGATTGTGCACCTCAGACCCTGATTGGAGGAAGGGTCCGGAGCGGAGGTTGAATGTAACATTGTGTGTATAAAGGGGGATGACTTCTCTGACTTCGGCGTGTCTCGACTTGGAGAGGCACCCGGGGTTCTGCAGATTCGTGAAAAATAAAGAATCTCTTGCTTCCAAGATTTAGTCTTTGAGCAGTGATTGTGAGCACAAAGCGTATCTCACACAAATCATTTATTTCAAGTACATTGCAGACTCACTGTTTAGTTGATTCATAGCTTAGAACCTCAGTTGTGGACTCTCCCTCACGATCTTCCAGAGTGACTGACTCACGTCCAGGCATCCGGGGTTTTATAGTCCTGCCCTATCTGGAAGGGGCGTTACCTTCATCGTGGTGATTGACAGGCGAGAGGGCCAGTCAGCTGATCGCAAGATTTTTTAAACATTCATAACCTTTTTATTTTTCATCGATCAGAAAAATCCTCAGGGCTGCCTCAGCTGAGGAGCACTGTGAGTAAAATGTCGAAAAATCATAGCAATATATTGTAGCGTTTTTTCTAAAATCAATACACGGCGCAGACAAGAAGTGGTCAAGATGAGACTTTTAATTATATATAGATTTCTCCCTTCTGCTTGGTTTGTTTGTTGGGATATAGACCTACCTACCTGTACCTACCTGCACATTATCCATATTCTCCTGTCCTTATACTTCATAATCCATATCCATCTCTATCGCAGCCACCACCTCAAAGAGGCTGCCAACATCGTCAAAAACCCCACACCATCTGGGTCCACACACTCATTTCACCGTTGCCACTGGGAAGAAGGTTCAGGAGCCTGAAATGTGTAACATCCAGTTTCAGGAACAGCTTCTTCCGCACAGCCATCAGGCTATTAAACACGACATCAAATAAGCTCTGAACAATAACAGTCTTTTATTAATATTGCACTATATCTGTTTATTTATTGAGTATATATGGTCTATGGTCTATAGGCACACTGAAGTTTTATCTTCCGTTTTGTTATATGTTTACATATTCTGTTGTGCTGCAGCAAGTAAGAATTTCATTGTCCTATCTGGGACACATGACAATAAAACTCTCTTGACTCCAGACTCCATTACCTGCATATGTGTAATTATGCTCCAAAAGCTTACCCAGTCTAGTTCAGCAAAACACTGAGTCAAGCACAGGTTCAACTAATCTTTATTCTACCCCAAATACAAACAAACTCCCTATACAATGCCTAACCACCGCGGGTCTGATACTTATCTCTGCTCGTTCAAACTTTTCAGCCTTGTGCAAGCAGACACCTCCAGCAGGCCACACGATCCCAAGTGCACCTCCAGAAGACTGACTCCGATCCTCATGGGATTCAATCTTTCATCGTCCATCGGACCCGTGAGGCAGAACTAGATGGGGGGGGGGGGGGGTGGCAGCCAATTATACAAGCCAATTATACATATCAATCACATTATACAGTTATTGACAGTTCCCTAACTCAATCACAAGGTACCCCATTACATTATTTCTGCAGAAAGTTCCAGCAGGAAACTCAGTTGACATAATTTACATAGGTAATACTCCAGGTATTGTAAACCGTCTGAACAAGGCTTCACACTTTAACCAACACAATATAACAGCACAGACACTCTGCAACATAGTTAACGGTATTTACAACTCCCCCTTATCTGACCAATCCTGACCATACATTTGCAATACCTCTGAGCTCCTCTGCAAAACTCTTTAAACATTTTAACAAAGGGAGAGACATCTGGACCTCACCTCATTTGAATATCCATCTGGGGTCCGACTTTCTGAAACCAGCACACAGCTTGCAACTATTCACAGAAAGAGGCAAAGCAGGCAGGCCCTGCAAATGCAAAGATCCTCCATTTTGTAATACCTCTAATTTGGCCAATATTATCATTCCTCCCATTTTATCATTATGATAACCCATCATTAATGATAATCAAAATACAATAAACGACTGTTTTATTCTAATAGATATTCTAACAAGAAGATGCTGATATTTTTTCCCAGAATTTCACCAAGCTTCCTGAGTTTGCATGGGCGTAGCTTCATGATTCCCGTCTGAGGAGTCTTCACCTGCAGAGTTTTCATGGGCGTAAATCCCCTCCATCCATCTTGCTAAGTTTACCTGTGCTCGACCCATAGCCGATCAAAGTAAGTTAGTACTCCATACTTCCACTGATACTCTTGCAGTGGTGGAGATGTACCCATGCATTCCTTCCTTCTACCTTCCACTTTAGTCAAAGTTGTCAACAAAATGCATCTCACTATATGCTGCTCTTACTCTACAGCGTGACTCTCTCACGTTCGGGTCAAAGCTAGAATGTAGTCGGTCAACTCCGCAGTCATAGGATGGAAGTTGATTATTTTCACTGCATTTTGATTCCAAGGTGTTCTCATGGGTCTATCATAAGCAATTTTAGCTGGGCTCAGTATAGATTTCCCTACAGGCATGAATCTCATTTGAAGTAAAGCTATGGGAAGTAATTTAATCCAACCGTCCTACCTCCGCCTTTAATTTAGCTAATTTAATTTAACTAACCTAAACCTTTGGCTGGGAAGAGGATCCCAGCCTGCCCTCTGCGTGCAGTTCCAGCAAATCGCAAGCACATCCTGGTCGGATGTAAGACCAGCCTAACACAAGGCAGATACACCTGGTGACACAACCAGGTGCTGAGGTGTTTGGCAACTGAACACAAGTGCAAGAGAAGTTATCACCAATGCCATGCCTATCAATGCCCAGATAACATTCCTGCAAATACCATCCTTCATCCGGGAAGGAGAGAAACGGAGGATTAACCCCTTGCCTCTCAACTCATGCCCACTGAATGCAGCCAGGGACTGGGAAATGCATGTTGACCTAGGCCAGAGGCTTTCGTTCCCAGTTAAAATCGTAGCTACCAACCTGCGAGCAGACCTCGTTCTCTGGTCCAACTCCTGTCGGCGTGTTTTCATCATTGAGCTGACGGTCCCCTGGGATGAGGCTGTGGACGAGGCTTATGAAAGAAAAAAACTTAGATATTCAAAACCTTGCAGCAGAGGCAGAGGAGAGAGGTTGTAGTGTAAGGGTGTGTCCAGTGGAGATGGGGTGCAGGGGCTTTGTGGCCAGTTCCACTGGAAGGCTCCTGAGGGAAGTAGGAGTCAAAGGGCAGGCACAATCTGATCACCCTGTGGTGGGCCTGCCTCGACTGAGGGTGCCTTGTGATAAAAGGCCAAAACACCCAGTGACATTGAAGTACACAACTGAAGCTGTGTCTGATTGGTAGCAAAATCACCTAGTGGTCATCCCCAAGAATGTCAACTGTAGTGAAAATTCTTAGGGATTGTAACATCCCGTCCTACTAACAATCAGTTTTAAGGGTCTGAATTTCCCTCTCTGCAACTCCGGCAGCCTGTGGTCGATAGCACAGTGCAATTGCTGCTGGATTCCCAGCAACAAAATTCCTTATTAATTTGTCCAATAAAGTGTGGACCATTGTCTGAACTAAGTCGAATAGGGATGCCAAATCTAGGGACAATTTCTCTCATTAACAACTTGATAACAGTAGCCGCTTTATTATCAAGGGTTGGGTAGGCTCCGATCCACCAGCCGAAATGCATCGACTTTGACAAACATCTACCTATACCCGTGGCACCTCCTCTAATTCGATGTAATCCTTCTATAATATTTTGAATGGACCCATAGGCAATAGTGGCTCTTTCTTTTCACTAGCCTCCTCCTGCAACTGAATAAACCTCCTTGGTGGTTGGCATCAACTTCTCCGAGGGGGACTTGTAATTTAAACTTTTAGTCTGCCTCATCATTCTTGGTACTACATCTTATATTCCAAGGGTATTATTTCACACTGTCAGATCAGCACCGCGATTCCTGATACCTGTTAGGGTCTGTCCTCTGCTTGATGATCACTTAAACAGTTCTGTCCCATTTCTGACTGTTTTTCTGGAGATGAGATGCTAAACATATAACCATATAACCATATAACAATTACAGCACGGAAACAGGCCCTCTCGGCCCTTCCAGTCCGTGCCGACCATTTGTTTTCCCCCTAGTCCCCATCTACCTGCACTCAGACCATACCCCTCCATTCCCTTCACGTCCATATACCTATCCACTTTACTCTTAAATGTTTAAAATCGATCCTGCCTCCACAACCTCTGCTGGAAGCTGATTCCACACAGCCACCACCCTCTGAGTAAAGAAGTTCCCCCTCACGTTACCCCGCTAAACTTCTGTCCCTTAATTCTCATGTCATGCCCTCTTGTTTGAAAACTTCCCTACCCTCAATGGGAAAAACTTATCCACGTCAACTCTGTCTATCCCTTTCATCATTTTAAAGACCTCAATCAAGTCCCCCCTTAACCTTCTGCGCTCCAAAGAATAAAGACCTAACTTGTTTCAACCCTTTCTCTGTAACATAGTTGCGGAACCCTGGCAACATTCTAGTAAATCTCCTCTGTACTCTCTCAATTTTGTTGTCATCCTTCCTATAACTAGGCGACCAAAATTGTACACCATACTCCAGAATTGGTCTTACCATGCCTTGTAACAATTTTAACATTACTTCCCTACTCCTATATTCAATTGCTCTGATTTATAAAGGGCAGCACACCAAAGGCTTTCTTTACCACCCCTATCTACATGCGATTCCACCTTCAGGGAACTATGCACAGTTATTCCCTAGATCCCTCTGTTCACAGCATTCCTCAATTCCCTACCATTTAACCATGTACGTCCTATTTTGATTTGTCCTGCCAAGATGTACACTTCACCACTTATCAGCATTAAACTCCATCTGCCATCTTTCAGCCCACTTTTCCAAATGGCCCAAATCTCTCTGTAGACTTTGAGAATCTACTTCATTATCCACAACACCACCTATCTTAGTATCATCTGCATACTTACTTATCCAATTTTCCACCCCATCATCCAGATCATTGATGTACATGACAAACAACAGTGGACCCAACACAGATCCCTGAGGCACCCCACTGGTCACAACCTCCGGCTTCCAACCTGACAAACAGCCATCCACCATACTCTCTGACATCTCCCATTCAGCCACTGTTGAATCCATCTTGCTACTCCGCCATTAACACCCAAAGATTGAACCTTCTTAAACCAACCTTCCATGGGAACCTTGTCAAAGGCCTTACTGAAATCCCATATAGACAACATCCACTGCTTTACCCTCATCAATTTCCCTAGTTACCGCTCAAAAAATTCAAGAAGGTTTATAGTCAAACATGACTTCCAGGCACAAATCCATGTTGACTGTTTCCTGATCAGACCCTGTTTATCCAGATGCTAATATATATTATCTCTCTAAGTATCCTTTCCATTAATTTGCCCACCACTGATGTCAAACTAATAGGTCCATAATTTGCTAGGTTTTTTATTCTTTGAACCCTTTTTAAACAATGGAACAACAATGCGCAGTACGCCAATCTCCGGCAACTATTCCCTTTTCTAATGACATTTGGAAAATATTACTGTCATAGCTTCCTGCTCTTTCTACACTAACTTCCTCAATGTCCTAGGGAATATCCTGTCAGGACCTGAAGACTTATCCACTTTTTATATTTTTTCAAAAGTGTCAGTACTTCCTCCTCTTTGAATCTCATAAGTTTTCCATAGCTACTCTACTCTTTCCCCTTAACTCACCGAGTTTCAATATCCTTCTCCTTGGTGAATACCGAAGAAAATAAATTGTTTCAATATCTCCCCCATCTACTTTTTTGGCTCTGCAGATAGCTGTCCATTCTGGTTCTCTAATGGTCCAATTTTATCCCTCGTTATCCTTTTGCTATTAATATAGCTGTAGAAACCCTTTTGGGTTTACTTTCACCTTTCTTGCCAACAGCAACCTCATATCTTCTTTTAGCCTTCCTAATTTCTTTCTTAAGATTCTTTTTACATTCTTTATACTCCTCTAAGCACCTCATTTACTCCATGCCTCCTATAATTATTGTAGATATCTCTCTTTTTTTTTTCGAAAACAAGTGTCCAATTTCCCTTGAAAACCATGGCTCTTTCCAATTTTTACTATTTCCTTTCAACCTAACAGGGACATAAAGATTCTGTACTCTTACAATTTCCCCTTTAAATGTCCTCCCATTTTTCTTCTACATCCTTCCCATGAAACAAAGTGTCCCAATTCACTCCTTTAAAATCCTTACGCATTTCCCTCAAAGTTAGCCTTTCTCCAATCAAAAAATCTCTACCCTAGGTCCAGTTCTGACTCTCTCCATAATTATATTGAAACTAATGGTATTGTGATCACTGGTCCCGAAGTGCTCCTCACGCATACCTCCGTCACCTGACCTGCCTCATTTCCTAACAGGAGGTCCAGCACTGCCCCCTTCTCTGGTCGCATACCTCAATGTACTGCTGCAAAAAAACTATCCTGCATACATTTTACAAACTCCAAACCATCCAGCCCATTTACAGAATGTGTTTCCCAGTCTATTTTTTGGAAAATTGAAATCTCCCACAATCACTACCTTGTGCTTACTACTAATATCTGCTATCTCCTTACATATTTGCTCTTACAATTCACGCTCCCCATTTGGCGGTCTATAATACCACCCCTAAAAGTGTTGCTACACCGTTCCCACTTCTCAGTTCCACCCAAATAGCCTCCCTAGACGAGCCCTCTAATCTATCCTGCCAAAGCAACTGCTGTAATATCTTCTCTGACAAGCAATTGCAACACCTCCCCCTCTGGTCCCTCCAATTCTATCACACCTGAAGCAACGAAATCCTGGAATATTTAGTTTCCAATCACAGCCCTCCTGCAACCATGTTTCACTGATTGCCACAACATCATATTCCCAGGTGTCAATCCAGGCTCTAAGTTCATCCACCTTACTTACAATGCTCCTAGCATTAAAAATATACACATTTTAGAAACCCACCATACCCTTATTCTCGTCTATTATCTTTTTCATCTTTATCCCTACATTTTGGATCCGAGTGCTTCCCTTCTCTGCCTCTTGCCCCACACCCTGACCCCTAGCCCCCTCTAACCCGAGTCCCTCCCCCCAGCCTTTCTAGTTTAAAGTCTCCCCAGTAGCCTTGGGCAAATCTCCCTGCCAGGATATTGGTCCCCCTCGGGCTCAAGTGCAACCCGTCCTTTGTGTACAGATCATGCCTTACCCAAAGAGGTCCCAGTGATCAAGAAAACTTGAATCCCTGCCCACTGCACCAGTCCCTCAGCCACGCATTTATCCTCCACCTCATTTCATTCCTACTCCCAACTAAGTTAACTTATGTACAGTACCTAAATCAAAGTTTCAATTATTTCCTAGACAGATCCCATACTATTCTGGTGAGCCATTGTTTTGGAGCCGTTCCAATAATGCTGCCATTGATATGAACTATGCCCTACGATTTCCTGCTAGAGGGTCAAATTTGAAGTCGGCTGTAAACTGTTATATATGGCAGTTAGAATTTGGGTGCAGAGTGGGTGTCTGCTGGCACAGAACTATGTCTATTCCCGTGTTGTTGTGTCAGACTTGAGGTTGCCCATTCAGACAAAACAACGCAGTAAGCTAGAAGGGTCTGTTACAATGAACTTTTTCAAAGTTGGAGCCTGCCTCCGTGATCTTTTTTAATTGATTGGGGAAGATCAGCCATGATCACTTTGAATGCCCCGTGCTGGCTCGAAGGACCAAATGGCCTACTCCTGCACTTAATGTCTATTGTCTATTAATCTTTGGAGGCTTCCTGTATCTTCTTAATTCACTGACACTCGATTCATCTTCTTTGCTGGTATAAAGTGTTAACTCCTTAATTTCTCTGAGTTAGGATGTTAGCAGGGTTTGACACATGTGCATGTATGGAGCAGTTTTACAACTGAGTTAATTGCTTTTAGGTATTGTAACCAGTGTATATTGGCCTTCTTCTTCCTGTTTTGGAAACTGCAGAGTAGGGGTGTTACTGTGAGGAGAAACCTCTACAGTTCTTACAGATTGATTGGCAAATATTTCTTATTCTGGCATCCCCCGAATCATTCTGTCAATGCTGTTGATAGTCTGTGGTCTTCTTGGATATTAAAGGAAAAGTGCTACCTCTTTCTGGGGAGCTACTTGGATGAGATTGATGTTCATGCATCCCACCTGAACTGTGTCTTCCTGCCACATACTCGCATACCTCACTCCCCAGATGATGACATAGATGGGTAACAACTGCCCCTTGGGGCCTGATAGAAATTCAACAACAATGCCGGTTAGATACATTTTGCTTATAATTGTTCGGGTCTGCCATGAATTGTCCTTTCCACCATTGCTACTGGGTCTCTTGCGCTTGCCGGATAATTTTATTTAATCGTACTGTGGGTATTGCTGCAGCTCCCTTCTTTCCTTCACTAGTGTCAAATCTTATTTCCATTGGGTTCTTTCACATCGCTAATAGTTTCCCCTCCTAGTCTTTTCAGTGTTTCTTTGCTTGTTCTTGCTATACTCTGCTCTATATTCTGTCTTCTCGCTGGGCATTCTCTGCTCCATTGACCTAATTGGTTACAAATATAACAAGCTCCCGAGTTATGATGTTCTTTACTTTAAAACGTCTCTCTGGTATGTATGGGCTGTTTACAGTTCTTCCTGTAGCCCCAGGTAGTAGCCCCAGAAATAGCAGATGCCTTAGTGATAATTTTTCAAAACTCTTTAGATTCTGGAGTAAGTTTAGGATTGGAGAGTAGCTAATGTAACCCCCCCACTTTTTAAAAAGGGAGGGAGAGAGAAAACGGGAATTACAGACCAGTTAGTCTAACAACGGTAGTGGGGAAACTGCTAGAGTCAATTATTGAAAATGGGATAAGCAGCACATTTGGAAAGTGGTGAAATCATTGGACAAAGTCAGCATGGATTTACGAAGGGTAAATCATGTCTGACGAATCTTATTGAATTTTTTGAGGATTAACTAGTAGAGTGGAATAAGGAGAAGCAGTGGATGTGTTGTATCTGGACTTTCAGAAGCCTTTCGACAAGGTCCCACACAAGAGATTGGTAAACAAACTTAAAGCACACGATTATTGGTGGTTCAGTATTGGTGTGGATAGAGAACTGGCTGGCAGACAGGAAGCAAAGAGTAGAGTGAATGGGTCCTTTTCAGGATGGCAGACAGTGACTAGTGGGGTGCCGCAAGGCTCAGTGCTGGGACCCCATTAATGATTTGGACGAGGGAATTAAATGCAACATCTCGAAGTTTGCAGATGACACGAAGCTGGGGGGCAGTGGTAGCCCTGTGAGGAGGATGCTAGGAGACTGCAAGGTGACTTGGATAGGCCTGGTGAGTGGGCAAATGCATGGCAGATGCAGTATAATGTGGATAAACGTGGAGGTTATCCACTTTGGTGGCAAAAACAGGAAGGTAGACTATTATTTGAATGGTGACCGATTAGAAAAGGGGGAGATGCAGCGAAACCTGGGTATCATGGTACACCAGTCATTGAAAGTAGGCATGCAGGTGCAGCAGGCTGGAAGAAAGCGAATGGTAATGTTGGCATTCATAGCAAAAGGATTTGAAGTACAAGAGCAGGGAGGTTCTACTGCAGTTGTACAGGTCTTGGTGAGGCCACACCTGAGATTGCGTACAGTTTTTGGTCTCCTAATCCTGAGGAAAGACATTCTCGCCAAAGAGGGAGTACAGAGAAGGTTCACCAACTGATTCCTGGGATGGCACGACTTTTTTTCCATATGAAAAAGACTGGATACTTGGCTTGTGCTCGCTGGAATTTAGAAGATTGAAGGGTGATCTCATAGAGACTTACAAAATTCTTAAGGGTTGGACAGGCTAGATGCAGGAAGATTGTTCCCGATGTTGGGGAAGTCCAGGACAAGGGGTCACAGTTTAAGGATAAGGGGAAGTCTTTTTAGGACCGAGATGAGAAAATCGTTTTTTCACACAGAGAGTGGTGAATCTGTGGAATTCTCTGCCACAGAAGGTAGTTGAGACCTGTTCGTTGGCCATATTTAAGAGGGAGTTGGATGTGGCCCTTGTGCTGAAGGGATCAGGGGGTATGGAGAGAAGGAGGTACAGGATACCGAGTTAGATGATCACCATGATCATATGAATGGCGTGCAGGCTCGAAGGGGTACCGACTGGCCTGCTCCTGCACCTAATTTTCTATGTTTCTATGTTTCTTTACTCTTGACTATCTTTTTTCTCTTTCTCGCCCTTGCCTTCCTTTCTAGCCCTGGACACGCCATGCCAGATTCTTGCCTCTTGGTATCCCAACTTCTCCTTGTCTGTCAGCTGTTGAGTGGCATATCTCACTATGGCAGACATTTCTCCCTTTTTCTTTTGCTACGCATAAACTGATTAAACCCCCATTTCAAGTTCCCTCAACTCGAATTGACGTAACATTGTCCTAATCTTCTTTTCCTGTAGATCATGGACCATCCCTGGCTGCATTATCATTATTTTCTGTATTTCCCATTTCTCTCCCATAGGCATGACTACAGCCTGCATCTGACTTATACTCCTTGTAATAAGTTCCCTAAAACAAGGGATGCAACAGGGATAAAGATCAGTCCAGCACCTAGAAACACGATCCCACCGTTCTCCACCATGTTCCTCCCGAGGATGGAATCCCACCATCGGGTTCCCATAATCGATTCCACTTCTGAATTGGAACATCGTGCCAACTTACGGATTCCTTCTGATATGTCCATCACTGCCTATCCATTGTCAATCGATGTTAAACAGCAATTAGAGAGGTTGAATTTCCCCGCATACCCCTCCTTCTTCTGCCAGGAGGTAATCTAGGGCCAACCGGTTTCTGGTATATTGCTGCTCTCATCTGTGTCTGCTGCTTTGCCAGCATCTCCAGTGCCCCCGCAGTTTGGTTTGGTAATTACCTCCAGTACTGCCTGAAGTCTTATGATCCGGTTTTAACATGTATACTGTGGTTCGGTAGCCCCAGGATCCATCCTGTGCCCAAGTGGCTGGTCCATAGTATGAGATGATTCTTGCTGGTGGCCATTCATCATCTTCCCATTCTCCAATGTCTATTTTCCTCTTTCTTCCGATATAGGTAATCAATACAGGTGTTCCTAGCGACCGCCCTTCTTCCGTGTTTAACAGAAAAAATCCTGGTTGTACCAATCCAATAAAGCAAGTCCCGCTCCAATTTATCGGTAACACGAGTATGCCTTGTAATCCCGCATATCCATAACAGTCCTTCAGGGGCCGGTTCCACTAGAGGTAACCTTGTTCCATATGTCTCGCAATACTGGATTCCTTGATAAGGTTGTTCCCGGTGCAGTTCCATAGTCCAGTTGATTCCATTCCATTGGTTCTTCATCCAGATAGTGCAGTTTCTCCCGTCCTTTTCTTAGTTGGATACCATTTAGCTCCTCTGGCCACCACACTCAGGACTGATTTGGCCACTGGGTGACGATGCGCTGGCAGGGGCTGCTGCCTACTAGGATGGCATCTTTTGCCCAGGGCCTAGCGATACACTCAGTCCCAACCGGAGCGTCTGTCAGGACCCATGCCTGGGGATCTCGGTCTTGTCCAACTGTCAGGTTCCACTCCATCAGGTCCCATACTTCAATAATGGATCCTCTCCACGGCCAACGTGAGCTCATCAGTGGTCCGCCACAGACCCAGCAGTTAGTCACATTCAGGATTCCAGCTATCCGGAGGGCCAAGTCCACAAACAGGTTTTTTTTCTCCTTCAGGGATCTCAATCTGCTTCTTTATTTCTTCGTACAGTGTCTGGTGCAATTGAAGCTAAGTAGGTGGGGGAGGGGGAGGCTTGGTGTAAACTGTAAACTCTTTTATTACTTCCTCTTTCATCTTATCTATTTGCCCATTGCCCATTATCTATTGCCCATTTTACGACCTGGAAAGGGAAACCTAACTGTCCTGCCTTGGTTACACAAACCCATCTCTCTCCCTTTGGGCAGGTAACGTACCCAAACCTCCCTATATACCCCCTATTCCCTACCATCAAATACTTCTCTCACCCCTCTTTACAAATGGCTCTAGTCTTCAGGTTATAGCATGCATTGTTCACATGGGAATGATAGGTAAAATGATCTGGTTGTCCGCCCTCTGTATCTGATAGGATGATAACATTTTATCACAATTATTAATACCTTTTACCATAATTACATGCAAAGCAAACAATACCACGACTGCTCCTTTCATACTGTCAGTTATGTATTTCAATTATTTTTTCTTTAAATTTAATGTTAGGGGTTTGTTTCCTGGCTTCACCATCCACTGTTCCTCCTCATCAGGGGCGGGTGGCTCAACGGGTTCTTTAAACCCGGATTTCGTGGGTCCACCCTTTTTCTTTTGTTCGTACTGCTGTCTCGGTTGTCAGTAATACTAGGTATGGGCCGGTCCACCTGGGCTGGAGTTTCTCCTCTTTCCGATTCTTGACCAGTACCCAGTCGCCGGCCTTTACAGCATGTATTGGAAAGTCGAGTGGTGGCTTTGAGCCAATAGTCCTTTAGCTTTTAATTCTGTAAGGGAACGAGATACTGCCAGTAGATAGTTCCTTAAGAATACATCACTGCCCTCTATGGTGGGTATTCCTTCTATCTTTCCCAAATAAGGTAACCCATATGACATTTCATAGGGGGACACTGCTAACTTTGCATGGTGTCTCCATTGCTTTTCTCAAAGCCTTTCTGTTTTCCCTACTGCTCCAAACATGTGCCAGACTCCATGTACATATGCTGCTCTTAAAGCCTTAATTTCTGCCAATTGAGCTAAGCAAGATTGCAGGCAAGCTTCCAATTTGATCCTGCGCTATAGCTTTTACTTCTTTAGATATTACTCGTCCAAAATATTCTACCTGCTGCTGACAAAACAAAAACTTCTTCCTTGATACATCATGACCTCCTGTGCCATCTTTTCCAAGATAATTACAATGTCTCTCTCTCACATTGCTCCTCACTTGTGGAACAAACCAACAAATCATCCACATACTATATCAACACCTTCCAAATCTGCCTACAACATCTGATTAAAAACACGGCGCTAGTATTTAAAACGCTGCCGCATCCTAGCCTAGGTGTATTTAATACCTCTTCTTAATGTTCTTACCATAGCTATGTTCACCATTATCTCAATATTATTATTATTATTATTATTATTATTATTTCCTGATTATCGTACCTGTTCACATCCCCAACACACCTTATCCATTACCTATCTCCTTACAAGCCTTGTCTGGGCTTATATCCAGATTTATTTCACTCCTGATAGGGCATTTGAGAAAACACTCTCCCAAATACATTTATTATTGGCATGGAATCTCTGGCCCCTGTTTGGCTCTGTCATAGGACTCACTGTGTGTCGGTGCATCACATTTCAGACTTTTCAACCAGGTCTGTTGTTACTGACAACATTGTCTTTCCTTTTTCACGCTCTTTCTTTCTAAAGCAGTCTCATCAATTTTATCCCTCTGCTTCCCACTTTAATCCTTTTTGATCTGCCTTCTTTCTCAATCTAAACTCAGATAGTTTATCCTCCTTTGCAAATTTATTCACCTTCCTTTTAAAATCTTCAACTGACTTCTCGATCCTCATATTTTACCACCACCCCTTCTACCTCGGTAATATCATCACTTTCCCTTCTACCCCTGAGATTCTAACTTGTTTTTCACCCAATCTCATTCCTTCTGGTACCTTAGTTACGCTCGATCTCTCTGCTCCCGAATCTACCATAAATATCATATCCTCTCCCTTCTTCTTTACCACTTGCTGTACTGCTTGCAACATCATTTTTGCCTTTCCCTTCTGTTTTTCCTCATCCCGTCTTACATATACCTTTTGAGCCTCTGTTAACAATTGATTCAATGGTTTGTCATTCCAATCTTCCCAATTTTTCCAGTTTCTTTCTAATGTCTGGCCATGATTTGGTTACAAAATTAATCTTTAGCAACTGCTGACCTGCGTCTGAATCAGGGTCTATCCCCGAATACATTACATTAGTTCCATTCTTACTTCAATGAGATTGTGTGAAACAACTCAATATTTTTCATAGAAACATAGAAATTAGGTGCAAGAGCAGGCCATTCCGCCCTTCGAACCCGCACCGCCACTCAATATGATCATGGCTGATCATCCAACTCAGTATCCTGTACCTGCCTTCTCTCCATACCCCCCCGATCCCTTCAGCCACAAGGGCCACATCGAACTCCCTCTTAAATATGACCAACGAACTGGCCTCAACTACTTTCTGTGGCAGAGAATTCCACATCATTTCTTCCCATGTATATATATTTGGCCCTAGGAACTGATCTATTTATTCAGCCAGTCCCAAGGGGTCTTCCAATAAACTTTTCATCTCCTTTTTAAAGTTCCTCACCTCCAAAACTGGTGAGAGGCACATTTACAAATCCCATCCCCCCTTCATTTCCCCCTAACAGGACCTCTCTTAGGGGCTTCATTTGAACAGATCGGTCTGATCTTTGTTTGGCTGGCCCTCATTTGAGATCGCGTCCATCCCGACTACTGCCTGGGGACACCCGTCCCATCCTCGTCCTCACTTTTTTATTTCCTCTTCCTTATCTGACTGGCTCTCTCCTTTTTAAAGTTCTATGTTTGAATCAGTTTTCTTTCATCCTGTATCTTCTCTACTTTCCGTGATTCTCTACTATCTGTCTCTTCTGAGACAGGAGCGGACAGGTTTACTGCTGAGCCGCTCTGACTTAGTGGGACCTCCTGGGCAGATGCAGCTGGAGCTGATGGGGGTATATTTGGGGGCTGGGATTCATATAGCGGGGGCAGACGTCGTAGGTGGTCATCACCAATTGGGGCCCGTCAGATTCATCCTGCTCTCTCTCTGTCTTTAACGGAAACATCCCATTATAGGGTTTCCAGCACTGGACATAGTTCCTTTTCTATTTGATTTGGCGCCTCTCGTTCATTCACAAACACATTCAACGCTTGTTTCACCCAGTCTTCATTTGAACCCAACCTTGACCACCACACTGCGCTCCCTCGGATAGGCTCCTTTGGCCATTCAAAGTAACAAAAAACTTTATCATAGTTTCCTTATTCTTACCCCGGGTGTTCCCTTCACCCCATCCATGCAACATTCGCCCCAACGGACTATCGGGCGGAATGTGTGGCTCTATACCAGTGTGAGCCTTATCCTGTTTCCCCGGACCCTTACTTTTCCTGTTCCGGTTTCCCATTGTCTCGTCGGACTATTCCCGTCCGACAGACCCCGGTCGCCCAGGCAATACTTAATAGTCAGTTTTCTTACCTGGGTCTTGTGCACAAGAATCGCTCGACCGTTCCTTATTTATTCACCTTACACCCCCTCTTGCTTCCCGAGTCTTTATAACCCGAATATCCACTCACTCAAACTGCTGATGGCAAGCAAGGAGATCAGAGACTGCTGAAATCAGCAGGGTGCACCCTTCCCCTCCTTCTTTGCCTCCACCAAGCAGATAGCCGGAGTGGCGATCACGGACGAGCCCCCAGTTTGTGAGATACGCTTTGTGCTCACAATCACTGCTCAAAGACTAAATCTTGGAAGCAAGAGATTCTTTATTTTTCATGAATCTGCAGAAACCGGGTGCCTCTCCAAGTCGAGACACGCCGAAGTCAGAGAAGTCATCCCCTTTATACACACAATTTTACATTCAACCTCCCCTCTGGACCCTTCTCCAATCAGGGTCTGAGGTGCACAATCTGTAGGTAACATCTCCTCAGTACCCTTCCATATTGTGAGATACCCTTTATGCTCACAATTAATACTCAAAGACTAAATCTTGGAAGCAAGAGATTTCTTTATTCTACGAGTCTTCGGTGCCTCTCCAACTCGAGACACACCGAAGCCAGCGAGATCATCCCCCTTTATTACACAAAATCTTACATTCAATCTCCCCTCCGGACCTCTCTCCAATCAGAGTCGGAGGTGCACAATCTGTAGGTACAAACCCACCGTTCATCCCCTCGCACCTCCCATATCATACATCGCATGTTCAAACATGTTCATGGTAATCAGCAATTTCTTGACCAGGGGTGTGTTGTAATATTCATTTTTTTCTATTAAGCATGCTCAATTGCTCATGACCTGGCCACAGTTTTACTCACCTCCTAGTGAACCCTCTCAGTTTTCCTATATCAGCACTAAAGCTAAGCTATAGTGACAGGGGTCCCATCTATCACTCCTTTCCACTGATAGGGATCTCTCTACACCACCCCCTTCTCTAGCTACACAATGAAATCTCTCCTAACTCAAGGCCTCAAAGATGGGTCTGGCAACTGGCAACCTTCAGACACTGCTGTCAGAATTCTCTCTCCAGCCCCTCTCTGTTTGAATTCTCTTTAAAACTCCTTTCTTTAATAGGGTTTAATCACCTTTATCCTCACAATCCTCCCTTTTTGTTTTGCTACGCATACACTGATTAAACCCTCATTTTAAGTTCCTTCAATTCAAACTGACGTAACATTCGTCCTAACCTTCTCCTCCTGTAAATCATAAACTTCCCCTGGTCGCATTATCATTATTTTTCTGTATTTCCCCTTTCTCTCCCATAGGCATGACTACCAGCCCTGCATCTGACTTATACTTCTGGTAATAAGTTCCCTAAAACAAGGGGATACAACAGGGGATAAGATCAGTCCAGCCACTGCACATAGAAACACAAAGTCCCACCGTTATCCACCATGTTCCTCTGAGGATAGAATCCCACCATTGGGTTTCCCATAATCGAATTCCACTTTTGTATTGGAACATGCCGCCAACTTCCGGATCCCTTCTGATATGTCCATCACTGCCTGTCCATTATCATCGATGTTCAAACAGCAATTAGAGAGGTTGAATTTCCCGCATACCCCTCCTTCTTCTGCCAGGAGGTAAATCTAGGGCTAACCTGTTCTGGTATATCGCTGCTCTCATCTGTGTCTGCTGCTTTGCCAGCATCTCCAGCGCCCCCCCGGAGTTTGGTTGGTAATTACCTCCAGTACTGCCTGAAGCCTTATGATCCGGTTTAACATGTATACTGGTGTTCGGTAGCCCCAGGATCCATCCTGTTGCCCAGGTGGCTGGTCCGTAGTATGAGATGATTCTTGCTGGTGGCCACTCATCATCTCCCATTCTCCAATGCCTATTTTCCTCTTTTTTCCGATATAGGTCATCAAATACAGGTGTTTCCTAACGACCGGCCTTCTTTGGGGTTTAACAGGAAGAATCCAGGTTGTACCAGTCCAATAAAACAAGTCCCACTCCAATTCATCGGTAACAACCGAGTATGCCTTGTATCCGCATATCCATAACAATCCTTCAGGGCCGATCCACTAGAGGCAACCTTGTTCCATATATCTCGCAATACTGGCATCCCCTGATAAGGGTTCTTCCCGGTGCAGTTCCATAGTCCGGCTGATTCCACTCCATCAATCTCCATCCGGATAGCGCAGTTTTTCCCCATATTTCTTAGTTAGATACAATTTAGGCTCCTCTAGCCACCACACTCGGGACTGATTTGGCCACTGGGAGATGATGCGCTGGCAGGGGCTGCTGCCTACTAGGACGGCATCCTTTGCCCAGGGCCTAGCGATACACTCAGTCCCGACCGGAGCATCTGTCAGGACCCATACCTGGGGATCTCGGTCTTGTCCAATTGTCAGGTTCCACCCCATCAGGTCCCATATTTCAACAATGGATCCTCTCCACGGCCAGCGTGAATTCATCAGCGGTCCTCCGCAGACCCAACAGTTAGTCACATTCAGGGTCCCAGCTATTCGGGTGGCCAAGTCCACAAACAGGTTTTTTTTTTTCTCCTTCAGGGATTTCGATCTGCTTCTTGATTTCTTCGTACAGTGTTCTGGTGCACTTGAGGCTGAGTATGTGGGGGAGGGTTAGGCTTAGTGACTACTACCTTAGTAATCTCTTTCAACTACTACTCCTCCTTCATCTTATCTATTGCCCCTTTTATGATCTGAGAAGGGAAAACTAACTGTACACAAACTCATCTCTTTCCCCTTGGGCAGGTATCGGCCCCAAACTTCCAGATACCCCCTATTGCCTGCCATCAAATACTCCTTCCCCCCTCTTTACAAATGACTCTAGTCTTTCGGTCATGGCATACTTTGTTCACAATGGGAATGATAGGTAAATGATCTGGTTATTGCCCCTCTGTATTGAATAGGCTGATAACATTTATCACAATTATTTAATACCTTTTACAACAATTACATACAAAGCAAACAATACCACAACTGCTCCTTTCATACTGTCAGTTTATACATTCAATGCTTTTCTTTTTAAAATTACTGTTAGGGGTTTACTTCCCGGCTTTCACCGTCCACTGTTCCTCCTCCTCAGGAACGGGTGGGATCGACGGGTCCTTTAACCCGGATCGCGTGGGTCCACCCTTTTTCTTTTATTCGTATTGCTGTCTCGGTGTCAGTAATACTGGGTATGGGCCGGTCCACCTGGGCTGGAGTTTCTCCTCCTTCCAATTTTTGACCAGTACCCAGTCGCCGGCCTTTACAGCATGTATTGGAAAGTGAAGTGGCGGGCTTTGAGCCAATAATCCTTTCGCTTTTAATTCTGTAAGGGAACGAGATACAGCCAGTAAATAGTTCCTTGAGAATACCATCACTGCCCTCTATGGTGGGTATTCCTTCTATCTTTCCCAAATAAGGTAACCCAAACAACATTCCATAGGGGGACACTGCTAACTTTGCATGGGGTCTCCGTTGCTTTTCTCAAAAGCCTTTCTGTTTCCCTACTGCTCCAAACATATGCCCAGACTCCATGTACATAGGCTGCTCTTAAAGCCTTAATTTCTGCCAATTGAGATTGCAGGCAAGCTTCCAATTTGATCCTGCGCTATAGCTTTTACTTCTTTAGATATTACTCGTCCAAAAATTCTACCTGCTGCTGACAAAACAAAAACTTCTTCCTTGATACATCATGACCTCCTGTGCCATTTTTCCAAGATAATTACAATGTCTCTTTCTCACGTTACTCCTCACTTGTGGAACAAACCAACAATCATCCACATACTATATCAACACCTTCCAAATCTGCCTACAACATCTGATTAAAACACGGCGCTAGTATTTAAAACGCTGCCGCATCCTAGCCTAGGTGTATTTAATACTCTTCTTAATGTTCTTATCACAGTTATGTTCACCATTATCTTAATATTATTATTAAGATCATTATTATTATTATTATTATTATTATTATTTCCTGATTATCGTACCTGTTCACATCCCCAACACACCTTATCCATTACCTATCTCCTTACTAGCCTTGTCTGGGCTTAGATCCAGATTTATTTCACTCCCGATAGGGCATTTGAGAAAACACTCTCCCAAATACATTTATTATTGGCATGGAATCTCTGGCCCCTGTTTGGCTCTGTCATAGGACTCACTGTGTGTCGGTGCATCACTTATTCCAGACTTCAACCAGGTCTGTTGTTACTGACAACATTGTCTTTCCTTTTTCATGCTCTTTCTTTCTAAAGCAGTCCTCATCAATTCATCCCTCTGCTTTCCACTTTAATCCTTTCTGATCTGCCTTCTTTTCTCATTCTAAACTCAATGTCTTACTTCTCAGATAGTTTATCCTCCTTTGCAAATTTATTCACCTTCCTTTTAAAATCTTCCACTGACTTCTCGATCCTCATATTTTCCACCACCCTCTTCTACCTCGGGTAATGTCATCACTTTCCCTTCTACCCCTGAGTTTCTAACTTGTTTTTTACCCAATCTCATTCCTTCTGGTACCTTAGTTACACTTGATCTCTCTGCTCCCGAACCTACCATAAATAACATATCCTCTCCCTGGGGTCCTAATTTCAAATTTACCAGAGGTTCCCTTGTGTATCCCATACACCCCAGGGAGCGGAACCCCTGACTCCCCTATTCTTCCTCCATGAGTGCGTACGACTGCACCTCCCGTCGTTGCTTAGGACATTCCCTTTTGAAATGACCCGGCTCTTTACAATAATAACACCGGGGTGGCCCCCGTATACCATCCTTCTGATCCTTGTTCCTTGTTTTCCCGGGGACCCCAACTTCGGTCCCTCCGTTCACCTCTTCCTCGTCCTCTAATTCAGCCAGTCCCAAGGGGTCTTTCAATAAACTTTTCATCTCCTTTTTAAAGTTCCTCACCCCCATACTGGTGAGAGGCACATAGTTTCCTTACTCTTACCCCGGGTGTTCCCTTCACCCCATCCAACATTCGCCCCAACGGACTATCGGGCGGAATGTTAGGCTCCATATCAGTATGAGCCTCATCCCGGTTCCCCGGACCCTTACTCCTCCCATTCCGGTTTTTCCCATTACCTTGTCGGACTATTCCCGTCCGACAAACCCCGGTCGCCCAGGCAATACTTAATAGTCGTTTTTCTTACTGGGTCCTGTGCACAAGAATCACTCGACCGTCCCGTACGTATTTACCCTTACACCCCCTCATTGCTTCCCGAGTCTTTTTCACCGGATATCACTCGCTCAAACTGCTGATGGCAAGCAAGGAGATCAGAGAATGCTGAAATCAGCAGGGTGCACCTTCCCCTCCTTCTTTGCCTCCACCAAGCAGCCGGAGTTGGCGATCGCGGACGAGCCCCCAATTTGTGAGATACCCTTTATGCTCACAATTAATACTCAAAGACTATAAATCTTGGAAGCAAAGAGATTTCTTTATTTTACGAGTCTGCTGACCAGGTGCCTCTCCAACTCGAGACACACCGAAGCCAGCGAGATTCATCCCCCCTTTATACACAAAATCTTACATTCAATCTCCCCTCCGGACCTCTCTCCATCAGAGTCGGAGGTGCACAATCTGTAGGTACAACCCACCGTTCATCCCCTCGCACCTCCCATATCATACATCGCATGTTCAAACATGTTCATGGTTAATGAGAGCAATTTCTTGACCAGGGGTGGTGTTGTAATATTCATTTTTTTCTATTAAGCATGCTCAATTGCTCATGACCTGGCCCAGTTTTACTCACCTCCTAGTGAACCCTCTCAGCTTTCCTATATCAGCACTAAAGCAAGCTATAGTGACAGGGGTCCCATCTATCACTCCTTTCCACTGATAGGGATCTCTCTACACCACCCCCTTCTCTAGCTACACAATGAATCTCTCCTAACTCAAGGCCTCAAGGATGCGTCTGGCAACTGGCAACCTTCAGACACTGCTGTCAGAAATCTCTCTCCAGCCCCTCTCTGTTTGAATTCTCTTTAAAACTCCTTTCTTTAATAGGGTTTAATCACTTTAATTCCTCACAATATCATACATCGCATGTCCAGACATGTTCATGGTAATGAGCAGTTTCTTGACCAGGGGTGTGTTGTAATATTCATTTATTCTATTAAGCATGCTCAGTTGCTCATGACCTACCCTAGTTTTTACTCAACCTCCAAGTGAACCCTCTCAGTTCTCCTATATCAGTACTAAAGCTAAGCTATAGTGACAAGGTCCCATTCTATCACTCCTCCATTCTACTGATAGGGATCTCTCTCTACATCACTCCCTTCTAGCTCTATACAATGCTATTTACTTCTTACTCAAGGATGTCTGGTAACTTTTATACACAGCTGTGTCAGAACCGACCTCTCCCTGGCCCCTATCAGTTTGAATCCTCTTTAAGACTCCTATCATAAATGGGGTTTAATCACTTTAAATCCCTCACGTTAGTTTACAACAATCATCAACCAGTAGCTTCCCATTAAACCCGCATCTCTGTTTCCACATATCTAAGTATTTACAATTGCGTTTAACTTTGTAAAAAATGTAAAAAAAACATAACACCTTTTTAGCTCCTTCATAATTCTTTGAGTTTGTAGAACCCACACTCCCCACCTTCCCCGTTTGTACTTACGGCTTCTGTGGTCAAGTCGCACTTGACGCACTCCGACTCTTGAAGTCCCCAGACTTCTGTCCCTCGGCCGCGCCGTCTGTTCTGGAAAAATAGTCGCACCATTTTCCGAGTTTTGTCCCAGACAATTTTCTTTCCCTGCCGGTCCTACACAGACCAGCGGGAAATCAAACAGTTCGACAAAGTCAAATTACTTAACCCGGGGCCCCTTGCTACGGAACATTCAGTTTTAATCACGGTCATTTCGATTGGACCCCATCACTCTGTTTTCCACTGCTTAAAGTGAGCGCTCTTGTTTTTTTGGAAGAATTATTTATATCCGGCAACAGAGGTATTGGGGCCACACTTTTGGGCGCCAATTATGTTAGAAATATTTTCCCAACAAACGACAATCACTGCAATTAAGATATAACTAGAGTGTTTTAATGGAGAAAAATCACACAGAGTGCAGAAGCCTGAGGAGAGGAGCCTCTCTGCCGAATCAGCTCCCCAAGCATGTCCTTTAAATACAGTAGAGTAAAACAAGGAGGTCGCGACTACAATCTTAATCTCATCAAGAGGTCGTACAAAGTGCAAACCACAATCAGCACATAATGTCGGACCTCTGTGATTGCAGCAATAGCATAAGTCATGACTACAAGATTGCAGCTTCTTGTCTAAATAGTTTTTTTTTCTTCGCAAGGCTCGGGGTCTGTGCGGCTGCAACACTAGCAATGAGCAATGTTTACAAGCAAAACGCACCTGCTTGCATAAGCATTTTTCTTAAAGCTACAGTTCCGGGTACTATAGGAACGCATTTTTCTATCACCATTCCTTCATTTTTGATAAATACTTTGATGGGTCCAGGGGTAGGGGTCGGATTGTTTTTTGTCCATATATTCTGGACTGGCTGGCAGATCAGAACTGTGAAAATGGGTTGGTCTGTGAAAAAGGTGTTTGTCTTCTTGGTCCCTGATCTTCTGGCCAGCTTACTCTTTGCCCTCTTGGAATCTCTGAAGTCTCCAGTATTTAGAGACCTCCTATATCTCTAGGATCTCGGATTTGTCTGTATTCTCTAGGATCCCGAGTGTCCCTTTGATCCTGAAAGTTCTGTCTCTGACTCCTTCCAGCCATTTGTCCCCCAGTTAGACATGCTCGACTCCAATTTCCTGTCCTACCACAAGTGTAACACTGATTTGTCTCATTATTCAATGTCTTCTACCACTCGCTCCTATTAACATTGGTTCTAAGATAGGCACATTATTGTAATAATGATCTGGATACTCTGGAACTCCTAATTTCTCCCATTCCATTCTTTGTTAACCCTTTGAGGACTACATGGTCCTGAAGTCAGAGCTTTGGCACCTCCTTTTTAACCACGTATTCCCCGGTTTTTGATTTTTGCTATTGTCTGCTATTACGTTTGCCAGTGCTTCATGTGTTGGGTGTCCTAGGGGTGTTAGGAATCTAGTATGTTCAGTCGGAGTAATCAATCTGCTGGTCACTGCCATAAATCTCGGGAGTCTGCGTGATACACACACATTGTGGTTCTTAAATAATCAGCAAAGGAAGGCAGATGATTTCTTATGATCGGGTGTCTTTCTTTCTCAGAACTGCCATCATCTCATTGGTGTTCCATGGGGTATGAACATGTATCGTACGGAAATTATTTGCACCCACTGCACTAACCGGATCAAGGAAGGATTAGGCATTTCGGTGACAGGGAACTGCCTAAGTTGTCCCACGAGGTACCCCGAGTGAAAGACTCGTGGTTGTGTACGAGACTTCAAGTTTATGTTCAAGTGTTTAACCGAGTTCCCACGGGTATGTCATTTCTGCGATGTTCCAAGTTCCTCCACCGAGTTACCAAGTTCCTCTTGAGCCAACCGTGAATTAAGGTATGTTTTAATAAAGCAACAATGTTAAAAGACATCCCCAAACCTGTGGCTTTGAGTTATTTCAGCGCGGCCGCATCTATTGATACGACCTACAAAGGGAAAATGGCGCACCCTCCAGCAACCAAATAATGTGGTAAGTGCATTTCTTGGTGCTTTATGTTTTTAAAGACTGTATTTCCGGGGGGGGGAGAGCTCAGTTCATAGTAATTTGGGGAGTCTGGCAATTGTGAAGGAGGGGATTGGGAGGTCAGTAACCCACTTGCCACGCTCCAGTCTGAGTGCAGGTAGATGGGACTAGGTGAGAGGTAAAAAGGGCAGAGATGGCCTGTTTCCTGTTTCAACGGAGTAATAAGGGCAGAGATGGCCTGTTTCCCGTGCTGTCATTGCTATAGGTTTTCTTGTGGCCGTGAATAAATATGAATTAGCTTGGGCGGCTGCCGCAGCACTCCGGCATGGACAGCAGAACTGGCCGCCACTTCCGAGGAAGGAAGCAGCTCGGGTGACTGACTTTGAGCGGCCGCCGGGACCCTACAGCAGACACACACACACACAACAGACAGACAGAGAGACACACACAACAAATAGCAGAACTGGCCGCCACTTCCGAGGAAGGAAGCACTCGGGTGACTGACTTTGAGCGACCCGTCGGGACCCGATATATATATATAATATATATATATAAATATATATATATATATTATATATATATATATATATATATATATATATAATATATATATATATATATATATATATATATATATAATATATATATATATAATATATATATATATATAAATATATATATATATATATATATATAATATATATATATATATATAAAATATATATATATATATATATATATATATAATATATATATATATATATATATGGGGGGATATTATATATCTATATATATATATATAATGCGCGAGATTTAGATTTATATATATAGACAGACAGAGAGACACACACACAAATACACACAGACAGCAAACTGGCCGCCACTTCCGAGGAAGATATATATAGCAGTAGGCAACCCAGGAACCACGCAAAGTATATATACAGCACATGGACATTGTGTGTCACATGTTATATTTATATGTGTGTGTAACTCCGCGAAATATCATCCCCTGCATTTCAAATCCATAAATCTCTCGCATATATATCTATATACATATATACACATATATATACACACACATACATATATATATATATACATATAATACATACACACACATATATATATATAAAATAATATTATCTATCTATCTATCTATCTATCTATCTATCTATGTGTGTAGGCAACCCAGGAACCACTCAAATATATATACATATACACATACACATATACATAGGTCTGGGGAAGACAGAGAGGGGAACAATGAGGACACGAAGTTTAGTGGGGAATCTCATTGGTTATTATTGTGGGACGGAAGTCCAGATGCTGGTTTAAAAGATAGACGAAATGCTGGAGTAACTCAGCGGGACAGGCAGCACCTCTGGGTAGTGTCTAAGGAAGGGTCTCGACCCGAGACATCATCATTCCTTCTCTCTCCGGAAGATGCTGCCGTCCCGCTGAGTTTACTCCAGAATTGTGTGTGTGCGAGAGTTACTCCAGCATTGTTCGTGTGTGTGTGTTGAGAGTTACTCCAGCATTGTTCGTGTGTGTGTGTGAGTTACTCCAGCATTGTGTGTGTGTGTGTGACTCCAGCATTGTGTGTGTGTGTGTGTGTGTGTGTGTGTGTGTGTGAGTTACTCCAGCATATAGTGTGTGTGTGTGGTGTGTGTGTGTTGTGTGTGTATATGTGTGTATATGTGTGTGTGTGTGTGTGTGTGTGTGTGTGTGTGTGTGTGTGTGTGTGTGTGGTGTGTGTGTGTGTGTGCGTGTGTGTGTGCGTGTGTGTTGTTGCGAGTTACCCCAGCATTGTGTGTGTGTGTGAATCATGAATTGCCAAGACACAAGGCACTGAGATACAAAAAATGTCATACACAAGAAAGGGCAGATGCTAGTTGAAAAAAGTGAACACATGGGGCTGGAGAAATTTGGAAATGTCATCCCGTCACCCATTCCCTTCTCTCCAGAGATGCTGCCTGCCCGCTGAGTTAATTAAAAAAGAGTTCCCACGGTAGACTCACGAATCACTAAGGTAAAACGCACGGGCCACCACGTTATAAACAAGTTTAAAATGTTTTCAATTTTTAACTTGAACTGTAAATTTCACTCGTGGAAAAAATCAAACATGTTTGATTTTTTCACGAGTTACCAAGTTTCACGGGTACCTGCCGTTAGCACCACGAGTCGCTAAGTATGCTCGCAAGAGTTCCGACGTTCACGCTAGACGTTTAGTGTACGTGATTACCGCGAGTGACAACTCTGGGTCACTCATGGGTCAACTCGCACCGTGAGACAGGGTTTAAGAATTGCTAGCTTTGCTTTTATACTTTGTGTCATCTCGGGATCTATCTCAGTATGTTCAATTATTTTCTCATCCTCAGATACATCTTCCTCTTCACTGGGGGTTCACGGGTCCATTCTAAAGGTTGCAGCACCTAGACAATGGAACAGCATCATCCCTCATCCCATCAGAACTGCCCCCCCTCCATCAACTCTTTTAAGTCCAGACCCCACCCATTAAAAACTTATATTTTACTCACAAAGCGTTTCTTGAGGTCCTCTGAGGGAGCGCTATAATGTAATGTATTTATGTATGTATTTGTTAGATCTATGTACCACTGTTTGTATATCGTTAGTACCTGCACTCTCCTTAAATAACCTCTAATAACCTCTCTCTCCTTGAATACTGGGACTAACTTCTTCGTCCTACTCCTAGCTACTGGACTATCTGCCAATAGTGGAGTGGATGGAGTCCTGTGCTCTTGTTTGCAGCTGTTAGTAAAGCAGGCTTTATTGAGGAATCAGCAGGTGTTTTTAAAGGTGCTTGCAGGCTCTGAAGGTCTGTTGTGTGCACAAGCTATATAATGTTGTGGGTGGAGCCCGGGGAACGCAAGAGGAATAAGGTGGAGGCTGCGAACTTCTTTTAAATTTTAACACTTTCCCAATCATCCAAATATTCGTCTTCTCCCCCCTTAAATGCCAAACATCAGTCCTTAAACTCTAGATCTACCGGTGCCAATTTCCTTTCAGGAGATCTATCTCTTTCCTGTTCCTTATACTCTCCAGCATATCCCTCCTGCTACCTCTCTCAAGGTGCTTAGAGGTTGGTATTCATCAGCTCTGTCCCTAGCTTTGAAATTTATTTCTTCCAATTCGCCATTTCATAACCTTTATATCACCTTCCGCGCGTCTCATAGTATGTTCTCCACAATCCCATTAACTCCTTCGCTAACCTCACTGTTGCTACATTACCAAATAATTTGTTCAATATACTTCACTCCTTTCAATGTTCCAACACCACCCCTTGGGCCATAATTCGTCCTCCTAATTCATTATTCAATGCCCCCCGAAAAAGCTTTTCAATCCCTCAGCCTTCTGTAGAAATTTCACTGCATATTAATTATAGTGGGCTTTTCAGAATCTTCAGTCATATCCCGCTTAATTTGATTTCCCATATTTGTGGACAATAAAACAAACTCTCAGAAATTCACACCTTCTCGACAATTCCACACTTCTCTCACAATCTCCTAAGCTATTAAACTCGTTTCCCAAACGATGGCCAAATGTTTGGGGCGTCAGAGGTTTCGCACTTCTCCTACAACACAATCACCCAATCAAATCTCCTTCAAAACCTCGGGTACCCAAATTCCTCTGTAGTCTGACAGAAATCCACACAATTTATCATCCTGTAAACAATTTTAAACATTCCTCGGTCGCAAAATGTTAAGGAGCTCCAGTGAACAATCAAACACAATCAAACATGCTTTAGCAGGCAAGTTTTCTGTACAAGACCCCAAAAACAACCCTCATTTAAAACACAGACAAAGAGCTCCAAACACATGAGCAACATCGTACGCAGACAAGAAATTATACCACTTATTACTATCATGCAAAAACCACACTCCCTATATAAAAATACAAGCATTCGTCTAAATATCGGCATTCGTTAAACTGTGCAGTCCCAAAAACAAATTCACAGTATATTAAATCCATCGTCGTGCTGTTTTCAACCAATCGGAACCCCTGGTTGAACAGCCATGAGTCGGAGTCCAATTATAATAACAGTCTTAATCAAACTAAGTTCTAATACAGTCGATTCGAACCACTATCACAACAGTGTATCAAACACTCAAAACGTTAAATCAAAGACAATATGCAGTAAATACAATGAAACAACAGCAAAAAAAAAAAATCGTGAATACTCTTTTTAAACTGCAGCTAACAAATTGTAACTATTAACAATTTCATCAAAGTATTTTTATTATACACAGGTTAACCCCCCGAAAAAAAAAACACTTACAACATCCAGCTCCTGGCATGGAATGGAAAATTGAAGCCTGGAATAGGAACCTAGCCAGCACTTCAATATGGTCCTGAATTTGTGGTAAATTTGGGATCGAAAAATTTTAGCTCGTTACTTTTCTTATCTAATCATTCTTTTTGGGCACGTAAATTCAAATTTAAATTTTTTAGAACAGATATCCTTATTATTATTAAATTTCTCTGGGTGGGTTAAAAGTATTTTTCTGCCAATTATATTCCAACCACTCAGTTCCCGGTACTTTTCCCTCCATCCTCCAGAGTTCCAGGTACTACTCACACTAGGCGGGGACTCTCAGACCCTCACAGGTTCACCCACGGGTTATACCCTTTCCACGTGCTTGCTACCCCCCCCGGCATCAGCGAGTGTCCGCGTTCAACGCTGGAAATTCGATGCCGATCTTTAAAGTGCCTTTTTCAATTGCACCCCAGCAATGACGCAATTCTTCACCATCTTGTGTACTGAAACCTACCCAGTCCTGTATGATTGAGATCCCCAGCCATCAGATATCCCAGTCCGGGACGGACCCAAGCACTCAGCTACCCTTTGGTGTCCAGGCCAACTCAATGGTACCTGACTGCAACAGCTGTTGACTAACTTGATGCGGGGTCTCTAACCCACTAGAGAAATGCCTTGTGAATCTAATTCCCTCCCTAACAGCATTAGGCACGGGGACATCCCTTTCCTCTACCCACAGTGCTTATGGCTAGACTCTGTTCTTTTAGATCTTGTTGGGACCCGGGGCTCTACACAAGTGCGCGAATTATCGCAATTCGGGGTCCGACATCAGCGAAGTGGGGAAAATCCCTATGCAAAAAAAGCACACCGTGGCGCCGATTTTTCCCCTCACAATCTGAAAACGACTCAAACCCCGATCGCAAACTTAGTCTAGGGGTCCATTGAGATCGCGGAAGAGCCCCCAATTAATTATGCTCCTAAAGCATACCCCCCACCCCCCTAGTCCAATTTCAGTAAAACACTGAGTCAAAGCACTGGTTCAACTAAAATAACAAACAAACTCCCTATACAATACCTAACCACCGCGGGTCTGATATTTGTCCTTTTGCTCGTTCAAACCTTTCAGCCTCGTGCAACCACCTCCAGTTTTAATTCTTTCCAATTTATTTTGGAGGACCAAGAAACCCAGCACTTCCAGCAGGTCAGACGAAACCCAAGTGCGCCTCCAGAAGACTGACTCCAATCCTCAATGGGTTCAATCTTCTGTAGGCATCGGAACATGGGGCAGAACTATATGGTGGGGGGGGGGGGGGGGGGGGGGGGGGGGGTGGGGGGGTGGGGGGGGGTGCCCCTACACTCATATATATCAATCCACATTATACAGTTTTTTTTTTGTTTTTTATTTTTTTTTAGATTTTTTATTTTTTGTTATCGACAGTGTTCCCTAACCCATTCACAAAGTACCCGGGGGGGGGGGGGGCCAGCGCATTAACATTGTTTTCTGCAGAAAATTCCAGCAGGAAGCTCCTTTGACATAATTTACATAGGTATAGAAAACATTTTCCCAGGTAATTGTAACCAGTCTGACCAAGGCAAAAAATCACACTTTAAAAAATCACAAGATAACAGCACAGACACTCTGCAACATACATTTTATACATTTTAACAAAGGAAGAGACATCTGGACCTCACCTCATCCTGAATATCCATCTGGGGTCCAGACTTTCTGAAGCCTGCTCACAGCTTGCAACTTTTCACAGATAGAGGCCAAGCAGCCTGAGCAGTGCAAATGCAAAGGATTCCCCATTTTGTATCTCATATCTCTAATTTGGCCAATAAAACATATGCTCATGCCTATTCAAGACACATAAGTGCTACTGTCCTCTCTGCCTCAACCACCACGACTCACGAACCATTGTGTAAAGACCTGCTTGGCACTTTCCTTTCAGTTTGCCCTTCTTATATTGCTTTGAGAATACTTTGATTTTTCCAATACATTGATTTTCCATCCTGCGAAGCAGGTTCTGACTGTCTACCTACCTATTAATCCCAAAATGTTATATACCTCTAGCAATCTGTCTCCCTACGTCTCCCAGAAGTCAGCAGCATTTCAGAGAACACAATACAATTCTGTCCAAACTCTCCATGTAGTTAATAACCCCCTAATCAAGTAATCCCTTCCCACCCCGAACCACCCCCCTCCCTAAGTTTATTTCCCCTGCAGCCAAAAGGGCATGCAACACCTGTCCATATACAGTGCTTGCAAAGGTTTTCTACCCCTTGACAATTTTCCACATTTTGTCACGTTACAACCCAAACAAAAATGAATTTTATTGGGATTTTATGTGATAGACCAACACAAAGTGGCGCATAATTGTGAAGTGGTAGGAAATCACAACATACATGGTTTTCAATTTTTTTTACGAATAAAAACTGAAAAGTGTGGTATGCAAAACTATTTCAGCACCCTTTACTCTGATACCCCTAAATAAAATCCAGGTGCAACCAACTGCCATCAGAAGTCACCTAATTAGTAAATAGAGTCCCACTTGTGTTTATCTAATTTCAGTATAAATACAGCTGTTCGTGAGAAGGCCTCAGAGTTTGTTAGAGAACATTAGTGAACATAACAGCTAATGAAGCCCAAGGAACACACCAGACAGGTCAGGGATAAAGTTGTGGAGAAGTTTTAAATCAGGGTTTAGGTTTATAAAAAATATCCCAAGCATTTGGAACATCTCACGGAGCACTGTTCAATCCTCGATCATCCGAAAATGGAAAGAACAGTGGCACAACGCCAGCGAAACCTACCAAGACATGGGAAGGCCGTCCACCTAAACTGACAAGCCAGGGTGGCAAAGAGAGCATTGACATCAGAGAAGCAGCCAAGAGGCCCATGGTAACTCTGGAGGAGCTGCAGAGATCCACAGCTCCGGTGGGAGAATCTGTCCACAGGACAACTATTAGTCGTAGCCACTTCACATATCGGGCCTTTATGGAAGAGTGGCAAGAAGAAAGCCATTGTTGAAAACAAAGCCATAAGAAGTCCCGTTTGCAGTTTGCCACAAACCATGTGGGGACACAGCAAACATGTGGAGGAAGGTGCTCTGGTCTGGATGTGACCAAAATTGAAGTTGTTCGCCTAAATGCAAAACGCTCTATGTATGGCGGAAAAACTAACACTGACATCACCCGAACACACCATCCCCACTGTGAAACATGGTGGTGGCAGCATCATGCTGTGGGGATGCTTTTCTTCAGCAGGGACAGGGAAGCTGGTCAGATGTTGATGGGAAGATGGATGGAGCCAAATACAGGGCAATCTTGGAAGAAAACCTGTTAGAGTCTGCAAAAGACTTGAGACAAGGGGCAGAGGTTCACCTTCCAGCAGGACAACGACCCTAAACATACAGCCAGAGCTACAATTGAATGGTTTTAGATCAAAGCATATTCATGTGTTAGAAGGCCCAGTCAAAGTCCAGACCTAATTCCAATGAGAATCTCTGGCTAGGCACTTGAAAATTGCTGTTCACAGACGCTCTCCATCCAATCTGACTGAGCTTGAGCTATTTTGCAAAGAAGAATGGGCAAACATTTCAGTCTCCAGATGTGCCAAAGATTTGTGCAATTACAGCTGCAAGTCTTTTGGTAGAGACATACCCCAAAAGACTTGCTGCTGTAATTGAGTGAAAAGTGTTTCTACAAAGTATTGACTCAGGGGGGCCGAATACTTTGCACGCCACACTTTTCAGTTTTTTATTAGTAATAAATATTTGGAACCCATGTATAATTTCCTTCCACTATCACAATTATGCACCACTTTGTGTTGGTCTATCACATAAAATCCCAATAAAATACATTTATGTTTGTGGCTGTAACGTGACAAAAGTGTGGAAAAGTTCAAGGGATATAAAAAGTTTGCAAGCCACTGTATATGATATTCATTTAATCTCCTAAACATTAAAGCATGAGTAACGATTTTTAATAAAAACTGTCTGATCTTCACGAGATTAATTTGCGGTAAAATATGTTCCAATCTCATTGCTAATATTTTGGAAAGAATTTTGGAATCTATATTCAACAGTGATATAGGTCTGTATGATGTCTCTTCAGTAGGGTGATCTTAGAATAAAGGGAGGTCATTTAAGACTGAAGTGAGAAAAAACATTTTCACCCAGAGAGTTGTGAATTTATGGAATTCCCTGCCTCAGAGGGCAATGGAGGCCAAGTCGCTGGGTGGATTTAAGAGGAGAATTAGATAGAGCTCTAGGGCTAGTGGAGTCAAAGGATTATGGGGAGAAGGAAGGCACGGGTTATTGATAAGGGACGATCAGTCATGATCACAATGGATGGCGGTGCTGGCTCGAAGGGGCCGAATGGCTCCTCCTGCACATATTTTTATGTTTCTATGTTAGTGTCTATCTTTTTTAAGAATTAAAGAAATAGATGCTGCTTCATAAAAGGATTGTGGTAATCTATTCAGTAAAAAGTTCTTTTAAAAACATTGCATAGCCAGGGAGACAGTAAACTTGAGAAAATACTTTAAAAGTTCTACTGTAAAACTCATCCCAAACTGGGTGCTTTAACAGAATTCATTGAAAAGATTGCTTTCTGTATTTCTCTCCTCTGTGATGGGTTCAATCTAACAACAGAGACTCATTATATAATAAATTTGGCAAGTTGCCAGTTTCTTTAAAAACTCATGCATTATATTGGAAATCAATAAGAAATTCTGATTGGTATAGGGAGGTATAAAATTCCTGAAAAGATTTAATAATTTCATCATGGTGTACAGTCCGTGTACCATCCCGTTTACTCACTTTAGTAATCTGACGTTTGGCTGACATGCTTTCAACTGATTAGCGAGTAATTTTACAAGATTTTTCGCCATGTATATAAAATTGAATTTTGGTTTTAAATAGCTGATTCTCAATCGGTGATACTAATAACAAACCATGAAGTTCAAACATTGAAGTTCAACTCTAATCTTATAGAACTCTAAACTAGGAACTTTAAAATATTTTTTATCAATTTCTTTAATCTCAGCTGTATAAGTATTCTGTTACCATTTCCTTCATTTTCCCAACAAAATGTCCTGAGTAATTTTTCACTCCCCATATTTTTCAGTATTTTGCTGTCTTCCTCTCAGTTGGGACTTTTCCGAAATACGAAGTCCAATAACTATATATTTAAGCAATATTATTATATTAAATGTAGACCTTGAGAGTACATAATCTGTTTTGTGGTATTCATAGCACAACAATGATAAAAAAAATCTTTGTTTTGTTAGCACCTACCAACATGCATTACATTCTAATATTACAGTTAATATTACCGAGGGCAAATTTTCATTCCCAATGCTCCCAATTACTTTTACATTGAATTGATTGAAATCCAAGTTTGAGTTTAAATGGCATCAGAAAAATAAAAACTTCCGGAATGAATGATATTTCATTACGTGGTTGATTGGAATCAGTATCAGCTCAATTATTTTATTAACTTTGAATCTTCAGATGTCTGGTTCAAGCTAAAACTAAAGACAAATAATAAACCTCCTCACACATTCCCACGCAAGTATCTCTGTCACTCTCCCTTTCAAATATGCCCCTTCTTTTGAACAAACTCTTAAATATCGCATCTGAAATCAGATTCCATTTGATTACACTCCTTGAGGATGTTCATCTACGTGTTCAAATTAATAAACAACGGGATTGGGGACATTTCTATTCAACTGTCAAAGGAATTTAGGGGGGTTTAGAGATAGTCTAAATTCTGATTCAGATAAGCTTTTCCATTGAGGGTAGGGAAGATTCAAACAAGAGGGCATGACATGAGAATTAAGGGACAGAAGTTTAGGGGTAACGTGAGGGGGAACTTCTTTACTCAGAGGGTGGTGGCTGTGTGGAATGAGCTTCCAGCAGAGGTGGTGGAGGCAGGCGATCGATTTTAACATTTAAACAGTAAAGTGGATAGGTATATGGACTACATGAAGGGAATGGAGGGGTATATGGTCTGAGTGCAGGTAGATGGGACTAGGGGAAAAACAAATGGTCGGCACGGACTGGAAGGGCCGAGAGGGCCTGTCTCCGTGCTGTAATTGTTATATGGTTTATATGGTTATCTAGTCAGTGAGGTAAACACAAACATAATAGTTCAGTGGCAAATGACAATAGTTAATATTTAACTAAAGGAAATAAGGTTTGAAAAGAAAAAAAAAAAAAGGGTTATTCGGGCTGTATGTTGTGACAGACAGCCAGGCAGCATGACACCTTGCATGTTATTTTAATATTATACTTATCCCATACCCCTGGATATTCCGGATTAATAAATTAAGTAGGGACTTTTTGAAATTTGGATGTATTAAAATCATGTTTTAGTGCACTATAGAAGTATGATTTCAATGTTTTTTGTTTGAAGTATTTTTAGAGGTAACTTAATTTAAGGGGTAACTTTTTCACACAAAGGGTGGTGGGTGTATGGAACAAGCTGGCAGAGGAGGTTTTGAGGCAGGGACCATCCCAACATCTAAGAAACAGTTAGATTGATACATGGATAGGATAAGTTTGAAGGGATATGGACCAAAAGCAGGTAGTGTAGCTGGGACATTTGGCGGTGTGGGCAAGTTGTACCGAGGGCCTGTTTACACACTGATCACTCTATGACTACACTATACCTCCACCATGCATGAATGCTTCAAAATCAAGTGGTCGAGTTTTATTGCCATATCTCAAGCATAGAAATCATAGAAAATAGGTGCAGGAATATGCCATTCGACCCTTTGAGCCACAAACTGCCATTCAATATAAATCATGGCTGTTCATCTAAAATCAGTACCTCTTTCCCATTTTTCCCCCATATCCTTGATTTCGTGAGCCCCAAGAGCTAAATGTAACTTACTTGAAAACATCCAGTGAATTGGGCTTCCACTGCCTTCTGTGGCAGAGAAATCCACAGATTCACAACTCTTTGGATGAAGAAAGTTTATCCTCATCTCAGTCCTTATGGCCTACCCTGTATTCTCTTAATCTGAGAACCTGGTTCTGAACTCCCCCAAACATCGGTAAATATTTTTTCCTGCAGTCACAGTCATTGCAAATCTAGCAGCAAGCAGATGCTTCTCCAACCACCCCCATTTGTACATGTATGTCCAGCCGATTCTCCAAGTCACTGAGGCACAAAAAGCCAGAGTAACATCCAATTTCCTCTCTGTGTCTGTGGACCGACTCCAAGCACCAGAAGCCATTGATCGGCGGCCCTGCTCTATACGTGATTGGCTTTGTGGAGATCAGAGCCAGATGTCACCGGTGTCCCGGCACTCGGCCCTACATAACCTGCTATGCGGGGACAGGGTTCAGTTTAGAGATACAGCGCAGAAAAACAGGCCCTTCGGCCCACCGAGTCCGCGCCGACCAGCACATTAACACTATCCTACACACACTGGGGACAATTTACACTTATACCAAGCCAATTTACCCAGACCTTCAGGTGAAGAAGAGTTTTCGACCCGAAATGTCACCCATTCCTTCCCTCAAGAGATGTTGCCTGACCCGCGAGTTACTTCCAGCACTTTGTGTCTATTGGTTTAATCCAGCATCTGCAGATAATTCTGCAAAGTGTGAAAACCTGTCCAATTGCGTTTAAATGTCATTGTGGTAATTTCAAGTGCAGAATGAGACAAGAGTGTTTAGTTGTCACGTGCAGCGACATCAGAACAATGACATTCTTAGTTGCTGCACCTTAACAGGACGGTGAAAGCAACAACATAGATACATGTAAATAGATTGATTTTAGTTTACTATTGCCACCTGTAGTGAGGTACAGGGAAAAGCTTTTGTTGCGTGCTATCCGGTAAATGCAAGCAATGTGCTCACAATGTAAAGATAAAGGGAGAATGGGCGCAACATATATAATCAATATTACAATGGATTAATAATCAGTAACATTGGGTAATCATCCCGGATATCAGCAGTATGCCCAATATTAGCATTACAATTAATGCCCCATAGCACTGGAGACCCGGGTTCGATCCTGGTCTCGGTTGCTGTCTGTGTCTGAGTTTTACCATTCTCCCTGTGACGCATGGGGTTAATCTCAGTGCTCCCGGTTTCCTCCCACAACCCAAAGACGTGCGGGTTAGTAGGGTTAATTGGAGCTCTCTGTAAATTGCCCCTTAATGTGTAGGTAGTGGATGAGAACAGCGGGATAACATAGAACCAGTGTGTGAACGGGTGATTCGGGCTATGGTCGGCACGGGGACTCGAGGGCCTGTTTCCACACTGTATCTTTGAACTAATTATAACATGGAACGATCAAGACTTACTTATCGATTTCAACATGAACAATGTTATCCCAAACATAGAAACATAGAAATTTTTTGGTTTTTTTAGGTGCAGGAGTAGGCCATTCAGCCCTTCGAGCTGCACCACCATTCAATATGATCATGGCTGATCATCCAACTCAGTATCCCGTACTGCCTTCTCTCCATACCCCTTGATCCCCTTAGCCACAAGGCCACATCCAACTCACTTCTTAAATATAGCCAATGAAACTTGGCCCTCAACTACCCTCTGTGGCAGAGAGTTCCAGAGACACACACTCCTGTGTGAAAAAAAAGTCTTTCTCATCTCCGTCGGATTAAAGGATTTCCCCCTTTCCTAAGCTGTGACCCCTTGTCCTGGACTTCCCCAACATCGGGAACAAATCTTCCTGCAATCTAGCCTGCCTGTCCAACCCTTAAGAATTAGAAAGGTTGAATTTGAATTACTTGAATTACTTTATGACATTTAATGCATAATCCTGAGGTTATTCTTTGTAAAGTGAAGGCCAAAGTTCATCTCTGCAAGTTTCATTTCTGAAGTTAACTTATAGTTATATATTTACCATCTTGCCTTTGCTTATTTGTTCCCTCCCGCGATACATGAATCCAAGACTTCAATTTAAAGATGAACAAAAATATCAATTTTAAAGACAGGAGGGCTGTTGTTCAACTAATTTCCCCGATTGAGTATGACTATAGATTTCTTTAACATCCCCCTCTCTCTCAGTCCCTCCCCCCTCGGAGTGTGCTAGCTTCAAAGTCGTCATGTTGGGTCTCATCGTGTGGAGAAGGATCTGCAGATGCTGGTTTTAAACCGAAGAGAGACTCAATATGCTGGGAGCAACTCAGCGAGACAGGCAGCATCTCTGGAGAGAAGATGGGTGACATTCGGGTCGAGACCCTTCTAAAGGTTTCGGGTAGATAGAGATACTCTTAGAAGGATCACAACCAGAAACGTCACCCATTCCTTCTCTCCAGAGACACAGCCTGACCATGCCGGTCACCAGGGTGAATTCGGCACAGAGACTCTCACTGGCAGTGGCACAATGCTTCCGATGCCTCCGATGCCTGGGACTCTTGCACTGCGGCTGCTCCATGGTAAGTGCTCTGCAGCGAGCGACTCGCCAGCACGTAAACACGTGCCAGCGGCAAACACTCGCAGCCCGGCAAACACACTCGCCAGCCCCGGGCTCCCGTCCGCATCTGTCCCCGATGCTGCTTCTGCTTCCCATCCCCCCATCAGCCCCAGCTCTCCAACACCAGCGGCCCATGCACTTGATATGAGTTTTTTAATTTTGTTGATCACCAGAATTTCTCACGACAGAGCGTGAGAAATTTGTTGATCAGCGTGAGAATTTG
The DNA here is from genome assembly GCA_035221665.1 of Okamejei kenojei. Taxonomy (NCBI): domain Eukaryota; kingdom Metazoa; phylum Chordata; class Chondrichthyes; order Rajiformes; family Rajidae; genus Okamejei; species Okamejei kenojei. The sequence continues at coordinate 6,323,700 of CM069165.1, forward strand.
TGGCCAAATGCATGATTCTCACGCTTCAAAGCGTGTTGACAGCCCTGAATTTTACATGACATTGTTGTGTCCCCAAAAATTATGGTGCCCTGAAATGGGACTATGCATTAAAAAACACTGCTGTTCTTTCTACATGGTGAAACCAAAAATTGGCCTTTATTAAAATCTAACAATGTGCACTTTAATTACATGTGATTTTTTTTTCCTATTACAGATCTCAAATTGTGGAGTAACAGAGATAAATATGATCTGTGTAGCGCTCCTGCTGTGGTCAGATGTGTTTGTGAGGACCTGTAAACCAAAGGAGGTTTATTTCTAGAATAAATAAGTTCACAAAAAATTGGTTGCCGTTTTCTTACATCCGCCAAATTGGTGGACCGCGACCTGCCAAGCCGTCGATAGAGCAAAGAAGATCATGCAGGAGGATTACATCTCCCGCAGAATTGCCGGCATGAGACAGGGCTCACCGGGGCTTCACGATTCCTCTTTATTGTGGCCCGACCTACAACCTCAGTGTGGTCCGCCCATGTTGAGGCACAGTTCCATCTACACCGCATTATTGCAGGCTACACGGTGTTTGTACTTTCATGTGGTAGGAGTATCTGCAACAGGACTGTGCTTCGAGGCTGTTGCCATACATCAGAGACCCGCCGACGATCACAAAATACAAGGTTTGAACGGCCCTGCTGCTCCAGACCTTCGGTCTCAGCCGTAGAGACAGGGCGGTGAAGATCCTGCACATTAGTGTGGACAGTCTCGCGACACGGGCAGCCATCCCACCAATCATGGCAAAGATGCTGGGCTCTGATGGACGGGCACCACCCGTGTCTGCTCTTCGAACAACATTCCAAGAGCAGATGCCAGACGAGGTCTGTCTGATGCTCGCCGGGGCTGATTTCAGCGATCCCCAGCACCTGCAGAGAGAGCTGATGAGTTTGTGGTCCCACACCAGACGGTGGGACGTTTGTGCTTTCACCCCTCCACCGCCCGCGGCGCGGAGGCAACCGTGCCGACATCGGGAGGAAGAGCAGGACCAGCCCAAGCACATGAACATACGAAGCATCGCCACTGCCGGAGATAGACAGCCAACGACGTTGGTGCTACTACCATCTCCGCTATGGCGAAAGCACGAAGATTGCCAAAGCCCACTGTTTGTTTCAGGGAAATGCCTCGGCCGATCGGCCATAGAGGGCAAACGCGATCGGGCCCAAACGAACGCCTCTACGTCCGTGATAGCCACTCCGGGCACTGTTTCTGGTCGTCTCCAGTGCCATAGCCAGTCCTGTCCCGACTGCCCGATTGATACCCGCGTCGGTAAGGATAGGACCCGACCCGTCTCACTCGGCCGTCAACGGGAAGCGACATTCGCATCTTACGGTACGCGGACCCTGGACTTAAAATTTGACTCCACCCGTAGAGGTGGGTTCACCATTGCTGACGTCGCCCAGCCAATATTGGGGTCCGATTTCTTGCGCCCGTTCTCCCTCCTTGTCGATGTGCGAGCGGTTGAATAATTCCAGTGTCGGGGACCTGTGCCCTGCCAAGCTGCGCACACCCGTAACACCCCAACAGCAACTTGACGACGTAGCTGAGATCCATCAACCTTTCGCGGGCCCTTCTCGCTGATTTTCCAGGGTTGCTCTTGCCCCGTCATGGCGTGGTCCCATCACCGCCACTTCCCACCCGATTAAAATGCGTATCACACGAGAATGGGTTTCCAGCTTATGGAGGACGTGGGGATTGTACGGTGGTCGGATAGCCCTTGGGCTTCCGCTGCACATTGTGCCCAAAGCGTTCGGGGTTTGGAGACTTTGCGGTGATTACAAGCGTCTCAATGCCGTGACCACGGCAGATCGGTACCCAATCCCGAAACACCCAAGATTTTTTGGGCTCATTGGAGGGTGTTGCATTCTTCTCGAGAGTCGACCTTGTCCGCGGGTATAATCAGCATTCGGTCTATCCCGATGACGTCCTCAGACGGCCACCATCACCCTTTCGGCCTTTTTGAATGGCTAAGGATGGCCATTTGGCTTGAAGAACGCCGCTCAAGCGTTCCAACGGGCTAATGGATCAGGTCGGGGGGGTTTGCCGTTCATATTCATCTACCTCGATGACATTCAGGGTGGCTAGCAGCTCGCTGGCTGAACACGTTAAACACCTCCGCCTGCTCTTCGAACGGTCGCTGCGTAAGCACGGTTGGTGATCAACCCTGCAAGTGCCAGTTCGGATTGCGCTCCAACTCCTTATTAGGTCACAGCATAAACCTGCCATGGCGTTCAGCCGCTGCCTGAGAAGGTCGACGCAATCCATCAAGGGCTGCAAGAATTCATTGGAATGACCAATTTTACCACCAATTTGTCCATGAGCAGCTGCCATCATGCGGCCCGCGCCGTTGTTTCAGTGTCCACCAGGCAAGCCAATGACCTGGCGGTTTGGTCCAAGGAGTGTTGGGATAGCTTTCGAAGGGGGGCTAAGACTACGTTGGCCAACTGTGGACGGCCCTCACTGTGGACGCATCTGACGTCGCGGTGGTGCTGTCCTCGAGCAGCGGATAGGTAGCCGCTAGCTGCCGCTGACGTTTTTTCAGCAGGCAGCTGCAGGGCCCGGAGATCAAGTACAGCGCTTTCGATCGGGAGCTCCTCGCGCTTTACCTAGCGATCTACCATTTCCGTTATTTCCCTGGAGGTCAAATTTCATGTATCCCCTCACACTCATCACCGCGCGATTTATCCGCTTCACGGACCACAAGCCACTCACGTTCGCTTTAAATAAGGTGTCCGACCCAGGTCTGCCTGGCAACCCTGCGGCACCTCGTCTACATATCCGAGTTCACTTCTGACATCCGGCATTTGGACGGGGAAGCTGGAACGTTGTGCCAATGCGTTTTACCGTCCAGCAGCCCCTGAGGTTTCCCGCTTTAAGCCTAGGTGTGGATTACGTGAGCTGGGCTGCTCGCCTCCAACGGCTGATGCCGGCATGGGCATGGGGGATTACCGCAATGCTGAATCGAGCCTCAAGTTGGCTGAGGTGCCCTGTGGCACCGCCAGCGTGCGGGACCTTTGCGATGACATCGACGGGCCGATTTTCGACACCATCCACAGTTAGCTCACCCGTCCATTCGCGCCACCTCTGCCCAGATCGCATCCATAGTTCGTCTGGCATGGGTTACGAAAGCAGGTGCAGCATGGGCCCATGCTTGTATCCAATCAGACTTACAAGGTGCAGAGGCATGTGCGCCCCCCTTGTACAGGGATTTCACTGTTCCAGATGGCAGATTCCTGCACACCATGTCGACCTGATGGGTCCCTTGCCGTGCTTTGCGTGGGGGTCTACTCACTTGCTAAACCATCGTAGATAGGTTCACAGGTGGGCAGAGGCAATAGGGGTTGACCGATACCCCCCAGCTGAGGCGTCTGCACTTCCTATTGTCTCCAATTGGATCATCTTTTTGGGGTCACTTCCGATATTACTACCCATCGTAGGGCCCATGTTGAAATCCTCCCTGTGTGTGGTAGGCGCGATGTCTATGGCGCGAAGCTGCCCCAGACCACCGTGTATAATCCGGATTCGACTGGTTTAGTTGAGCGATTCACCAGACACCTTAGTCAGCGTTGACGTCTCCGGTCACCAGCCCCGAGTTGGAGTTGACAGTTGCCTTGGGTTCTCTAGGCTCTAGAATAACATATGCCTAAAGAAGACCTCGAACCTCCTCGGACGAGCTGGATTAATGGCACGGTTTTACGGGTACCCTGGGGATTTTCTGCCGCCACTGCGATCAGGATGTCCCGGCTTAGCAGTGCTAGCTGATCTTATTGAAGAGGCGCGAGCGTTGTTCCTGGTTCCACTTCCAGCTGGGTTGTCTGCGTTGCATGCTGCCTACTATTTTTACGTGGATTGTGCTTATGTTTTCCTTATAGGGATGCTCACAGCTCGCTATTACAGCGGGATACGAAAGTCCGTACAGGGGGCTGAGGATGGTACCACCGACGCTTCACGTTGGACATGGGTGGCAGGGATGAGTTTTGCTCGTACGGCCACCTTAAGCCAGCCACGTCAATGAGGGATAGCCCAGTGGTGGTGGCCACTCTGGCGGCATAGAGGGCGGCCGCAGGCCGTTTTGCCGCCTATGCACCTGTTGCCCCCAATTTCATGTTTCACGGTCTTTGTTATGCCGTTCCTCATTCGCGTTAGTTACTCTCCAGTTTGTTTGCCGGCCCTTACTGTTACGCACGCCCAGCAACTTTGGCCTACGCATTGGTCTGAAACGTTGGTTACCCGTTCTTTTCCGTACCCGTGGATTCATAGGGTGGTGGCGGCATGTAGCTGGCTTTGGTGCACGCTAGGTATGAACCGGCGTTGGAGAGCCGCTAGGTCACGTGACTCGGGCATGGGCTGCTGTTTTCGCTTCACGCACACGTAGCATGTACGATGGACCACACGTTGTGGTCAGACGTGTTTTTGAAGGACCCGTAAACCAAAGAGTTATTTCTGGAATTAAATAAGTTCACAAAAATTGTTTGCTGTTCTTATATCGCCTAAATCTTTGTCCCAAACATTATGGAGAGCCCGTAATTTACCGCTTCAGTAATATCTTGTATCTCTCTAGTTGCACACACAGCAAAACCTTTCTTGGTACCTCAACTACCTGAAGAAAATGCACTTAAACTTACACAGACAGACAGACGTTCAGAGCTCTGGGCGATACACAGGGGGGTTTTGAAGCAGCGCACTCTGGTCCAAATGTATCGAGCAGTAAAAGATGCTCCAACTACGATGAAAACCAAGGCACTGAGGTGTAGCTACCGCAATGGAACGTCATGGGCCGACTTTTGCTTAACAGAGGGTAGTTGAGGCCAGTTCATTGGCATATTTAAGAGTGAGTTGGATGTGCGCTTGAATGGCCTAGGGGAATAGACGGGACTAGAGGTGAAGGCAGGTACGGATATGAGTTGGATGTTCAGCCTATGATCATATTTGAATGGCGGTGCAGGCTCGAAGGGCTAGAATGGCCTAACTACGGCAACCTAATTTCTATGTTTCTATGTTTCTTGTTAATGCAAAGCGATTCCGGTTATTGCTGTGTGTATCCCGCTCAAAGATCTGATATGCACTATCATCTTTGGTGTAATCAGTGTTGTAGGGACAGTGTTGATTTAGCATTCCATCACCTTCAAATATTTTAGTTAATATTATTTTAAATTTTTTCCTGTTCCCTCCTATCTTTCCTCTCCAGCACCCTCCTTTGCTCCGTAGTTTCCCTTGCATTGTATTGTGAGTTTCCCTTGTATTGGTATAACACACAATGTGCACAAAAATTAATTTTAACTTTTATGAACTTTTACATATATACATACATACACAATCACACATTACATATATATGAATGCTGTGTTGTGTGTTGGCCTGTGATGAGAGGGCAAGTTAAGATAATAAAGGTCATTCTCATGGGATCGAAAGCAACTTTTGATTGAATGCACACATAAATTATATATATAGTATATATAAATTAAATAAAAAGTAAAAATATAAAATAACAAAAAATAATAATAGAAAAATAACAAATAAATAAATATAAATAAATAAAAAATTAAAAATATATATAAAAAAAATGATTTATAAATAAAAATTATAAATATATATTAAATAAAAATAAATAAAAATAAATAATAAATAAATAAATATAAATAAAAATAAAATAAAAATAAATAAAAATATAATAAAAATAAATAAATAAAAATACATAAAATAAATATATAAATAAATAAAAAAGAAATAATAAAAAATAAATAAATAAAAAATAATTAATTAAAAATAAATAACTAAAAATAAATAAATAAAAATAAATAAAAATAATATAAAAAATATAATAATAATATAAATAATAAAATATAAAACATATAAATTAAAATATAATAATTAAATAAGAAATAAATAAATAAATAAATTATATACATATACATATACACACATAATATTCATACACACACACAAGTCATATATACCTTACATACACACACACATATCATATATGCACTTACAAACATGCATACTTAATGCATATAAATATGCTGCCTACATATGACATATCAACATATTATTATACTAGACTAAGTGGGGGGACCCGTTGGGTCTAGGCTTCACAGGGAGGGATGGCCCCAATGCAATATTCCTACTTCCACCAATTCAAATATTGTGCCCGGGGGGGGGGGGGGGGGGGTGCTTTCTGTGAGCGCCAGTATGTGTGTAGTTGGTCAATGGGGATGGTTTCCGGGAGGCAAGTATGGACATTGATGTGGCCAAATAGTGATTCTTGGGCTGGCAGCTCTGTCATCTGGCAGGCAGCTCAGCTCACTCTGGCTCATGGCAGCCTTTTAGAAATAGATACACTTTGGCAGCCTTTTTAGAACCAATATAGACATTTTTTGCAAAGATTTTAGAACCCAATAGAGACCTTTTTGAAGCATTTTAGAACATTACGAGACACATTCTGCAAGACTTTTTAGAAACACATAGATACCTGTACAAGCATTTATTAGAAACAATATACACTCCTTCAGCAAGCATTTAAATAACCAACTTGAGACACTCTATACCAGCCAAGCCTTTTAGAACCAATAGAGAACTCTTTCTGCAAGCTATTTTAGAACCAAATCAAGAATCTTTCAGTAAGCAATTTTTGAACCAATAGAGTATCTTTCAGGCAGTATTTTTGAAACGAAATAGAGATCTTTCTAGAACATTTAGACCACATAGACACTTTCTGCAACCATCTTAGATCCACACAGCCACTATTTGCAACCATTAGACACAATAGAACATTTTCAGCAACCATTTAGACCCATAGACATTTTTTCCAAGCATATTAAAAACCAATAGCCACGTTTTTACACGCATTTTGAACCAATAGACACTTTTTGCAAGCAATTTAGAGTTACAATAGGCACTTTCTAAAAGCATTTAGAACCAATATTGCGTCGGAGGGGAGGGGGGGGCAGGGTGCTTTTTCTTGAACCGCAGCGCAGTATGTGTGTTTGATGTCAAAAGGGACTGGTTTTCGGAGGGCTAGTATGGACATTGAGGGCCAAAAAGGAAATAAGAAGGCATTCTTGGGCTGGCCACGCTGTCACTCTGGCCAGGCAGGTTCAGACTCAGTCACTTTTCGGGCCAGGCCAGATTTTAGAACAATTAGAGCACTTTTTGCCAAGCATTTAGAACCAATTAGAGACACTTTTGCACTTTCCCAAGCATTTTAGACAATTGACACTTTTCCCAAGCATTTTAGATCCAAAGAGGAACTTTTGCATGGCATTTCTTGAACAATAGACACTATTTGCAAGCATTTTAGAACCAAGGTAGACACTTTTTGCAAGAAATTTAGAAAACCAATAGAGACACTCTTTTGCAAAGCAATTTAGAACTAATAGAAGAGACACTTTTTGCAGCAATTTTAGAACCAATAGAGACCCTTTTGGAGCAATTTAGAACCAATAGAGACCTTTTGGCAAGAATTTAGAACCCCATAGAGACCTTTTGGCAAGCAATTTAGAACCCAATAGAGAACACTTTTTGCGAGCATTTTAGTAACAATTAGACACTTTTGCATGCATTTTAAAACCAAAAAATAAGAGAACGTTTTCGCAAGTGGAGCACATCTACTTCATTATCCTACAAACACACCTATCTTAAGTATCATCTGCATACTTACTTATTCAGAATTTTTTCCACCATCATCAAGTCATGATGTACATGACAAACAACAGTGGAGCACCAGGATCCTGAAGGCACCCCATCTGGTCACAGGCTTCCAACCTTGACAAAAGCATCCACTCCATTACTACTGACATCTCCCATTTAGCACTGTTGAATCCAAATTTTCCCTTGCCCATTAACACCCAAAGATTGAACCTTCTTAAACCAACTTCCATCGGGGAACCTTGTCAAAGGCCTTATGATATCCATATAGACAAACATCCACTGTTTTGACCCCTCATCAATTTCCCTATTTCCGCTTCAACAAAAATTCAAGAAGGTTTGTCAAACATGACCTTCAGACAAATAGTAAGGATTAAATGAGAACTTACCAGTTTTGAAGTTTGATCTTTTTTTTATGAGGAAGTTTACGATGAGGGATTACGTGAAAGACCCCGCCCAGGACGCTGCGCGGAATTCTTTCAAGCAGTGGTGTGGAAAATCACAGATACCAGAGTAGACTATTATAGTAAATAGAGAAATCTTCAACAAGTTGAAAAAAAAATCACTTTATAATAGAGGGTTTTGGGCGGGACGGGCACGTAATCCATAATCGTACACTCCTCATAAAATAAAGATCAAACTGCAAACTGGTAAGTTCTTCATTTAATCTTACTATTTTATTCGGAGTCACGTGAGTGGATACAGTGAAGATTTCAAAGCTCTGTGCTTTCATGCCCTGGAAACGAGACACATGCTCGACATGCCATTTGGACGGAGGTGAACGTATTTCACAACGAACTGTGTGAAAAACAATAAAGGTATTATTCATACTAAAATAAATATGCCCCATTGGGGTAATTTATTTTACAGAACTTAATTTTTTCCTGCAAAGTTCTCAGGATCGGCAGAGGGGTTTACTTATAAAGCATTGACTTCGTTCATGCTCCACACCGACTGTGGGCAAGGATGTGGTCCATTGGAACTCCCATTCTCCTAGCGTCCGATGTAAGATGCAGCCCTGTTGGAGTGAGCTTTGAAAATTGTATTCACCAATGCACGTAATAACACCAGAAAATCTAGATATGGTTTGCACATTATGACCTTAGGCGGACGGGCATTTAAGGCTAATGAGAAAGCTCCTCTTCCTGTGCCCATAACAGTGTCTTGAGTGAACTATTATATTGGAAATTATGTGTCACTATGCAGGGGGATATCTGCCAGGATAGTCCAGAACTTAATATTGGCCAAACGGACGGGTCTGTCTCAGTTTAAGTACCTGTATGTAGCAGGTTATAGTGCATACATTTTGTGACAGACATGAGTCCTATGCTAGATTGTGTAAGGACTGGACCCGTTGTGCTGATCAGTGCTATCATTCCCATTAGGTATTAGTTTGTCCCTCAGATGTGGAGCCCCGTTATTGGTGTACATCCTCGTTACATGTCGTATACTATGTCCCATATATGGGTGTTATTGGGCCTGGGGGGATAGATTACCAAATACCACCTCATTCGCTTTAGGTACTAGTCGGGGTGTGATCCTATAAGCCGGTGGATCCACTCCCTCTGCCAGGATATTAGATAGGGCATCCTTCGCTTTTAATAATGGAAATGATAAACTCAACCCTTCTCGAAAGAAGGGTGGGCCAGAAACTCCAGCACTTCAGTGTTGGTGGCTGAGTCATATGTCGTGTTCGTCCTGGTGCAAGACACTTCCCATTTCCTGACAATATGTAGGTACAGTTTCTCGTGGACTCCCTGTCAGACGCTGAGATGATTGCTTTGAATCGTACCTGTCGGAGAGTCCGATATGGCAGAAAGATGGCCTATTCAGAAACTGCACAATCAACAATTTCATACGAGTCATGCTTACGAGATACATTCGCACGGGGTTGGTTTGTGTGCAACTCCTTGGCCGTTGTGATCCAGGATGCAGGGTTCTGAGTCCCTTTGTCACTGTGGGAAACCATAACGGTTACCCGTTGCTGGTCTTCGTTTAATTATTGTAAGAACCTGCTGATGAGGCAGAAGGGGACAATGCTAGCAAAAACAAATCCCCCACCCCCCCCCCAATGCAGCCGCAGAAATCGTCTTTTCGCTGCTGCCCCTGGGTCTGGTTCCAAGCAAATATGTTGGTAGTTGGTGAATAAGTTTTCCGGATGAAAATAAGGTCGTTTAATTGGTATGTCCCATTACAGTCTTAATATCTGTATAACTTTCCTGATCAACATCCATTTAATGTTGTCGTTTGAATTTACCGTGACCTGATGTCTGGCCACTTTTATTTAGTTTTTTTTACCGGGAAGGTAAGTGGTCTGAGATCCAAATCTCTTCCGACACCAGTGTCAGATTATATTAGGCAATTCTTCACATGATTATCGACTTTATGTTCACTCATATGATTATATATATAGGCCCCAGTGTGGTATCAATCTTGTAACCGATAAATGCAACTGGAGCTCATTCTGAGGCAGTAGGCCTGAGACCATGGGAAACGGGCTCACAGCATTTCTAGATAATTAATTCACTAGTGCTTTAACAGAATAATTTTTGTGCACTCATCTCACGCACAACGTGCGGTGGTAATAGTTGACCCCAACTTTAGGACTTGCATCTAGGTTGTAAATGTACCCTAGAGGATATAGAAAGGGGTGATGGGGATAGGATAATATGGGAACATTTCTATCCCAGTTTTATTCTAATTTATTACTTTTTCCCTGGTAGTTGCTATAGGCTATTGAATACGCCCTGTTTGTTTTTTGAGAGCTAAAATTTCTTTTCCAGGTTTTTACATAATGAGTGGGTTCCCACTGTGCTGCTGGGAACGCAGCCACCAATTCCCAATCACTCTTGCTCATTCTAGATTGGATGGTTCCCCGATGCAGTGAGGCTTTGCATACTCCATCAAGAGTCTGTCACTTTGTTTGGTGGCAAGGTGATAGCCATATTGAACAGAAGTCAATCGTGACCCCAAATAATCCATGGTCGTGGAGGGTTTCCAATTTTGATTTTATCTGGTGTACGTTTAAACTCTCTGTTGTGGCTGATACCAACCAATGTAGCGCAGTCCAATTTATTACCTAAAGAGATATCATCAAGTGTAAGCACATGGACGATTATGGTTATGTGTCTTTAAGTATGCTTAAAGCTGGTTTTTTTAATAAATTCTGTAATAGCCTGGGTGCTGATGACAACCATTGGATACAGGCATATCAGCCATTGCTGTACCATCCAGATAAATTTCAGGTATTTACGATGGACTGTGTGTGACAAACCGTGTTATTTTGAATATGGAGCATACTGACACGGCAAGTATTTAGTTCGGTCAAATCTGTACTGGATAGGGCAACCAATCATCTTTTTTAGTTTTTAATAAAATATATTTGATACGAACTCTTGAATTCTCTGATTGTTTTATCAATCCCTTTTGTGTTTAGTCTTAAACAGTTCAGCATGGCCTGCTGTTCTTCTTTTTGTGAAGTATGATATTCCTGCTAGGCGTATGACTGAACTGGGGACGGTAGTTCGTATACAAATTCAATTTTGTAATTCTGAATACTCCGAGTATGTAAAAAGTTAAGAGGTAAAAGTGCTGCACACATGATGAAAACAAGTGCAAAACCGTCCCTCCAACTTTTATGAATCGGACATGCATGTTTCTTCAAGAACATACCAGACCACTACCTCCATGGTTACGGTGTTGTGTGGGTTGCTCGCAGTTGTTTCATTCTGGTATTGTGTTGCTGCGTTTGTGGGGTTGGCGCGTTTTCCATGTAAGGCTGGGCTTGGGCCATGGTCTGAACAGACGTCTGTGCACGGTGGCCGCCTTCGAGCATTTCACCACCAGATGTCTTCATAGCCCGATGTTGGTGGGTGTGGTATGTAGGGGTGCTGCGCTGGTTGATTGTGGGGATTTAGAGGGTGATGGCACCTTGATCAGCTATAGCCTTGGCTTCTCCATGAAGGTCTATTCACTGCTTCGGGAACGGTTCCCCCACAGCAATCTTTGGCTGTGTGTACTTGTCTTAGATAATTCCGCACTTCTTGATGATGCTCTTCCTTGTATCTGTAAATCGCCATGAGTATTTCACAGTCTGCTAGAGCACCAGGTACTCTTCAGGCAAATCAACCCATCAGATGTTCCTGTGGGCTACTGCTGTGATTTTAGCTGCATCAGTTTCCTCTGGAGCTTCACTCTGGGCTCCTTATAGATGGGGCTCATGTTGCGCCCAGATGGGGGTCATAGAATGAATGTACTTTTAAAAGAGAAATGGAGTTTCTGGAGCAATGTGCTTACCAGCATAAAGTTAATGGCTGCTCCGGTAGCTGGTATGTAGCAAGTATTTTTATGGCTTGCAGCTTTGTTTTAGGCAGTCTCTTGAGTTGATACATAGCATGAGTCCCACAATTTTCTGCTGCTCCTCTCTTCTGGCACCCTCACAGTTGTTGACTGTTCAGCCATTGCCCTCTTCAGGGTCAGCCCCAGCTCTTGACCCTAATGTCCCTGCGAATGAGTGGTGAGACATTTGCAGTCCTTGAAGGAAACTTTTTTTTACTTGCCGTGGGTCTGCAAAGACGACACCACTGTGACTTTGCCCAGCATAGCACGTTCCGCTGGGCATTGTCCCACCCGCTACCGCGGGGAAAGACGCCCGCAGTCGCTATCTGTGAACGGGGTGTCTTCAGGTCCGGACCCAGCAACGGGACTGTCGGACTTCCGGGTGGTTTTGCCCCGACCGCGGCGCACTGGGTCTGTAAGCGGCGAGAAGTCCGGAGCTGCTGGCGCACTGCAGCTTTGGAGAGACGGCACGCATGTGGCTGCATTCAACAGCAGCGGTATCAGTGTGCTCTCCCACTGCGCGACTCATGGTGCGTCTCTGAAAAAGTAATTCACCGAGTCGCCGTAGCTCACCAGAAAAGGTTAAGACTTACCTTCAAGTTAAATTTTATCAAAATTCGCGCTTGGGGAGCGGCGCTCTCCCGATGTCGATTCCGCAATGCGTTCGGACAATAGTCACGCATGCGTCTGGCGGGTTTTCACGTAGTCATCACGTGACTCGAAGTAAAATCCATGTTTGGACTGTTCTGTTCAGACTGTTTATTCCAGATGCTTATATTTATTATCTCTAAGTATCCTTTCCATAATTTGCCCACCACTGACGTCAAATAATGGTCTATAAAAGCTAGGTATATTCTTTGAACCCTTTTTTAACAAAGGAACACATGCGCAGTACGCAATCTGGACTATTCCGTTTCTAATGACATTTGAAATATTTCTGTCATGCTCGCTATTTCTACACTAACTTCCCTCATGTCTAGGGGGAATATCTGTCAGGCCTGAGTAGAGAACTTATCACTTTTATATTTTTCAAAAGTGTCAGTACTTCTCCTCTATGAATCTCATAGATTTATAGCTACTCTACACTTTCTTAAATCCCTAGAACAATATCTTTTCCTTGTATATACTCACAATCAAAAAACCTATATCACTCATCCCAAAATATTATAGATATCATACCAAACATTTTCTTCAAATTTACCAAAAAAAACTAAAA